>OU015766.1:8323183-8427680 GCA_907173295.1 Fagus sylvatica | reverse complement strand
CCGCTGTATTTTTCTCGGCTATAGTCCTCTTCACAAAGGTTACAAGTGTCTTCACCATCCCTCAGGCCGCATTTATATATCACGTGATGTTATTTTTGAGGAAACTAATTTTCCACTTCAAAATGGGCCTCCAATCCTCACTCCACCGACCCAATCCACTTCTTCAGGTCTGCCTCTCCTTTTAACACCCACTATATCACTCCAAGCCCGGCCCAATAACCCACCCCCTCCAATAATATCTTCTCCTTCTTCCCCAATAAGTCCAGCTGCCCCTATTATCTCCAGCACAGAAACGTCCCAGCCACCATCCACTACGCAGCCGTCCCATTCCCCACCCACTCCGTCACTTCCTTCCCAAACCCATACTCCGATTGTCAGCTCTCATCCAATGGTCACCCGATCCAAAGTCAATATATCCAAACCGAAACAGTTCCATGACGGTACCGTGCGATATCCCCTTCCCCATGCTCTTCTTGCCGAGAATGATCCCTCTCTCTCTGAGCCTACATGCTATTCCTCAGCTGTGAAGATCCCACAATGGCGTGAGGCCATGAACGCCGAATTCGATGCCCTCCTCAAGAACCACACATGGACCCTTGTTCCAAGCACTCAAGCTCGAAATCTCGTCGGCAATAAATGGGTGTTTCGGGTCAAACGCCGAGCTGATGGTTCAGTTGAACGCTACAAAGCCAGATTAGTTGCTAAAGGCTTTCACCAGCAACCCGGGATCGACTACACTGAGACCTTCAGTCCAGTTGTCAAACCCACAACGGTACGCACTGTCCTATCTCTTGCACTCTCTAAAAATTGGTTTGTGAGACAACTTGATGTGCAAAATGCCTTTCTCCATGGGTGTTTATCAGAGGAGGTCTACATGACCCAACCTCCCGGATTTAATCATCCCCAATTTCCCAACCATGTATGTAAGCTTCACAAGGCACTCTATGGCCTAAAACAAGCTCCGAGAGCTTGGTTTTCACGACTGACCACATGGCTGCTTCATTTTGGTTTCACTGCCTCACAGTCTGACTCTTCTCTGTTCATTTACCATCACACGGATTACACTATGTACTTTCTTATTTATGTTGATGATATTATTATAACATGTTCACAAGCCTCCGCTATTGGTTCTCTTCTTCATCAACTTGGGTCTGAATTTGCCGTGAAGGATTTGGGTGGCTTAAACTATTTTTTGGGTATTGAAGTTGTTCCTTGCACACCGGGAGTTTTACTGTCTCAAAAGAAATACATTTTAGACATTTTAACACGTACAAAAATGTCTGAAGCTAAACCTGTGAGCTCACCCATGGCCTCCTCTACACACCTCTCTGTTCTTGAGGGTGATCCCTGTGATGACCCCACACTTTATCGCAGCACTGTTGGTGCACTCCAATACCTCTCCATCACAAGACCTGACATTGCCTTCTCTGTCAATAAGCTGTCTCAGTTCATGCACAATCCCACTACACTGCATTGGCAATCTGTCAAACGTCTACTCCGCTACTTGAAACAAACCATTCATTTTGGTCTTCACATTCAACCTTCTTCCACCACTGATCTTCAAGGCTTCACAGACGCAGACTGGGCTGGTGATCGTGATGATCGCCGGTCTACTGGTGGTTACTGTATTTTTCTGGGGTCTAACTTAGTTTCTTGGAGCTGCAAGAAACAAGCTACAGTTGCCCGATCAAGCACAGAAGCTGAGTACAAGGCACTTGCCAATGCAGCAGCTGAAATTACATGGTTTACAGCTCTTCTAAAAGAACTTGGTGTCTCCCTGAAGTCTCCTCCAATACTATGGTGTGACAACATTGGTGCCACGTACTTGTCCTCTAATCCGGTCTTTCATGCTCGGACTAAGCATGTTGAAATTGATTTTCATTTTGTCCGAGACATGGTTGCTTCTCGCACTATTGACATTCGCTTTCTCTGCAGTAAAGACCAATTGGCTGACATCTTCACTAAGCCCCTATCCACGGCCCGTTTTGCTCTTTTGCGCACCAAGCTCAATGTTGTTCCTCTACCATTGGGCTTGAGGGGGGGTGTTAAGGATAACTCACAGCAACACAAACAGATAAACACAAAGACAACCGTGGGCCTTGGTTAATCTCATCTTTCCTTATGCTTGTAAATAGATAGTGACTAGAACTCAATTTCTGTAAATAAGAGTTTCACTCAAACTCTATATGATGTATTACATTATCAATATAAATACAAACAGCACACATGATTTCTGTGTGGCTGATTACTCAAACTTTATATTTCTATAGTTCTCTACAGGAATACTAAGGACACACACTTTTTTCCTTTTCGTTTTTTGGTAAGAATCCCTTGATTGATCATATAATGAAATAATACATTAACTATTTGTAAAGACAAAAACAAAGTCACATAAAGAGTCCCAAAATGTATCACCTATACTCTTCTTACTTAAAGAAGGAAAGCCATAGCAATGGACAACAAGGAGACAAAGAAACTAGCGAAAACAACAGATGATGAAGATTTAGGAGGAGGTGGTGAGGCGGGAGTGGTTGGACCATCAGCCTTAGGAGATAGAGCAGGAGAAGTGGTGGTAGGAGTAGTGGTGCCTGGAGAGCCCAAGACAGTGATGGCGAGCTTTTGACCGAACTCGCAGTGCTTACCAAAGGTGCAGATGTAGTAGTGGTCGCCAGCAGCGTCGAGAGTCACATTAGCACCCCAGTTGTGATGGATGTGCCAATAGGGCTGGCTGAGCTACAAGCGTCGTAGGATTTTTTTGGTACTTCAAGGACGTCGTGAGTATTGGTGATGAACTTGAACGCTGCATGACAGGACAATATGATACATGCATTAGAGAGGAGGAGGTCGAGGATGAACAAAAATATTTTGTCCCATAGTTGGTTACTTTTCAATTTTCCTTCTCCTTTATTTTTGGTCAACAATAAACTTCTTTTTATGGTCAACAACAATATGCTTCTCTTTCGAACCAAAGAAAACAAAAACAAAAGAAAATAAGACAAAAAGGATAAAAATAAATGAAACCAATCTCAACAATATGCTTCTATTTGAATAATTAATGTCCCTCTGAAAAAGAGAAGAAGTTGGTGGAGATAATCAAAATAAAAATGAAAAGTTGATATAGAAGAGAGAAATCGTACTTAGAATATCACCAACCACGAAGTGCTTACTGGCAGCCCAAGTCTGATATGCCTGGGCACCACCTTCTGGAATGGCTGGAATGGTCCAACCAATGCTATCTCCGACCACATGCACTGTTTGTGCTGCCGTGCATTGTAAAAGCACCGCAGCAACAACACTAAGAACAACCACAACACTCATAAGCTTTTCCATTCTCTCTTTGTATGCCTTTGATACAATCTCAATGTATCGTATATTTGTATGAATACTTTATGCCTTTGATGACAATGTGAAGGTTACATGTAGACTATATATAGTGATGAGCAAGAGCTCCTCTAGACACGGCCTTGACAGCGAAGAGAAGTTAAGCTAATTGGTTATATTTTGTTTATAGGTCGATTATGTACGTACATCCATGATGACCCCAAACCAAATTGGAAAGTTCCCAAAATAGTCTACTTTTCTTTGGACCCTACAGATCATTTAGGCTTGACTTCCTCCTTGTTGGACCGAGTCCTATTAAACAACACGCAATTTAAGGATAAGGAAAAACACTATTCTTTTATAGGATAGACAAATTAACACTTTTTGTTGACCCAAAAGAGCGGTTAAGAAATAACAAATTTAACTACTTAACAATTATCTTAACAAAACATTAATAGTTGGTTGCCAATATACAAGTAATATCGGATTAGTTGAAAGGACAATGATATATTTATCATAAATCTCTCACATGAAATAACATTGTTAATTATGCATCATTAAAATTCCAGTATATTTTTCGATTTTACATCACGTAAAATAATAATAAAAACCAAAATAAAAATACTTTTGTTTCTTTGTTTCATACCACTAATATGTCATCTATGATAGGTTTATATGTTTGTTTGTTTATTTGATTTTTTTTTTTTTTTCCATAAAAATCGAAATAATAATTCACATGGAATGATAACAAATACATTAGAATCATGGTTTTAAAAACCGGACCGGGGAAGAGAACCGGAAAAGGAGTGGTTCCCGTACTAGTGGTCCGACCGGGGTCGACCGGTGGTCGAACCGGTGACGTCATAAATAATTTAATTAATAATTTTAAAATTATATAAATAATTAAATAAATAAATAAACAATTTGTAACTAATAATATTGGGTTAACAAATATATAACAAATTTTAAAACACTTTATATGAGTTTCCACATCTTATATTTTGCGAAAAAAAATCAAAACTAATAATCCTTAAACCATACAAATAATAATCCATTAATTAAATCAAATAATGTTATGATGAATTCTATTGCATCCAAACAACAAAGAACACATGTTTATAATAATATAATTAATAATTTTATATTTATAAAAAATAAAATAAATTTATAATAAGTATATAATTAAGAATATTTATTAAAGAAAATATTTAATTTTTTTAAAATAATTTTAAAACCGAACCTATTAAATAAAAAATATGCATATACGGTGAAAATACTTTTATAGGAAATGTATATACAAGTGAAGACAAAATTAGCCAAAAAAGAAAAAAGAAAGTGAAGACAAAGCCACCACACAAGGACGTAAAGAGATAATTTTCCTTTTAAAAATTGTATTTGTTTGGTCAAAATGTCAAACTAGTTTTGAATGCAAATCTCGAAAACAACAAAACCTATTATCTTTCATAAAAGCATCATTCAAAGTTTTAACTTATATCAAAAAGTAGTGCTCATCAAAAATAAAAGGACTACTGCAAATCCAGTGGAGGGTGAAGGCATGACCATGGCGAAAGCCTCCTTACGAGCAACGATTTCTCTTGTGGCTGTTCATTTTATTTTCACTTTTTTGGGGATGCAGAAGATCTAGACGTTAGATCCAGTGTCTTCCAAGTCTGGATCGACTTCTCCATTTGTGGTTTATTGCTGTTGTTTTTCGTTGATGGTTGTTTGAAATTTGATCAAATTGGTCTAAAACTGGTCGAACCAGTCCGGTTCTTGGTTTAGGTGGTTGAACCGATGGTTTTTGATTTTTTTATTACTTTTTTAGAATTTTCGGTTTTGTTGAAGAACCGAACCGTTTTAAGTCCCGGTTCACGGTTGAACCGATCGGACATACCAATCTGGTCCAATTTTTAAAACCATGGTTAGAATATCAAATTTCCAAATTTGATGTTAATCTTAATCCATAAAGTTACATATGATATATGATCATGTAGGAATGACATCTAAGATGTGCACTGTCCTTACATACCCATGCATTTTTTTTTTTTAATATATATTATACCTGTTTAAATAGGTTGCATTGCATACTATTGTTTCCAGATAGGCTCGGCTTGCATGAGCTTCCGTGGTAAAATATTAGGCACCAAATTCTACTGTTATAGAAACGAGCATTCCGGAAGCCCTCTTTCTTACTTCTGGCCCTAATTCTAGTTGATCAAATAGTGACCTGAACCTTGGACTTTTTTACAACGCTCAGATGGTGGCATCTAAAGGATCCGCCTTTTCTTTGTCCATGTCTAGATCGGCCACATTACCATAAATGACTACTGAAGCAACGCCTCTACCGTTCATATGCTGCGAAAGGGGGTTCCTTTACACATCCTATGGTGGTTTTACCAATTCCAGAGTCTTGTCCCTTGTCTTGGTGTGAAATAGCCTCTACATGGTTCAGCATCAATGGTAGGGTGATGTACATATTGCTGTACCTTTCGTTTTTTTTTTTTATGTTTTCCTCAGTTGGTGGCTTGTCTGAAGGCCTTATGAGTCCATTAGCAATCCACTTATCTAGAATAGCATGCATTTCTTGCTCTGTTCAAGGGATGGGTGGATATTCCTTTCATGGCTTTTTTTTTTTTGGATTGTTTGGCATAGATACTGCTAGAATTTGTGGCTGCTTCTCTTTTCTCTTGGCTTCTCACATTAGGGTTTAATAGAAAGAGCGGTCTTTCCTGCCACCTTCTGCAAAAGTGATGTAAATTGCACAATATCAAGGTTCTCTAGATAGGCACGGTATTCGGTAATAATGTTGGTGATGAAAATCTCTACCAACTCCAACTCTTCATGGTTGCAATAGTAGTCTAGCGCCACCTCTTTGAAACTTTTGATATAGGTGAGTAGACTCTCGATTGAGCCTTGCTTGGTACTGTGTAGAGTGAGGAGTGTAAACTTTTCTTCAATATGGAAGTATTTGGCACAAAAACTTTCTACCATGTCATCCTAAGTACGGATAAAACCTAACTTGAGTGTAGTGTACCATGTATAGCACAATCAGTTAATGATTTGGAGAACTCCCTTAGGCAGAGGTCTCCATTGCCTACGTGGGGACCCATAACATCTAAGAACTTGCTGACGTGCTCAATGGAATTTCCTTTACGGAAATCATACTGACTGAAAGTTGGAAGTTCATACTTGTCAGGATATGGTTGGCTAAGTAACTTTGTTAGATATGGTGGTCGTCTTAAGAAACGTCGGGATCCCGCAAGGATTCTTTCCTTTTCAAGCAAGGCTATGACTTTTGAGAAAGTCATGAACTGTAGTAGGTCATCTTTGTTGGTTAATTTGTTGACAATAGGTTCTTTCTTGGTCAAATCCCCTTCACCTTCTGGTGGCTCTTGGTGGTTTTCTGAATTCCTTCCTTCATTTAGGTCCTTGACCATGTTGACTAGCTCATGCTAGGAATGTTGTAGAGCTTTAATCATATGAAACATTACGAGGGGTGGAGGTTGGTTAGGATTTTCTTGGTTCACCTCATGCTCTACGAGGTGAGAGCTTTCGTCTTGGTTTTAAGTTTAAAAGGGGTCTCGTGAAGGTCCTGGACTAGCTTTACTTCCTTTGGCCGGCATCTTGAATGGTGCAAAATCTCACCCCCCCCCCCCCCTAGTGGAGTCACTAATTAAATGTAGGCCATGGTTTTAAAAACCGGACCGAGGAGAGAATCGGAAAGGAGAGTGGTTCCCGTACTAGTAGTCCAACCGGGGTCGAACCGGTGACGTCATAAATAATTTAATTAATAATTTTAAAATTATATAAATAATTAAATAAATACAAAAAAAAATTGTAACTAATAATATAGGGTTAACAAATATATAGCAAATTTTAAAATATTTTATATGAGTTTCCACATTTTATATATAGCAAATTTGTAACTAATAATTAGTTATAAATAAATAAATCAAATACTTTAGAAAAATCACGTGCATCGCACGGATTATTGTCTAGTTGAAAAATGAAAAGGAAAGAAAAAGTTGCATACTTGAAAATAACTTTCATGTGGAGCTATTAAGGCCACACAGAGAAAAGGTGAAAAGGAAAAAAAACAAAATAATACAAAACAAAAAAAGAAACAAAAAAGAAGAAGTAAAGAGGCGGAAAAGACGAAGTAAATCTGAAACTAAACCAGAAGAAGAAGAGATCTAAAATAAGGAGAGCTTTGGAAGAAGAAGAGATCTAGAATAAGAAGAAGAAAAATAAGAGATTTGGAAGAAAGACAGATCTGGTGGCCCATTGTTTTTGTTTTTCCTTTTTTTCTTCTGCTGGTTTTTCTTCTTCTTCTCTTTTACCGACTGATTTTCTTTTTTTTTCTGCCAGAACACCCGATACAACCAAAACCGGTGCAACCACTCTGGTTCGCGGTTCTTATGGTCGAACTATCGGTTTTCGATTTTTGGCCTATTTTTCTAAATTTCTGGTTTTTTCAGAGAACCGGACCGGATATAGCACCGGTTCAAGGTTGAACCGACTGGTCCGATCCGATTTTTAAAACCATGATGTAGGTACCTCTTTGTAAAGTGTTGTAGATGAAATGGGTTGAATGAGTGAGTCCAAACTCACACCATGCCTTTGCAATGGGCCTCGTGGCTAATGACTGCGCCCCAAAGATAATGACCCAATCTCGTAACACTAGGTCATCATGGCCAAGACTGTTGCTAGCTTTTGGATAGTAGCTCGAGCCCCAAAGTTCTTTTGTTTGCCTTGGACTTTAGTGTGCAATAGCCGAAACTAAGATTATGTTGTAAATAATAGTTTCAATAGACAATTACTCATATTTGTGAAATGGAAGGGCTCTGCAGGAAGATATGTTACTCCTGCATGAACAAATTTAAAATAGTATTAGAGAGAAAAACAAGGGGTGGATCTAAGGGAGAATTTGCCTAGAATTGTGTGCACACTAATGAATATTTTGTGGTTTTGAACTTGGAGAGATATTGGGTTTTAGTGTTTTGGATAGCTACAGTATATGTGGATTTTTTTCAGATTGCTTTCTCTTACGGGGTGTTTGCCCTTTTATAGTGGTTGGGCTTCGCTGGAGACAACTCCAGATGTTTCCCTTGGATAGTGACATGTCCTTGGGTAGCAAATATTGGGTTTTTCCAAGACAACTTCTTTCCTCCTTTTCCGACGAGAAAGGCCTCACTATGTTGTGCTTCTTTTTACACCATCGTTGTCACTTCTGCGAGTTTTCAATTCATCTTTTCCAAACCACTCCATCTGCAGCGTGATGATGGCTTATGGGGAAGGTGGAAGCATTAATTAGGATTACCAATAGAGATGGTGGCATTGAATGCTTGGGTTAGGAGGGAAATGAATTGCTTTGGGGATTGCATGCACACATATGGTCACAAGAATCCAAGCCTCAGAGACCAAAATATTTCCCAAACAAGTCCATTGGTCCTTGGAAATTCATCCTTAGCCTTCTAGAACAATTCCCCTACCGCCTAGACCATTGCCCTGTGATCCCTATGGGAAACAAGAAAATTTGTTAGTTTTTGCAGGTTTGGGCTGCTGCTATTTAATAGGTTTGGTAATATCTTATCAATCTCATCTTTTGATAATATCTCAACAACTTGTTGGATTTCGATGAAATGATAAGTCATGGTTAGCTTGCAAGTTGACCATGAAGTCTCAGGCTTGATCTTTTCCTGCCACAACCCTTTTTGGGTTCTGCCACGCTTCTAGATCTTTTACTTAGAGAGTTTCATTACTACTCTTTTTTTACTGGGCTTTATGGGTTTGTAGCCCCATTTTTCTTGGAGTTTAACTCTTATGTTGAAGTGTCTTTAAGACTTGTAGTGGGACCCTTGCAATGGGCTTTGTGGGTTTGTGGCCCATGCATGTGTTTGGCCTTTCATTGTAGTCTTGTGGGCTAGTGGACCCATAGATGAGTTTCTTGGGTCTTTGTTGTAGGCTTGTTCCAAGAGAGAAAGAACCAAAGGATTTGCATTATCTTTTGATGGGCTTGTGGGCTTTGTGGACCCATTTGTATTGCTTTGGAGTCTTTGCTTTAGGCTTTGATCCAAAGATTACCCAAGGATTTGCAATATTTTTTTAATGGGCTTATGGGCCCATTTGTATTGTTTTGGGGCATTTGCATTAGGTTTTGATAATAAAAAAAAAAAAAAAAAAAAAAAAAAAAAAAAAAAAAAAAAAAAAAACCCAAGGATTTGCATTATCCTTTTGATAGATTTGTGGGCTTGTAGGCCTCATTTGTTGTAGAGTCTTTACATTATGCTTTGTTTTATGATAGGTCTCATTGCATGCATTTGGGTTCCGATATGAATTGGAATTTGAGCTAACCACTTTGCATTAGTGATTGCTCCAAGTTTATGACCTACAAAACTAGAGTCTTTGCTGTACATTTCATTTTGGACTAAACCCATTGTTTTTGGACCTTGCTTATGCCATGTATTGGGCTTGGGTTAGTGACTTTTCATTAGCCCTTGGCCCCGCAGGAATGATCAACAATTATTAATCCTCTTTTCCAATGTTCCAGAATAAATAAAGTGAATATTTGAATGAATAAAGAGATTCAATCGAAAATAAAATAAAATAAAATAAAAATTCATAGTGACAAATAATTCCCAAAATTGAACAATGGAACAATATGGAAGTCTTTAGGATTAATTAACAAGGACAATATTCTTATTTTTATTTGTAAAAATCAATCCCTTTATTGCTCATGTGCTCAAATAATACAATATCTAATTCTCATAAAAAACTCAATCACATAACTAGTATAACCCAAAATATATCACCTATACCTCATCTTGCTTAAAAAAGCAAAGCCATAGCAATGGACAACAAGGAGAAAAAGAAATTGGCAAAGACACCAGATGATGAAGAACCAGGAGGAGGTGTTGAGCCCGGAGTGTTTGGACTGTCAGCCTTAGGAGATGGTGCAGGAGTTGGAGTGCAATCAGCAGGGGTACTTGATTTGGGAGCAGGGGTGGTAGGTGGAGTGTTCGTTGAGGGTGGAGCCGTTGTAGGTGGAGTGGCGCCCGGAGAGCCTGAGACAGTGATGGCAAGCTTCTGACCGTTCTGGCAATGGCTGCCAAAGGTGCAGATGTAGTAGTGGTTGCCAGCAGCATCGAGAGTCACGTTAGCTGGGCCAGTTGTGATGGTGCTACCAATAGGGTTTGCGGTGGTGCAAGCGTCGTAGGATTCTTTTGGTACTTTAAGGACGTCGTGGGTATTGGTGGTGAAGTTGAACGCTGCAAGACAGGACAATATGATTCATGCATTAGAGAGGAGGAGGAAGATGCATATTGATTTGTTATCTTAATGATTACGATTACAAAAATGAAAATCGATAGGCTTTATTGATGAACCTTAACTACCCTGATTTTATGATTAATCAGTAATCACCAATATGAATATGTTGGTCATCTATATTAATTTTATGCGTATCAAAAGTCTCTAATACTAATGGTTGAGTGTAATGTTACATATGTGAGTAGATATGTGGTAATTTTGCCCACTAGGCATTTGGCCTAGTGGTGCAAGGGAATCCCTTCTCCCCATTGGGCAGAGGTTCAAATCCACTCTGCCCTCCCCAAATAGTGTGTGCGTGTGTGTAGTGTAGATTTCTATCTCAAGATCAAAAAAAAAAAAAAAGATATGTGGTAATTTTCGCTACTTTAAATGGTAAATTTGTCTTCAAGTTCATTTGAGATAATAATAATAACAATAATAATAAGCCTTGATATTGTGAGCAATTTTGTTCCACTTGAATCATGCTATGACCAAAAAAGAAGATATAACATGCTTGGAATTTTTTACTAGGACCATGTAATTGTACGTTCTTATACGACACTTCTTAATTTAAAGAAATTAAAGAAGAATTATTAATGTCTCTTTGAAGAAGAGAAGAAATTGGTGGTGATAATGAAAAATAAAAAATAAAAAAATCAAAAGATAAATGTAAAAGTGAAAGAAAAGAGATAGAAATCATACTTAAAATATCACCAACCAAGAACTGCTTACTGGCAGCCCAAGTCTGATATGCCTGGGCACCACCTTGTGGAATGGTCCAACCAGTGCTATCTCCTACCACATGCACTGTTTCTGCTGCGGTGCATTGTAAAAGCACCCCAGCAACAACACCAAGAACAACCACAATACTCATAAGCTTTTCCATTCTCTCTTTCAGTACTCTCTCTAAACAATCTCAATATGTTGTACTTTTATGCCTTCGATACAATCTCAATGTATTGTATTGTATGTATATGCCTTTGATGACAATGTGAAGGTTACATGTAGACTATATATAGTGATGAGCAAGAGCTCCTCTAACTATAGGGACTTAGACGCGGCCTTGCCAGGGAAGCAAAGACGCGACTAATTAATCATAGACTGGATGCCGGTCCATTTTCTTCGTTTTAATTTTTTGGTCATAGGTCCATTATGTAAACCTAAAGAGGAAAGTTCGCAGATTGGAATAGTCTACTTTTCTGTGGACCATATAGATCATTCTATAAGGCTTGACTTCCTCTTTTTTGGACCACGTCCAATATAAAAACTTCAAATTTATCACATGCTCTAATATCATAATAACTTATCACTTATTTCAAAATTTTAATATATTAAAAAATCATAAATTTAATCAATTAATAATTATTTTAACAAAACTTAACCACTTATATACAAGCCAAAATTCGGAATATACTGAAAGCACAATGATATAATTAGGTGATTAGCAGGCTGGTTAGGCAAGATTATGATTTCATGCACTTATAATTTTTAGTTTCAAACTGATAGAGTTGGCTTCAATTTTTTTTTTTTTTTCTTCAAACAGCGTTTCACATTACTTTTCTTTGAACCATTAATTCTAGGTTTTAGTTTACACGGAAGAAACCAAGAAGCCAACAAGGAAGGTTTTATTTCCAATTTGTTGAATCTTGAGTTTTGAGTATAACTAGTTGTCACCTTTTTAGATTTAAAAACTGGTTTTTTTTTTTATTTTTTTATTAATTTATTGGGCAATAGCTCAGTGGTGTTTCACTGTCCCCATTTGATCCTCATCCCTTTTTAAGCGTGTAGGTTCAAGCCTTCACACACACACACATACTTAGACTAAGATAGTTATAAATTTCTATCTCCACTCAAAATTAGTGACCTAAAAAAAAAAAAAAACCGAGGTCTTGTGTTTGAGGTTGAATGTTTAATTTTTTGCTTTTTGAAAATTTAAGATTTAATTTGTTATTTTTTGAAATCTCAATGTTTAATTTATTACTTTTGAAATTATAGGATTTAATATTTGTTACTTTTTAAAATTTTAAGATTTAATTTGTTACACCTATTAATTATAAGATTTAAAATATAAATCTCCCTTCTTCTTTTTAAACTTTTTTTTTTCTTTAAATCTAGTTTCTCTTTAATTTTCTTGAACCATTGATTTTAGATTTTAGTTTACACTGAAGAAACCAAGAAAGCCCATAAGGAAGATTTTGACGATTTCCAATTAATTGACTTTTGAGTCTCGAGTCTTGAGTCTTGAGCATTAGTTGTCACTTGATGAAAAGAGGCATTAAATCTAAAACAAGACTTGGAAAATAAAATACACGGCACCTTGAAATTATAACTTATAAGTTGTGAGATGAATTTAAGTTCCAACAACTCCCCAAATTCTAGGATTTCTTCCGCCTTCGATGTCACTCTTTTTCTTCTCGTCGCCCGTAAAAGACTTCAATGCTCCAACATTAAATGCTTGCATTTGCTTCTTTGACATTTCCTTTTTCACTTCACGGGTGACTTTAAAAGTAAATATAAAATACTGTGTTAACAAATAACAATGGCTTGTAATAAGTTTTTATTTTTTCATATTTTTACATTCTATCAATTAATTCATCAATTTCAAGTAAAGAATATAATCAAATAATACAATCAAATACAAACATGGTAGCTTTTGTAAAGTTGATTGTGGTCTATAGGAAAGCATAAAAACATATAGAAACATGATTAAAATAAAATCATAATAGACAAATAAAAAAAATTTAGTACTTATATCATTTTTCTAGAAAATTACCTCTATTGAGATGTTTGGTTTGGTTAGGTTAATATGTCATTGGTACTTCCTCCAGGCTAGCATTGCCTTATAACCTACAAATAAAATATATATCTATTAGATTGGATTTCAAATATGTTAGTTTTCTTAGAAAATTATCATTGTTCATAAATTGCAAGAAGAAAAAGAATTATATAAATTAATTATAATTTGATGGACAGAGTTTGGCTGCAACCCGGGTTGCAACCCTGGCTCTAAACTCCCCATTTAATATATGACAAGTGTCCTGGTCATGTGCATTACACATGACCAACTTAACATCCCTTAACTCCGTTACTTTATTTTCTCTCTCCTCCATCAGACTCTCTTCATCTCTCCACCACGGACTCTCTCTCTCCTCCATCTGTTTTTCTCTCTCCTCCTCGCCGGTTCCCAGCCCCGACTGAACCAACAACCCCACATCACACGACCCTTCAAACCTCCTTAGCCGAAACCCCATTTCTCAACAAAACCCAACCCCCAGCCTTGGCCAATCGCGACCACCGGTCCACTGCACACGGGTGGCAGCGCAAGAGGTTTGCAGAGGCGGTGCAAGGTCAGCGACGGCGCTCGATGCCGGTGTTGCTGGTGGCTCGCGATGATAGCGGCGGTATCTGTGCTGAGCTCGTGAGATCGAGGTCATCTCGCACCACCAGGCAGCGCCGGTGGCTCCTGGTTGTACTCGATCTCGGCCGATCGCACCTCCTTTCTTCTCGATCTCCTCGCGTCACGGTGGTCTCGGCCTTCTCGGATCTCCACCAGAACTTCCAGGGATTTCGCGCTGCCAGTGGTTCTACTCAGGGATCTCCTCGTTTTTTCTTTTGAGAAAGGGGTTGGGTTTTGTTGAGAAAGGGGGTTTCGGCTAGGGAGGTTTGAAGGGTCGTGTAATGTGGGGTTGTTGGTTCAGTCGGGGCTGGGAACCGGCGAGGAGGAGAGAGAAAACCAGATGGAGGAGAGAGAGAGTCCGTGGTGGAGAGATGAAGAACGGAGGAGAGAGAGAGTGTCTGATGGAGGAGAGAGAAAATAAAGTAACTGGGTTAAGGGGTGTTAAGTTGGTCATGTGCAATGCACATGACCAGGACACTTGTCATATATTAAATGGGAAGTTTAGAGCCAGGGCTGCAACCCGGGTTGCAGCCAAACTCTGTCCTAATTTGATATCATGAAAAAATGTCAAATTACCACATACCAAAGTCAGAAGTTCACATCTGTCTATGAAAGCTCCTATGAAACATGAAAAGTAATCCTTAATTGTTTCTGAACCAAACCTTTGACATTTAATTTTATATTTTATTAGAAAATGTTTTTAGAAAAACGGTTTCCACGTTTAAAATGAGTTGTGATTGACTAGAATTTGTTTTATTTTCTTTTTCCTTTCCAAAATCCAAACTCTGGACAGTGGAGAATCTTCTGTTTTCGTTAGATCGCAACACCGAGCCTTCCTCCCTGATCATTTATTTATTTGCTCTCTAATCATTTCTCTTCCTGCTTTCTCAGCTCCTTAAACTAATGAACACACACCAAATTGTCTTTAGCAACGTAGATGAGACTATGAGTAACAGGACAATGATTTATACAGAACTCATTAAGAAGTCTTTTAAGAAGTTAATTTTCTGTATAAAACCTATCAAGAAAACCAACAATGCTAACCATTCAACAAATATACAAAAAACCAATTCACCAAAAGAAAGAATACTCTTGAAATTATATATATATATATATATATTTATATAGAATACTCTTGAAATTATATATATATATTACCTGGAGAAGGTTTTTCATGGTTACTCTGGGCAACCTTTAGATGTTTTTCTTGTTTTTCATTCAAAGAAATATTGTAAACTAATACTAACGAAATGGTATATTTGTATTTGGCATTGCCACTGTTTCGGATTTGTTTGCCAGTTACTTTTAAATTTGGTGATTGTGGTGGGGGTGTGTCAATTCGAACTTATTGGAATTGAACGGTCGTATTAAATGGTATATTTTATTAGATATCTTTTAGTAATAGGAGATTTGTTTTATAAAAATAAAAATGGTGTTGATCGTTAAATTAAACTAATTGTTTTAATATATTTTTTTATTAAGATGTCTTTTAGTAGTAGGAGATTTATTAAGGAAATATATTTTAAGAATCTGTTAACAAATAATATAAAAAGGTGTTGACTCTTAAGGAAATTTTTTTTATTAAGATGTCTTTTAGTAGTAGGAGATTTATTTTGAAGAATTTGTTATTATCTATTTTTATTTAAAAATGTTTGAAAGTGATTGAAATTATTAGAAAATTTAATTTGATAAATAAATTGCATTAAACGATAAAAGAATTACGACAAACGCTTTTTTTGTGGGTCTAATTTAATAATTTATTTACAATTATGAGATTGTCATAATTGTAAGCTTTTTATTATGATATTTTATGAAGATGTATTTTAGTAGTAGGAGATTTACTTTAAAGAATTTGTTACTATCTATTTTTATAGGAGACTTCTTTTAAATAATTTGCTATTATCTCTTTTATACTTAAAAGTGTTTGGCATGAATTGAAATTAAAAAAAAAAGAAAAGGAAAGTACACTTTACCTACCTGTGATTTAGCTCATTTATAAATTGCCTACTCGTGATTTCAAAATTAACACTTTACCCGCATGAGATATTATTTATTAGCTTCCATTACCCAGCATCTCACTATGGTTAAATCAAAACAAAACAAAATAAATACCTCATGTCCTCTCCTCCTTTCTCACGCTCGAATAACCTGTTACCCACATTCCTCACCAGAAGCTCGCATGTTATCTTCTTATCGGCCCTCACGCTACTCCCTTACATTGCACTGATCCCATCAAGCGTTGAACTCAGAAGTTTCCATTTTCCATCTCTCTCTCTCTCTCTCTCTCTCTCTCTCTCTCTCTCTCTATCAATTTTCTTTTTTCGGTGAAAATTTGTTCCCATTCTCTCTCTGTCACAATTCTCTTTGTTCGATGAAAATTTTCTCCTTCCCAAATTGCATACCAGAACCCAATGCCCAAATCAATAACAACCACAAGAAACCAATTACTCACATGACATAACACAAGATAACAACCCGGGTTATCTAAAACCTCAAATTGCTACAGCACACCACATTCTCCAAAATTGACACTTTACCCACATGAGGTATTATTTATTAACTTCCGTTACCCAACATCTCACTACCGTTAAATCAAAACAAAACAAAATAAATACCTCATATCCTCTCCTCCTCTCTCACACTCGAATAACCTATTACCCACATTCCCCACCAGAAGCTCTCACGCTATCTTCTTATCGGCCCTCACGCTACTCCCTTACATTGCTCTGATCCCATCAAGTGTTGAACTCAGAAGTTTCCATTCTCTCTCTCTCTCTCTCACAATTTTCTTTGTTCGGTGCAAATTTGTTCCCATTCTCTCTCTGTCACAATTCTCTTTGTTCGATGAAAATTTTCACCTTCCCAAATTGCATACCAGAACCCAATGCCCAAATCAATAACAACCACAAGAAACCAATTACTCACATGACATAACACAAGATAACAACCCGGGTAATCTAAAACCACAAATTGCTACAGCACACCACATTCTCCAAAATTTTCAAGATTAACGCACAAAAAAACTGAAACCAAAAAGATTCAAACAACAAAGAAACATATTAGGGAGATTTAAAAAGAATGGAGCAGGGACTAAAGCCCAGATTTGCACAGTAACACAATAAACAAGCAAAAAAAAAAAAAAATTTCTCACATTTCCAGATTTCATTCTCTCACTCACATCTCTCTTTCGCGTGGCTCCTCAGATATGAGATGGGATTTGTAGTCAGATCAGCGTCTCCACCTCTGATGGTGTGGTGGCCGTAGATCGGGTTTTCTAGGAGGAAAACAAGCACAATGAAGTTTCATACTTGGCTTGGTTGGATATAGGTGTTTCTGGTTTTCTTGGTTTTGGTTGTGCAAGAGAGAGAAAGAGAAACAAAAGAAAAGGGTCAGAGTTTGGACATTTAAAAAGAATGGAGCACCAAACGTGTGTCCAGGGGTGGGAGTTGCACTGGTGGGTCTTGGTTATTAGAGTGCGAGAGAGAAGGAGAGGATCCAAGGCTTTTATTTTGTTTTGTTTTGTTTTAACAGCAGTGAGGTGTTGGGTAACGGAAGTTAACAAATAATACCTCAGGTGATGGGTAAAGTGTCAATTTTGAAACCACCGTTCGATAAATAAATTGCATTAAGTCAAGTTAATTAAGCAACGTATCAATTGGAAAATATAAACGATAGATAGACATACCACTTGTCATGATGTAAGACATTCTATGTTTTAACGCTCATGTCTTTTGCTTTTACATATTACTAGTTGCAAACCCGTGCGATGCATGGGAAAGTTACTAAAAATGAAAATCAAATTTTGTTTTGATAAATTTATTCAATCATATTGTTTTGCACCAATACAATATAGCTCAGTGGTTTCCCTAAATAGGTTCTCTTTTCACTCGTATTGTTTTTCCTTCTTGTCAAGTTCATAAAATCTGATGATCCTTTCAGCAAGCACATTCTAACAAAAAAAATTTGCTACTCCTAAATCCTAACAAAAGAATCTGCTTAGATCTTGACATATCAAAACATTCAATTGCACACAAACCCCAATAAAGAAAACAAAACAACATAAGCAAAGATCAACCCCCTGCTGGAGATATTAATTACTTCACCAATCTATATACATAGGGCATGACATAATAAAGAATAATAACAGGCTAAAGATTGCAGATAAAACCATGAATTGGGATCTGTTAAACAAAAAAAAAAAAATCAGAAAATTTTGAGAGAGGACTACCTTTAGTTATCAATTCCTAAAGTTTGAGAGAGAGACTACCTTCACTTAGCCCTAAAACTATGTCCAAAAAATATAAATTATAGCTTACACATCCTAATCTTTATAGAACACTCAAAAGTTAGATTTGGACTCTCGAGATTTGGGGCCGGACCAAGGGTTGGCCAGAGAGTTCTCCTTTGAAAATTACAGTTCAAGTCTGTTAAGGATGGTACTCAAGCAATACCAGATGTGATAAAGCCAAAAAAATGTGATAAGGCCAACAGTTACTTCCAAGAGATAACTCTCATCTTATTGATCAAGATAGAACTTGCTGACAATTCCCCATGTATACATGCTGATTAAACTTTACAGAGTCCAAGGTAGGCCCATTTGACGGCGCAATAGGCCGTCCATTTGATATGCATCAACTGTTAATTGCTTAACTGCTTTATGCGGGTCTTTGATCCTTCTTGCAATATCAACTGCTTCTAGATTAGGCATTACCTAATTTTAACGTGCAAAAAGGGAAAACAATCTCTTAAAGGTTTACACTAATCTAAGGAAAATGAAAAAGAGAGAAACATATTGTATGAAAAAAAAAATCTAATACACAAAAAGAAAAACATTATATTGAAAAATCCTGCAACAAAAATTTATGTAATGAAACAATGTAGCATGGATCACTTCCTTATTTATCCTCCTCCTCAACACTTCCCATGTATTATAACGTTTAGAACAACAAAACATCTCTTAGGAATTTTATCAAACAACTTGTGTACATGTAATTAAGATTTTCTATTGTATGTCTACATCAAAATAATATAGCAACCATGACTACATCAATATGTTTATCTTCGGAACAATAATATCTCTTGCATATGTAACTTAAATAAAAAGAAGACTTTCATGATGAATTTTTTCTGATTTTTCCATTCTGCATCATCTGAATGTATTTATTAATTTAATGTCTATGGCAGATTAATGGTTATGACATTTTCTCTACATCATCTCGTTATTATGCAAAGCTCATAAGTTGATTGTGGATGTATTTACCTCTTATTGTAGGTAGGCATCTCGGTCTTGAAGAGCATCACGATTGGTGGTGGAGCCCCAGGTGTTAGGATTTGAACGGGGTTTTCGAGCTTTCATTGCTGGGTGAGTTTGTTTAGCACTACAGCTACACTGCTAAATTGAAACTGATCGTGGGTCTGTCAAACTTGTAAAGGCAATTGTTGATCCCACCAACAGCAGTTATGCCCCACAGGGAGTTCTAACCATTCCCTATTTCAACTCCTCTGGTGGTTTTATAAATAGCATGCACTTGACTACTCTTTTAGGTATCTTTGCTAGAGATCGTTTGAAACTTTGAATTGGTGATGTCTTCATTGCAGGAGAGATTGTCTGATCAATCGGTAAAGTAAGAGAGAGCACACCAAATAGAAGTCTCTCGCGGAATAGGTCGAGGGTCGGGCACACAATCAAAAATAAAATAAGCAAAACCAAAATTTAAAAATTAAATAAAATGAGGTTGACGTGGAAAATTGTGAAACCTCAAAAGATGATGTGTTAATATATTGTGAAATCAACAAAAAGTCAAAGAGGCTTTGGAATGAGGTTGACATGGAAAATTGTGAAAGCTCAAAAGCTGATGTGTTAATATATTGTGAAGTCAACAAAAAGTCAAAAAGGCTTTGGTTTTACATTATAGTATAGATTATATAGATGGTTAAAGAAGTATTTAATGTTTTTACTTTTTAGCAAGTAGCAAAATTCTAATATTAAACTAATACAAAACAGTTTTTAAGGGTATTTTAGTCTTTTAATTTATTATTATAATATTAAAAATTCATTATTTCTCGTAAAGTGTAAGAATTTAATATTCCTTAACCATTGCCCTAAGGGCATCTGTTAACAAAATATATCACCTGTTAATCTACTACATATGTGATATTATCAGTTTTCTTGTTGTAATGAATTCCTCGGGCCTTGAATTAAGTAATTTAGATAAGGTATAAGTACACTTTACCCACATGTGATTTGGGTCAATTATAAGTTGTCTACCCGTGGTTGAAAACTAACACTCACCCACCTGTGATTCACTCTGTTGGCTTCCATCACCCACATCATCATCTTCACCGTTAAAAACACAATAAAACATTAAAAATCAGAGGTTCAAAAATCAAAATCCCTTCTCCTCTCTTTTTCTTGAAACTTTTGTAAGAAAAACGTTTTTAAAAACCTACAATGAATGAAACAACATAGAGACTTCCCATGTAAGTTGACCAACAAGAAATTCCATAATAATGATTTTACGTTAACGTTCTTCGAAAAATTTAGGAAAAATAAATAAATCTAAAAGAAGACAACAGAGAAAATTCTTCAAATTTGAAACTTTAATAACATAACCAGTAGATCCTTCATCGGGGATTGAAGGTAACATAACCAAAATACATCACCTACCAACCATTGGAAGAAAAATATTAGGATGGACAATTAAATAGGTGACCACCGCAATTTATGGGGAAAGGGTAGAGGTGTGGGTCTTGGCCTTGGGGGCTTTTGGTTGATGGGTATGGTGGCTTTTTTAGGATATGGATTTCAACCATGGGGTGTTTGGCTGATGGCTATGGTATTTTTGTGTGGTGGACTCACGGATTTAACTTGCTTTACTCTCTTTTCTCTTCGCTGTACAACCCCACAATCATATCCACCATCGCATAACAACGTTTAGCAACCCAGATCAACGTGACTAACAGTCCACCCTCTAAAGCCCAAAAATCCTTAATCAGCCACATGCCATTGCCGTACAACCAAACTCACACACCAACGCCATGGCTGGCCCATCATAATTAATAAACCTCATCCCCCCCATCCAACAACAGAGTCCAATGCCAACGTTATGTGTCGCCATAAGTGAGAGATTGTGCGAGAGAGAGAAAGAGAGGAAGGAATAGAAGAGAGAGAGAGAGAGAGAGTTAGGCTCTGGGTTTCTTGTCTAGTACTCTAGTGTGAATTGAGAGCCTTAGTTGAGTTATGAGAAAGAGACTGGAGAAAATATCTGAGTGTGTTCATGCCTTCATAATTTTTTATTTTTTTTTTTTAGTTCTTACAAAATCTCAAGAAAAAGAAAGAGGAGGTGATTTTGATTCTAAATTTGTGTTTGTAATTTTGTTTTAATGTTCTATTGTGTTTTGAACTATGAAGATGATGAGGTGGGTAATGAAAGCTAATGGAGTGAACTACAGATAAGTAAAGTGTTAGTTTTCAAATCACGGGTAGGTAACATGGAATTAGCCCAAACCACAAGTGGGTAAAGTGTACTTCTCCCTTTAGATAATTTGAAGGGCTAGATTTCGTCACCAAATAAGCATATTGTTGTAGTGTGAAGAAAACAAAAAAAGATAAATACATTTAACCCACCTTTGGTATGACTCATTTTCACTTTATCTACCCGTAGTTTAAAAACTAACACTTTACCCACCGGTGGTTATCTTCATTAGCAACCGTTAGTCACTCATCCTCTTCACCATTAAAAGCAAGGATAAAATCGTCTTTTAGTCTTTAAAATCTTATTTTCCTATTTTCTTTCTCTTTCCTCTTTTCTTTTTTCATTCGTCTCTCTCACTTCTCTCTTGGGTTAGTAGTCGATTGGCTGGGCTGCATCGTGGAGGACTTAGAGCCGCTTCATGAAGAGCCCATCAAGAGTTGTCATGAACTTCATCAAGGAAATCCTGAGCGAATCATGGGTTGGGTGGACAGGCACTGTTTGGCAAAATGGGCAAATCGGCGGATTGGCGGGACCATTTGGAGATCGATGGTGGATGGGGTTGTTCAAATATCTCTGGTGGTCGACTGAGCGGTCATGGTCTAGGTTGTTCAAGCTTCTTCTTTCTTTTTTTTTCTTATTTATTTATTTTTTTAAATCTTTGTAATTTTTTTGTAAGATTTGTTGTGTTGGTAGTTTGTTGACTGTCTCTTCTCTTGACGTTTTGCAAAGAGGAAAAAAAAATCCTCTAATTGTTTTTTGTTTGGGATGATGATATCTTCATTCATGATTGAGCCGGGCTTCCTCCTTTTGTGGTTTTAATTTATTTTCTTTGTTAATGGATTTTGATGAATTTTAATACTTTACAAGCAATATTTTGGCCTGATTTAGTTATTTGCTTATATTTTTGGTTTCTAGGTATGAAAGTTCTTGGTGGATGTGGGGTTTTACAAATTCGTAAGGTAATAATTGATCCTTTTTTCTTTTTCTTTTTTTTATGGAAAATCTCTTCTTCTTTGCCCAAATTGTTGAGAGAGAGAGAGAGATGGGAATCGTGATGAAATTATTCTTTTCATCTTTCTTGTGAAGCACTTTGAATCTTCTGTGCTAGGATTTTTTGCAAAATAAAAGAGAGAAGAAACCCATGGAGTCTCAAATATGTTTTTCTTACAAAACTACCAAGAAAGAGAAAAAGGAGATGAGTGTGATTCTCAAATCTGTCTTTTTTAATGATTTATCCTTGCTTTTAACGGTGAAGAGGATGAAAGGCTAACGGTTGCTAACAGAGATGACCACGGGTGGGTAAAGTGTTAGTTTCTAAACAATGGGTAGGCAAAGTGATAATAAGTCATACCACAAGTGGGTTAAGTGTATTTATCCTAAAAAAAAAAAATGGTAGGTTTCTAACCCCAAATATTGGGCACCACAGATTCTGAAAGTATAT
Organism: Fagus sylvatica; assembly: GCA_907173295.1. NCBI lineage: Eukaryota > Viridiplantae > Streptophyta > Magnoliopsida > Fagales > Fagaceae > Fagus > Fagus sylvatica. Next base: position 8,404,738 of record OU015766.1, on the reverse strand, counting down.
TAAATGCGTACTTCTCCCTCTCACATGAATTGTGGGTCCCATTATGAATTTAATTAGCGAGACCCACTAATTATGTGAGATTAATGTACTATTAGAATATTCTATAATTACCCGCACCATAGAGGGTGTCAATACTAGGCTATCTGTCGAACCCCTTTCCTTCATCCAGTCCCAGCATTTTGGTGCCATCAAAATGATTTATTCTTTTTTTCTTCTTTTTTTCAAAAATTGTATGCATTTCAACGCAATGTATTGCTTGCATTGTAGAATCCTTCTCAACGTTTGACTATTGCAATTTTTGAATAAGGTGAAAGAACTTCGCACACATTTTTCTTAGGCTGTGTTTGGATCCTAAGAAAAAAGAAGAGAAATTACATGTTGACTACTACTTTGAGGGGAAAAAAGTAGAGAAATTACATAATACCTCATAGCTTTGAGCTGTCTCACTTTATTACCTCCATGAATATTTAAAATAAATTAATTGTAGACCCCATGCGTTGATATAAGTTTTTGTAAATATTATAAATAAAACAATGGGTTAAATAGATTGTTGTTCCTTAATATTTACCCAAGTTGCATGTTTGGTCCTTAACATTTAAAACGGGACAAAAATGATCTCTAACGTTTCAAATTCATGTACCATTGGTCTTTCCGTTAGTCTCAAGTTAACTTTATGCATACGTGGTTAATAGAGTGATGACGTAGTCAATTTTTAATTGAGTTAGTATTTAATTTCATTTATAAGTAGGGTTTGACATGGCATACCCGATTAAAAATAAATAATATAAAACCCATTCAACCCACCCACCCAATTCATATTCAATTAAAAAACTCAAACCCAATTAACCCTATGTTTACTTACCTCAAACCCTAACATTCCCTCTCTCTCTCTCTCTCTCTCTCTCTCTCTCTCTCTTTCTAGCATCATCGTGAAGCAAGGACACCCAAAAGCTGGTTTTGGTATTCCATGGGATTAGAAAGCTAAACTTGGTCAATAACGTGCATCATAGTAGCAGTGGCCAATACGGAAGGAACATAGCCAATGAATCTTAAATCTACAATATTTGAAAAAACGTAGACCAATTGATAAGAAATCAAAAGAATATATACTTTTCTTTGTTCCTTGTTTTTATCGAAAGTACTGAGCTTTTTGTCAAATTAGATTTGAGGACAAGTTGTGGATGCTTACCAGAGACCACAGAAAAAAGAAGACGCTCACAGTGGATGAGGAATTCCCAGTGGAGATGGGTCTTGATCAATCCAAGCCTCCTTATGATGTGGTCAAGAAATGAGATTGGGATCATTGGGATTTGTTTATGAAAATTAATCAACAAGAAGGGAGATGCAACATACATATAGGGATTTTTGTTTTAACATTGATCAGACTGATGATTGTTTGAGATTTAACCTTTTTATTTTTATTTTTCTTTTTTATCTATCAAATAGCTATTTGAATTGTTTGAGATTTTATTTTATTTTTGTGTAGGTTTTCTCCGGAACCAACCTGGACGAAAACACACATTGCAATGGCGTACTAAAATTTTCTCACTTCATGATGATGCCAAGAGGGGGGAATGTTAGGGTCTGAAGTAAACATAGGGTTAATTGGGTTTGGGTTTGGGTTTTTTAATTGAATATGAATCGAGTTTGGGTTTTTTAATTGAATATGAATCGGGTGGGTGGGTTGAATGGTTTTATTTATTTTTAATCGGGTATACCATGTCAAAGCCTACTTGTAAATGAAATTAAATGTCACCTCAATTAAAACTGATCACATCATCATTTTGTTAGTCACATATACATAAAGTTAACGGAGACTAACGAAAGGACCAATGGTGCATTAATTTGAAACGTTGGGGACAATTTTTGCCCGTTTTAAACCGACAGTGTATTTAACCCAAAACATATATGTTTCATTTATCATCTTTCATTTAAATTTAGCTAAATTATGGAAGAATAATATACTTTCGTACATCAAAATAGTCTACTCCACTGCATGCATCTGACCATTCATTTTTAGTTGTATTTGTATTTATTGGTCTTAAAGAAGGATTGTGAACCTGCGAGGATGGTGATCACATGTGGTAAAAAGTTTGTAAAGGATTAGAATGGACTTGAACATTCTTAGAATCCTCATATATTATAGAAGTGTTTGCACCTTTTTATAAAAAGTCATAACCCTACTTGAGTATCGCTCTCTTGCATCCACTGCTACTTAGTTATGTTGGTTACGCCCACTAGGCATTTGGCCTAGTGGTGCAAGGGAAAATTCCCCCCCCATTTGGCAGAGGTTCGAATCCCCTCTGCCCTCCCCAAACAGTGTGTGCGTGTGTGTAGTGTAGATTGCTATCGTCAAATCAAAAAAAAAAGTTATGCTGGTTACAGATGTTGTTGAAAAATCTGGGTGTCTTTCTCAATAACGTCTGTGAATGAGTTCTTTGTCGTGATCTTGATGTCAAATATGTCTCAACACACGACCAGTTGGTTATATTCCTATGTGTTAAAGGAATAGTTTGATAAAATTTTGTGTAAAACGGATCAAAGAATTGAGAGAGAACTTGAAATAAAAATATTAAAGATCCTTTTTTTTTCTTTTTCCAAATTTTAGCAATTTTTTTAAAGAGTTATATGTAGTAACTAGTAGAGCTAAGTGGTCTAAAGTTATTCTATGTCGCGAGATCTTTCCAACGGTATAAAAATCATAATTTTTGGACTTAAAAGGAGCAAGTTATGAGCTTGCAAAGTAGGGTTCGGGACATAGAAACCACTGTAACAATAGACTCCATATAATAATGAGTTTTCAAACCAAATGGAAGTCAACAAACTCACTTGCGCATGACGTAACCAGAGAACGAAATAAGTATACACTTATGGATAAGTTGTAATGAATCATAAAGAACTACCATGTCCTACAATAACTAAATGAGACTAGCTATGTCATTCATCATCACAAATTGACTATTGTGGATGCTCAAAATTTCCTTGTTTACCACGTGTCACTTCGTGAATGGGCTGAATGTGGGCTGATCTGTTTGAAGGGGGATGTTGAGCCCAAAACTCTACACTAGGCTTATTGGGCCACCTGATGGCTAATGGTGCTTCCCTTTGGAGTTTCTAATCTACTGGACCACAATACTCAAAAAGAAAGTCACGGTAGACAGACGGGATCAGTGCCACAGATCAAAACTAATCACAATAAAACTTAGCTCTCACCATGGCTTGCAATAATAATAACATGTAAGAAATATATAATAGACAATAGAACTCGGGATGTTCAATGAGTAGGAAGAGGATTAATTACTGTGAAAACATGTACAAATCAATATCATTAATTGGTGTAAGTGTTTGGTGGTTGAAGATGGGTTTTTGGGCTGTGGTAGACAGAAAGTGTTTTAGTCTACCACGAATCTCCAGAAAGTGTTCTGAAGGATTTGGTTGTCTTCTCCCTCAAGTTTTATGAATTAGCAATTAAGAAAGGATCAATTTTAGACCAAGATCAACCAACCCCTCTTTCCTATTTCTCACCCCTTCTTTATAGTGGTGTTAATATCTTGTGATCTCACCTATTGCCCTCTTAATCATGATGATTACTGTTTATCCGAGAGATAAAAGGGATGGGATTTGACTAAATCTTTTCAAGGTTAAGGAATTAATCTTTATCTCTTGTAGATCTGATTCGATCTGCGGCAAACAAGTAATCTCTCATTTCTGGTGTTGGGTGTGGTAAGCATTAAATGCTTGACAAGAAGAGTTGGGGTAATTGAGTTGACTCATACAAGTTTTGCATAATTAAGTTTGATCTTACCGTTGCATTGCATCCTAGCAAATCTAATGCTTTCATGTCACGGCAAATCAAAGAAATTCAGTAAATTAATCCCCCTACCTCCAAACCGATCTTCCTAAGTTCCATGTTGAAGATGAACAAGGACCACCGGAGTGCTAGGCTATGGCGGTCGCCACTCTTGAGTGGCGGTAGCCTTGGCGGCCATGGTAGCTTTCTCGGCCTCATTAGCTCTTGTTTGGTCTTCCCCATCGTTTCACCTATCACGGTTGGTGTTGCGGCAGACGGTTTGTGAAAGTGTTTACCACAATTGATGGTTAATGAGAAGAACCAAGCCCCCTTCTGCAATTATGATGCCTGGAGACCCGCATTTTACATTGGGAAAGTGCTATTTTAACATCTCAAGCACCGCACCAAAAAGGGAGGGAAAAAGAGGCATCACGTGGGGTGCTTTTGCCTCTCTTTTTTGAACTGTTCTAGCGGGTCCTACACCATCACAACAGATGTGTGTTTGGGGTTGAGTGGGCCGGCTTGTGTTTTTGGCTTAATTGATGGCCCAATGCCATTACCCCTTATTTTCTGCTGTCGTAGACCACTGGGCTTCATTTGCCTTGGGCCCTCAAAGCAAAGTTTGAAGCTTTGGGCTTGGTCTGGTGTGGCAGAAAAAAAACGAGCCTCCACATTTATCCCCCCGAGCCCAAACCTCACGTTATATGTGGTTTGGATGAATATGTTGTTCAGGAAAAAATATATATATGCATGTAAGTTATAATATTTCTTTTCCCTCTCTTTTTTTTGTACGTGGGTTCCTTCTTTCATGGGTGTAGTAGCAGATAGGGAATGTCAGTTACTAACAGTTATCAGGCTAATTCTTCCTCTTCATAGTGCTTTTTGATTCTTAAAGCTTTCAGGATTAAAGTCACAACCACCAGCCCCCAAGTCATTTATTTCATCTGTTATAAAACCCTTGGCTTGACAAAAGGAGAGAGAAACAGAAACTTGAACTTCTCAAACTCACCGATTTCTCTCCTCTCCTCTTTCCTTTTTCTTTTCTTGTTTTCATTTTTACCGATGGCCTCTTCCTTTACAACTCCTCCAGCTGGCCCTACCCTTCCGCTCACCACCGGCAAGCAGTCAAAAACCCCAGCAGCGGGGTCCACGGTGTCCACCGAGGCGGTGGTGGACGTCCCCGTGGCTTCTCCCTCTATCTCAGGTGAAGCCACCGACCCCAGGGGAGGGTTTCGTTTTTTCTCTGGTGGATTCCTGGTACGAGGTCTCCTCCTTATGTCCCTACAAATCTTTTGATTTCCCTTCTCCTTCCTGAAGATTAGGAGTGCATAGTCATGGGACCAGAAGGTCATGGTAGATCGGGCTTAGGTTCCCTACCTTGATGAGATTTCTGATTTGTTGATTCAGAAGGGGGATATTCGACCGGTTCCCATAAACTTCGAATTCCCTTGTGCTGCATATAAGGATTGGTCCCATTGGGTGGATTTGGAGATCTTGGATCATGAATTTTAGGGCAATCTACGGAGAGCCAGCGTCCATTGGTCCATCATGATTTTGAGGAGTTGCGGCATGTTTAGGGATACTGAACCTCTCCGTGAGGTGTTACGGAGGTGGTGTCCCGCCACCCATACCTTCTTCTTCGCGTGGGGGAAGCTCACACTGACTTTAGAAGACATAGCGAACCATTGGATGCTTCCCATTCTTGGTGAGTTTTCTCCGTCTGTTATAGTGTTATCTGCAGAAGAGGAGGAGGTTGCTGTGGCCTTGCAAAGAAACTCGTCTACCAGAATAACCGATTGGCCCACGCTCTTTACTCATCATGAGAATGTCCCAGTCCGTCGCGCCGCTTTCCTTGTATATTGGCTTTGTAAGTGCGTTTTCGGTAATTTCCCTTACTATGCTGTAAATACCCTTTATATTCCATTGGCCGTGAAGATATCTACCGGTTGTTGTTTCCCCCTTGCCCCTATGTTTCTTGGCCATTTATACTCTCACCTAGACTTGCTCCATGACTTTGAGGTTGAAGGGGACTCTTGTCACATTATTATTACTGCCTTCAATACCACAGTGTTGCAGACTTTTCTATAGGAGCATTCCGTGAATTATATTTTTGCTACAAAGGACAAAGCGACTGCGTGGGGTAAGTTTTCTGATCTGCCGCAGCGCTTTTTGGATCGCTTCCTAGATTTTCGAGACAATCTGCCATTTGTCTACTGCTGCGTTGGTTTGAAGACTCAGGATCATGATTTAGTTGCCTCTCTCGACTTCGAAGAGAATGTGTTGTTGAGACCTTACGGAGAAGATCATCCTGGTTTTACTTGCGTTTCAGCTCTTAGTTGGTTCAACCAACCGACTTCTCTAATTCATGAGTTGAGAGCCGTGGACCATCGGAGTCTAGTGTATCTGTCTGCTATAAACCTGGGGTGGCTACCCATTCTATCTGCCACAGGTCTTGAGTTTACGCCCTATTGTGCTCAGAGAGTAAAGAAACAATTTGGCCTTGATCAAGATGTGCCTTGCCAGTCTACAGGAGGCCGCTCCTTCCTCTCCCGTATTGGCACCTTTCATCAAGAGTCATGCATTCGCCTATTGGGAGGGCAAAGTCAACTGTGTAATGATCCCAAGTGGCCATAGATTCAGTTTTAACACTGCATCTATGAACACCTATTGGCATAGGTTGGCTCATGCCATGATAGGCTATATGAGCAGCGGTAGAGGTAACAAGGCTCCCCTATCTACCCACTACAAGCTGCATATTTCAAGCCTTTATTTCTTTCCTCTCTCCTAATCTGCCATAGCTTATGGGAATAGCCAAAAACTTGACTTTGGTCGAATGGGATGAGACTAGGAGTGGTTGGATTGTATATACCACACATTTCCTTGAGGGTTGGAAGGAATCAGTTAATGTTGTAAAGGAACGCCTCGTCATACCCTCTAAGCGAGGGAAAGGGGGTAAGAGAGATGTCCCCGTAGACTCAGTTGTGGAGAAGAGCTCTAAGAAGCGGGCTCACTCTCCTAAGAAGGCTTCTTCAAAGAATACCAAGGCAAGAAAGAAGAGTAGATCTACCACTCCAGTGCCCAGGCCTGAGAAAGAGTCTACCACAACCCTTTCACAAACAGTAGTTGAGTCTGCCGCTGCTCCTATAAAAGCTAAGGTTGTGGTTATAGGATCTTCTAAGAGAAAGTCTGCCGCAGTCCCCCCTTTGGAGGGTGTAGGAAAGCAGGCGGCTTCTTCTAAGGCTGGAAAGAAAAGTGTTGCCCTCCGTCCTCCTAAGGATCAAAGGAGAACTGCTACATCTTCCTCCTCTCCAGATGAGGAACAGCCATCTGCGGTTCCGGGTCATTCACCTCTCAAGAAGAAGAAGTCCGTTGTTCCCCTTCCAGTGCTGCCACTCACACAAGGAGTAAGAGTGCATCTGTAATTGAGCGAACTAGTTCCAAAATAAGTCCTCCCTTCTTTCTTCTTATCTACTTCTCTTACTTTACTATTCTTTGTTGTATTTTCTTATTTTTTTATCTGCGACAGGCAACGCACAAGTCTGGCGGACCTAGTGGTGTTATTGTTGTTGTTGAGGTTACCTTGAAACATTCTTTTTGTTTTGATTTCTCTTTGGGCCAAATCTGTACTATCTAACCCATGTTATTTATTCCTTCCTTTAGGATTCTGATACCGTCGCTGATGACATCTCCTCAAACTTTTCTGATAGAGATGATTCTTTAGCTACTACCACAGATCAAGGTGAAGACATAGGAATGAGTTTTGAAGGTAATTTCAAGGCAGATGTTGGATCTACTGAGGGAAGCCACTCTATTGCCAGTGACTCATTTTCTAACGTAGCCCCAGGTTCTATGAATGAGGAGCAAATGGCGTCTGTGGTATCTGCTGCAGATGGTGATGAAGTGCTTAAGGCTACTGAGTTGAATGTCGAGTCTACTGATTTGACAAAGCATAACTTGGCCATTGTCACCCATGCTAGCCACTCCTTTGAGTATAGTTGCGATGATGGTGGTGTCGTAGACTCTGATGCAATGCCTCTGTCATTTTCTGTACCGCAAATGGCCTTGACAGGTGGGATCGTAGGTATGTCTCATTCTGTTCCTACTTCTTTAAATTGTGTAGATGGGGAATATACATATACATATCTTGAATGTTGTGTGCTGATCTGCGGTAGGCTTTAGCACCCTTATGGCTTATGTTGTGGATGGAGTTTCTCTCTTTGGAGCCACTCCTCGTTTTTGTGGCATTCCGGCCGGTGGTATCATTATACCGGCTAGCCATATTACTGATGAGTCTCCCTTAGTTGATGAGTTCCCCACTATTAGTGAAATTTTCATGTCTGAGGAGGTTCATATTCAAGGTTTTGTGAGGAATGAGTTTGTGGCAAACTTGGGAGTTGCTCTGAAAGTCCGTAGTAATGTTGACAGCGCTGTTGGTCATGGTATGCAAGCTGAGGGTACTAGTTCTCCCGTGGTGATCACACCTGCTGGTGGTGAGCACTTGGACAACATAGGTGAGTTTGAATTTCCTACCTCCTCTTTTGGTAGTCATATGCAATGTTCTTTTGACTTAGCCATGCCATGTCAAACGTTCCATGGACTGGACCTTGTCGTATGGGATGCTCTATAGACTTGGTTGTGTCATATTTCTGCTATTTCATAAACCTGGCTGTTGTCATGTGAAGTCTTGATCCATTGACTTGATTGTCGTCATATCTCTATTATTTCATAAACTTGATTGTTGTCATATGAGGTGTTGTCTTATAGACTTGGTTGTCATCACATAAGATGTTCTGTTCCATAGACTTAGTTGTCGTCTTATGAAATGTTACGTTTCATAGACTTAATTGTCATCATATGAAATGTTCTGTTTCCATTGATTTGGTTGTTGTCGTATGAAATATTCTGTTTTCATAGACTTGGTTGTCATCGTATGAAATATTCTATTTTCATAGACTTGGTTGTCGTCGTGTGAAAAATTCTGTTTCCATAGACTTGGTTGTCATCATATGGAATGCTCTATCTCCGTAGACTTGGTTGTCATCATATGAAATGTTTCTGTTTTCATAGACTTGGTTGCTGTCGTATGAAAAATTATGTTTTCATAGACTTGGTTGTCATCGTATGAAATATTCTGTTTTCATAGACTTGGTTGTTGTCATATGAAAAGTTATGTTTCCATAGACTTGGTTGTCATCGTATGGAAAATTTTGTTTTCATAGACTTGGTTGTCGTCATATGAAAAGTTCTACTTCCATAGACTTGGTTGTCATCGTATGAAAAATTCTGTTTCCATAGATTTGGTTGTTATCATATGGAAAATTCTTCAGATTTGACCAAGTCATATAAGACGTTCCATAGACTTGATCGTGTCATATCTTTGTTTGCTGTAAACCCATTGATTTTCCCCCCGCCTTATCTTTTGTGTATCTTCTCTTTTGTAAGCACAGGTGACGCCATTACATATGTCAGAGGAGGATGCTGAGGCAAGGATTACTGGCAAGATTACGATTGCTAGCCAATTATCAAGGCCAATAGCCAGGATAGGCTCAAGTGTTAAAGCCGGTGCCATATCCGGTGAAGTTGCCGATTTCTTTAGGGAGTTTGATAAGAGGACGCCTAACCCCCACCCTAAGTGGCACTTTTAGAAATTTAATAGGCCTTTGGTGTCCTTTGGGGACTTTTGGGTCCCAAGTGATAGCGTGCCCTATCTACAGCAGCTGATCGCAAAGCATGGTAACTTTGTTGCCAAATTCAAGCTTGGCGCTGGGTTTGGTGGACCCATGTTATCTCTCCTCAGCAGTGTGCTAGCTGTCATGAGAAAATCTGACCTTGGGAGCGTGACAAAGGTTCAGATTCTTGCATGAAAAAGTGTTGTCCAAGACCTCATGGAGGTTAGGTTTGACGTTGGATTCATGATTGGGCATCTACGGCAAATAGCCCAGCAGCTTTTTGGTAAGAAGATTTCAGACGAAATGCAAGTTTTACGACATCAGATCGCCCTTTTGCAAGACTCTCTGGTTGTGCTGACAACTTATTAGGAGGAGATGATGTCTGCAGGAGTGACAGTTCTCGAACTCGAGCACAGCAGATCGCTTTTTGACAGTCTTATCAACTAACCTCTATATTCATCGTATTCATCATCATTTTTTTTTTTTTTTTTTTTTTGTAATGACCGTATTCTAGTCTTATTTTCAAATGTTTATACTCATGTTTTGTAATGACTGAGTTTTGGTCTTTCTTTTGAACACTTATGCTCACATTTTGGAATGACCAAGTTTTGGTCTTTCTTTTGAACACTTATGCTCATATTTTGTAATGACCAAGTTTTGGTCTTTCTTTTGAACACTTATGCTCATATTTTGTAATGACCAAGTTTTTGGTCTTTCTTTTGAACACTTATGCTCACATTTTGTTTATGGTCTTTCTTTTGAACACTTATACTCACATTTTGTTTATGTCAAACTAAGCATGTGAATTTGACTGTGGTATAGCTAGTCTATCACTTGTTGTGATTTTACGTTCTCCGATTTTTTTTATTTTTTTTTTTTAGAAAAGGGAAAAAAGATCTTTTTTTTTTCTTTTTTCTTTTTTTGGATAAGGATAAAGTAGAAGTCTTTCATTTTGACAAAACATAGATATTGTGCATCATTACTCTTTGAACAATACATGAGAATTCAAAATTTTCTAAGACAAAAAAGATATCAAATATTTAGCTAGTAAAAGTGCATCTTACGAGTAATAACGCTTTAGCCATTTCCCATTGATGGGGTTTGCCAGAGTGGTGCCATCTACTTTGGTTAATTTGTAATAGCCACTATCATATGCTTCACGGATTAGGTATGGCCCCTCTCAATTTGGTGCAAACTTGGATGGTTAAGGGAGACCTCTCCTCACATGGTCTACCGTTCTTAGGACCATTCTGGCCCTTGGCAAAGATTCTGGTCTGCAGCATCTTTCCGTAGGCGCTAGCAAGCTTTTGATGGTACCATAGACTACGAACTTGAGCCAGCTCTCTTGCTTCCTCCAGAATTTCTAAGTTTGCTACCCTTGCTTCTGCACAAATATTAGCATCACCTTTCTAATTCCATCCCATGCAAGATCCATGGGCTAGGCACCAGCAATTCTATGGGGGAAATAACATCGGCACTGTAGACTAGAGAAAATGGGGTAAAGCCCATTGTTGTCTCAGTTGAGCTATGGTAGGCCCATAGTGTGTCTGCCAGGTGAGAGTTCCAGCCTTTACCATAATCAAAAACCATTTCACTTAAAATGCGCAACAACATGCGATTAGTTGCCTCCGCTTGTCCATTGCCTTGGGGGTAATCAGGCGTGGATCTGCGATACTTGATCCAGTAATGTTCTAAGACCTCTCTAACATTCTTGTTGACAAAAGGGGTGCCATTATCGCTAATGATTTTATGAGGTATGCCAAACCTTGTGATAATGTGCTCTCGGATGAAATTAGTCGTGGCCATACTGGTTGCCTTGCGAAGGGGAATGGCTTCGACCCACTTTGAAAAATATTCGGTAGCTACCAAGATCTAAATGTATCCGTCGGAAGGTGGATTAATAGGGCCAATGAGGTCTAGCCCCCAAGTGTGGAAGGGCCATGGTGTTGCCATGTTCTGTAGATTGGTTGGGTGTGTGTGGATCAGATTAGCTTGAAGTTGGCAAGTGTGACAAGACTTAACGATGTCTGCCGTGTCTTTCTTCATAGTTGGCCAGTAATAGCCAAGAGTCAACAGTAGTTGGCAAAGTCTCTTCTTGCCTTGATGCTCTCCACATTCCCCGGAATAGGCTTCCTTCATTACTATTTGAGATTCGGCCAGGTTGAGGCATCTCAAAGGATCCCCATGAAACCCTTTCCGAAATAATATGCCCCCTTCCACAAAATACCTTGTGGCCAATTTCTTAAACTGAGTTACTGCTTTGCTGGTCTGCGGCAAAATGTTTTCGATGAGGTACTCAAGAAAAGGAGTGCGCCAGTCATTAGAAATAAATGTTGCATAGACTTGATCAGACTCATGTTGGTGTTGGCAAAACGAACATTGCTCCTGTAGACTAGCTGCCTTTTTACTCATGTTAGGCCAAAAATAGCCAAGCGTTGGAGTCTGCGGTAGAGACTCACCCCATCACTAAATTTACAAGACTTCTCATGGACTTCTGTGAGTTTCCTTGCTGCCACACGGAGGCTTACACATCTTGCCAAGACACCTCCAAGTAGTCTACGGTAGAGATCACCAACAATCAACACATAATCCTTGAGTGTCTTCAGGTCCACAACACCTTCAGGTGACACAAGCTTCGCCTTTATAGGTGTTCTCCAATCCTAAGTATCAAAGAGTTGTTCTTGAAATTCTTCTTTCAATAGATTAGTGATGGACACACTTCTTTTGTTGATTGTGACATCTACCTTTGGCCCTTCAAAAGAAATTTGTGAACCTAAGGTCGCGAGCGCATCTGCATAACAAGTTCCCACACCTCATGGCGTGCGAGATCTCAAAAATGTCAAACTTCTCTTCCAATTTCTGGGCTAAAGCACGATATGGTGCCAATGATGGTTCTTTGAGTGAAAACTCACATTTGGCCTGGCAGATTATAAGATTTGAATCTCCAATTACCCTCAAGTGCTTTATCCCCATCTCATGCGCAATTGCTAACCCGGTTATGTAGGTTTCGTATTCCGAGGCGTTGTTGGAGCATGAGAAATCAAGTTTGAAAGACTTAATTATAGTCTCTCCATCTTCTCTAATCAGCACAATACCAGCCCCACTTGAGATGGAGGTAGAAGAACCGTCAAATTTCAAAGTCCATATGGAGTTTACCAGATCTGCCAAAAGTGCTTCCCCCACTCCTCCTGGTACTTTACGTGAGATTGATGAACTATCCTCTCCCGGCAATTATGCAAGGAGATCTGCTATGGCCTGGCTCTTAATTGCTGTAGGAGTTTCAGTGATTATCTCATATTGAGACAATTGCAAAAGCCATTGAGCTAATCTGTCGGAGAGGATTGGCCTGTGCAGTAAGACTTTTAATCGGGTGGGACTTGGTCATCAGTTGAATTCTATGCACTAAGAAGTAGTATCGTAGACGTTGTGAGGCATATACCAAGGCCAAACATGCTCGTTCAGCCCCCAAGTACCTCGTTTCAGCATCTCTAAGTGCCCGGCTAACATAGTAGACCGGTTTTTCGGTCCCATTTTCATCTTGGGCTACTAACGTCCCAATCGCTTCGCCATTGGAAGCCAAGTACAAACGTAAGGGTCTGCCAGCAACCGGAGCGCATACTGTGGGTAGCTTAGTCATGATTGCTTGGATCTTCTCAAAAGCTTGTTGACATGCGGTAGACCAAACAAAAGGAAACCCTTTTTTCAGTAGAGGTGTGAAAACAACTGTCACCGTTGCCAAACCAGGAATGAATCTCCTGATATATGACAATCCCCCCAAAAAACTCTTCAAACTCTTTGTGAGAAGTCGGTGCCTTCATGGTAGCTATTGCAGACGCATTAGCTGGATCAACATCAATTTCGCGGTTATGGACTAAAAAGCCCAAGAATTTTCCGGCAGACACCCCAAAAGCACACTTAAGAGAATTCATCTTAAGTTTATAGAGTCGGCACCTATTGAACACCTTTTTCAAGGTTTCAAGATGATCTTCCCTCTTCTTAGATTTCACCACAATGTCATCCATATAGTCTTCAATTTCTTAATGCATCATATCATGGAACATGACCGTCATGGTCCTTTGGTAGGTAGCACCGGCATTTTTTAGACTGAAAGGCATAACGATGTAATAAAAATTGCCGATTGGTGTGCGGAAGGCAGTTTTTTTAACATCCTTTATTAACATATGGATTTGATTATAGCCACAAAACCCGTCCATGAAAGAGAACATGGCATGACCGGCGGCCGAATCAATTAACAAGTCCATGTTCGGAAGAGGGAATTCATCCTTAGAGCATGCTTTATTAAGATTGCGAAAATCAACGCAACATCTGATCTGCCCATTTTTCTTTTTAACCAATACAATATTTGACAGCCACCGTGGATGCTATATTAGTTTAATGAAACCAGCAACAAGTAGCTTTTTCACTTCTTGTGTAATCTGAGCTTTTACTTTTGTGTGGAAGGTTCTCATAAGTTGCACCACAGGTCTAGTACCAGGCTCCACATTCAAGGAATGGGCCACAAGTCCCGGATTTATTCCGAGCATCTCATCATAATCTCAAGCAAACACGTCTTTATATTCATGCAGCAAATCAATCAAACATTTTCTTTCTTCGGTAGACAAAGACATGCTAATTAATATAGGCTTGTTAACATCAGGATTATCACTTAAATTAATTACCTCAAGTTCTTCTTTGACGGTTATCTTTGGTTCGGCTGTTGTAGACTCTCTTGTCTTCACTGCCGTAAACTCTGCCTGATCCATCATAACTTTTTCAGAATTTCCAGTCTGCTGTGTCAAGTGACATGAGGGTTGCAAACCACCCTCTTCAGGTGTGGGACCCTTTTGCAGTGGGCAATCAGGTCCCACGCACCTTCATAAACGATAAACAACACACCCATTAAGGAGTTGGATGCACACACATTACGGTGGACTCCCATGCTCAACTTTACATTACTTCATTTTCTTCTTTCGTTCAAGCAGCTCTCGTAGATCGACCTCAAGATCATCCTTGATGTCTTCCCAATCAGGGAGTGGTGTTCCACATGGTTTCACAATTGAAAGATCTTTCGTAGATGAAAGCTCGTCATAAAGGGCTGCTTCAATGAAGTGAGCTTCAATTTGATCAAAAAGAGAGGAATTCGTAGCTATACGGATTGGTTTCTCATTGAGTCTTCCCTTGACGCACTGATGGTAAGTAGATGACACCAATTTGTGTTTATGCAGCCAAGGTCTACCAAGGATTACATGATATGGAGCTTCGGCATTCACGACGTGAAATCGGGTGAGTACTACAATCGGCCCAACCCTTAGGACAAGTTGCACGTGTCCCATTGTATATTTGGTCACTCCTCCAAACCCAATTACTTCCATGGGAGACCCTTGGATTCTCTGTTGTCACACATTGACGGTTTGGAGAGTGCTTAATGGAATAAGGTTTAGACACGAACCAGTGTCTACCAAAGCGCACCTAACTTGGACATCTTTCACTACCGCAGACAAATAAAGTGGGCGTCTATGGTCTAGGTACTGAACTTCCATATTTTCATCTGTGAAAGTTATGGCGTTCGTGGTTTCTAAGAAGGCACGGCTGGCATGCGTTTTCGCTATAAAACAAGTGGCCCCAGACTCTTCCACTATGGTAATGAGTGCCTCTGTTGATGTATTTCTAGCTTCAGGTCCGAATCCCAGCTGATTAAACAATGACTTGAAATTTGGACTTTTCTGTAGAGTCCTAACAATTACGGGTACCAAAGAAGAGCTTGCTGCGACAGACTCATCCACTTCCGTGTCGCCTACATTTCCGTGGATTACCACTGATACCACAGACTTATTCTTATCTTTCTTGTAATTAGGGAAGGGCGTCTTATGAACCCTTTTGTTGTTCTTCTGAGAGTTGCAAAGTACCATCTTGAATCTTACGGTTGACTTCCTATCGGAGAGTCCGACAGTCTACCGTAGGATGATGCACATATCTGTGGTAGCGGCAATACTTGGGATCTTTCTTTTCTTCTGCTGTAGGTTGCCTGGTGACTTGTGGAAGCTTAATCACCTCATCTTTGACCCATTTGTCAAAGATAGCCATCATTTCTTCAACCGTGAAAGGTAATGGAGGTGACTCCTCATAGACCTTCTCTGTTGAGTTCTTTCGTTTGGTGCCACTGGTTGTAGCTGCGGTAGACACAATAAGAGCTTGCGGTGGACCCTTTTTATCTCTACTTTTCTCAACTTGGGGTTTAACAGAGACAGCCGTTTTTCTAGCTTTTTGGAGTAGAGGGACAAACTGTGAGATGTCTAAATTCTCTAAATGAGCATGAAACTCAGGTAGCATGTTATCAATGCACACTTCAACTAACTCCCCCTCTTGGTACTTGACATGGCAATCTAAAGACACATCACAAAAGTGGTGGATGTACTTTACTAAGTCTTCTCCAATCAGCTGTTTGGTGCCGTGCAAATTAACGAGAGTAATCTTCTCTTTAGCATGAAAATACTTGCTGCAGAAACTCTCTACCATATCTTCCCAGGTCTTGATAAACCCGACAGGTAGCACCGTATACCAAGTGTACGCTCTATTTACCAAGGACTTTGAGAATTCCCGTAGACAGAGTTTACCATGTGCAGCAAAGGGACCCATGGAATCTAAGAATTTATTGATGTGTTCCATAGCACTTCCCTTTTCTACCATCAAAGAGAGCAAAAGTGGGTGTATCATACTTTTCTAGGTAGGGTTCTTTCAAGAGTTCTATGGGATAGGGGGGTTTTCTCACAAAGTGTCTAGGCTCCTTGGGGGGCTTTTCTCTTTCTTGTTTGAGTAAATCTGCTACATCAAACATAGTGAAAAATGGTGCATCATTTCTATTGTGAGACTCCCTCTCTTCGTGGTTGCGGTTATCATTCTTGTTTTGGTGGTCTTCCTTGTTGCTATTGACCTCTTTCAGTTGCTTCAAAGACTCAGCGAGCTCCACTTGGATCTGTTACATTCTTTTGATCATTTCAAACATTAGTACCATCTGCTGTGGTCCACCAACGAGGATTTCCTCACCACCAAGAACGTGTCCTCCACCAAAGGGATTCTCACCCCTGGGAATGTGTCCACCACCAGGAGTGCGTGTCTCTCCCATAGTATGGCTATGATCATGGGATTCCGTTTCAACGTGAGAGTTAATTACTGAATTCTATTTGGTAGATTTTTTAGGCGACATGGTTGTAGCCCAAAGACCACAGATCTTCTTCAAAAAACAAAAACGAGGGAAAATTGCAACTCAACTTCCCAGTGGAGTCGCCAAAATGTGGATGCTCAAAATTTCCTTATTTACCATGTGTCACTTCGTGAATGGGCTGAACGTGGGCTGATTTGTTTGAAGGGGGATGTTGAGCCCAAAACTCTACACCAGGCTTATTGGGCCACCTGATGGCTAATGGTGCTTCCCTCTAGATTTTTTGATCTACTAGGCCACAATACTCATAGAGAAAGTCACGGTAGACAGACGAGATTAGTGCCGCAGATCAAAACTAATCACAATAAAACTTAGCTCTCACCATTGCTTGCAATGATAATAACATGTAAGAAATATATCATAGACAATAGAACTCGGGATGTTCAATGAGTAGGAAAAGGATTAATTACTGTGAAAACATGTACAAATCAACATCATTAATTGGTGTAAGTGTTTGGTGGTTGAAGATGAGTTTTTGGGCTGTGGCAGACAGAAAGTATTTCAGTCTACTATGAATCTCCAGAAAGTGTTCTGAAGGATTTGGTTGTCTTCTCCTTCAAGCTTTATGAATTAGCAATTAAGAAGGGATCAGTTTCAGACCAAGATCAACCAACCCCTTTTTCCTATTTCTCACCCCTCTTTATAGTGGTGTTAATATCTTGTGGTCTCATCCATTACCCTCTAATCATGATGATTATTGTTTACCCGAGAGATAAAAGGGATGGGATTTGACTAAATCTTTTCAAGGTTAAGGAGATGATTTTTATCTCTTGCAAACTTGATTCGGTCTGCGGCAGATAGGTAATCTCTCATTTCTAGTGTTGGGGGTGGTGAGCATTAAATGCTTGACAAGAAGAGTTGGGGTAATTGAGTTGACTCATACACGTTTTGCATAATTAAGTTTGATCTTACCGTTGCATTGCATCCCCAGCAGATCTAATGCTTTCATGTCATGGCAGATCAAAGAAATTCAGTAAATTAATCCATCTACCTCCTAAACCGATCTTCCTAAGTTCCATGTTGAAGATGAACAAAGGACCACCAGAGTGCTAGGCTACGGTGGTCGCCACTCTTGAGTGGCAGTAGCCTCGGTGGCCATGGCAGCTTCCTCGACCTCATCAGCTCTTGTTTTGTCTTCCCCATCATTTCACCTATCACGGCTGGTGTTGCGGCATATGTTTTGTGAAAGTGTCTACCACAACTGATGGTCAATGAGAAGAACCAGCCCCCTTCTGCAATTATGATACTTGGAGACTCGTATTTTACGTTGGGAAAGTGCTCTTTTAACATCTCGAGCACCCCACCAAAAAGGGAGGGAAAAAGAGGCATCACGTGGGGTGCTTTTGCCTCTTTTTTTTTAACTGTTCTGGCGGATCCCACACCATCACAGCAGATGTGTGTTTGAGGTTGAGTGGGCCGGCTTGTGTTTTTGGCTTAATTGATGGTCCAATGCCATTACCCCTTGTTTTCTGCCGCCGTAGACCACTGGGCTTTATTTGCCTTAGGCCCTCAAAGCAAAGTTTGAAGCTTTGGGCTTGGTCTGGTGTGGCAGAAAAAAAACGAGCCTCCACAACTATATTCCAATTGTTCCGCAAACTGAAGAATAATTTTCAAAATTTTTAGAAAACTATGTTAATATGTTCCTATATACATATAGAACAAAGTATATATTTTTTCCAGATTTATATCATAATCTGAAATTATCTATAATATTTATTGTGATTAAAAATTATGAAAAATTGATTAAAATTTGAAAATTTTAGTGTACAATTACAATCTTTTTGTATAAATTGAAAGCATGATATATGTTGCATTTTGCTTGCTGCCCTAAAGGATATATGGACTTTCCCATCCATTAAAATACCAATATTTTGTTTATGTGCAAGCATATTAGTTATAGAATTAATGGATAGAAAAATGATGATTTATTTAAGCTTATGTATTTTGTATATGTGTATGGCGTAAGAATATTCCATGAAATATAATGTGAAATGTGGCTTCCCCATTTTCACATTTGAATTAATGTAAATTAGATCCTTTGTAGTACAGATTAATTTTTGGGAATGTAATTTAATTTATAAGGTTGTATGCTTTTAAGAGACAAAATTGTAATGGGATGTGTTTCACACCAACATTATACATGGAATATTCTTGACATATATAAGCTAAAATTATCAATTTAGGAATCCATATGGGATTCTAGCGCAATGAATGTTGAATGGCGCAAACCAATGATGCATGATTATATTATCTGTTAATATAAAACGTTATGCATGATTATATTATTTGTTAATATAATAAAATGACAAATATTAGGGTATGTCCTTATATCCTAATATATAAATTTACTCGAAAATTGATTAATAAATATATTCTCATTCCACATAATTTGGGAGATGATGCTGAGTTTAGCAGAGTTTCGATCTCAAATTTGTAGAAAGGTAATATTTATTGATTGGATTTTTTATTAAATAAGATAAAGATGTGCAAAATAACTAATAAGTTGACCATTTTGTGAATTGAATGTAGAAATTATAGCATAAAAAAAATGTAGTAGTTGATTTGACTAGGAGGTGATAAATTAACTAGAATAATGTAAAAACGGATTATAAAGGAATCTAGGCACATAAAGAACGTCATGGAGAAGTAGTGTGCGCCCAGTGCGCAAGTGAAGTTAGTATGAACTCACTTCTAATGCTTCTTCATAACTATCATTGCCCATTAGCCTAGTGGTAGATGTCCACCGAAGTCGAATTTGAGTTGATCTCACATGTCCTTAGCATTTTGGAAAGCCTCATACTCTCCAATCAGATCATTGTGTATGTTGCTTAGCATAATAAAGCGACGTTTGTGTTTGGGCCATATTCCCATCTCCACATATGTTTATATTATTGGACAAGGTTTCTAGGAGCTCTTGTTCATTGAGAATATACTGAATCTTCCTATGCCAAATGTCGTAATTGGCACCAATTAATTTATCGCCCCTAGTCAGATCAACTATTATTTAATCAAAAATCCAATCAATAAATATTATCTTTCTATACATTTGAGATCAAAATTCTGCTAGGCTCAAAATCATCTCCAAAATTATATGAAATGAGAATATATTTATTAATCAACTTTCGAGTAAACTTGTATATTAGGGGATGTAAGAACCTCGTCTATTATTTGCCATTTTATTATATTAACAAATAATATAATTATGCATGACGTTGTATATTAACACATAATATAATCATGCATCATTGGTTTGTGCCATATAACATTCATTGTGCTAGAATCCCATATGGATTCCTAAATTGACAATTTTAGCTTATGTTAAGAATATTCCACCTATAATGTTGACGTGAAACACATCCCATTACAATTTTTCCCTTAAAAGACTACAACCTGATAAATTAAATTACATTCCTAAAAATTAATTCATACTACAAATGATCTAATTTACATTAATTTAATGGGGATATTGGGAATGCCACGTTTCACATTATACCTCATGGAATATTCTTAAACCATACAAGCATACAAACTACATAAGCTTAAATAAATTGTCAATTTTTCCCATCCATTAATCTTATTAGGGGTGTAAGCTTCACCGACACAACCGAGAAAGCCGCAAGAACCGCACTGCACCAAACCGCACATAATATTTGTATCCTATAGTTAGCCAAATTTTTGAATTGTTGTAAAGGTGGATTTTTTAAATTAAAATTGACATTTGAGCTAGCCCAATTCGACCCAAATGAGTCCAGCCCTAACTGCAAGACCACACCAAACCGCACCATGCCAAAACTGATCTTAATAAGTGCAAGGAGCAGGTGCGTGTAATAGGAAAACCACACTATAAAGTATAGATACATAAATCCGGAGAAAACACAATCGCATCTCACCGATTACACCCCTAAATCTTATAACTAATATGCTTGTACATCAACAAAATATTGGTCTTTTAATGGATGGGAATGTCCATATATCCTTTAGGGTAGCAAACAAAAGACAACATATATCATGCTTTCAATCTGTATAAAAAGATTGTAATTGCTACACTAAAATTTCCAAATTTTAATAATTTTTCATATTTTTTAATCACAATAAATATTATAGAAAATTCCAGATTATAATATAAATCTGGAAAAAATATATACTTTGTCCTATATGTATATAGAAACATATTAAAATAATTTTATGAATAAAAAATTAATTAATTTAATGTCACAAAGAAAATTAATTTGAGAAATTTAAATTTTTATCATGTTGCAAATAATTTATGGATAGTATGTCTAGTGGCTTAAGTCAATTGTACATTATTCAGCAAAAAAAAAAAGTCAATTGTACACTAATAAGTAATAACCCCACACATTTGGTCATCCATCCCTACACATATGCTTGATACAAATAGCCAATATTCATGGATGTTTCGTTCCGGTGAACCTTTGCATGTATTTATAGGGCTATACATGTGTCCTTATAGAAAAAGCCGATGCCCATGGATGCTAAAATGTGGACAATAAAGGAAGGATTCAATTAACGTTCATTGTTTGAGGGACTGAATTAAGTAAGTCTATAGGTCTCAGTGTATTGGTTTGATTTTGAGTCCAGTCGGTATACTCCTTTGAGTCCTTGTTACACTTGCGATTTAAATAAAAACTTTTAAAAATAAAAAAATAAAATTAACAAGGTTTTAATCGACTAAAACATAGCATAAAAGAATATCATAGTATTACAAAATAACAAATCAAGCCAAAACTGGATCTAATACCAATGTAAATAAAAATATCAACACACATATTATTGAATATAAACCAGATTGAGAAACTTACTCTCATTGCTGAAGACCCGAATCAGTTTACGTCTCTTACCTCTCTCATGTTCGTCTTTGTTCTCGTGAGTTGAAGTTGGCTACTAAAGTTGCCTTTTAATGTCCACAAAACTAAATCTTAGAGATTTTACAAAGAGAGTCTCACATTTAGTGAGAGAGAAGTTTTTCATCTTCGTATGTTTTTCTATGTAAACTGCGGTAGTGTATGTGTTTTAGTCTCCTAATCTCATATAAATAAACATATATATATATATATATATATATATTCACAGAGAATAAATTTATAAGTTTTGCACATCCCTCCTTCTTAGGATGAGATAACCCATTATCCTATGAATTTTTCCAATTCATATCAAGAGTAGTTATCCTTATCAAATAACTAAATGAAACCCACAACTTGTACTGGGCGGATCATGGGCTCAGGTTCATTTTGGCCCATTAGTAATATAACAATCTTTCTCTCTATACCTTTTATTGCTTTCTATAGCTTTGGTTGAGGTTATCACAAAACATTTCAGGAATCACAAGTTGGATCTCGAGCATCTTGTTTTCCATGTGTCTTTGCTTAAACAAAAATTCGTTGATAGATTGTCGGTTCAACCACAACTTCCACTTGTGAATGCAAATGAAGACAGCATAGTACCTAGGTTGCAAGCAATTTTGGATCATCGAGTTAGAAAGAAAAGAGAGGTGGTGTTGATACACTGGCAGGGTCTATACCCACACCGAAGCCACTTGTGAAGACTTAGAACATATGAAGAATCAATTTCCTCAACATGTTCTTGGGGGCAAGACTAAAGTGGGTAGGACTTAGGAGTGTTATGTGGGTTTGAAAATGTCAAGTATTACTATTTTTCTTTTTGTTTTAAGGATGTGAGTTCCTTCATGACCAATTCCTCTGTTCAGGTTGATTGACTCCCACACGATTTTAATTTGTTTGGTCCTAGTTTATAGGAAGGGAGTTGCATTTGTTTTTATCTTTCATCTCTGATGTATATAGATAAGTGTGGGATGGTCTAGCTTTTTTATCAAAAAATAAAAAATAAAAAGTGTGGGATGGTCTTAATAAAATTTTACTGTTATAGTTCCAAGTTTCCTTTATTTTGCATGGTTGCATTTTTATGTGGGTACTAAAAATTCAATGAGCCCAGTTTGCTATGAAGCCCATATGATGAAAGAATTTAAACAAGGTTTATAAAAAAGTGGAAAAGAAACAAGACTATTGTACTTCACTGAAATATGAAAAAAGCCATCAGCAATTTTCAGTCATCAACTATTTCAAGAATGTGTGTTAATACAAGAATAAATTGAATCGGCTATACAAGGAATATTACAACAATTATGAATCCAAGAACCCGAATATCCCACCCAGAAGAACAAGGTGAGACCGTGACCTTTTGACTAATTATAATGTGAATACAAGTAGCAGCAGTGCAGCACTATTAAAAACCAGCGAGTTTGATAATCCAATCACCTGCAAGCCAAAATATTAGAAAATAAAATAGAAACTTAATTAGAACAAAAACTATGAATGATAAAGCTCTGATTTAAATACCATTCAAGAGATTATAGAAACATGACAATGAAATGTAACTTCCAGTAATATGTATGTACTATTCTTATTGCTTAGTCCTTGAATTCCTAGAAAATTAAGGTGATTAAATTAAAAATCTACTAAAAGATAACATTTTCTAGCCATGCATAAGAACATCTATACAGGGTCTTAGCTCAAGTAATGAGATTGGAGGGTGGGTTTAACATTGGTCTTTGGTATTAACATAGTTTATTTACTATTTCGAATCTTTTTCTTATAATCATTTCATCAAATGATAAAGATCAGTTAAAAATAATAGTTATGCTTATTGTCCAATGGACAAAGGGGAAAAAGGAAAATAAGGAAAGAATCCTCCATAGAATGGAATAATGGAAGAAGGTTCATGTGGCTGAAATTATAATTGTGAATTAAATGTGTCCTCTAAGGCTCTAATAGCAAATTGTCAAACAAAGAATTTCAGTAGACTAAGCATGCAACTAAAACAATAACAATAACAGGAGGAGATGATTGAAGAAGAAATTGCTCCAAGATCTTCTGTTACTTGTCAAACACAAATTATGCAAAATATTCCCTTTCTAATGTGATCATTGATGTTATGAACCAAGTAATAAGAAATTCCATACCTTGAAAGAGAGAAGAGATGAAGGTGCTGAAGAGACAAGTCCAGTGAATCCAATATCATATGCAATGCTCCCATCAGGTTTAAACAATCCAAAGTTCCTTTCGGAGGTTGGCCCAGGCTTCAAGTTCTCATTGAACAAAGCGAAAATATAAGCCTTTGCCACCATCTTTGGCCTGTAGGGGGTACCCTTCTTTTTGAGTAGACGTTTTCGTAAATTACGATTATAAGTCCTTGCATTGTTCAATGAGGCCCCTGCTTCATTATCGTCGCCTTTAGAAGCCCAACCAGTTTCAGAAACAATGACCTCCATCTTTTCAAACCCAACCTTTTCTAAACCAGCATAAGCTGCATCAAGCATGGCGTCAAACATGTTATCATAGTGTAATTTAGTCTTTGCATCATAAATTCCTTTATTTTTTTGGAAGAGGGCATAATCAATATCAATTTGCTCAGAGTCACTCTTATAGGCAAGAAATGGATATGCATTTATGTAAAAAGGAGTTTTAATATCCGAGAAGAACTGCAAAAGTGGCTTCATGAATGGAAGAATATCATCCCTGAAAGTACACGCCGATGGAGGATATGAATTGGCAAAAACAGCCTCCGAATGTGGGCTTGATACCTGGACCTTATGTGCCAAGTCCAATCGATCAAGGGCACTGTAAACATTCTTTACTGCAGGCAGTAAGGCCTCCCAGAGTTCTATATCACCATTGCCCAAGATCTCATTCCCAACTGCAATTCCACTTATAGAAGTTCCAGGAAGGTAGGGCTGCACATTTTCTTTTATCCAAGTCATAGCACGATCCTCAGCGACACTGATGTCTTTAAGAAATTCATTCCCAAGTCCAACAACTATTTCAATTCCAGATCCTTTGAAGGCTGCGAGAACGTCATGATCAGCGTCATAGATTCTAATGTTTTTAATCTTTGCAGCTTTTAGAAGGGTCACCACACTCTGCGGTGAAGGTAGATTGTCAGCTATCCTCCCATAGTTTACTCCATAAGTTCCTATGAATGCTTGTGCTGTGAAAACTGCTTAACAGGAAGATACATACTGTCATTAGCCAATGCTTCACAATGATAACAAGAAGAAGAAGAAAAAAAATTGTTATATTTAAAATTCAATATCACATTGGAAGGGAGAAAGCATAGGCATCAAGAATCAAGATGAATTTGAATTGTAAATGATATGTACCTAATGCTAATATAGTTAAGGAGAGGCCCAAGCATGCCCGAAATATTCAAAATTAGTTCACTCATGAACGTGTAAAATTCAATACCTTTATATATTGCATATATATATATAATGACTTTGGGTCAAATCCTAGTATTAGCATTGAACCTTATACTTTCAGGCTAAAATATCCAAAGCAAATGTTACAAATGAATCATGCCTAATTATCCTTCCTATTTTACATAATCATCCAGATACACCGAATAACAACTAATAACAACATTTGAAACATTGAACGGAATTAAACAGAGCAATTGTAAACATTCCAACATCATATATCCGTATTACTCTACAACAATGGTTTGAATTAGTGGTTTACAAATATACACACATATATATAGATATATATATATCCTTCATAAGATAAAACCATTGCATACTTAAACATGATTCCGCACAAGGGTCATACCATGCTATTACATATTTAATAACATTCAACATAAAGTTGGAAGCAAAGAAAGCATGATACATACCATTGAGAGATATGATAGAGAACACAAGCATAAAGCTGAGGAAGAAAGAAGAGAAGTGCATGTGTTTAGTTGACATGTTAGCGATGAATGAGCAATATTCCATTTGTAGAAAGAATGTGGGTATGGACTCGTATTATGTAACACATAAAAAGGTAACGTCAAAGGGTCAAGACAACATCAAACTATCCTTGGAATGATGCAATGCTTTTCCTTCAGGCATGATAAGACTGAAGATTCCAAAGACAATGAATAAAAATGAGAGGAAGATTCCTAGCCTTTGGACTTCGGTGTGATGAAAATAGATTCTTACTTTACGCACAATCACTTTTATCTCCCTCACAAAGTATACCTTTATCACTTTCTATTCTTGTTTCCATCTGGGGTATACTTTCTCTCTTCTATCTAAAAGGTTTGGGAGGGATTACTAATATTCCTTTCGTGCTTCAAGAGGAATTTGAAACTTGGAGGGTAACCAACAGCTTAAGCTGCTTGGCTTGGATAACTTTTGCAGTGGGTAACCATTTCAGGTGTACTGGTGCACACTGTTCAAACTCTAAAAGTATATATATTTTCCCATTTTGGAAATTCAAAATCTATCTACTTTTCCATGTTTTTTGGCCAGGACAAAAAAAGAAGAGAATTTTCTACATTCCTTTCAATTTTTCAACAAATAATAACAAAAAGGCAACCTTTTAAACAAAAAATTTGCAATCAGGGGAACAAACACAATGAGACCAACGTCAATATATATATATATTTATAATATTATTACTATATATATATATATATATATATATAATTATATATATATATATCACAAATTAAACTATTTTTGAAAAATAAATAAATAAAAATCATTCACTAGGAGCTCCTATCCTCTGGAAGATGACTTCCATTTGACACAAAGCTTATTTATTTTTTATTGTTTCCATTTTATAATAATAAAAGTTAAAACATGAACACACCTAAAAACACTAAAGTTTTAAAAATTTGTACATAACCAAATAAGCTTAAAAAAAACCGTAACCTAAACGTAAGAGTTGATGACAAACAGACAGTAACACATGCCAGGAAAACGTTTGCATGTTTACAGAACCTACACTTTCTTTTTCTTTTTTTGATAATTCAGAACCTACGCTTAGTAATCACATAATGAACAAAGCATTTCAAACTTTGGGAGCATTGGGAAATGTTGTTCCAACAAGAAGTGTAGCACTAGCAGTCTAGAATGCACATCGAAATTCTCATACACGAAACGGATCGGGTACCAAGAACCTTGTAGAATCCTAGGACAGGTCTAGCCAACAACATTGCACTAACACAAGGCTGGACCTTACCACAACACTATCAGAGAAAGCTGGAGATAGTCTCCACTGTGTTGCATCTTATAATAAGTTTATTCTTTCATTATTAAAGTTCTGTTCATCTTGATCAGACTATAATGCAATCTGAATCACTCATCCAAAAAAAGAGTAATTGGGCCAATCTAATTTCCTACCACAAGACCATATAAAATCTAACCACCAACCATAAAGTACAAGGAACATGATGTTTTATGGTCTACAATCTAAGTACCTCCAGATTGTAACAAAAGCTGCAGAATCTAAAACCTATTCTACCATGGGTACAGCTTGATTTCCCTACATACAATGAAATCTAGCATCAACAGCACTAAAAATACAGTCATCCAAGAAATCCAAAAGCTCAAAAAGAAAAGGTGGAACGGGTGTTACAGAAGGACTAATTGCATTGAAAAGTAGCACAGTACATTCAGCAGCTCACAGGAGCTGGTGAAGGTTGCTGGGGAGCATCAGCTGGCCCCACTTGGTTAACCTTGCCATTTTCAATCACCTCCCCGTCATTTCTCCCGCCTTTCTCAGCCTCAACATTGGATTTTCCAGCGTTCTCTGATAAAGCTTGTTTCTCTTTCATTACTACATCGTATGCAGAAGCAATTCCATTGGGATTATCTTGCTTTGCTCCGCCATTTGCTTCTACAGTCGCAGTATCTGGTTCATCCTGTTTCTTTTCACTTGTACTGTTAGCTTCTTCAGCAGGCTTTTCATCTGCTGCTGCTGCTGCAACATCTTGCTGTTCAACTTTTTCCTCGGCTAGGGTTTTATCAGCATCAGGAACTTCTGCAGAAGCATGACCATTCTTGCTTTCCTCAGCATCAATTTGGCTTTTCTCATCTTCACCTCCATTCTCGACCAGAGTTTCCTTGGAAACATCTTTCTCCTTCCCAGCTTCTGCATCTTCTTTCCCAGCTAGCTCTGCATCTTGCATTTGAATTTCCTTCGTACCTTTGGTTTCTTCAGTGCCAGCTTCCGCTTCTTTGTCATCCTTCTTTGAACCGGATGATTTTCTGCCACGTTTCTTTGGGGGGTCACTCTCTGATGGTGGAGTTGCCTTGACTTTCTCAATGATCCTTGCAGATCTCCTAGGGGTCTCACCAGTACCCCAATCAAACTCTGATATTGCAGGATTACCAGGGTGTGATTTTAGGTACTGCTCCAGTTGTTTTTTGTTATTAAACTCCTCCCCAGTAGGAGCAACGAACACAATCTCATTCTTCCTTGGTGTACCTCCTTTCTTGGGGAAGAACTGCAGAGGAACAGAAAGCAGAGACGTACATCAAGAGTTATACAACAAGAATTATGGGCTATAAACACGATTAGTTGAACTTGTCCTTTATAATTCCCAAAATGTGATAGGATTCAGAATATTTATCTCAGTTTGGATTGAAGCATAAAGTAAAATAATATAAAAACATATACTAATTTGAGAGAGGGAGGGGGGACAAAAAGTGTATTGCAACATGTTAAATGTGTTCTCAGCCATCCTTGTGTAGAGTTTATTTAATGCTACTGCCACTATCCACATCATTCTATTTTCTAGTCATATAGATGAAATCACCTACAGATATCATCAGGTAATGACACAATAAAATTTCTATCATAATATGAATACAACCATCTCTAATTTAATATCCCAATTTCTTACCAACATGCAATTCTGGATGGAATCAGCTTACACTATGGCATACTGTAGTAAGATTTAAACATAAATATTAGAAGAACAATAAAGGTGTCAGAATTAAGACATCTTGTGCTTCTACTTCTAGTAAGCAAAGAAATTCACATTGGTATCAACCACTAAGATTGAACATCTTAATCAACTCATGCAGCAAGGTTCTCACATCTAAACCAGTATAGTAAATTGGTTGGATCTTACTACAATAGATGCATATAACATTTCAAAAAATGTATATTGTTCGTATATTATAATTTATCAAACACCCATCCTTTTCTGATATAGCTCATTCTTTTGGACGTGTTTGACTGAATAAATCACGTGCTAAACAATAATCAGAATAAAGGCAAAAAAAATTTACATGAGAATTTTAACTTAAGACTCAATCTACTTATACCCACTTTTACAAGCAAAACAGCCATGCCCTTATGTCATTGACAGACCATAACTTATTGAAGCTTCAACTAAAACTTCTAACTTCTTCAAGATCATGCAACATTCTCCCAGCTTAAAACCAAGGATGAACCAATATGGATACGGTATTAGGTACGATGTGGGTACAGGTACAGGGATACAACATTTCTCATAAACTTATGTGGGCCAATATGGATATTGGGTATGGGGTACGATATGGGTACGTGGGCCAAAATGGAGTATCCGTGCATCCTAGCTTAAAACCACAGACATAATAAGACTATCATCATTTCCAGAGGCAAATGAACAAGCTATGAAGCATTTCTCATTCACAAGAGAAGATTAACCATTGGACTGACTTACATTGGTTGTTATACCAAAGTTTTTAGGGAGTATTTGCCAATCTTAACCCTAGAGATTCTTCATTTACAGTAAGTATATAAGTTTTACAAGTTTGAGAAGAGTAAAAGACGGCCCACTTCACTTTAATTCACTTTTGCAGTCAGGAAAAAATAAATAAATTATAATAATAATAATAATAATTCCAGGATAAGCATCTTCTTATGCCTGAGTATTTTCTCTATCGATCAGCAACAATTCTTAGCTTGATAATCTTAAACCAAGTGAACGTCCAGTTCTACATATTGCAGATAAGATACTAACTTATTCTTTCACCAAGGCCCACCATCTCTACATTCTAAATAGTCCATAAGTTATATTGGACAACTCTGTTCATACTTTATTCTGAAAAGAGTTCTAACACCAACTAGTGGAGTGCAGCACTTTTTAGAATCAATGGAACATTGACAATCATTTAACAATGCAGAGAAAGCTAAAAATGATGGTGAAGTCATTTGATACAGAACTTCTGTTTATACAGAATTGCCCTTGAATTTCTCAAAAATCATTAGAGCACATGCATCAAGTTGAATGCCTTCACATCCCAAGGGGGAAAACATCACTGCAACGGCAGAGTAAAATGATGACAAAATATCAACAATCAGAACACCAACAATCATTTACTCTTACAAGTAAAAAAACAACAATAGCTGGCAAATATAGGAGATATAGAGTTTTTTTTTTTTTTTTTTTTTTTCAAAAAAAAGAAAAAAACCACTTTTTGAGAATAAGAACAAAAAAATTAGTTCTATTGTTTTCAACATTAAAATGTATTTGGAATGATACAACTAAAAAAAAAAACTATTTTTAAAAACAAGTAAAAAATCGTTAGGTAACTACACATAATCCGCTATAATCCCTAGTTCTTTTCTCTTCTCTTTTTTCTAAACCCCATTCCCATGGGCCCCAGAACACACAAAGCAGAACCACCACACGGCCCACACCCACTTCAGCCACACTTGGCCAGTGCCAAATCACACCTACTCAACCTGCAAACCGAAGCCATCGCTGCCCCCTCCTCCATGAAACAACCACCATCCCAAATCACCCCAAGCCACTGTCCCCCTTATTTAATAAAATCACCCAAAACCAACACAGCCACATCGCCAATCAAACCGCCCCAGATCGCTTCCGTCTGCAACCTCAAGCTGAAAACCCAAACCAACACACCACCAAAACCCATCAATCACAACAAACAGCAGCAGACCCAAGACCCACAACCCACCACCGGTGCCCCACACCCGTCGGAATCCAGCTCAACAATCCACCACAGCACCCCACAACCAAGCTTCAATCACCAATCACCCCATTTAGAGACCCAAGCCACCATACAAGTCACTCAACACCACATCAAACCCCAAGCTGTAGTTAACACATTGCCACCACCATTGAGGAGCAGCCCCATCACTGCCATGACCAAACCTGCCTAATTTGGCCATGAACTATTGCTTGCCACCACCACACAGCAAGGACTCGATGAGGAGAGAGAAAGGTAAATGATGTTTTGTGGACAAGAAAAGGGAGAGAGAGCTCAACAGGGATGTTAAGAAATTGAGTAATATTTACAAGACTTCCATTAATGATAAAACACATGTTATCCTTGTTTTAAAAAATTTCAAAGAAAACACAGTAGACGTCTGTGTGGTGTTTCCTGAAAACTGTATTGCACAATGGATTTTTGAGTAGCAGCTTTTTAAAAAGGAAAATAGAAAACACCCAAAAACTGTTGTAAAAGACAGTCGCGAATCAGGCTGATGTAGGATCTTTAGGAAAGTAGACAGAAAGAGAGAAACACAAGCTAGCTCTCGACTAGTAGTTGTAGATGAACGACTTATTTGAACTCCTGATCATTAAACTTTAACCAATCTGGGAACATCCCCATTTCACATTACTAATGTTAACAAATAAATAACACCAAAACCCCTTTGACAAAGCCTAAGCCCAGCTGAATTAGTTCACTAGATACAAATCTTTTTTTCCATTCAACTATATTAAGGGCACTTCTTACCTAAAACTATAGGCAAACATGTTGATTACCTCAACCAACATTAATATTATTCTGGTTTTGTCCTTCTAAAGCTAACATGCTTGAAAAACAAGTGAAATTAAGATAAAATGCTAGCTAATGGAGACAATTGTAATAAAGAATATTACAAGCAATGTCCTCAACCAACATCATGGCAGAGCTACTGGGAACAATGCTAGCAACTACGAAAAATGTCAACTTTCTCTATGCTAGCTTACTGAGAACAATGTCAACCTCCACAATTAAGTTGTCCTACAAGGTTAACATGCTTGAGAAATAATAAAAGCAATCAAAGAATTAAGAATGTTACGTCAAAGTATCACATCACAAAGCAGAAGAGCAAAGCTGGGTATATGTTTCTCACTTGAAATTATGGTACTCGAAAGAGTTTAATACTGGTTGACAAATTAGAAGCCAAGTCAAAAATTGAGGATCACAGCAAATCCTACTGAAAAGCATATTACACTTTCTTCCATCTCAATCCCTTCGCATAAAATGTAGTACTTCTCAATAACAACATTCTAGAAACAGTTTACATGGAACTAAATTCATTTTTAACTAATATCACTAAGAAGACCACCCACTGCTCCTGGCATAAATGCCTAAGCAGCATTTAGGACAATATGTTGGATAACTAGGCCAGCCTTGGTTCTAGTTAGGGTAGCCTAAACTCAAAATAGAATAAAATTAATCAACCAATAGAGTCCTTGCATCCATATCAAATCTACAATGAAGATATGGGAATCA
Organism: Fagus sylvatica; assembly: GCA_907173295.1. Classification (NCBI taxonomy): domain Eukaryota; kingdom Viridiplantae; phylum Streptophyta; class Magnoliopsida; order Fagales; family Fagaceae; genus Fagus; species Fagus sylvatica. The sequence goes on along the minus strand of OU015766.1, from coordinate 8,372,735 downwards.
CAGAAGACAAGAAAGTTAACTAGTCCTCCACCTTCCTAATCCTGTATTCCTTGATATGTCACTTCAATGACCGCTAAAGGGTCTATAGCTGAATGTATCATTGTACAAATATAGAGTAAGTATCATTGTACAAGATAGGGAAAATATAGTCATTTTGAATTTCCACTCAAATCACCCAACTGCCCATTTGAGACAGTTTGCATGTAGTCAAACTACCTAATTAATAAAATTACTAGAAGACAAAAGTAGATTGACAAAATGATTTACCAAACCTAAAAGGTAAAACATTAATGTAGCCAAATAACACAAGGATCATACGCCCAAAAAAAAGAAAGAAAGAAAAACAGATCTGGCTGAACAAAATCACAGGCTCAGGGCCATCTCTAGCCAGCACTTTATTATATGCATAAGAAGTTCTATTAATGCATCTAGAAATATTAGCAGAGGCAACGAAACTTTCAACCTTCCTCTTTTCAGTTGTCAATAGCAAACAAATTTTCATGTTTGTATGATAATTGCAGCATTTTAAGAAGTATATCATAGCATGTGCTTTAAAAAAAAAAAAAAACTACTACTTACCCAAAATTAGATTTCAATTTCCCTTATTAGGGCTTTTTTTTAATGATGCACCCAAAGCTTGATTACCGCATAGACACACATGTATCATCAACCACAACAGCAATAGAGTTCACAAAGGTTCTAAGCCAAAGAATACCAACACCAACATTAGGGCAACAAAGAATTTGCTTAAGCCAAAAGGTGACTCTCACAAAAAGCAAACCAGGCAACATCATAGCTGCTGTTATTTCTATATGATGAGGCAGAAATTAAACAAACCAAGACTACCCATCTGTCAGGGAAATATCATGATTGAAGAAATTCCTACTGACATTTACTTTTCCTCTCAAGCCCAAGTTTTTAGTGCAATGCAAAATCAGTAAAAGCCCAAGTTTTTATAATTAAATCATTATTTTCCCCCCTTCTGTCAAGGGAATATAAAAATTGAACAAATTCCAAGTCACATTTTCTTTTCCTCTTAAACCCAATTTTTCAGTGCAATTCAAAATAAGTAACCAAATATTAGTAAAACTGAGAAAGGAGCACACTTTTGTGAAATCATTGAAAAAGAAAAACAAGAAGAAAACCCTAAACACAAGGTCACTCCCATAATATAAAATCCATTCACAAAACCTAGCTGACCACAAAAAATACACAGTAAGAACCAAATTACAGCACATAACTTTACCAAAACGCAAAATTGCACCACATAAAACATAACACTAATTTCAAACAAGCAATACCCAGATACCAAAATTTTACCAACAAGCATAAAAGAACATAAAGTTCAAGAAAGCTCAAAACTTGAAAAAAAAAAAAAGTACATATTTTTATATGTAGAGAGAGAGAGAGAGAGAGAGACCAATTTCTTCCAAGCAGGAGGAGCTGAAAGCTCCACTGAAAGAAGCTCCTCTTGGGCTCCACTTTGTGCTTCCTTCTCCATTTTCACCTGCAAAACAAAAAAAAACTCTCTCAAACCAAACTAAACCAAACCAGACCAAACCCTTTTATCTCTCTCTTTGTTTGTGGTGAGAAAGAGAGTTCACAAAAACCGTTGGGAGTGTGTTCAGACTCGGATAGCGCTCTCTCTGTCTCTCTCAAACCGTCACGTACTATCATGGAGGAAGTGATAAAGTTACCTTACTGTTACCCAGAGTATGGTATAATTTCAACGTTTTCAACCTGTCCAATCAAAAGTTGGATATTGGTCATATTATGACCACATCGTTGAGATTTTTTATTATCTGGGTTGCAAAATTCAATGGTAGCAGCACGTGTCAAATGCTTAGTATAGAATTTACGTTTTGATAAATCCCAACACCACGTCGTTGTCCACAATGTCCAATGTCCATTTTTCTCTTACCTGGCGCGTGAAGTGGAGATCCGACGGTATACATTAAACTGATGTCAAATTACCTTGATAAAAAAGTAAACTAATAACGAATCAGAATCCTTGATCAAGATGTGTTTGTGCATAATAAATTATGTTACTTAGATAGTCTTAATTAATTACCGACAAAAAAACACAAAAACTCACTCAAGTTTCTCGGTAAAACATGCAAGTCTTTGCGAATTTGAGTCTAATAATGAATCCTCTTGTGATATTTTATGTATAATATTTAGAGTTGTATTTTTACATAAAACAGTGTCACAATCAAATTTTGTGTTACACTTAGAAACCTCAAAGAGATTAAGGGTGGGTTTGGGTAAGCTATTTGAAAAAGTGCATTTTTAAAAAGTACGGTTTTAAAATCATGATTTTGAAAACACGATTTTGAAAATCACAATTAAGCATTTGGATAAACTAATGAAAAAGTGTTGTTTTTGTCAATTCAGCCTTTGGATAATTTTAGTCTAAAACTGTTATTTCGGATGCAAATGACCAAAAAGGACTTGACTATTTTTTTTGCTAAATAAAAAGGACTTGATTATACTGTTAAGTTATAATGTCATTTTTTAAATGTTATCAATGTTATAAAATCACAGTTAAGCGTTAAGTAAAACATGTAACAAAATTTTATTTCTATCAAATGAACGTTAGGATAACGATTGTCTAAAATTGTTGTTTGATGTGAAAATTATCAAAAATACTTAATTATGATGTTCAATATCTTATCATTTTTTAACGTAAGAAATGTTAAAAATTACATTAATAGTAATAATAATAATAAATTAGAGAACAAATACATTTCGGATTACCATTGTAGTTTATATAAAATTCAATATATCATTAATATTGATTGGACTCATCAATTAAAAAATTCAATAAAATAAAATGTAAAGAGTGAAAGTTAAAAAAAAAAAAAAAAAAAAAAAAAATCAAAGAGTAGTGTAAGTACATCCACGTGGTTGGACTTAATTTAAAGGGAGAATTTTTTGCTGACAAACCCAAAAAGAAAAGAAAAGCAAGTGTACTTGTGTTGTCTCATAAAGAACAAAAAAGAAGAAGAAAGAAGAAGAAGAAGAGGAAGAAGCAGCGGCAGCAACCATGGACACCACATCTCCTTGTGAATCAAAAGCTTTACCTGACAAGTTTGAAAAAATAGAAAGAAAAAGTAAATAAGACTCAGACTCAATACTGAAGATGTTAAGACAGAGACAACGAAACTCAAAAAAATTCGGCCATTGTTGAGCTCTGTGAAGCTTAGTGCACCCAGTAGGTTCTTCTTCTTCTTCTTCTTCTTCATATGGGTTCTTGATGTATATGGGTTTTTTTGTTATTTTTAAGCTTGGTGGGGATATTTACGGTAAAACACACTTAAAAAAATGCGTTTCGTATGTTGTCAAAACCAGCGTTTTCAAAATTGCTGGTCGTACCTCCAATTTCAAAACACGCATTTTAGCGTTTTCTAAAACGCAATTCCAAGTAAAATCGCAATGCCAAACACATGTTTATTCACGTTTTTGTCTGAAAACGCATATTTGCCCCGCGAACTCACCCTAAGTATTTTACAAGCAATGATTTACACATAAAATAATACCATTGGGGTGTTAAGTGTTTGTAGGTGCCTTTTTTTTATGAAGGAATAAATTGGAGGAGTGGGACCAAACTCTCACCAGGCCGTTGAAGTGGGCCTCGTGGCTATGGTTGCCTTTTGAAGATGACGGCCCAAGACTAAGATACGTAGCCCATAGCAGTCCAATGAGCAGTTCTTCTTACTTAAAAAGCTCTTGCACCGAAGCACAAAGAACAAGACTAAGATAAATATGGCAGTGAACCGCGGGAGACTGATTTGGGGGAGAGAAAATCCAGGAGGGTATGCACACTTGAAGATGAGTTTGTAGTTATAGATTATGGATGGTGTTTAGTGTTTCGGAAGGTTGCTGTATAGGTTTTTTGGTGTTATGCGGTCTGTTGTTGCTTCTTGCGGAGTGCCTTCCCCTTTTTGTAATAGCCCATTTTTTCCGCTGGAGAGAGCTCTTGTCACTTCGTTAGGACAAGGGTCATCTCCATTGACAGACCATTTCTGCTCTTCCCAAAACACATCTTTTCCTCTTTTTCAAGGCAAAAACTTCTTTCGGCCATACTTTTGCTCCTTTTCATGTTCCCGCCATATCGTCTGCATGATTTTGGCTTACTTTTCCAAACTCCTTTCATTTGCAATATCATCATTATTTCTTGAGAAGGCGAGGACATTAATGGAGTTCATTGAGGAACACGGCTACATTAAATGCCTTGTTTTACGGAGGAAGAAAACCGTTTCATGGTTTACGTGCACACACATGATTACAAGAATCAAGCTTTGGTGACCGAGGTATTTCCCAAACAAATCCTTCGGTCTTTAGCTGAATTCATGAACCCCCTGGACAAACTCCCCTACCGCCAAACCATCACCCCATGATTCCTGCGGAGAATAAGAAAATTAGTTAGCTTTTCGCAGGTTTGGGCTGCTGCCATTAAACAATTATCACATCAATCTCTTCTACTAGTGATATCTCAATGGCTTGTTGAAGTTTGTTAGCTTGTAATAGAACTAAAAATCCCTCGACTTAGCTCCTGCCGGGACCTCCTGCCATGGCTTTTGGAGTTCTCTGGACAGAGAGATACACTATCCATTTCATGGTGGGGCCTTATGGACTTGGACCCCTCACTTGTTTTGGGTCTTGGTTCCTTCGGTAGGATTCTTTTAGCATATTGGCTTGGTGGGACTATTAGTCCACTGGAGTTTTTTTACTAAACTTGTTGCGGGACCCTTTTTATATATTTTATATCACCCATTTCGTGGGATTTTATGGCCTTGAGCCTTCCGCTTGCTTTGGGTTTTTTAATTCCTTGGTGGAATATTTTATTACAGTATTCTTTTGGTGCAGTTGGCTTAGTGGTCCCATTATTTCTTCCACTAGCGCTTTTGATTGGGCTTACCCCAAGAAATATAATTTTAAGGATTTGTATTATCCTTTCGATGTGCTTGTGGGCTATTGGCCCGTTTGTGTTGTTTTGGGGCCTTGACATTAGGCTTTGTTCCCAATAAAAATCCCAAGGAATTGCGTTATCCTTTTGATGGGTTTATGGGCTTTGTGGGCCTATTTGTGTTGTTTTGAGGCTTTGACATTAGGCTTTGTTCCCAATAAAAATCCCAAGGAATTGTGTTATCCTTTTGATGGGTTTGTGGGCCTTGTGGACCTATTTTTATTTAGCCTTTGCGTTTAGACTTTTACGGCAAGTCCCATTGCATTTGGGCTTTGCATCTTGCCATGACCTGAGCTTGAATTATTGGCATTTTAATAATCATGAGCTCCGCAGGAACGACCATCAACATTAAGCCCCCCGAGCACGTGTGTCACGTAAGAGGCAACACGTGCGAGTAGCAGATCCAAGTTGGCTTTTGGCAGTTATCTTCTTCTTCAATTTTTTGTTGAAATATCAGCTTGTTGGTATCTCTGTATCTTCATCATCATTTTTCTTTGAATCATGAGTTTGCCGCAATTCCCAATGTGATGAAACTCATATATATATATATATATATATATATATATATCATATATATATATTTTGAAACTCCTCATTAATGATCCCACCTACCACCTTATTACTTTAGACATCAATCACATCTTTCTATCATTCATGCATATATATATATATATATATATATACATCTTTCTATCATTCATGCATATATATATATATGTTATTACTTCTTTTTGTAACCCGTACTCCTTTCCACCTTCTTTCTTTCATTCATAAGTCTATATGTTATTCTTTCTTTTTGTACCCGTACAGCTCCTTTCCATCTTCTTTTTATTTTTATTATTTTTATTTTTTTAATGACGATCTATCCTAACCTTCAGTACACACACCTGCCTTTTACCTCTTTTGTCTTGATTTCTTCACTTATATCTCCATTTCCTTCTCTTTTTTCTCTCTTTTTTTTTTTTAAATCACAATCTATCCTAATCCTTCAGTACATGCATTTGCCTTTTACCTTCTTTGTTTTGGTTTCTTCACTTCCAGGGTTTATATCTTCATTTCCTTCTCTTTTTTCTCTCCTTTTCACTTCATTCATTTTTGTTTTTTTACAGAGGGATCAATAAGGACTATGGCAGGGGAGGGAAACTCGGCCAGCCTTTCCTTAGCAACTGGAGGGGTTCGTCTGAGTGAAAGGAATACCATTCCTGTTGCTGAAGGGCTTACTCAGTTCTTGGAGGATTCGACTAAGGAGATCTATAATGACCATAGCCCCAGAAACTTATGGGTTTTTAAGGAAAGCTTTGTGAGTTTCCTGCGATTCCAAGTCCCAAGGGGGTGCTTGCCGATTTTGGAGAGCCTACACAAGAGGTTTGGTGACTTTACCTCAGGTTTCAAATTTGGTTGTGGTTCTGGTAGCTTCTACCTCCGCTTACTTAGTGGCGTGCTTTGTGACATGAGGCGAACCCCACTCGAGCTTGTCACTGAGAAAAAGCTCCAAGATTGGAGGGGGGTGGCTAGAGAGCTCATTGACCTTGGCTTTGCTGTGGACTTTCTTTTGGAGAGGATCAGTGAGGTGGCTCACATGTATTTTGGGAGAAAAGCTTCTATGGAAGCTGAGGCCATTAATGCTCAGATTGCTTACCATAAGGAACAAATCGTCCAGCTGGAGGCCAAGATGAATAGTTTACCTCCTGTTGTCCCATTGGGCAACTTGTCTACTGGTTGTGTCCTTACCCATGGACTGATTGACTGATGTGCTTTCTTTGATCTTCTTCTTCTTCTTCTTTTTTTGGAAGACTATCTAGTATTGTGATTTACATCTTGGATTTGTATGGGATGTGATGGCTGGACTATTTGGTGTTGTGGTTTATGATTTGTATGGGATGTAATGGTTGAAATGTCAAGCCATGATTTTTTTTTTTTTATATCGCTATATGTATATTTGTTTTTTTTGTGCAAAGAGACTTAAGTACTTAAAGACACACTGATCATTCATTACAAAATGTGATAGCCAAACAATCTTGACATAGTCAGTGCTTTGCATACAAAAGTAGGAAATGGAAATATACTCTTACCATGACGTAGCAGGAAGAGCAAAGACAAAAGAAGTTTCTCCCGTGGGAGACGTACCCTAACCTTGGTACGGCGGAAAGGGTAAAGACAAAAGAGTTTCTCCCGTGGGAGATATACCCTTGTCTCGACACGGCAGGAAGGGTAAAGACAAAAGGTTTTCCTCCGCGAGAGTCTAGGCATAGTAATGTTTCAATCACTTCCCATTCACTGGGTCCACTAGAACAATTCCATCCTCCTTGGCCAATTTGTAATAACCACTTGCATGAGCCTTACGAATCACATAGGGTCCTTCCCAATTGGAAGCGAACTTAGAAGGAGAAGGTAAACCTCTCTTTACATAGTTGACTGCTTTTAAAACTAATTGACCGGTTGCAAAGATCCTTTCTTTGACAATCTTGCCGTAAGCTCCAACCATCTTGAGATGGTATCTTCTAGTCTTTTCCAATGCTTGGTTCCTTACTTCTTCGAGAGCTTCTAAATCACAAGTTCTTAGTTCTTAGAACAATTCCATCCTCCTTGGCCAATTTGTAATAACCACTTGCATGAGCCTTACGAATCACATAGGGTCCTTCCCAATTGGAAGCGAACTTAGAAGGAGAAGGTAAACCTCTCTTTACATAGTCGACTGCTTTTAAAACTAATTAACCGGTCGCAAAGATCCTTTCTTTGACAATCTTGCTGTAAGCTCCAACCATCTTGAGATGGTATCTTCTAGTCTTTTCCAATGCTTGGTTCCTTACTTCTTCGAGAGCTTCTAAATCACAAGTTCTTAGTTCTACACACATACTTGCATCCACATCATTCTCGGTTCCTTGGACCACACGAGGTGTGGGTATGACTATTTCTACTAGGGCAATAGCCTCAGTGTCATAGATCAATAGGAATGGGGAGAAGCTAGTGGCGGTTTTGGGGGATGACCGGTAGGCCCACAACACATCCGGGAGATGAAAGCCCCAATTCTTGCCATAATCAAACACCATTTTACTAAGAATGCGTAGGAGCATGCGATTGGTTGCTTCAGCCTAGCCGTTACCTTACGGATAGTATAGGGATGACTTGAAGTGCTTCACGCGATAATGCTTTGTCATGGCTCGCACATCTTTATTTATGAAAAGTGTCCCATTATCCATGACAATCTTGTGGGGTATGCCGAAGCGACATATGATGTGCTCCCGTATGAAATTGGCTATTGCGGCGCCTGTTGCCTTCTTGAGAGGGATGGCCCCCACCCACTTGGTAAAATATTTTGTTGCTATCAAAATCCAAATATATCCCCCACTTGCTGGGTTAATGGGGCCAATAAGGTCCAGCCCCCAAGTATGGAATGGCCATGGGGTGGCCATGTTCTACAAAGTGGTGGGATGTGAATGAATTAAGTTAGCTTGTACCTGGCATGGGTGGCAAGTTTTGACGAATTCTGCAGCATCCTTTTTCATGGTGGGCTAATAATATCTCAAGTTTTGCAACTGTTGATACAGCTTCTTCTTCCCTTGGTGTTCTTTGCATTCTCCTGCATGGACTTCCTTAAGGGCCGCTCATGACTCTGATGGTCCTAAGCACCTCAGAGGTTCTCCTGCTAGGCCTTTCTTGAACAAGGAACTCCTTTCCATGAAGTATCTGAGGGCTTGCCTCTTAAGTTTGTAAGCCTCTCCACGAGCTTCTAGCAAAATCCCTTCAAACAAATATTCAAAGAATGGCATACGCCAATCTTCTGCCGCTAATACTGCATATACTTGTTCGTCTTCAATCTCATTTTGACATGTAGGACACGCACCTTGGATTGTTGCGGCTTCTTGGCGCATGCTAGGCCAATAATAGCCAATTCTCTAAAGTCTGCGGTAGAGGCTGATGCTCTTGCCATGTCCACATGTTTTTGCATGGACATCCAATAAACGCTTGGTAGCCTCTTTCTTGCAAAGACATCTTGCTAGAATTCCCTTAGGGAGTCTGATATACAATTGGTCTCCTATGAGTGTGTAGTCTTTGAGTACTTTTAGACTTTTTTTATTACTGTCTGCTGCTGCCATATCACTTCCGATCCCACTAGCTGACTCCGCAGGAACATCTCCCGCAGTTGTGCTTCCTGCAGCGCGGTAGCCATTAACAAGAGCCGCTTTAATTGAATTTCTCCAATCGTCCTCGCTCATGGGGGGGCTCTGTTAGGTTTTGCTTCAATGTGTTGGTGATGGGGGTGTCCCTTTTGACAATGGTGACATCAGTGCTTGCTCCTTCAAAGGCCACCTAAGATCCCAAGGCTGCCAATGCATCCGCATATCGGTTCTCACTTCTATGAGCGTACTCAATAGTTAAAGTGTCGAATTTTTCTTCAAGCTTCTGGGCAAGGGTTCGATATGGTGCTAAGGTTGGCTCCTTCAAAGAGAAATCCCCATTTACTTGGCTGACTACGAGATTGGAGTCTCCAATTACCTTTAGGCATTTGATACCCATCTCATGAGCTATAGCGAGCCCACTTAAGTATACTTCATATTCTGCCGCATTATTGGAATACGGGAGCCCCAACTTGAATGACATTGTAACAGCTTCATGGCCTTCTCTGGACAGAACTATTCCAGCCCCTCTTTCGGTTGTGACAGAGGATCCATCAAACCTAAGGGTCCATGAGAAATTAGTGTGGTCCACCGTAGCAACTTCATGAACTTCCCCTGGGACTTCATCTGATATACAAAAGCCATCTTCGCCTGGGAATTGTGCCATCATCTCGGCTATTGCTTGGCTTTTGATGGTCGTTGGCGTGATTGGAGTGATCTCATATTTTGATAGTTGCAATAGCCATCTTGTGAGTCTTCCAGAAAGGACCGCACGCTGCAGTAAAGTTTTAATGGGATGGACTTCGTCATTAAGTGAACTTGGTGGGCCAGGAAATAATGCCTGAGCCTTTGTGCCGCATACACCAATGCTAAGCCTACTCGCTTGGCCCTTGGATAACGCGTCTTCGTTTCTTTGAGGACTTGACTAACATAATACATTGGTTGTTCTTGCCCTTGTTCATCATCTTGGGCTATGAGAGCCCCAATGGCTTGATTATTTGATGCCAAGTATAACTTCAGAGGCTTCCTTATGATAGGAGCACAAACAGTGGGTAACTTGGACATTATTTGCTTCAATGTTTCAAATGCTTTTTGACATTCTTAGGACCAAACAAAAGGCACATTCTTCTTTAATAAATAAGAAAAAGAAGAAGTTAGTGATGTTAACCTGGGTATGAACCTTCGTGTGTAGGAGAGTCTTCCTAGAAAACTTTTGAGTTGTTTGACATTGGTGGGTGGCTTCATTGTTGCTATTGCAGTGGCTTTTGTAGGATCCACATCGATGCCTCGTTTATGGACTAGAAAACCCAAAAACTTTCCTGCGGAGAATCCAAATGTACATTTGAATGGATTCATGCGAAGCTTGTAGACTCTGCATCTTTCTAGAACTTTTCTTAGAGTCTCTAAGTGACCTTCCCTTGTTTTGGATTTGACCACCACATCGTCCACGTAGTATTCTATTTCCCGATGCATCATGTCATGGAATATGGTGGTCATGGTCCTTTGGTACATTGCCCCAGCATTTTTTAGACCAAACGGCATCACAGTATAATAAAAGTTGCCTATTGGTGTCAAGCTGTTTTTTGGGCATCTTTAGGGGATTCTAATCTGGTTATAGCCACTGAAACCATCCATGAAGAAAAACATCTTATGACCCGCTGCAAAATCAATCAGCACATCCATGCTTGGTAAAGGGAATTCATCTTTTGGACAAGCTTTGTTTAAGTTGTGAAAATCCACGCAACACCTTATTTGGCCATTCTTTTTCTTAACCGAGACAATATTGGATAGCCATTGTGGGTGTTGAATAGGCTTGACAAATCCTACGGCAAGGAGCTTTTGGATTTCCTTAGTGATTTGGGCTTCAACTTCAGGATGAAAGGTTCGCATTGGCTGAACAACTAGCCTTGTTCCTGGTTCCACATTGAAGGCATGGGCCACCAATCCTGGGTCGAGGCTTGGCATTTCATCGTACTGCCATGCAAACACATCTTGGTATTCCTTCAACAGCTTGACTAGACTAGTCCTTTCTTCTGCGGAGAGGGATGCACTTATGGAAATAGGACGTTGAATCTCTGGGTTATCACTCAAATTGATAACTTCTAGATCTTCTGCGGCTAGAGATGGTTGATAGTCAACTTCTTCCTACAGTTCTTCCATTGAGCCTTCATCGGGATTGCGAACCACTTCTTGTATTGCGCAACAAGAGGGGATGGCCCCACCAAGTTTCTTACCAGGGTCTTCCTGCGGAGGGCAGTTAGACCCCGCGCACCTTCATAAGCGATAGACCATCTTCCCGTTAGGCAGTTAGACTCTTATGCATTAGAGGCGCTGATCTTGGGCTTCGCTTACAGCTTCTTTCCGTTTCCTTTTCAGCTCTAATATGTTCCTGAGATCCACTTCAGGATGATCCTTTATGTCTTCCCATGCGGGGAGAGACGTCCCTATGGTTCTAAAAGTTGAGGCCTCTCCTGCGGGAGCAAGGTCCTCATAAAAAGCAGCCTCCACAAAGTGTGCTTCTGTCTCATCAAAAGGGGTATTGTTTGCTAGAAGCCTAATAGGCTTGCCATTGAGCCTTCTTTTCACGCATTGATGGTAAGTTGAAGAGACTAGTTTATGTTTATGTAACCATGGACGACCGAGAAGTACATGATAGGAAACCGCAGAGTCTATGACATGAAAATGAGTAAGGGATAAGATGGGGCCTACCTTCAAAGCAAGTTGTATATGGCCGATTGTGTACTCTGCCGCGCCTCCAAAGCCGGTGACTTCCATAGGTGTACCCTATATTTTCCTTCTTGAAACGTTTGCAGCTTGCAGCGTGTTCATGGGTATCAGATTTAGAGATGAGCCTGTATCCACCAAAGCTTGTCTAACTTGTACCTCATTAATGTTTGTGGTGAGGTAAAGCAGACGCTTATGATCCGGATATTGTACTTCCATGTCCTCATCCGTGAAAGAGATGGCGTTGGTGGTTTCTAGGTAAGCTCGACTTGCGTGCGCTTCTGCGGTAAAACATTGGGCATCGAATTCTGTTGCAATAGAAACGAGCACCCCGGTGGCCATCTTCCTAGCTTCAGCCCCCAGTCCTAACTGATCAAATAAAGATCGGAACTTTGGACTCTTTTGCAATGCCATGATAGTTGACTTTAAAGGAGCTGCTTCTTCTTTGTCCATATCTAGATCCGCAACATTACCATGAATGACTACCGTAGTAGCACCTCTCCCATGTTGCGGCAAAGGGTTCCTCTGCACCTCCTGCTGTGGTTTGGCCAACTCTAGAGTCCCATCCTTTATCTTGGTTTGAAACATTTTTTGCAAAGTCCTGTATTCAATTGTAGGGTGATGAACATATTGATGCAAGCGATAGTACCTTTCATGTTTCTTTTGTTCCTCTGTTGCTGGTCTCTCCGCAGGTCTTATAAGTCCATCAGCGGTCCATTTGTCTAGGATGGCATGCATTTCTTGCTCCGTACACGGGATGGGCGAAAGCTCTTCCTGCGGCTTATCTTCTTGTCTCTTCCTCTTTGTATTAGGTTGTGTGGACACTGCCAAAACCTGTTGACCACTTCTCTTTGGCTTTTCGACCTGGGCTTTAACAGAGAGGGCAGTTTTCCTCGCCTTTTGCAACAACGCCGTGAACTTTATGATATCAAGATTTTCCAAGTGGGCGCGATATTCGGTAAGCATGTTGGTAATGCAAATCTCCACCAGTTCTGACTCTTCATGATTACCATAGCAATCCAAGGCTGCATCTCTAAATCTTTTAATGTAAGCGAGTAGGCCCTCTATTGGACCTTGCTTAGTATTGTGTAAAGTAAGGAGTGTAATCTTTTCTTCAACATGAAAATACTTGGTACAAAAGACTTCTACCATGTCATCCTAGGTACGGACAGAATCCAACTTGAGCGTTGTGTACCATGTGTATGCACGATCGATCAGTGACTTGGAGAATTCTCTTAAACAAAGGTTCCCGTTGCCAGCGTGAGGTCCCATGGCATCTAGGAACTTACTGACGTGCTCAGTGGCGTTTCCTTTGCGCCTATCGTATTGAGTGAAGGTTGGAACCTCATATTTGTCTGGGTAAGGTTGATTGAGCAATCCCACGGGATATGGTGGTCGTCTTGCAAAATGTCGAGTTCCTACAGGAACCCTTTCCTTTTCCAGTAAGGCAGTTACTTCGAAGAAGGTCACGTACTGCGATGGCTCGTCTCCGCCCGTCAGTTTGTTAACAGTATTATCTTTTTTGTTTAACTCTACCTCTCCTTCCGGCAGTTCCCGATGGTTACGAGAGTTCTTCTTATCCTTCAACTCTTTGATCATGCCAACAACGTCATGTTAGGAGACCTGCAAAGCTTTTATCATGTCAAACATCACTGTAGGTGGGGGTGGGTTTATATCTTCATGGTGTACTTCATGATCTATTGGATGAGAATTTTCTCCTTGTGTCACACTCACGTCTTGTGACCATCCGGGACTAGTCTTCCTTGTCTTAGGTGGTATCTTCGAATAAAGCAATTCCCACTCCCCAGTGGCGTCGCCAGTAAAATGTAGGTGCTTTTTTTTTGTGAAGGAATAAATTGGAAGAGTGGGACCAAACTCTTACCAGGCCGTTAAAGTGGGCCTCGTGGCTATGGTTGCCTTTTGAAGATGACAGCCCAAGACTAAGATACGCTGCCCATAGCAGTCCAATGAGCAGTTCTTCTTACTTAAACAGCTCTTGCACCGAAGCACAAAGAATAAGACTAAGATAAATATGGCAGTGAACCGCAAGAGACGGATTTATGGGAGAGAAAATCCAGGAGGGTGTGCACACTTGAAGATGAGTTTGTGGTTTTAGATTATGGATGGTGTTTGGTGTTTTGGAAGGTTGCTGTATAGGTTTTTTGGTGTTATGCGTTCTGTTGTTGCTTCCTGCGGAGTGCCTTCCCCTTTTTATAATAGCCCATTTTTTTCCGCTGAAGGGAGCTCCTGTCACTTCGTTAGGACAAGGGTCATCTCCATTGACAGACCATTTCTGCTCTTCCCAAGACACATCTTTTCCTTTTTTTCAAGGCAGAAACTTCTTTCGGCCATACTTTTGCTCCTTTTCATGTTCCCGCCATATCGTTTGCATGATTTTGGCTTACTTTTCCAGGCTATTTTCATCTGCAATATCATCATTATTTCTTGGGAAGACGAGGACATTAATGGAGTTCATTGAGGAACACGGCTGCATTAAATGCCTTGTTTTACGGAGGAAGAAAACTGTTTCATGGTTTGCGTGCACACACATGGTTACAAGAATCAAGCTTTGGTGACCGAGGTATTTCCTAAACAAATCCTTCGGTCTTTAGCTGAATTCATGAACCCTCTAGACAAACTCTCCTACCGCCAAACCATCACCCTGTGATTCCTGCGGAGAATAAGAAAATTAGTTAGCTTTCGCAGGTCTGGGCTGCTATCATTAAAAAATTATCACATCAATCTCTTTTACTAGTGATATCTCAATGGCTTGTTGAAGTTTGTTAGCTTGTAATGGAACTAAAAAATTCCTCAACTTAGCTCTTGCCGGGACCTTCTGCCATGGCTTTTGGAGTTCTCTGGACAGAGAGTTACACTATCCATTTCATGGTGGGGCCTTATGGACTTGGACCTCTCACTTGTTTTGGGTCTTGGTTCCTTCGGCAGGATTCTTTTAGCATATTGGCTTGGTGAGACTATTAGTCCGTTGGAGTTTTTTTACTAAACTTGTTACGGGACCCTTTTTATATATTTTATATCACCCATTTCGTGGGATTTTATGGCCTTGAGCCTTCCGCTTACTTTGGGTTTTTTAATTCCTTAGTGGAATATTTTATTACAGTATTCTTTTGGTGCAGTTGGCTTAGTGGTCCCATTATTTCTTCCACTGGCGCTTTTGATTGAGCTTGCTCCAAGAAATATAATTTTAAGAATTTGTGTTATCCTTTCGATGTGCTTGTGGGCCTATAGGCCCGTTTGTGTTGTTTTGGGGTCTTGGCATTAGGCTTTGTTCCCAATAAAAATCCCAAGAAATTGCGTTATCCTTTTGATGAGTTCGTGGGCCTTGTGGGCCTATTTGTGTTTTTTTGGGACCTTGGCATTAGGTTTTGTTCTTAATAAAAATTCCAAGAAATTGCGTTATCCTTTTGATGGTTTTATGGGTTTTGTGGACCTATTTTTATTTAGCCTTTGCATTTAGACTTTTACAGCAAGTCCCATTACATTTGGGCTTTGCATCTTGTCATGACCTGGGCTTAAATTATTGGCATTTTAATAATCATGAGCTCCGCAGGAAAGACCATCAACAATGTTATACTCAAAATCTCAATGGGGTTCTATTCCATGTTTGAAGGAACAACTAGGAAAGGATTTCGAGTATTTTTCTCAAAAAGTAAAGTCATTAGCAATAATAATCTCCTTTTTTATAATTTATATATTAGATAAGTATATTGTAAAAGAGCATGTGACATTGTTGACATGCTTAATTTAAAAATAAAAAATGACATCATATATTATTTTCATTGAATATTAGTTATTTTAAATTCAATTTTTATGGGGTAATTTTTATCTGGTTATTAAAAAAAAAAAAAAAAATTATTGTACCTTTGTGGCCATCTATTTTTCAGTCTTTCAATTTTTTAAATCTCACACACCAAAAATCAATTAGTATCTTGTCCTAATGTCAAAGAGCAATCATCTTGAAGTGGACGTCATAGGTCTAAATCTTATTGTATCTAAAAAAACAAAATCATGAGGTTTCAAAAGGTTACCTTTAGATTTCAAAAAATAAAAATTTAAAACTCAACTCATTCTTTAAAAACTCATAATTTAATTTGTTATTTATTTTTAAAGTTATAACGTTTAATTTGTTTCACTCCTAAACTATAGGATTAAAATGTAGTCTTCCTAATTTCTACCACTCTTTAATGAATATAAATAAAATGTTAAAAATTAGTATTCCTAAAATAAATGATAAAAGAATGAGTAAGGCAGTAAGTAACATTGTTTGATTTGAAATTAAAAAAAAAGGATAAATCATATATTAAGAACAAGAACAATAGAGAAAATCACAATGCACGCGCGGAGGTGGGAGAGAGTGGGGAAGGTGGTCCTCCTTTGATGACGGATCTGTCACGTGTACGTGAAAGGGTATCGGTTTCGGATAGCATTTTTGTCTAACTAAATTATAATGTGGGTTAATGTCCGAACATGATGGTCTTTTACTTTTACTTTTACCGCGGGTATGAACAATGAAAATTGAAAAGGCTATTACTATTTAGTATTTACTGTTTACTTTTCAAATTTAAATTTTAAACCCCACGACGTGAAGTTGGGACGCAATGTCTCGCTCATCCTCACAGGCTTTCCCCAAGTGATTGTGTCAATTTCTCAAATTTTCTATATTCATATTATTAATAGATTTCGGACATTAAGGTGCAATTACTAATTTTTTATTGGGCTAATAAATATAAAAATACGTTTAGTATACTATAATGGTTATTACACTATAACAAGAATTTAATATTATAAAGAATAAAAAAAACTGTAATATAATAATTATTATCATTCATCTGTTTGGTAATAACAAATTAATAGAATCATGAATCTTTATTTTATATTTTATTAAAATATGATTAAAATACGAGTATTAATAATTTTAAAATATTTTAGAGATTTAGATTTTGATTGTTATATATATGTGTATTTATGTAGAGAGAGACAGAGAGAGAGAGAGAGAGAGAGAGAGAGGCAATTTTTTTTTTTAAAGAAATGGAAACTTTTTTTTTTAAAGAAATGGAGACTTGGATATATATGTGTGTGTGTATATACGCGCGTGCACACACATGAGAGAGAGAGAGAGAGAGAGAGAGATTTTTAAAAAAGTGGCAGTCAATTATGGTTTTTGAAAATTTTTTAATTTTTTTTTTAGTTATTACATAATCTAAGAAATAGTTATTACAGTCATTTTAATAAAAAATAGTTATTCATCATATTCATCATCTATACTATAATGTAAAACTTAAAACTTTTTTTACTTTTAGTTGACCTCATAATATTACGCCACATAAATTTTTGAAATCTCACAATTTTACAACTCATTATTTTAATATATATATATTTTTAATTGAATATAAATTTTATTCTATAATTAAACCTTCCATTAAGAATCTTGACACATCATATTTTTCTTTAATATAAAGAATATATTATTCCATATATACAACACAATCATAATAAATGTCTAATACTAAAATATATTCCATATATAAACACAATATAAATATCTTTTAATAATAATCATAATTATCAATTTTCATCAAGAATTCCTTTTTTTTCTTATGTATTTCATTTAATTTGTATTGCTGGCAATGGAGAAAGGTGGATGAATTTGTTATAATGAAACCACATGAGCTTGAAATGAGTCATGTAAATTATTTAGGTTTGATCATTTAATCATGTGCCTATGTATTTATTTGTCATTGTTAATGAATTTTCTACCAAATTTCTCAAAGTATCCTTTATTTTATTTTTTAATAAAAATTTAACATGAATCGTGTTTTATAAAAATTAGACTATATTCAACTTATGCAAAAAAAAATTACATTATATTAAATTTTAATTATCCTAAATCCGATCTGTAAAGTCTTTTTATCGATCTTGCCTATAACATTTCAAACTACAAAAAAGAAAAAAAAAATACATATTCAACAAAAGAAATAAAAGGAATAAAAATTAATTTAGATCTTATTAATCCTGTGCATCGCATAAGTTTGCGACTAGTTTTAAAGAATAGTCATTCCTAAGTAATAGGCAAATAACTATTAATGTAATGAAAGCAGAACCAAACAACCGAATAGGAATAATTATTATATTACAAAACCTATTACAGTGTACCAAACGTGCTCATATTACAAACTCAATCTTTATTTAGTAAAACCCATATTTTATTTCTATTCTATTACTATTTATTTAAATAAAACAAACTCAGGATCACCTCGAGGTGTTATGTTTCTTAAGGAAAATCAGTCAGTGTCACTTATCTTGAATGGAGATTGTTCATAACAGTTAATAACTTGATTTTCTTATCAAAAGACACTTGTGAATCAAGCCTTGAAGATTATTTCTCTAACTCAAGGTAGTTATGCGTGGATTTGAAATTCAAAAAAGAGAAAATTGCTTGTTCTAAGAAATAAATGTTCATTGTGTTAAGGAATCTCACATAGGTTAGATATGAGAGTTGTGTTAGTAGTCCTATGTATAAATAGGACACCTCACAACACATTGTAATTATCCAAAATATCATACAGAGAGAATATAATAAAGATGTAAGCCCATTGGCTACATCTTGTGGACGTAGGCTCACATAGCTGAATCATGTTAAAAACCCTAGCCTCCCTATTCTCTCTCTTTCTCAATCTCTTTTATATTCCATTTTCATTAGATTTAGGTTTTCCACATGGTATCAGAGCCCTAAAGCTCTCACGAGCAATTCGATCCTTGCACTTCTGCATTTCAAAAAAAAAAAAAAAATCCCATCCAAAAAGCTCCTCACCACAAATCTTTCTTTTTTCCGAAAACTGATCACAAATATTGGTCTCTCACATCAAGATCGGCAAAACCCCTGTTACCTTATCAGAATCCAAGCCTGCAGGCGCTCCCACACACGACCTATAGTTTGGGAAAACTTTGAGATCTCTTCACGCGTCACTCTATCACCAAGTCTCAGTTCTACCTCTTCCAGACACCAATTCAAGTGGAGACAACCTCCAATCGATAAACAACGGCCGATCTACTCAAAGCCACAAAAACTAAAGAGATCCAACGGTGGACGCGCCTCCACGCGCCACCAACAACTCTAGTTGCAAGATCCACGCACCACACACGTGGCACGCTCCGACTTCCCTTTGAAGACACCACGTCAGCCCTAATTAGTCTAACCCGCGATTCCGACCCTAATTTAAAAAAAAAAAAAAAAAAAAATCAAAATTCAAAATTCAAAAAAAAAAAAAAAAAAAGTCCTTTATTTTCCTTTGTATGCCTTTTATTTTATTTGCAAAAAAAAAAATTTAAATTTCGAATTTCAAAATTCAAAAATTTTTTTAAAAAAAAATGTGGTATATACTTTTTGATTTTATCTTCATGAGCTGAGATCGAGCCAAGCCATTGAGCCACTGAGCTGAGATCCCGAGCCAAGCCCATTTCAAGATCCGAGCCTTTGAGCCACGATCTGAGCCATCGAGCCATGATCCGACCAAGCCAAGCCAAGATCGAAGTCCCCAAGCCAAAATCCAAGCCATTGAGCCTCTGAGTCGAGATCCGAGCCATCGAGCCAAGCCGAGTTGAGTCAAGATATTTGAGCTATTCTTTTGTTACCAAAATTAAAGGTTATATTAAAAATTACACCTTGAGTTTGAGGGGGAATGTTAAGGAATCTCACATAGGTTCGATCTGAGAGTTATATTAGTAGTCCTATGTATAAATAGGACACCTCACAACACATTGTAATCATCCAAAATATCATATAGAGAGAATATAATAAAAATGTAGCTCATTGGCTACATTTTGTGGACGTAGGCTTCACATAGCCGAACCATGTGAAAAACCCTAGCCTCCTTATTCTCTTCCTCTCTTTCTCAATCTCTTTTATATTCCATTTTCATTAGATTTAGGTTTTCCACACATTGGAGATATATAAAGGAGATGAAGACAACAGTTAAGGGACTCACGTGCTTTTCTAGAATTCAGAGATTCTTTGTAATCCAAAGTATGTTCAAGTGTGTTTCAAAGTGTGTTTAAAGTGTGTAATTTAGGGTAGACTATTTTCTTGGTGTAATTGCAAGAGATCAAGAGCTTCATGTTTGTAAGTTTTGGTGTTCATACTTTCAATATGATTTATTAATATAGTATTTCCAGTATTTATATGTTCAATTATTGTTGTTATTACTTTCAGAAGTGATTGAATAATTTTAAGCCATTTAATAAATAAACAGTGTTGCAAATTTACTTTGAGGAACAATAAGACTGCTGATAAGTCATGAAATATGACTTATTTACATGTATTTTGGAGAGATTCTATTGGGGTTGTGTTGCATTTCATGTCTAATTACACTTAAATGGATGTTTGTTGTTCAATTCATTGAATTGCATGACTTATGCATTTAAGTGTATTAATTTAATCCCTTATATGTTAATTTGGGCTATGTTTGATTGTAGGCACAAGCTAGATCAGATTGGAGTTAGATATCACAAGCTGGAAGGAGCAAAAGAGAAGAAAAAATGTGCAAATTAAGGTTTGAAAAGAAAAAGAAAAACAAAGCCCACAAGGCCCACATGGCCACCAAAGCCCATAAGCTCACACTTTCCTTTTCTATCACGTATCACACAAGATCACTACTCAAAGGAGCTTTAATGAAGTTCACGTGGGAGCCTTACTTTGGCAATGGATTGCACATCCTCAACACTTACCCGCATTACATAAGATCATTTGGAGCCTTAAGTGAATTTCTCCTGTAGCTTTACTTGCCGTGGATTGCATTGCATGCCCTTTCCTTTCTCCCGCGATGCACTAGATTATTTTTTCATTGGAGCCCTAAATGAAAGAAGCGTGGACAGCAACTTGGGAGTAGCAGCCGCATGGGAGGAAATTTATTATTTTTTAGAGTTTTCTCTCTAGAAATTATTTCTCTAGTTTTCTTTTTTCTTAGCCATGATTGGCTAAGCCTCTTGCTAGGGTTAGAGGCTATGTTTTCTGCATAACGGTATGAATACTTGTAGTCTCTTTTATTTTTAATGCTAAATTACAGTTGATTGTTAATTTATTGATTCCTAATTGATGTATGTTTTATTCCATACTTTCTATAAGTTCAATCATGTTTTTCTTATGATTAAGGGGGAATATTGCATGGTTTTAATTAGGTATTGTGATTTATAAATTGAAAGGTCTTTCTAATTATTACTCTAACCACTTTATTTTCTCCGGTAATATAGTGTTCCTGAGTTTTATTAGTTCAACCATGTCAAGAGCTTTTTAAAAGGAAAATAATCAACTTGTAAATTGTTATTAGAACAAGGTTTTTAACCGGGATTACAAGGAATCATACTGGAATAGAGAAACACCCTGAAACCTTAGTGCATTTTTACAAATATTTCTTACAAAATTCCCAAAACCAAATCCATTTTACCCTTTTTAAATATTGATTTAAATTGTCTTTTGAAAACACAACTTCCCTAAGGATCGACAACCCCTTAAACATTGTGCTATAAGCACCGTTTATTATTGAACGACATCAATTTTTGGCGCCGTTGCCGGGGAGTTTCGGCTTATTCAAGAGACAATTCCGTGGGACAAGGTTACCGGTGGATCACTCTATTGGTAATTTCATTCCATTCTCTTTTCATTTTGTTTTTCATTTATTTATTTTCTTTTATTTGTTTATTTTGTTGCTTTGACCTGTTTTGTTTTACTGTGCATGAGCGTATGGGTTAGAAACAGCAAAGGTAGATTGGAAACTTTTGAAACACTCTTTGGAAGTTTATTTGATACACCCACAAGCTCACCCACATCATTCATCATGGCTGAAGAAAGAGGAGCTCAACCTGAGGCACCTAGGATGACCCTGTATCAGCTGTTGCACCCTACTCAGAGCTCCATTCTGTCATGCATTATGTTTCCTCCAAATGCACCTCATGTGGAGATCAAACAAAGGCTAATAGCCATACTTCCAGATTTCAGGGGATTGGAGAATGAGAACCCCTATGTGCATGTGAGAGCATTTGAAGAAGTAATTGGTAGTTTCTATGCACAAAACGTAATTGAGAGCGTCAAGTTGAGATTCTTCCCATTCTCACTCAAGGATAAAGCTAAGGGTTGGCTGTACACAGTGAAGCCTAGGTCCATAGGAAGTTGGGGGGAGATGACCTCAAGAATTCTACAAGAAATTTTTCCCTCCTTACAAGGTCCAACAAGTAAAGAGAAAGATTTCTAGTTTCGTTCAGGGACACGATGAGACTCTATTCATGGCATAGGAAAGATTCAAGGATACATACAACTTCTGCCCAACACATGGATATGACACCTGGAGGTTGGTAAGTTACTTCTATGAGGGACTCCAACCTAGAGATCGTCAATTTGTTCAAATTGCATGTGGAGGTGAATTTCTACAAAAGGAGCCTGAAGATTCTATGGACTACTTGGATGAAATAGCTGAGAATTCCAACACCTGGAATGGACCAAGTCCCTTAGACTCCACAGACCGGAACAGAAGTATTGCTACTACATCTAGTGGTAGTATTTTTCAAGTTAAGGGAAGAAGATAATCTGAGTGCCAAGATCAGTTTGTTGACAAAGGAGATAGAGGCACTTAAGTTGAAGGGAAGTAGGGGAGTCAATGTAGTTTATAGAAAGGAACCTATGGAGGCATGTCGGATTTGCCAAGAGTTAGACCACACCACAAGTGACTGTAAGTCTCCACCTCAATTCCTAAATGTGCCGGAAGAATAGGTGTGTGCATTTAACCAATACCGGCCAAATAATGCCTCATATTTGAACAATTATAACCCAAATATGAGAAATCATCCATATTTGAGTTATAAGAGTGACAATGTGCTGAATCCTCCACCTCCAAGGAACAATTTTGTACCTTCATCATCATCATCTAGACCTCTCTTGAAAGATGTTCTTGGAACTTTCATGCAGAAGCAAAGTGAACAAAATCAGAGGTTCGAGACTATGTTCACTAGGATGGATGAAGAGGTTAGAGAGACCAAGAACCATTTGGCCAAACTCACCAATACCTTGAGTGCAACTGGCTCCCTTCACAAACTCAACCTAATCCAAATAATTAGAGTGTGAAGATAGTTTCCAAGGACAATCATGAAGAGTGCAAGGCTGTTATCATTTTGAGAAATGGTAAGGAAATTGGTGAAGAGGTTGAGAAGGGTATTCCTAAGGCCAAAGAGAAATCTAAGGAAACCCATGTTGAAATGGATGAGAGTGGGACACCTAAAGTCAAGGAAGCTGAACAGTTTCCAATTCCCACTCCTTTCCCACAAGCCTTGAGACTACCTAAGAATTTAGATGTGACAGCTGAGATCTTGGAGCATCTGCATCAAGTCAAGGTTAACTTGCCCTTATTGCACATCATAAAGCAGATGTCTGCCTATGCTAAGGTAATCAAGGACCTGTGCACTGTAAAGAGGAAGCATCACTTGAAGAAGACTGCATTTTTGACTAAACAAGTGAGTGCCATCATCCAACACAAGGTACCACCCAAGTACAAAGATCCAGGATGCCCCACAATATCTTGTACCATTGGTGAGTACTTGGTTGAGCGTGCTTTGCTCGACCTTGGAGCTAGCATTAACCTACTCCCATTCACTGTCTATCAACAAATGGGACTTGGTGATTTGAAGCCCACTTCAATGACCATTGCAGCTTAGCTGACCGTTCAGTAAGGACACCTAAAGGGATGGTTGAGGATGTGCTTATCAAGATAGAGAATTTCTACTACCCTGTGGATTTCATCATTCTAGACACTGAACCTACATTGCATCCTGATAACGGTATTCTTATCATTCTAGGTAGACCTTTCCTTTGCCACAGCTAATGCTTTAATTAATTGCAGGAATGGAAGAATGAAGATTACATTTGGATCCATGACAGCTGAGCTCAACATATTCAATGTGATGCGACAACAACTGGAAGATGATGAGTGCCACTATGTGAACCTTATTGATACAGTGATGCAAGAAGAGTTCAACCGAAATTGTTTTTCAGATCCCTTAGAAACTCTTCTTACTAATTCAGTTAATTCATATGATATTGAACATGATGCTAAATTAACTGAAATTTGTTCTTTATTGGATTCTTCACAGGTTTTGGAGGAGGAGCAAGTGATGGCAGTCAATGAACCATGGAGACCTCGCTTTGAGGAACTTCCAGAAACTAAGAAGAAGCCAATGCCTTCAAGTGAAGAGATCCCACAGCTAGAGCTCAAACCACTTCCAAATGGTTTTAAATATGCCTATTTAGGCCCAGGTGAGACCTTTCCTGTAGTAATTTCTGCTGCATTGAATGAAGAACAGGAAGGTAAGTTGTTATGTGTTTTAAGAGACCACAAACTAGCCATAGGTTGGACCATAGCTGACATCAAGGGCATAAGCCCATTGATTTAAACACAAGATATACCTAGAGGATGATTGTAAGACTTCTAGAAAACCTCAACGTAGGCTTAACCCAACTATGAAAGATGTAGTGAAGAATGAGGTGATTAAGCTACTAGATGCGGGTATCATATACCCCATCTCTAATAGTAAGTGGGTTAGCCCAACTCAGGTTGTTCCTAAGAAGCTAGGCATTATTATAGTCAAGAATGCAAATGATGAGTTGATTCCAACCCGTTTAGTTACAGGTTGGAGAATGTGCATAGACTATAGGAAGCTTAATTCTGCAACTAGGAAAGACCACTTCCCCCTACCCTTCATTGATCAAATATTGGAGAGGGTAGCTGGTCATGAGTACTATTGTTTCCTAGATGGGTACTCAGGCTATTACCAGATAGAGATTGCATTAGAAGACCAAGGAAAGACCACCTTTACTTGCCCATTTGGTACCTTTGCATTCCGAAGAATGCCATTTGGGTTGTGTAATGCACCTGCCACCTTCCAGAGATGTATGGTAAGTATCTTTAGTGATATGGTTGAAAAATTTATGGAGGTGTTCATGGATGATTTGTCTGTCTTTGGTGATTCTTTTGATGATTGTCTTAATAATTTGAAATTGGTTTTAGCCAGGTGTGTTGAAAAAGGCCTAGTGCTTAATTGGGAGAAGTGCCATTTCATGGTCACTTCTGGAATTGTGCTAGGACATGTAGTGTCCTCTAAAGGCATAGAGGTAGATAAAGCCAAAGTTGACTTAATCCTTAATCTACCTACCCCTAAGACAGTGAGAGATGTCAGATCCTTTTTAGGGCATGCTGGTTTCTATAGGAGATTTATAAAGGACTTTAGTGCCATATCTAGACCCCTTTGTAATCTCCTACTCAAGGAGTCCACCTTTGAGTGGACAGAGTCATGTGAGGTAGCTTTCAAAAAGCTAGTTCAGTTGCTTACATCTGCCCCTATCATGCAAGCCCCGGATTGGTCTCTCCCTATTTGAGATCATGTGTGATGCTAGTGATTATGCTGTGGGGGCTGTCCTAGGTCAAAGAAAAGACAAAAAGCCTCATGTTATATACTATGCTAGTCGAACTCTTAATAGTGCTCAAATGAATTACACTACCACAGAGAAAGAGTTATTAGTTGTAGTATTTGCCTTGAATAAATTCCGTTCTTATTTGATGGGTACTTCTATTGTTGTTTTTACAGATCATGCTGCCCTTAGGTACCTTCTTTCCAAGAAGGATGCTAAGGCACGTTTAATACGTTGGATTTTGCTTTTGCAAGAATTCAATCTTCATATCAAAGACAAGAAAGGAGTGGAGAACGTGGTGGCAGATTATCTATCCAGGCTCACATTTGAAGAAGTAAAAGAAGAGATCCCCATTCGAGATTCTTTTCCAGATGAGCAACTTTTTGCTGTTACAAAGCTTCCATGGTATGCACACATGGTGAACTACCTTGTCAAGGGTTTCATTCCTGAGACTTGGACAGTGCAGGATAGGCGTAAATTCTTTGTTGAGGTAAGAAATTTCTATTGGGATGATCCTTATTTGTTTAAATACTACCCTAATCAAATCTTGAGGAGATGTATCCCAGATAATGAGACCTTTAGTGTCATAAAATGTTTCCATACAGAAGCTTGTGGTGGCCATTTTTCTGTTAAGAAAACCACTGCAAGAATTTTGCAGTGTGGATTTTAATGGCCTACTATGTTTAAGGACACTCACAGCTTCTGTAAAAGGTGTTTAGAATGTCAAAAATTGGGGAGAGTTACACGTAGGAACATGATGCCGATGTCCCCTATCCTTGAGATAGAAGTTTTTGATTGTTGGGGAATCGATTTCATGGGACCTTTTCCTCAATCTTTTGGCAATCTATATATCCTCTTGGCAGTAGATTATGTCTCTAAATGGGTTGAGGCCATTGCATGTAAGGTAAACGATCATAAGGTTGTGCTGAAATTCTTGAGAGAACACATTTTCTCTCGTTTTGGGATGCCCTAAGGCAGTCATTAGTGACAATGGGAAGCACTTTTGCAACCGACCTTTTCGAGGTCCTTGTGAAAAAGTATGGAGTGGTACACTGGTTGTCCACCTCCTATCATCCCCAAACTTGTGGGCAAGTTGAACTTGCCAATAGGGAGATAAAACAAATTTTGGAAAAGACAGTTAGCCCTAACCGTAAAGATTGGTCTTTGAGACTAACAGATGTATTATGGGCTTACCGGATAGCTTATAAAGGACCTCTAGGAATGTCTCTCTATCGCCTTGTGTATGGGAAACCTTGTCATTTACCTGTAGAGATGGAACATAGAGCTTATTGGGCCATTAAGGCTTTTAATTTTGACCTCAAGGAGGCTGGTGAATTGAGGAAGTTCCAAATGAGTGAGCTTGAAGAACTGAGAAACGAGGCTTACATAAGCACTCGCCATTATAAAGAGAGGATGAAGCTCTTTCATGATAAGAAAATTGTGAGGAAAACTTTTGAACCAAACCAAACTGTCCTTCTTTATGATTCAAAACTCCACACATTTTCTGGGAAGTTAAGGACAAGATGGGATGGCCCCTACATTGTTAAAGAAGTGTTTGACTATGGGGCTGTAGTGATTGAGGATCCTAGGGATGGTAGAATTTTGAAAGTGAATGGCCAAAGACTGAGGCCATACCTAGGAGAAGTTGTTCCAGCAGAAGAGACCATGTCTCTTGAGCTCCCTACTTATGGGGATGCTAGTTAGATCCTCTTTGAAATTTCACGTCTGTTGTATATATTAGTTTTCTTTTGTTTTGTTTTGGGTATCTAACCATTTTGCAGGAAATAGCTTGAGGAGTTCATCATCATATCAGGTGCTTTCTTTCCTTTTCCCTTGTTCTTTCATTTCAAGACTTGTCTTTGATTCTCACATACATTTGTTTGAACATTGAGGACAATGTCAACTTTAAGTTGGGGGGAGTATTGATTGTTTGTTTGATTGTGTGATGAACTTTGTGTTGCTTCTTGTTGAGTAGTTTAGAAACCATTTGTAATTTAAAAAAAAAAAAAAAAAGAAAAAGAAAAAAAAAAAATTGTTTGGTTTGCAATGATGTCTTTGATTTATGCTATATTCACATGCATCTTTGTTATCTTTGAGAATCTTGTTGAACTTTGAACTTTGGTTTGAAGTCATTAGTGAGCTTAAGCATATGAACACATGATTATTTGATTGAAATATTTGAACATGGCCATCTATTGCTTGTTTTTAAGTATTAAGTGCTACACTTGTACACCTTAAACTAAGCACTAGCACACTAACATGTAATCTGTGGGAAATGAGATATGCATCCAATTGTTACTAAATTAAAAGTGGTTGACTTGTTAGTTGATTAGCCTTGGCGCAAAGAAGAAAGAAAAAAAAAAAAAATGAAATAGCTAACCATGAGAGCCTATGTCAAAAGAGGTAAACAATTCACATGGTTGAGATATGAGTGACTAGTCTAACTTCGTAGCCTTTTTGACTCGAGTAAGTAAACTCTTAGGGGTGTCTCTACACCTAGTGCCCCTTGAGCCAATTGGTTCAGGAGTCATTGGTCTAACACTTGATACATAGGTCAATTACAAAGTTTAATGAAGTTAGCATTGCACAGTCCTCACATAAAAAAGAAAAGAAAAGAAAAAGCTTCTATGCCTTGGTTGATTATTCTAATGAGAATTCCATTGTCCTTCATGATTATATTGGAAAGATATTGAAGTCCCATGATTCTAAGTTAGTTCACTTCACACATCAAGGAACTTGTGTAGCTTTTAATACTTAATTTCAAGTGATTGTGGCCTAGTTAGAATTTCTAAAGATTTGAAAGTGAGGTTGACTTGTTTAAGCTTGCTAATGATTGAAAACCATTGTTTGTGTGACTCTTTATTCTCATTCGATAGCATGATGTTGTATGTGTTTAACTGTGAATCAAGACTGAGCATTTAATAGTGTTTGTGGGTATCACTTCTAGTAAACCCTCACGAGACTATAACTTGTCCACTAGGGACACCTAGGGGTTTAAAAGCTTATTGCATATGCTAAATGAAATCGAGAGTGCCAGCAAAAGTGGCTTTGTTAGTTTGTTTTCATTTGTGTTTTGTTGTTTTCATTGTTTTAGTTTGCTAGGGACAAGCAAAATTCAGGTTAGGGGGTGTGATAAGTCATGAAATATGACTTATTTACATGTATTTTGGAGAGATTCTATTGGGGTTGTGTTGCATTTCATGTCTAATTACACTTAAATGAATGTTTGTTGTTCAATTCATTGAATAATTTATGCATTTAAGTGTATTAATTTAATCTCTTATATGTTAATTTGGGCTATGTTTGATTGTAGGCACAAGCTAGATCAGATTGGAGTTTGATATCATAAGCTGGAAGGAGCAAAATAGAAGAAAAGAGGTGCAAATTAATGTTTGAAAAGAAAAAGAAAAACAAAGCCCACAAGCCCACATGGCTACCAAAGCCCACAAGCTCACACTTTCTTTTCCTACCGCATCACACAAGATCACTACTCAAAAGAGCTTTAATGAAGTTTACGTGGGAGCCTTACTTTGGCAATAGATTGCACATCCTCAACACTTACCCACATTACACAGGATCATTTGGAGCCTTAAGTGAATTTCTCTGTAACTTTACTTGCCGTGGATTGCATTGCATGCCCTTTTTTTTCTCCCACGATGCACTAGATTATTTTTCCATTGGAGCCCTAAATGAAAGAAGCGTGGACAGCAACTTGGGAGTAGCAGCTGCCTGGGAGGAAATTTATTATTTTTTAGAGTTTTCTCTCTAGAAATTATTTTCTCTAGTTTTCTTTTTTCTTAGCCATGATTGGCTAAGCCTCTTGCTAGGGCTAGGGGCTATGTTTTCTGCATAACGGTATGAATACTTGTAGTCCCTTTTATTTTTAATGCTAAATTACACTTGATTGTTAATTTATTGATTCCTAATTGATGTATGTTTTATTCCATACTTTCTATAAGTTCAATCATGTTTTTCTTATGATTAAGGGGGAATATTGCATGGTTTTAATTAGGTATTGTGATTTATAAATTGAAAGGTCTTTCTAATTATTACTCTAGCCACTTTATTTTCTCCGGTAATATAGTGTTCCTGAGTTTTATTAGTTCAACCATGTCAAGAGGTTTTTAAAAGAAAAATAAACAACTTGTAAATTGTTATTAGAACAAGGTTTTTAACCGGGATTACAAGGAATCATACTGGTATAGAGAAACACCCCGAAATCCTAGTGCATTTTTACATATATTTCTTACAAAATTCCCAAAACCAAATCCATTTTACCCTTTTGAAATATTGATTTACATTGTCTTTTGAAAACAGAACTCCCTGAGGATCGACAACCCCTTATACATTGTGCTACAAGCACGTTTATTATTGAACGACATCAACTGCAGAAAAGTCTTCACCTCAAGGTGAATAGATTTGGTTCCAATCAAGTTTAAAATTCAATCTTTTTGGTGTATATTGGTTTTAACATTAAAAGTTCTCTTAATTGAGGCATTACCGAACCAGAAACACCTTTTTGATTAAGACGTTAGATTAAATAATTAGTTCAAGGTTTGAGTAAAACTTTGGATAATTAAACCAAAAAATATATTGTTTATTTAAAAAACTTTACCCACTTTTGTTTTGGTGCAGGTTCACTTTGCCTAATTGTGGTTTCAAAAGTGACACTTTACCACCACTTGGGCATTCGGCCTAGTGGTAATCGTTTTCCCCAAAAAGCCCCACTCCTCTATGAAGGCGTGGGTTCGATCCTCGGGATTTTCAAAATATATATGTCTGTGAGTTTAGATTAGAATTTCTATCATATATCAACAAAAAAAAATGACACTTTACCAATTTGTGGTTTGACACAGGTTTACTCTATTTATCTGTGGTTTTCGAAAGTGACAAATATTTGTGGCCTTTTATCTAGCTTTTGAAAACCACATATAGGCAAAATGAACCCATCCCAATTCAAAGGGGGGTAAAGTGTCACTTTTGAAATTATAGATGGGCAAAGTGAACATGCCCTAACCACATGTAGGTACAGTGTCACTTTTGAAACTACAAGTAGGCAACGTGAATTTGCCCCAAATAACAAATGGGTAAAATGTAATTATCTCTAAATTTAACAAATAGCTCAATGCGAGTTTAAAAATTGTTTGACTTAGCTTATTTTCTAATTTAAACTAAAGACTAAAATGTAATTTACACTCTCAAAATTTGAGGTATTTTGATTTTACCTTTTAAAGTTTCCAAATTTTGATTCACTCCCTTAACATTAACTAGTGTTTCGATTTTGATCATTCCGTCCATTTGCTTTTAATTAAATAGTCGTTAATTGCCAACATTAGCTCAATTAAATCACTTTTTATTTGGTTAAATTACAATAACCTCCCTTAAGATTTTGCGAAATGACAGTACCACTCATATTTTACAAAATGACACTTTGGTCTCGCAAGGGAGGTTTTATCCTTAATATGAACTCTACTTTTTTATATAATGAGAGGGTGGGATGTCATTTTAAGAGCGGAGTTTCATTTTATAAAATAGGAGGGAAGCATTGTCAATTTGTATAACCTCAAGGGAGGTTACTGTAATTTACCCTTATTATATTCTATTCTTTTAATACAATTTTTTATCTTTATTTATTTATTTTTTTTCATTTCTCTTTTGATTTTCCCACTCCACAACAATTTCTCATGTATTTTTTTTTTGCAAAATGACCATAAAAAACTCAATCAAATCCTCACTTTTATTACTCTTAGTAGCAGCTTCATGAATTTTTTTCAGGGTGTTCATTTAAAACTTAAATAGTCATTAGAGTCGGTGGGCCGAGTGTAGGGAGGAAACCAAGATTTGAACTTGGAAGGAACAAAAGTATATAAAAAAAAATAATAAAAAAATAAAAATAATAAAAAAATCGATGGACCGAGTGTAGGAACGGAACAAGATAAACACACTGAAGGCACATTCATAAATCTTTTATTTTTAAATTTGTGATTCTCCCTCCTTCTCATCTCACGACGTTGCAATAGGTTTGGAAATAGTGGTTTGTTTGGCTGAAGTTGTTATGGATTTGGAATTTGTTTGGCAAAAGCTTAAAATATTTTTTGGTTTGTTTTCTTGAAGACCATGGGTTAAATGATGGGCCAGATTAGATATTTTATGGATTTTATGGGGCTATTTTTATTTTTTTGGGGATGGGGTCAAGTACATACATCTCTTGTTAGTTTTGTCTCTGACCGAGTGTAGTACAAAACTAAAGTCTAAAGTGGGTTTAATCTATTGGGTTCTTAAGTCAAAGTGTGTTCAATATTTTATTTGAGGGTGTTCAATATATATATTTATTTTGGTGTTTAAGGCAGGCTATTTATAAAAAAAAAAAAAATCATTTATATAATATCTTATTATAATTTTTTTTTTGCATTTTTTCAAGTAGTCATGTACAATTTTTTTTTTAAAAATCATGGTGTTCATATGACAACCTTGCCTATGTTGTGGCGCTGCCCCTAACTACTCTCATACCGAAGTGAAAAAGCTAAGAAATCCTAACCAAAAACTAAGGGCCTGTTTGGTACGTGTTTTCGTTTTCTGTTTTGGTTTCGTGACTTTTTACTTTATTGAAGTTAGAACTTTAATCCTGATTTGAATTCAAGATTGTAAAAAAAAATTCTGTTTGGTACATAGTTTTGGTTTCACAACTGAAATCACAATTTTAAAAAAAAATTGTGTTTGGTACAAAGTTTTGGTTTTTAGACTTAGATTTTTTCATTACATTATTAATTTTTATTTTTATTTTTCCTTTTTTCCCACCACCCATGTACACCACACTTCATTTCTTTTTTCTTTCTTCTTTCTTCTTTTTTTCCCCACCACCCACGTACCCCCTTTTTACTTCTCCCCCACCTCCCACCATGTAAAACTGCCTGAACAGAGTTAACTTGCCCAGATTCCTCGCGGCCTTCCCGTCGGTCTTGGAGGTCACGACGATCACAATCATCCGACGGAAGCCAAATTGGCCAGATACCCGGTCTCGCCGATCACGACGGAAGCCAAATTGGGCAGGACCTGAAGCGGGATCTCCTTCTCCTGCAAGAACGGCTTCAAAAACGACCAGCCGGTACCGATCAAAACGATGACCGTGAAGAGCAGGACCACCAGCTGTTACCGATCCAAGCAATAGTCTCACGTCCCTGGATCAGGTTTGCTATTCTTTAACAACGCCGATCTCGGTCTTGAGCTTAGAGATCTCGGAATCGGTGAGTGATTTGGGGGTTTGGCCGGTGGTGTTGAGTGAGGTCCGGTGAGGGGGTTTGGCCAAGAGTAATGAAGAGAGAGAATATGGGGTCTGGGAGAGGAAGGGCGTACGGGGTCTGGTCTGTAATGGCCGAGAGGAGAGAGAGAGAAAATGGGAGAAAAGAAGAAGGTGGGCCCAGCTACGGTAATAAACTGGGACCCACAAAAAAATTGAGTCCGGATTTGAATCCGGCTTGGATTCAAAAACAGGTGAAGGGGTGAACTCAAATTTGCCATGGGATCCACATAAAATTCAAGTTGGGATTTCAATCCTCATTTAAATCCTGTGTACCAAACAAATTTTTTTAGTGTGGAACCCGCGATTTTTTGGATTTAAATCCAGAACCACCGTTTGAGTTACGTGTACCAAACAGGCACTAAAAATCTCATCAGATATTCACTATTTTCTTAGCATTCAAGCAAAATCTCAACCAAAACACTAAGAAATCAAACATTAGCAACAAAACTTTGTCTTTTCTAGGCATCCAAACAACACAAATGGGAAAATTTCACCGTTTTCTAGGTATTCAAACAACACATGAGAAAATTTTCACGACTTGATGTATGTGTGTCCACGGCTTTATGCACGTAGGTTTATCACCACTTCTAGTAAATTGTACGCATCGCAACGCTTGATAATGGGAGTTTGAAATATACCCTCACAACGAGGTTGTTGACTTTAGTTTGTTGCCAATCATGTGTTGGCCTTGATTTGGACTTGAAATAGAAAGCGATGTGCTTGACGGTGGCTTCAAGGATGCAAATTTGAAATTTGACTTAAGTCCATCCAGGAAGGTAGTAAATAGTTGAAGCGCATAGAGATTTTATTTTCCATATTTGCTACATAAATCGGATCACCCAAGCATGGTTCAATTCTTGATTTGCTTGCTTCTTGGCCATTTCAGTAGTTGTTTGATAAGTCATGAAATATGATTTATTTAAATAGATTTTAAAGAGACTTTAATGAGATTATTATTCATGATAATTTGAATTATACATAAAGTGCTACAATTCGTTCATTTCATTGCATTGCATAAAGTTTACCATTTATGTGAGTTCTATTGATCTCATAGAGTGTTTACTTAGGTTGTTATGCTTGTAGTTCTTAACGAAGCTAAAGAATGTCAGCCTAATAGCCTCTCATGGAAATAATAATCATAACAATAATTATTGAATCCATTAAGTTGAGAAGCTTACTGTTAGGGTCTAAATTTGTTAAAGAGATAAAAAAAAATGTACAAGGCCCAACTCTTTTGGGATTCTGCATCTTTCTTTGTAACATTTCTTATCCTTGTTTATCAGTCTCAAGGCAATGAATTCTGCTGAGTTAGTTCATATGATGCTGCAGCCGGTGCTTCTTGATTGTCAACCTTTTGAGTTTTTGCTTTCGAACAAACAAAGAAAAAGGCGGCTGTGAATATAGAAATGTGTCAAATGCTGCAAAACAAATGCACAATTAGGGAAACACGAGGAAAAAAGTTGTGCAAGCATTATGGACTATTTTGTACCTGTGCCATATCCAATAAGTTTGACTATTTACCTTAGCCCAGCTTGATGCAGCCATGGACACTGCAATGAAACCTAGAAGCACATAACCCCAGCGAAAGTGTCTAAAGATTTCCATTCTAAGATCATGGAACTGGGCTTTCAAAGTCTGCCATCTACCAAGAAAATGAGTCTAATTATACTTTATCCTTTTATAAAATAATTATCTAAATACAAATTTTGTGACTATGTTGAGCATTACAGTGTGTATACCTTTCAGGTATCTTTAAGGAGGATCCAGATGGAATTGAAAAATATTTGTATCGAGTGCTTAATTGTATCAACCATCCACCAAGAAAGGAAGCCCCTATTACTAGTACAATAACTATATTTGTAGACCTGCAGGGTTATAGAATGGTTAAATACACCTTTATCTACTAAAAGGACTATCCAAAATCATAAATTTACATGTCAATCTTTTTCAATACTTGGTTGCACCATTTGCAGCTAGGAGCACAGTAATAATGACTGCAACTGTATGAATTGTCCTTTTTGCAGCTTCACTAAGAACAGTTAGGTACACAAAAGTGCTCACCACAGCCCAGAAAGAAAGCCAGAAGTCCATAAACTGAAACCAAATTAGTAGTAAAAATGTAAAACTTCAAACCAAAACTTAAGAACAGTAGAACTAACAAAGATGTTTGGATCAGATCATGCACCTGTAGAGGTCTAAAAGATAGAGCACACCAGCTACCTGCATCTCATGTATGATAAAACACGCTTGCAATTCCACTAGACATGAAGATCACCCAGTCTGCACATGCCTGCATGACACAATAAAGCAAATCAATATTCTTTGCATATTAAGATTGTCATGAATTGTAGGCTTGTAGCTTTATTACATTTTGCTATGAACCAAGTTACTTGGATCTTACCTTCTGTTGAAGGAGTTTAAATGCAGGAAGTAAGGCTGCAGCATTTGATTCAATGAGAAAATTTGAATGCCATCTCTGCTCTACATTACATTTCAGGCCATCCATTAGCCTTTAGGTAATAAACCAAGGAAAGCAAATATTTAGGTAATAGACCATTTATTGCACATGTTACTTAAAAAAATAATATGAAAATGCATACATACCATATTCAGATTGATGCAGTACCATCATCAATGATGAACATACCAATATGGCTTATTCATAATTAAATGTATAAGAAAATAAAATTATTTTCCAAAAAAATCAATTAATTATGACTAGTGTACAAGCTGAAAATAAAGATGGGGATCTAACTATGAATAGAGAGAAAGTGGTACTGTGTACTAACCTGATTGTGATAAAAGATTAGCGCTGCAGTCAAATTCCCCAAGGTTTCTATCACATGAGCAGTAGCTGAAAAAAAACATTTAAAAAGGGATAATTGAATTCTAGGAAAGTTAAGCCTGTTACCTCAGCAACTTACATAACTAGCATACAGAAAAAAAACTATGAACTCACAGTTAACAGTTCAACAAAAAATCCTAAAAATAATGTGAAAAGGCCAAGAAGCTGATGATGAAATCAATCGTGAAAAGCAATGCAGGTCTCATTCTAGAATGTCATAATATATTCTGGGAATTTTACACATCATTGGGAACCATTCACTATATTCAGGATAAACCATAAGCTATTTAGCATTCTTATAGATCATACATTTTATAATATAAAAAGCAGCATAACATTAGTTTTAAAAGTTTTCTGAAATTATTTAGAGATCCCAAAACAAATGTTAAGTCATTCTTTGCAGGCATGAGAACAAAATTACAACTACCAAAGATCTATAAAAAATAAAGAATAAGAAAAGAGGGAAAATGTATGGCCTGTAATACATTGATTCAGTTACCTCTTCACCGTAGAAACATAACCATGACCAAAGCATTGATTTGGGCAGGTTTCACTTAAAATTGAAATCAGGGTTTGAGGGCTCGAATGATTATTTATAGCAACAGGATGCCTTAACCCAATAGTCCAAAGTCCTTCTGTAGGATATAAGATATACAAGTTGATTCTTTCTTGACTTGTATCATACAATTTAAACATCGAGTTGCTGTTGTTTTTGTTGCTTGTCTGGTCCAAGTAACGATAATCCCACATGTCAAGAGAAGGTAATCCACCTAACCTAACATATAACTCATAACTTAGTTTTGTGTCTGATATGAGTTGAATGCGAATATTATTACCTTCTGTGACGTTTGTAGTGTTCAAAAGAAAATAAGTCCAAGCATAATCTGATCTATCCCCATATGAAGACTTGCTTAAGTAGGGTTCCAGATAGAAATTAGCTGACTCTGAGGGTACATTTTCACTGATTGGCAAATAAACTAAAGGAATATTATAATTATGAGTAGGATTTGCCTGCAACAACACATAAAAATTGTCATTTTTTTTTCAAACACATTTGATTAAAATTGGCTACATAAAGCATCATCCAAGTTTGAAGAGTAGATGAATCCATAAAATGGTGCACACACACACAAAGAGCATACTAACAAACCTAAAGAATGTGTTGTTTCCAAGTACAGTTTGGTCCTGCCTTTCCTTGTTGGCATGCATTTACCTCCCACTCCACCAAATAGCAAAGTTCTATATTCCTTTTTCGCATTTCATGGCATAAATTCACTTGAGTTCCTTGAAGAGAAATAAGAAGCTTCACTGGATCTGATATCTTTGGCTATTATCCTCACTTGTTCTACTGCCTCCATTACAGCCAAGGAGTAGACATTCTGATCAAAATTCTTTGTGCATATAGTCCTATTCCTGTAAGTAATGCTTCCTACAGTTTGATTATATCTCCTAGCACCTTCACTTCCCAACCCATCTGGATCAGATTGCACCAAGGAAAGGTAATCAACTTCCTGAGTACAGTTTTCACCCCACATTCTAGGGTGCAAGCAGCCCTCCACAGTTATATTTGCACTGAAAGTGTATGCTGAGCCTCTATTTATCTAGTTAGGCAAAAATAACTAATTAGTAACATCAATAACTTCAGTTTCAACTATGAAGAAACAAATGGTATTAAACATTTTATGTATAACTTTGTACTATAGGCCTAACATTTTTGTACTAAAGAACATACCATCTTTGATTGAGTTCTAATAGGTCCAATGCCATTGAACAATCCAATATGGTAAAGTAATTTTCCCTAGTGATTAGGATGGAAAACAGTGAAAATCCCCATTTTGGGAACCATGTTTAGACCCTCATCTAAAAAGAGATGGTTTTAGGGTCGTGGTTCTCACAACTTCCAACTACATTTTCATCTAGTTACATAAAGAACTGCACTTAAAGTATCTTCATCAAGATCATCCTCCTCCTCAGGGACTGTGGAGGGATAAAGAAGTTAAAGAAGCTTGGACAATCCTCAGTTTTTGTTCTGGATTTGGCATTCTTGGATCACTTTCTCGACTTCTTCTTCAAGATCTTTTGCGTCAAGCTTTTCCCTAGATACCATTCAATCTCAGTCCTACAAAATACCCAACATATGAAGAGACTCAGCAAAAGAGGAAACAAAACATTTCAGCTGAACAACAAAGATGAGATTTCCAATTGCTTTCTCCAATATAAGCTCATCATCACCAATCATGTGATATGTTTTTGTAAGGACAAAATTCTTGAGGTAAGGAATAGTATCAAAGAAGAATTCCAGCTTAAATCATACCACTCGATATCTTTGAGGTATTTAAGACTTGAGAGCCTCTTCATCATGCTCTGTGATCTATTTATCAAAAAAAATAATAATAATGGTCTGTGATCTAATCCAAGGGAACAGTAAATCATAATTCCAAGGTCAATTCAACATATATTATAGATAACAACAACAACAAAGTCTTAGACCCAGAACTATGGAAAATAGATTATATAAATCATGGTTTAAAAATTTAGACACCTCCTCAGCTAGTACTTCATTAGTCTGCTTGGACCACACCAGCTTCACTTGTTATAAGAACAATAAAATGATATTGTTTCTAATTTATAGAGTTGGAGTTACGGTAGGGTCGTATCTTAACAACTATTTCTCCTAAGCAATAGCTATGGATCGTATATCTCGAGACTCAAAAACCTCTAAATCAAAACATATAACCTAGCGACTACCTATAATGGATATTCTTGAAGCTGATTACACCAATAACCACTTTTTTCTTTAAAAATATAAAAAAAATTGTGCCGCCAAATGTAGTATTAACACTTAGCAATAACATCATTGTCATTTTGAAAGATAAACTTGTTAATTGGATTGACGCTGCGTCAAATTGCATCGGCTATGCACATAGTTGATGATGTATATATATATATATATATATAAACTCCTCAGCAACTAAAACAAACAATGATTTCCAATTTCATTCGCACAAAATTAAATCAAAATATTTTTAAACTGAATTTCACTTCATACAGCGTTAAAATGAACTAATATTAAATTTCGATAACTATATTCGCAACCAAACACTCATTCCCCGATCAATCAACAAATTGATCACACTCATGACGATTAAAAACAAAGCAGCAAAAAACATAAATTTTGGAACTCAATTGTAGATATTTTCATATTGAGAGAGAGAGAGAGAGAGAGAGGAGAGAGATTGTACGGACATCTTTGAATTGTAAGAGGCCGAGATAGGAGACAGTAAGGTGAGCGGAGTCCATTGGAACGATGGGCTGAACCAATTGCAACCGGATGAAGACTTGCACAAAAGGAGAAGCTTTAGAAACGAAAATCATTAGTTCCATGCAAGTCAGAAGCTTTAATATAAAGTCCATTTCAGGGGAAACAATGAGCTTCAGAAAGGAAGCATCCTTCTCTATTCTAAACCACAAAAATTAAATCTCATATTTAAGACATTCAATAGCTCATTTTGAAGAAAGGAAGAGGAAGGGGAAGAGATTTGGAAATTGGAAACAAATGACTCGGGTTTTGGGGGAAGAGAGAAAGGCATTTCACATTTGTACTTAATGGTCACTTTGTGCACCACTTGGAAAATTGCGTTTTTGACATAGCAGAAATGCTCCAAAACGACGTCGTTTTAGAGCTATCTATGTCTAGATTTTTATTTTTATTTTTATTTTCCTTTTTAATTGCCAACGTAAATTTATTTATTTATTATTATTATTATTTTTTTTTATGTCTAACGTAATTATTAGATTCTTTTCCTTTTGGTTAGGGATGGCAATGGGGCGGGTTTGGGGCAGGGATCCTATCCCCTGCCCTCGCCCCGTTATCCCTACCCCATCCCCCATCCCCGCCCGTCCCGTTCTCGGGGGAACTTTCTTCCCCCCGTCCACGCCCCACAGGGTACCCGCCCCGCCCCAATATGAATTTTCATTTTTTATTTTTTTTGTTTCACTCTTTTTGGCTAAAATACATGAAACAAAAAAATTCTATTAGTATGACAACAATCGATTTACTAGCTAATCAATTTGCCACTAATTTATTTACTAGTATCAATTTACATGAAATAACAATCCACGCTTGAATGTTTAAAAAGATAATAATCTCTTAATAATATTATGACTAAATGTTCCAAAATACCACTACTAATATTCCAAAATAATATTAATAATCTCATAATCTATTTACCTGCATCAATTTACATGAAAATCTAATTACTGTGAGTA
Organism: Fagus sylvatica; assembly: GCA_907173295.1. Lineage (NCBI taxonomy): Eukaryota > Viridiplantae > Streptophyta > Magnoliopsida > Fagales > Fagaceae > Fagus > Fagus sylvatica. The sequence goes on along the minus strand of OU015766.1, from coordinate 8,333,042 downwards.
TTTATATGTGGGGAAACTAAGTAGGGTTAAAAGACTAAACCATATTTTTATTAATCTATTATAAACGGGTCGGGTACGGGGCGGGGGATGCCTCCCCCAACCCCGCCCCAAACCCGCACGGGTTTTTAAAACATCCCCCACCCTCACCCCATTATAACAGCGGATCGGGTAAAACCCACCCCATTAGGGGCGGGGCGGAGCGGATACCCACGGGTCGGATGCAAATTGCCATCCCTACTTGCTGTGTTTGTCTTTTTTTTTTTTTTTTTTCCTTTTTTAATTGCAAACAATTATTGTTTTGGTGTGAGCCTTTTGCCTTTTTTTTTTTTTTTTCTTTTTTTATGTCTAACATTAAATGTCCAATTTTTAAAATTATTTTTTCATACCTTTTTTATTCTCCAAAACATCTAAGGTTAACAAATAGATGTTATTGGTTTTTATTATTTTCTAATGGTCAACCTCCAAAACGAAGTCGTTTTGGGAGGTTGTACATGTATTTTAATGTAAACAAAAAATAAATTGAAGGCTATTTATTTTTTCCTTTTATATAGCTCACAAAATTTTTTTTTGCCTATAGAAACCGGCCAATCTAATGGAATTAATGAGCAAACAAACTACTGTGTTTTAAGGTAAAAATAATTAATGAGACAAGCCAAACAACTCTATTGCTTACCAACAATTTTAAAAGGCAAGGATTTTTGGGAGCAACTTAAGGTGGAAATAAATAAAGATAAGCAACTCTTCATTTTTTTTTTAAATAAACTGAATTTAACCGGAAAAATGGTAAAATAAATCAATTAATAAATGGAGCACTTGAAGGAGACATTTAAGGGCATATTTAGTGAAGTATTAATGAATAAATTTCATCTATTAATTGATACATGGTAAATAAGTAATATGGAAGATGACATAGACAAATAAATTGTTGCCACGTGGTGTGTTATGTCCATGTCATTCAAAATCAATGCAATATTTTGACACGTGTCAAGCCATGGAAATTTTAAACTTAACAAATGGCAGACATTCACCAGAGTCCTCTACTTTAATATATATATATATATATATAGATGTGTTCCATTATGATTTATTGTTCCTTATTAATTACTCTTAGCACTAATGTAATGAGCATGAATTATTATTTGCAGTATCTGTTCCTGTTTCACTACATTCGCATGCTATGCTGAATGGAACAAATTTCTTAGATTGGAAAGAACAGGTTTAGTTTCACCTTGGTGTACTGGATCTAGATATAGCACTTCATAAATTTGAGAAACCACATGTTCCCACTGATACAAGCAGTGCGGAAGAAAATGATTTGTACAAAGCATGGAAAAAGTCAAATAGACTAAGCATTATGTTTATGCGAATGACAATAGCAAAAAATATCAAGACAACACTTCCAAAAACTGATGATGCTAAAGAATTCTTTGCCAATGTGGCAGAACGTTTCAAAACTGCTAACAGATCCCTTATGGGAACACTAATGGCTAAGCTTACCACCATGAAATTTGATGGTACGCGTGGGATACAAGAGCATGTCCTTGAAATGACAAATTTGGCTGCTCAATTAAAGACTTTGGGGATGAATGTGGATCAGTTCTTTCTCGTGCAATTCATCTTGAATTCCTTGCCTCCTCACTATGGGTCGTTTTAGATTAATTACAACACTATGAAGGATAAGTGGAATCTGAATCAATTGGCCAATATGCTTAGTCAAGAAGAGGCAAGACTTAAGCAACTTAAACAATATTCAGTTCATCTCGTAACTCAAGGAGCTCAAAGAAAGTGAAAAAGCCTAAAAAGGGCATAAAGCATGGACCACATAAGGCAAATAAGCCCAACCCTAATGTTCAAGCTCATAAGAAGGAAATAAGCAATGATAAGTGTCACTTCTGTAGAAAGTTGGGACATTATCAGAAAGATTGCTTAAAACGTAGGCAATGGTTCGAAAAGAAAGGTAAATGTCTAATTAAAGGTTTTGTTTCTATATGTTTTGAATCAAACCTGATTGAAGTTCCTTCTAATACTTGGTGGCTTGATTCTGCGGCTACAACTCATTTTTCCAATACGATGTAGGGATTCCTTTCAATCCAGACCATAAATCCAAATGAGAACTTCATGTTGATGAGAAATCGGGTTAGAGCTTCAATTGAAGCCATTGGTACTTATCGTTTATTTCTTGACACTAGTCATCACTTAGATTTGTTTCAGACATTCTATGTTCCTTCAATCTCTAGAAATTTAGTTTCTTTGCCTAAACTTGATCTTGATGGCTACTTCATAAATTTTGGGAATAAAAGTTTTAGTTTGTTTAAGAATACCTCTTTTGTTGGTTCTGGTATTCTTTGTGATCGTTTATACAAATTTAAGTTTAATGATCAATTTGCTGAAACCCTTCTCACCCTGCATCATAATGTTGGTACTAAACGTAGTCTAATTAATGAAAATTCCTCAAACTTGTGGCATAAAAGGTTAGGACACATTTCCAGAGAAAAGCTAGAGAGATTAGTAAAAGATGGGATTCTCCCGAACCTAGATTTTACTGATCTCAGTGTGTGTGTGGATTGTATTAAGGGTAAACAAACAAACACACCAAGAAAGGTGCCACAAGAAGTACAAAGCTCCTTGAGATTATCCATACAGACATTTGTGGGCCTTTTGATACTCCATCTTTTGGTAAAGAAAAATACTTCTTCACCTTTATAGATGATTTTTCACGTTATGGTTATATCTATTTATTGCATGAAAAATCTCAAACAGTGAATGCCCTTGAGGTATACATTACTGGGGTTGAAAGACAATTAGAAAGAAAGGTGAAGATCATCAGATCAGATAGAAGTGGTGAATATTATGGAAAGTATTGTGAATCAGGGTAATGCCCAGGCCCATTTGCTAAACTCCTTGAAAAGCATGGCATTTGTGCACAATACACTATGCCAGGAACACCACAGCAAAATGGTGTAGCTGAAAGACAGAATCGTACTTTAATGGATATGGTTAGAAGTATGTTAAGTAATTCTACATTACCCTTATCATTGTGGATGTATGCTCTTAAAGCCGCTGTATACTTATTGAATCAGGTTCCTAATAAGGCAGTTTCAAAGACTCTTTTCGAACTGTGGACTAGAAGGAAACAAGTTTAAGACACCTGCATGTTTGGGGTTGTCCAACGGAAGCTAGAGTTTATAATCCACATGAAAAGAAATTGGACTTAAGAACAATCAGTGGTTACTTTATTGGTTACCCTGAAAAATCCAAAGGGTTTAGGTTTTATTGTCCTAATCATAGTATGAGAATTGTGGAAACCGGTAATGCCAGATTCATTGAAAATGGTGAAATTAGTGGGAATGATAATCTACGAAATGTAGATATTCAAGAAGTTAGGGTGCAGGTTCCAATGCCTATAACTTCAAACAAAATTGTTGTTCCTATAGTTGTTAAACATCCAAACAACATTGAACAACAAATTAATGAACCATCACTCCATAATAATATGGTCACCAATGAACAAATGGTAGAAGAATCACAAGGAGTAGTATTAAGAAGATCTCAAAGAGAAAGGAGGTCTGCTATTTCAGATGAATATGTGGTATATCTACAAGAATCTGATTTTGACATAGGATCAAGTAAGGATCCGATTTCATTTTCACAAGCCTTAGAAAGTGTTGATTCTACTAAATGGATGAATGCTATGAAAGATGAATTGAAATCAATGGATCAAAATGAAGTTTGGGATCTCGTTGAATTGCCTGAAGGATACAAGAAAGTTGGTTGCAAGTGGGTCTACAAGACCAAACGCGACTCTAAGGGCAATATCGAACGATTTAAAGCTAGACTTTGGCCAAAGGTTTCACTCAGAAAGGAGGCATTGATTACAAAGAGACCTTTTCCCCTGTATCCAAGAAGGACTCACTTAGAATCATTATGGCTTTAATGGCTCATTATGATTTGGAGTTACACCAAATGGATGTAAAAACCGCTTTCCTAAATGAGAGTTTAAAGGAAGAAGTATATATGGATCAACCTGAAGGTTTCTCCATTGAAGGAAAAGAACACTTGGCTTGCAAACTTAAGAAGTCAATATACAGACTTAAACAAGCTTCTCGACAATGGTATCTTAAGTTCAATGATACCATTACATCTTTTGGATTTAAAGAAAACACTGTTGATCGGTGTATTTATCTGAAGGTTAATGGGAGTAAGTTTATATTTTTTGATTTTGTATGTTGACGACATTTTGCTTGCTAGTAGTGATCTTGGTATATTGCACGAAACCAAGAAATTTCTTTCTAAGAACTTTGAAATGAAAGATATGGATGAGGCAACTTATGTGATAGGAATTGAAATATTCCAAGATAGATCACATGGAATATTAGGGTTGTCTCATAAAGCATATATTGATAGAGTTCTAGAAAGATTCAAAATGGAGAATTGTTCTGCTAGTGTTGCCCCTATTCAGAAAGGTGACAAATTCAGCCTTATGCAATGCCCACAAAATGAATTAGAACAGAAACAAATGAAAGGAATTCCTTATGCTTCTGCTGTAGGAAGTTTAATGTATGCACAAATTTGCACCAGGCCAGACATCAGTTTTGCAATTGGTATGTTAAGTAAATACCAAAGCAATCCAGGAATGGATCATTGGAAAGCTGCAAAGAAAGTGATGAGGTATTTGCAAGGCACAAATGATTTTATGCTCACATTTAGGAGATCTGATAGTCTAGAGGTTACTGGCTACTCAAATTCAGATTTTGCTGGATGCATTGATAGTAGAAAGTCCACTTTTGGTTATTTGTTCATGTTAGTTGGAGGAGCAATATCATAGAAAAGTGCGAAGCAAACTATCATTGCTTCATCCACTATGGAAGCTGAATTTGTGGCATGCTTTGAGACCACAGTTCATGGATTGTGGTTGCGGAATTTTATCTCAGGACTTGGGATTGTTGACTCTGTTTCCAAGCCACTGAGAATATATTGTGATAACTCTGCAGCTGTGTTTTTCTCTAAAAACGACAAATATTCTAAGGGTGCAAAACACATGGAATTGAAATACCTTACTGTTAAGGAAGATGTTCAGAAACAACAAGTGTCAATAGAACACATTAGCACACAGCTTATGGTTGCAGATCCATTGACAAAGGGATTAGCTCCAAAGACATTTAAGAAACATGTCAATCGAATGGGTCTTGAAAATAGCACTTGATTATTGCTATTTTAATGAAATAAGGTACTTTATGTTATTTATGCTATTTGACACTTGGAGATCTCAATAAATGTGTTTCTAATAATTCCTATTTTATTTGTGTATGTACATGTATGATAACAGGAATAGTCTCTGTAAAAGAGACATTATTGTTAGACCTTCTAAATTCACTTCTCATTTATAGACTATATTAAATAGGTTACTGGTGTCGTAGTACATGGAAGGAACTATGTCGCATAATTGACATAGAACCGCCATGACTCGCATTAGTGGGTTGTTTAATTATAGTATTAAGATGACCAAATTAAAGTAAGATTAGATATGTATTATTGCGTGCCTAATGTTTAAACTTATTAAACCTTGATGAAAGTGATCATATGAGCCAAGTGGGAGAATGTAAGATTAAATTAATCGGTGACCCACATGTTAAAGTACATTTGATTGGTTAGAGGTTTAATAGTAGTATGTTATATATCTCTTAAAGATAGCTTAATGTTATCTTTAACTTATTGGTCATTTATGAAGTGGTTTCCTAAGTAACTCTTACTTTGATGGTTAAGTAGAGATTAAAGTTTAAAAAAAGAAACGGGTCCTCTCTCTACCTATAAAAGAGATGTTCAATACTCCCATCAGATAATGTTAAGTTGAACATATACATAAAGAGGATCAAGAGAGGGAAACCTTTTTTTCTATTAAGATAGAGATATCTTTTTTTTATTAAGAATGGATCAATGTAAGTATATTATGACTATTTAATTTTGTGAAGATCATGATAGTTCTAAATCCTTGATTAATGTAGTTGTTAATTATTTAACAACATAGAAAGATAATTTTATAGGTAGTTCTTTGATCACATTATATGTAGAGAGTGGTTGCAACAATAATGCATGATGTGTGTTTGATAAAATGCCTAAAAAGATTGTGTTAGTCCATTTGAAAAAAAAAAAAAGTGATCTGGGTCATGCATAAACCGTTACAATTCAACAATTTCTCAGTTGAATGGCAATTCAAATAAATTGAAACAAGTAAGGTTTAGCAAGACTACTGAATTGGGCCAGAATTTTTGAAACAAATAAGTTTTAGTGAGACTAGGGGCTGAATTGTGCGAATACAAGAGACATTTGCTTATGTTATATATATAATTCTTTTATACATGTTCTCAGTTTCATAAAATTGTTTTGACCATCTAATATTAAATTGGATCTGCTATAGAAAAGAAACTTTACTTTTGAAATTTGATTAAAATATTTTTATAGTAAACTTTAAGCCTTAACTTATGCAACTCTCTTCACAGTTTGATGATGAGTTTCATGCCCTGACTTCTTAACTCTCATTTTGACTCGAAAGAAAGCAGATTGAGTACAAGATTCTTGCTTCAATATCTCTACTTAGATGATGAATACATTTGTTGTTATTCTTAGGTGGTGCTTAATAATTAGCTTTTTATGGTTTAAATAGATTGTTTGTAGATAGGGATGTGTTTTGGACTTAAACTATGCAAGATTGCTTTAGCTGAAAATACATAAATTTAAATCAATTTATGTGGAAGAGAAAAAAAGATTATATATATATATAGAGAGTTTATATTCAGTAGTTTTCTCGTGCATTGTACGGGTTTACGACTAGTATAAATTGAAAGCTGAAGTTGAGAAAAAAAATTTTGGCTTCTCCAAAGCCTACGACATCATTATTCCTACTCTTACACAATTCCACATCATTCTTCCCTTTGTTTCACTCTCTCTCCCCCATCGCTTCTTCATCTCCCTAGTCCCTCTCTCTCTCCCCCTTCCCTATTCATCTCCCTCACCTCTTCATTTCCTATGGGTTTTTCCCAATTTTTTTCCCTTCTTTTCCCTTTCCTAATTTAAAGCCACCCTACTTAATTACTTAATGTTTGACAGTTTTTTTTTTTTACATATAACATATCTCCACCATATTAGTGGCGTGGTGTGGACTTAATAACCTTTATTGTGACAATATATATATATATATATATATATATAATATATATATATATATATATGGTGGAGTGGTGTGGACTTAATAGCCTTTATTGGTGATATATATACAATAAATATATATTTCAAATTCATGTTTCAGAAACATTAATATTTGTCTAATTGTGCAGAATTTTGAATTCCATGGGGTTTTTTTTTTTTTCTCTTCTTTTCCCCTTTCCTAATTTAAAGCCACCCCTACTTAATTACTTAATGTTTGACAAGTTTTTTTTTTTTTTTTTTTTTTTTTTTTTTTTATTTTTTTTTTTATTTATTTTATTTATTTAATGATATGTATTATTTTTATAAGGATTTTATCAAAAAAAAGTATTATTTTTATAAGGTAATTTTTTTGTTGATGAATTATTTTTATTAGGTATTCTCTTATATATTACAGTGATTACGTATTTCACTCTTTTATCAAAAAAAAAAAAAAATTAAAAAAAAAAAAAAAAAAAATACATATTCACCAATCGGACGTGACATGCTCCCAAAGAAAATGAACAATAATTGCAGTCACTGCCTTGGCCCTTTTTTTCTTTTTCCTCTCTTTTTAGGGGGCTTTCTTAATTATTTATTCAACACGAAAATTTAATCTATTGATGTGAAAACTGAAAAGTGGGCAAAACTTTTAGGCTATGTGTAGCTAAATGGTTAGGTAATTGTCTCCCTAATGGAAAGACAATTAAGCTGATTAAAACTAATATCTTTATTCAAAAAAATTGTTGAAGACAAGTTAGAGAAGAAATCCACATTCCAAATAACCATAAAAAAAAAAAATTATGTAATGGGTGTTATAAACTTTCAAAGTATTTGGTAACTTCAGTGTTTTTCCATTGGCCTGGTTTTATTTTTCTTTCTTATTTGGGAAAGTCCAAAACAATCCCTATAGTTTTATCTTTGTGATAAATTAGACCTCATATTTTTAAACTGTCACTTTAAACCTTATACTTTTATTTATGTGTCAAACAAAATCTTACAGTCCTTACTTTGCTAATTATATATGAAGGGTGGAATCAAAACACAAAACAAAATTGCATAACATGATTTCCAGTCGAACTGAGAGAGAGAAACCTGACAAATATGTTGTCGTTTAATGCAGACTATCATTTCAACAATTTTTATTTTTGCATTCAGGCCAATTAATCAAGTCATTTTAATTTTAATGTAGACTCTAATAAATATGTTGTCGTTTAATGCAGACTCCAGTTCCCATCAACCCAATTATTTTTGAAATATTACCCCACCCCAATTTTTTTATGTTTCATATCTTTTCCCTCATTGAAACTGACATTTATGAATCTGATTTCAGATTGTGGTTATGGTCAGTCCACATTAACTATTAAAATTGGCAAATAGGAGAAGGTTGGACATATATCAATCAAAATATAAAGCTAATGCAAGTGCTCTATGCACGATCCTTCCAAAACAAAGTGGAAGCAGTTGGAACCTGGAGCCTGGAGCCTGGAGCCGGACAGGTCTTTCTCAAATTATAAAGAGCAAAAAAAGTTAGAGGGAAGACTTTAGTCTGACTACAAAAGCTAGCAAAAGGGTCTTTTAGATTTGGGTTATCATTCAATTCTTTATTAGTAACTTAAGACCTCTTTAGCTTGATTTAGATGAGTCTTAGATGATCCCTAATTAAATTGATAAACTTTTACTTGGATCATTCTTTTTATCTTTGTTTTCATCAAGGTGGGAACATTGGTTCAAGCTGTCTCAACCAAACTCTCACCAACTCTGACTAATCATTACCAAATTTTCACTCTCTATGAAAAAAGAGGACCCCTCCACTCAATCGGGTTGTTGGCATGCGTGGTAAGATTAATTCCTCCACCTTCATCTTCATCAGATGGCTAGCTCGACTTTGCTCAAAATGCGACACAAGCAAGCGATCACTCAACAAGCTCTCAAGCTGCGATTTGATCCATTAGGATTTTCTCTTATTTGTCTTTTGTTTCAATTTATTGAGTTTGCTCATTTGAATTCATAGGAATATGTCTCTTAGGAAAATTTTATCATAGAAATATTTGTCTAAATTTATTGTTAACTTAATGCATTTTACCTTTTCAAAAAAAAAAAAATCAAAAATCAAAAAATCAAAAAGTGTAAAAAATATAAAATCTTTGACCAATTATGGGGCTCCTAATGACTTCCAATTTCTCAAGGCTCAAGACCTAGGAATCCATTCATTCATCAAATGCTCAATGAGCATGATCCCAATTTTTTCTGGTTTTTAAAGATAATAAAGTTACGAATACAACATTTTCACAACAATACTGAGGTATCAAGTTGTGAATGATAAATAATAAAGTGATGTAAGTGATAAGTTCAAATGAGAACTAATAAAAGTCAGACAACTCAACATTGTTGTGAAATTATTTTGAAAGTGTTATATTTGTATTGCTCTTTCAAAAGTTGTTATTTAAAAAAAAAAAAAAAAAAAAAAAAAAAGTGTACTCCTAATATTAAGAATTGTTTTTCTTAATATATAGTACTGTATTAGCATCAACAAGAGCTGGCATGCATGATGTTAATCTAATATATATATTGCTAGAAATCACGATGTTAATCTAATAGAATGGGTTATCCTCTGCCAAATGAAAACAAGACATTATGTTGCAGAATTACTCACATGCCCACCAATAATCTGCCAAGT
>OU015766.1:8275619-8323083 GCA_907173295.1 Fagus sylvatica | reverse complement strand
TGTTAGCCTCAAGGTTTCAATAATTATTAATTGGCTAATTAATCCAAGGACATTCATGTAGTTTTGATGATAACCATGATTTTAAGTTGTTCATTAATGATATTTTCATATGAACTAATGATTTATGTTTTAAAGCTTAATTTTGACTATTGATTTAATTGGACCAAGATGGCCAATTCAAATATCAAGCAAATGCAAAGTTGATAAGTTGCAAATTCATTGAAGATCAAAGTCATCAAGACTCAAGACAAAGAAATCAAGCTCAAAGACAATGATCCGAGACATATGAGAAGTAAGAGTTAGGTTTTGTAAAGTTTATTAAGATTTGATCTTTAAGGCTCAACTTTAAAACCAACTTCAATTGAAAAATCTCTTAAAGTTTTCAAAGACAAACTTGATTGGTTGAAATTCAAATATAAGACAACCATATCAATTGAAAAATCTCTTAAAGTTTTCAAAGACAACTTGATTGGTTGAAATTCAAATATAAGACAACCATATCAATTGAAAAATCTCTTAAAGTTTTCAAAGACAAACTTGATTGGTTGAAATTCAAATATAAGACAACCATATCAATTGAAAAATCTCTTAAAGTTTTCAAAGACAAACTTGATTGGTTGAAATTCAAATATAAGACAACCATATCAATTGAAAAATCTCTTAAAGTTTTCAAAGACAAACTTGATTGGTTGAAATTCAAATATAAGACAACCATATCAATTGAAAAATCTCTTAAAGTCTTCAAAGACAAACTTGATTGGTTGAAATTCAAATATAAGACAACCATATCAATTGAAAAATCTCTTAAAGTCTTCAAAGACAAATTTGATTGTTGAAATTCAAATATAAGACAACCATATCAATTGAAAAATCTCTTAAAGTCTTCAAAGACAACTTGATTGGTTGAAATTCAAATATAAGACAACAATATCAATTGAAAAATCTCTTAAAGTCTTCAAAGACAAACTTGATTGATTGAAATTCACATGCAAGACAACCATATCAATTATGGTTGAAAAATCTTAAGAAGAAAAGTTTTCAAAGAAAAGCAAATTGATTGATTGAAAATCAAGAAGAATGCAAGACAACATGATGGCTATAAATACTACCCTTTCTTCATTTCTAAACATCAAGCATACAAGAGAAATCAAAGATAGAAAAGATAACATCTTATACATCAATCCATCCTTCTCAAGCTTATATTTTCATATCATTCAAAATCCTTGATTGAAAATTTCTCTAAACACTTTTTGAGCCATATTGATCAAATCCTTGATATACTATTAGAGTGAGCATATTGTGTACAATTACTCTTTGAGAGAGCCTTATCTTGTACAACAAATACTTTGTTGAAACCATTGAGTGTTTTTGTTAGGGTTTTGGTATAAATCCTAAGTAGTGAAAAGGATTTTTCACTGGGTGGTTACTCTTCACCTTGTAAGGAAGATTTGTGGGTCTTGGTATAAATCCTAAGAGTGAAAAGGATTTTTCACTCGGTGGTTACTCTTCACCGTGTAAAGAAGATTTGTAACGGTTTTGATCTTCACCCGAAAGAAGATTGTCAAATTAGTGAATTTGGGAATCCTCGAGAAGTGATCTTGAGGCGGGGACGTAGGCGGGGAAGCCGAACCTCGATAACAATCACTGTGTTTGATTTTCTCTATCTCTATCTCTTACTTATTCAATTGCTTATATATGCTTGTGTTTGATTTTCTATCATATCTTATTGCAATTGAATTGTGTTCTTAAATTTGTTTTTGCTAATTGAAAATAGTTTTTAATTCCGCATTTAAATCGAAAAAGTTTGCCTCAACCTAAATCACCCCCCCTCTTAGGTTGATATTTGGGTAACAATTGGTATCAGAGCCAAGGCTCTACATATAGATTTAACAATCTTAGAGTTAAGATCATGGCAAACACATTTAGACCTCAAATGGTTGAAGGTCAATCTACAAATAGACCACCCTTGTTCAATAGTAGTGATTATAGTTATTGGAAAACTAGAATGACTACGTACATTAAAGGTCAAGATTATCTCATATGGAAAATCATTGTAAATGGTCCTCATGTTCCTACTAAAATAGTAGAAGAACAAGAAATACCCAAACAAGAAACTGAATGGGATGAAAATGATGTCAAACTCATTGAATTAAATTATAAAGCTATGAATTGTTTATATTGTGCGTTTGACTCAAAGGAATTTGATGAAATTTCAAGTTGTAATTCAGCTAAAGAAATTTGGGAAAGACTTGAAGCTACATATGAAGAAGCAAGTCAAGAATCAAAGATGAGCATGCTTGTTCATGATCACAAATTGCCTCAAATAGAGAAAGATGAATGTACAAGCATTAGCCCTCAAACATCCAACGATGAAGAAGATTCTACCGAAGCTTTTTGCTTAATGGCATATGAAGATGAGGTAACTTCTAAACTTAATTCTTTAGAAGATGAATCTTATAGCTATGATGAATTACAAAATGCTTTTGAAGAATTGGTTGAAGAATTTGAGAAGAATGTTTTGAAAAATAAAGTTTTTAAAAAGAAAGTCACATCTCTTTCAAACGAATTAGATGATTTCAAAAGCAAAAATGAAATTTTAGAAAAACAAATTATTTCTTTAAATGATAAAAATCTATCTTTAGAAAAAGAAATAATTAAGTTGAAAATTGAATCACAAAGCTTCATTGAGAAAATGAAAGCAAAAGATGTGGAAACATCATCACAAATAGCTTATGATTCAAATCTCTTAGTAAATGAAAATAAAGAATTAAAACTCAAAGTTGAAAACTTAAACAAAATTTTGACTAACTTTACAAATGGAAAGAAAAATTTGGATAATTTGTTAGGTAGTCAAAGATGTGTTTTTGACAAAGCGGGTATTGGATATAACCCGAAAATAAAAGAAAAACACTATCAAAAATTTTTCATTAATGAAAACTTCTTGAAATCTCCCATATGTAAACATTGTGGAAAATTAGGGCATAATATTCATACATGTCCCATGAAAAATATGATTTGGGTAGTCAAAGGAACTACTCCTCCAAAAGCTAACCCTAGTGGACCCAAGAAAATTTGGGTACCAAAGAAGGTTATTTGAAGTTGTTTTGTAGGTATGCTTGATATCCAAATCTACCAAGGATAAGTGGTTTCTTGACAGTGGATGTTCAAGGCATATGACAGGTGACAAAAACAAGTTCACTTCTCTTACTCTAAAAGATGGAGGAAATGTCAAATTCGGTGATAACTCAAAAGGAAAGATCATCGGTATAGGTAATATTGGTAAAACACATTCTCTTGTTATTGAAGATGTTCTCTTGGTTGATGGTTTGAAACATAACTTGCTAAGTATTAGCCAATTGTGTGATAAAGGCTATAATGTAATATTTAAATCAATCATGTGCATTATAGTAAATGAAATTGATAATCAAGTTTTATTTGTGGCATTTAGAAATGAAAATGTCTACACTATTGATTTTGATAATATGACTTCAAAAGAATCAATTTGCCTTGCTGCCATAAATGAAAATAGTTGGTTGTGGCATAGAAGATTAGGACATGCCAATATGGAATTACTCTCAAAATTGTCTAAACTTGATTTAGTAAAAGGCTTGCCGGTTACTAAATTTGTTAAAGATAAAATATGTGATGCATGTCAACTAGGTAAACAAACTAAAGTCATCTTTTAAGAAAAAGAAAGTTATTTCTACTTCAAGACCTCTAGAATTATTGCATATGGATTTATTTGGTCCTATTAGAACCGCTAGCTTAAGTGGCAAATTGTATGCATTTGTAATTGTTGATGATTACTCTCGCTATACATGGGTATTATTTCTTGCTCATAAAAATGAAGCTCATAAAGCATTTGTTAAACATTGTAGAAGAATTCAAAATGAAAAAGGTTATACAATTAACAATGTTAGAAGTGATAGAGGTAGAGAATTTGATAATCAAGATATTGAACTATATTGTGATCAAAATGGTTTTGGACACAATTTCTCGGCACCTCGTACTCCTCAACAAAATGGAGTAGTAGAACGTAAAAATAGATCACTTCAAGAAATGTCTAGAACTATGCTTAATGAACATAATTTACCTCAATACTTTTGGGCTGAAGCTGTTAACACCGCTTGCTATGTTATAAATAGAACCATCATTAGAAACACTTTAAATAAAACTCCTTATGAACTATGGAATAATCGAAAACCTAACATTGGATATTTCAAAGTTTTTGGATGTAAGTGCTTTGTATTGAATGATAGAGATAATCTTGGTAAATTCGATGCTAAATCCGATGAAGGTATATTCCTTGGTTATTCTACAAATAGTAAAGCATATAGAGTGTTCAATAAACGAACTATGGTTGTTGATGAATCTATGCATGTTGTTTTTGATGAAACTAATCCATTTCATATCAAAAATAATTGTGATGATGAGCCAATTTCTCTTGAAAATAAAGCTAGTTCATCTAACCAAGTTGATTTAAGTGAAAAAGTCAAAGATCAAGTAGATGAACCAAAAGATGAAGAAAAAGCGCTTCCTCCAACCAAAAATGAAGAATTACCAAAAAGTTGGAACGTAGTCCATAGTCATCCTAAAGAATTGATCATTGGTGAAGTTGAACGTGGAGTAAGCACAAGATCAAAGCTCAAGAACATCTGCAACAACATGGCGTTTCTCTCACAAATTGAACCAAAGAACATAAATGAAGCTATTGAAGATGAATCATGGATCTTGGCAATGCAAGAAGAGCTAAACCAATTTGAAAGAAACAAGGTATGGACTCTTGCACCTAGACCCAAGGACCACTCCGTCATTGGTACAAAATGGGTATTCCGAAACAAAAAGGATGAAGAAGGTATAATAGTAAGGAACAAAGCAAGGTTAGTCGCTCAAGGTTATAATCAAGAGGAAGGTATTGATTATGGAGAGACTTATGCTCCAGTTGCTAGATTAGAAGCTATACGCATGTTACTTGCTTTTGCATGTTTTAAAAATTTTAAATTATTTCAAATGGATGTCAAAAGTGCCTTTTTAAATGGTTTTATTGCCGAAGAAGTTTATGTAGAACAACCTCCTGGATTTGAAAATCATGAATTTCCAAACCACGTTTTTAAATTATCAAAAGCTTTATATGGTTTAAAACAAGCTCCAAGAGCTTGGTATGAACGACTAAGTGGTTTCCTTATTGAAAAGGGTTTTACACGTGGAAAACTTGACACAACATTATATTTCTAATGTTTGATGGAAAAGACATGCTTATTGTGCAAATCTATGTTGATGATATTATATTTGGTTCTACTAATGAAAACTTGTGCAAAGAATTCTCTAAGACTATGCAGGATGAATTCGAAATGAGTATGATGGGTGAGCTAAAATTCTTTCTCGGACTTCAAATAAAGCAAACCGAAGATGGGATATTCTTAAATCAATCCAAATATGTCATAGACTTACTAAAAAGATTTGGATTGACAAATGCTAAAGCATATGGAACTCCCATGAGTCCTTCAACAAAGCTTGACAAAGATGAGAAAGGTAAACCGGTGGACGTTAAGCTATATCGAGGTATGATTGGTAGTTTACTTTATTTAACCGCAAGTAGACCCGATATAATGTTTAGTGTATGTCTTTGCGCCCGATTTCAATCCTTGTCCTAAAGAATCACACTTAATTGCAGTCAAACGAATATTTCGATATTTGCTTGGAACCATTGATTTAGGATTATGGTACCCTAAGTCAAATTCATTTGACTTAATAAGCTACACGGATGCGGATTTTGCTGGTTGCAAAATTGATCGCAAAAGCACTAGTGGTACTTGTCACTTTCTAGGACACTCACTAGTATCATGGTTTAGTAAAAAGCAAAATTCTGTGGCCTTATCAACGGCGGAAGCCGAATATGTAGCGGCCGGTAGTTGTTGTGCTCAATCTCTCTACATAAAACAACAACTAGAGGATTTTAAAATTCTTTTTGATCATATTCCCATAAGGTGTGATAACACAAGTGCCATAAGTTTAAGTAAAAATCCTATCCAACACTCTCGCACAAAGCACATTGAAATTAGATACCATTTTATAAGAGATCATGTGCAAAAAGGGGACATTGAACTTGAATTTGTGAGCACCGATAGTCAATGGGCGGATATTCTCACGAAACCTCTCATTGAAGAACGATTTTGCACAATTCGACGTGAAATAGGTATGGCTAGATACGTTGATATCAAATAAGCTTAAATTTATTATCCTTCTCTTTGATTCAACTATGTTAAATCTATATATACCTTAAGAATTGAATATAAAATGATTTTATGCATATCATGTTCATAAAATTGTTCATTTTATATCTTCCTAGTTATATTGTTTGAACATTAAATTATATGCCCAGTTCTATGTATATTTGCGTATATGTTCATGCATAAAATAAGAAATAAAACTCATCATTTAAACAAACTTGAGTTTATTAAAAAGAAAGCCATAAAGGAGAAGTCACCACAAAAGGAAAAACCACTACACTTCCCACTACATTTATTTAGGGATAGAGCGAGAAGTCAATTCCTTCACCTCAGCTAGTAGCTTCTCGTACTGCTTCTGCAGCTTATTAGTGGTCTTGCTCTGCTCTGTGGACCGGATTACCAAATCATCGGCATAAGAATCCACGAGCGCCTTCAGCCTTTTGTTCTCCTCCTTGACCTCCCCTACTTTCTTCTTACTCTCCTTCAGCAACCTTTGTAAAATGGTGACTTGAGAACGCAGCGCTTTCACTTCCATATTCCTAACATGAAGACGACGTCCCATGTTAGAAACAGTGGCAGTACACTGAATCGTGAGTGCCAATGATTCATTTATTATTTGTGGGTCAGTCCTCCCAGCTAAAACCTTTGCATCCTCCGGAGTACAAAGACCGGCAGCTACTGCGGTGGCAGTCTCACCATTCAATATCACTGAATCAGTTACTGATACAGGGCCATTAATTGAAAGGAAGTAAGGACGCCAGACTTCTGGCATCACACTAGGCGTATCATTTAGATTAATTGTTTCTGGTTTGTTTTGAGAAGAAGAGGAAGCCATTCTAGAAAATCTAATAAGAGATTAAGCTAAGAGTTTGAAAATGATGAAGTTCATCGAAAATTAGTGTGTGTTAAATAAACCTCAGATTTTTGAACACCAGCCTGTACCTATCACCCGACTCCCGAGATTTTTCTTCAAAATTCAACGTTCAAATCTCGAGATTTAACGTATACGGAAATATCACTGACTCAGAACTCGATGCGTCGACAAAAATCTTTTTTCTGAAAAAGCAGATATTTTTTTTCAAACTTCCTGATTTATCGGTGTCTATGGCGTGCGTAATTGGATAAGTCTGACACATAGCAAAATCTGAACCCATTCATTCACACTTACGACACGTAGCAAAATCTGAACCATTCATTCACACTTATGACACATAGCAAAATCTGAACCATTCATTCACACTTATGACACGTAGCAAAATCTGAACCATTCTTTCAAACAGCGCGTCTGTCCTATAAATTCGCTTCACCTCTCCACTACATACTCACACCTCTCCGATAATATTTTCTCTCATTCTTTAGATAACACTCTAAGAGGATGCAGCATCATTTAGAGATTCATAAAATCAAATACTTGATCTTCTCAGATAGAAGCAAAATTATTATTGATCAAGTTTCCACGAAGCAAGATTATTATTGATCATGCTTCTCGGTTGAAGTACCTCATCTCATCCAGGTTCTCAGATAGAAGCAAAGATTATTATTGATATCAATCCGTTTCATCCCAAGAGTTCATGACAACTGTTGATACACCTGAAGCTTTGTATGACAGAAGATCTTGAGAGAGTACATAATCATATGTTGGATGGGAAGATCTTTAGCATACACTCTTCCAAATATATCTTCCTCATCGAATCATCATCGTTCATACAACTGTTGATACACCTGAAGCTTTGTATGACAGAAGAGAGAGAGTACATAATATATGGGCATCATCCCATGTCCTTTCCCGATTGATTAAATCATCAGCTTCATTAGGCATATGGCAAGGGACATCATATCCTTTCCTGAAGCATCTTCAAACCGAACCCCAATCCATCCGAACCACTAGGATGAAGAATCTTACAAATATGAATATATTTGTTTTATTTCTTTGTACCAAATAAGGAGAAATATGTTATATTAGTTAGTTGTTCTATGTTTTTGAACTAAAATCAAAGGAGAAATAAATTTTTTTTTGTTGTTTGGAGATATTGATATAATATTTATTTTGATGATGATGCCAAGGGGGAGAAATGATATGACATTTTTTTTTATCTATTAATGAATTATATGACATATTCTGATTGTCATATCTATTGGTGAATTATCATATCTTGCAATAATTGGCAAAAATACGCATATATATTGATTGCTTGATAATACTTAAATGACAAATTGATCTATGCATAAAGATAGGGGGAGATTTAAAAATCTCTAATATAAAGATATGCATTATTTTAGGGGGAGCTTTTCAAGAAAAGCTTCAAAATCATAAATCGTATAAAAATATCATATCATATGTGTCATCATCAAAAAGGGGGAGATTGTTAGCCTCAAGGTTTCAATAATTATTAATTGGCTAATTAATCCAAGGACATTCATGTAGTTTTGATGATAACCATGATTTTAAGTTGTTCATTAATGATATTTTCATATGAACTAATGATTTATGTTTTAAAGCTTAATTTTGACTATTGATTTAATTGGACCAAGATGGCCAATTCAAATATCAAGCAAATGCAAAGTTGATAAGTTGCAAATTCATTGAAGATCAAAGTCATCAAGACTCAAGACAAAGAAATCAAGCTCAAAGACAATGATCCGAGACATATGAGAAGTAAGAGTTAGGTTTTGTAAAGTTTATTAAGATTTGATCTTTAAGGCTCAACTTTAAAACCAACTTCAATTGAAAAATCTCTTAAAGTTTTCAAAGACAAACTTGATTGGTTGAAATTCAAATATAAGACAACCATATCAATTGAAAAATCTCTTAAAGTTTTCAAAGACAACTTGATTGGTTGAAATTCAAATATAAGACAACCATATCAATTGAAAAATCTCTTAAAGTTTTCAAAGACAAACTTGATTGGTTGAAATTCAAATATAAGACAACCATATCAATTGAAAAATCTCTTAAAGTTTTCAAAGACAACTTGATTGGTTGAAATTCAAATATAAGACAACCATATCAATTGAAAAATCTCTTAAAGTTTTCAAAGACAAACTTGATTGGTTGAAATTCAAATATAAGACAACCATATCAATTGAAAAATCTCTTAAAGTCTTCAAAGACAAACTTGATTGGTTGAAATTCAAATATAAGACAACCATATCAATTGAAAAATCTCTTAAAGTCTTCAAAGACAAATTTGATTGTTGAAATTCAAATATAAGACAACCATATCAATTGAAAAATCTCTTAAAGTTTTCAAAGACAACTTGATTGGTTGAAATTCAAATATAAGACAACCATATCAATTGAAAAATCTCTTAAAGTCTTCAAAGACAAATTTGATTGATTGAAATTCACATGCAAGACAACCATATCAATTATGGTTGAAAAATCTTAAGAAGAAAAGTTTTCAAAGAAAAGCAAATTGATTGATTGAAAATCAAGAAGAATGCAAGACAACATGATGGCTATAAATACTACCCTTTCTTCATTTCTAAAACATCAAGCATACAAGAGAAATCAAAGATAGAAAAGATAACATCTTATACATCAATCCATCCTTCTCAAGCTTATATTTTCATATCATTCAAAATCCTTGATTGAAAATTTCTCTAAACACTTTTTGAGCCATATTGATCAAATCCTTGATATACTATTAGAGTGAGCATATTGTGTACAATTACTCTTTGAGAGAGCCTTATCTTGTACAACAAATACTTTGTTGAAACCATTGAGTGTTTTTGTTAGGGTTTTGGTATAAATCCTAAGTAGTGAAAAGGATTTTTCACTGGGTGGTTACTCTTCACCTTGTAAGGAAGATTTGTGGGTCTTGGTATAAATCCTAAGAGTGAAAAGGATTTTTCACTCGGTGGTTACTCTTCACCGTGTAAAGAAGATTTGTAACGGTTTTGATCTTCACCCGAAAGAAGATTGTCAAATTAGTGAATTTGGGAATCCTCGAGAAGTGATCTTGAGGCGGGGACGTAGGCGGGGAAGCCGAACCTCGATAACAATCACTGTGTTTGATTTTCTCTATCTCTATCTCTTACTTATTCAATTGCTTATATATGCTTGTGTTTGATTTTCTATCATATCTTATTGCAATTGAATTGTGTTCTTAAATTTGTTTTTGCTAATTGAAAATAGTTTTTAATTCCGCATTTAAATCGAAAAAGTTTGCCTCAACCTAAATCACCCCCCCTCTTAGGTTGATATTTGGGTAACACCTACGACATCATTATTCCTACTCTTACACAATTCCACATCATTCTTCCCTTTGTTTCACTCTCTCTCCCCCATCGCTTCTTCATCTCCCTAGTCCCTCTCTCTCTCCCCCATGCCTATTCATCTCCCTCACCTCTTCATTTCTTATGGGTTTTTCCCAATTTTTTTTCCCTTCTTTTCCCTTTCCTAATTTAAAGCCACCCCTACTTAATTACTTAATGTTTGACATTTTGTTTTGTTTTTTTTTTTTTTACATATAACATATCTCCACCATATTAGTGGCGTGGTGTGGACTTAATAAGCCTTTATTGGTATATATATATATATATATATGGTGGAGTGGTGTGGACTTAATAGCCTTTATTGGTGACAATAAATATATATTTCAAATTCATGTTTCAGAAACATTAATATTTGTCTAATTGTGCAGATTTTCATTCCATGTTTTAATTTTTTTCTCTTCTTTTCCCTTTCCTAATTTAAAGCCACCCCTACTTAATTACTTAATGTTTGACAGTTTTTTTTTTTTTTTTTTTTTTTTTTTTTTTTTTTTTTTTTTTTTTTTTATAAATATTTATTAATATCGTTAATATGTATTATTTTTATAAGGATTTTATCAAAAAAAAGTATTATTTTTATAAGGTAATTTTTTTGTTGATGAATTATTTTTATTAGGTATTCTCTTATATATTACAGTGATTACGTATTCACTCTTTACTTCGCAAAAAAAAAAAAAAAAAAAAAATACATATTCACCAATCGGACGTGACATGCTCCCAAAGAAAATGAACAATAATTGCAGTCACTGCCTTGGCCCTTTTTTTCTTTTTCCTCTCTTTTTAGGGGGCTTTCTTAATTATTTATTCAACACGAAAATTTAATCTATTGATGTGAAAACTGAAAAGTGGGCAAAACTTTTAGGCTATGTGTAGCTAAATGGTTAGGTAATTGTCTCCCTAATGGAAAGACAATTAAGCTGATTAAAACTAATATCTTTATTCAAAAAAATTGTTGAAGACAAGTTAGAGAAGAAATCCACATTCCAAATAACCATAAAAAAAAAAAATTATGTAATGGGTGTTATAAACTTTCAAAGTATTTGGTAACTTCAGTGTTTTTCCATTGGCCTGGTTTTATTTTTCTTTCTTATTTGGGAAAGTCCAAAACAATCCCTATAGTTTTATCTTTGTGATAAATTAGACCTCATATTTTTAAACTGTCACTTTAAACCTTATACTTTTATTTATGTGTCAAACAAAATCTTACAGTCCTTACTTTGCTAATTATATATGAAGGGTGGAATCAAAACACAAAACAAAATTGCATAACATGATTTCCAGTCGAACTGAGAGAGAGAAACCTGACAAATATGTTGTCGTTTAATGCAGACTATCATTTCAACAATTTTTATTTTTGCATTCAGGCCAATTAATCAAGTCATTTTAATTTTAATGTAGACTCTAATAAATATGTTGTCGTTTAATGCAGACTCCAGTTCCCATCAACCCAATTATTTTTGAAATATTACCCCACCCCAATTTTTTTATGTTTCATATCTTTTCCCTCATTGAAACTGACATTTATGAATCTGATTTCAGATTGTGGTTATGGTCAGTCCACATTAACTATTAAAATTGGCAAATAGGAGAAGGTTGGACATATATCAATCAAAATATAAAGCTAATGCAAGTGCTCTATGCACGATCCTTCCAAAACAAAGTGGAAGCAGTTGGAACCTGGAGCCTGGAGCCTGGAGCCGGACAGGTCTTTCTCAAATTATAAAAGAGGGAAGACTTTAGTCTGACTACAAAAGCTAGCAAAAGGGTCTTTTAGATTTGGGTTATCATTCAATTCTTTATTAGTAACTTAAGACCTCTTTAGCTTGATTTAGATGAGTCTTAGATGATCCCTAATTAAATTGATAAACTTTTACTTGGATCATTCTTTTTATCTTTGTTTTCATCAAGGTGGGAACATTGGTTCAAGCTGTCTCAACCAAACTCTCACCAACTCTGACTAATCATTACCAAATTTTCACTCTCTATGAAAAAAGAGGACCCCTCCACTCAATCGGGTTGTTGGCATGCGTGGTAAGATTAATTCCTCCACCTTCATCTTCATCAGATGGCTAGCTCGACTTTGCTCAAAATGCGACACAAGCAAGCGATCACTCAACAAGCTCTCAAGCTGCGATTTGATCCATTAGGATTTTCTCTTATTTCATCTTTTGTTTCAATTTATTGAGTTTGCTCATTTGAATTCATAGGAATATGTCTCTTAGGAAAATTTTATCATAGAGATATTTGTCTAAATTTATTGTTAACTTAATGCATTTTACCTTTTCAAAAAAAAAAAAAAAAAAAAAAAAAATCAAAAAGTGAAAAAAATATAAAATCTTTGACCAATTATGGGGCTCCTAATGATTTTCCAATTTCTCAAGGCTCAAGACCTAGGAATCCATTCATTCATCAAATCCTCAATGAGCATGATCCCAATTTTTTCTGGTTTTAAAAGTAATAAAGTTACGAATACAACATTTTCACAACAATACTGAGGTATCAAGTTGTGAATGATAAATAATAAAGTGATGTAAGTGGTAGGTTTCAAATGAGAACTAATAAAAGTCAGACAACTCAACATTGTTGTGAAATTATTTTGAAAGTGTTATATTTGTATTGCTCTTTCAAAAGTTGTTTATTTAAAAAAAAAAAAAAAAAAAAAAAAAAGTGTACTCCTAATATTAAGAATTGTTTTTCTTAATATATAGTACTGTATTAGCATCAACAAGAGCTGGCATGCATGATGTTAATCTAATATATATATTGCTAGAAATCACGATGTTAATCTAATAGAATGGGTTATCCTCTGCCAAATGAAAACAAGACATTATGTTGCAGAATTACTCACATGCCCACCAATAATCTGCCAAGTAACATATTGCCTAATATCTTATTTAAAGGGCTCACCTGGTAAACTCACATGGAGTGGAGGTGGGACATAAATATAAAGTGCCACGTCTTTTGTAGAAAATACAAGTTACCAACAAAAGTTCTTTCATTGGTTGCCGAAATTGACTCTCTACCTCGAATTCAAAAGTGTGTTAAGGAAAGAAACTGTCCCCAGACTTTTGCTCCCTTAGTCCCTAAGTGCATGTACCAGCGACAAAAAAAATGTTGTTTTTTTGCATTTATACACCTATAGTTTGAAATTTTGGCATATCTGTTGTGTTTTTTTTTTTTTTTTTTTTTTTTGTGTGTGTTGTGTTTATGTAATTAAATTCATACTAAACATAATGTAAATGAATTATAAATGCAATAGTTCTTTCACAGAGCACAACTTTATGAGCCTTGTAACTCAATTAGTTGGTATTTCCTAATGTTTGTCATAGGAAATATCTATGGTTCAAATCTCTATTTTCCAAACTTTGTAAAAAAAAAAAAAAAAAAAAAAAAAAAAAAAAAAAAAAAAAAAAAATTACGTTGAAATGAGATTTGTTTGAACGTGAAGGAGATAGAGATTACAAACATGATAATATATATATATAAATATATATATATATATATATATATATATATATTATAAATGGAGGTGATTAATAAAATTCCATATTATGTCTATTATATACCCTTACCTTATACTATTATGTTATAAAAAAAAATTATATTTTCTATTTATTTATTTATTTATTTAACTTATGACAAATAGAACTTAAAGTTGATTTTATTTACTACTTGGTAGTACATAATTAAAAATTCAAATGACATGTATACATGGAATTAACTTGTAACAGGCTCTTAAATTATAGCCTCTAACCATAACCACAACCACCATGTCATATGAAACATATCTCACTAATTCGATATTTTTTTTAGTCTCTATTCACTCTTCTAAGGACACAAAAATTACACATACAAATGAAAAACTATTCAGTACCCCCAATCCATGTATGGGACCCATAGGTATGACCCACCCTTACATAAAAAAAGAGTGTAATACATAAAACATTACTCAATACTCTCAAAATACAGTGATGTGGTGCTTCCCCCTCTCATATGAACTACCTTGAATTGAATTGGTAGGATCTATCATTCATATGAGAGTAGAAAACATTATTTATACTCCAGGAATACTAAATAATTACTTGTAATACACATATTGCACTTAATAGTTTTACGTACCTACCATAACAACAATGGTTGGATAATTAAAACTTAAAAATAGAAAAAAGAAAAAAAAAAAAAGTAGAGCCCATAATTTATGCTCAGGTAAATGTCATTAAAAAATGCAAGGAAGAAAAGAAAAGTATTAAGTCTATTCCATACATGAGTGATTATCTCACATGAATGGTGGATCTCACTAATTAAATTCATGGTAAGACCCACTACTCTGTGAGAGGGGAGACTACGCATTTATTTGTAGTTCTGGACTACTGAATAATTTTCCTCCATAGAGATATAGGTTTAGATGTTTCCTTATTAGTCTTGGAGGTATGATATAGTTTGTTTAGTAAAATGGTAGTGTAGCCTTTGATGGATCTAATCTGTTAATGTGCGAAGAAATCTGATATGTTAAAGATTTGCATTCGTTTTGTTTTTAGTTGTGAAATTCGTGAAAGTTTCTGAATTTTTTTTTTTTAATTCATATTATTGATAAGAGATTTTGGTTAGGATTGTTTGTGTCCACAATATACAGTGTGTTAGGGTTCATAAATGTGTTGGAAAATTTTAGTGCCAAAATATGTCAAAATTATGTTTTCAATACAATTGTGTTAGAGTTGAGTCTAGGTTAGAAGCTACTCAAAGACAACAAGGTTTCCATCTGCTCAAAGATGATGAGTTGATGATGTTTTGCCCATATCGTTTTCCCCATAATGAATTTATGAGTGAAACTTGTTCCAATTGAAATATAGATATCCCATAATTCAAAACGGACACAAATTTGACCAAATTTAAATTTGAAATGAGTGAGATATAGATGTTTGAAGTTGGCATAGTGTTATCTCTAAGAGTTTCGCTGGAGCAAAATCATCAGGATCTACAATCCAAATTCTTCTAGAAAAAGGGTTATTGCTATCTTTAAACCCTACTTTGTGCACCAATATAAACCACTTGTTGCCCTACTTTTAGAGGCAAACATTTTTGTTATACCAAAGCAACAACCTTAAGATCTTGAAGCCCCTCAACTTAATTAAATAGAGAAAAATCATTCATGTGCCTAGAGCAAAAACAAGAAAAACCATTGTGTGTTCCTACATAGCTTGAGTTTTACACTGCTCTTGAAACTACATAATTTGATCTCAGTGAGTTCACTGTTATTAAGTTTAGATTAGAATTTCTATCATATTAAAAAAAAAAAAAAAAAAAAAAAAAAAAAAAGAAAGAAAGAGGAGTTCCTTGAGTGCCAGAGTTTCTAATTCATGACGACAAGTTGACAAGATTTGTTCTTGAAGAAGATCACTATAGAAGGATTCTAGAGGTTCTGGAACTATTACACTAAGAAGAAAAGTGGGGCGTTTATAATTGACTTTCTTACGGGATTAGATCCCTAGAATGGATTTCCATTGAAGAGATTCTTCATTTGTTTTACATTTTGTTATCAAATTGTTGTGTTTCATGTTTACTGCTTTTTTGATTTGGTATATTAAGCGTGGTTGATATAAATTGCTTGTGACATCTATGAAGAAATCATAATAAACTTGTGCAATAAATTTATTAATTCTGCTGCATAAATTGCTTGGGGTAAAAGTTTTATTTTATTTTATTTTTGAATAGTATCAAAGTTTATATAACATATAGGGGTCAAAATAAATAAATATAAATTTTTTGGCAGTGCACTAAAACAAAAAGATTTAAGAGAGGGAAAAAAACATATAATTTGGTTCAAGACTCAAGAGTATCAAACAAATAATAGTAATAAAGAGTAGGTGCAGAAATGCAATTGACTTAATAAGAGGGGCACATGTAAACAACATCCCTTTTTAAAGCAATTAGTCTAAAGACGGCAAAGACATCCCGCGTATACACATTACAACCATAAAAAAATAAAAATAAAATGCAGCTGAATGCATTTAAAGTGATAGTGACAAACAATTCATTACCTGCCAACTCCGACACTGCCGATCCAATTCTCTCTCTCTCTAGTCTCTACACTATATACCTTAGCCTTGCAGATACAAAGAAACACTACTATAGATTCATCAACTACCATCTACTATAAAAAATCCCATCTCTTTGAGAAGAGAATCCATTTGTTTCTAATTCTCTAACAACATCAAGGAATGAGGTCAGTCATGTCTCTATACTCATTCTCAATGTCTTTTTTTTCTTTTTTGTTGTTAGCCATGCAAGAATTGTGTTAAAGAAACCCATTAATAACCAAGGTTTTTCATCATTTCTAGTGTGTGTGTGTGTGTATATATTTATATATGTATAGCAGTTTCTTCTTCAGTTTGCTTTGCTTAGCTGATCACATAAGACAGAGGGGGTAATATCTGATTTTTCTTTATTGATTCCTGCCTCACTTTAAATGCTTAGCCAATGGAACTTGTAACTGGATGACTATCTTTTTGTCACTGTGTAAAACAATTCAATTTCACCCACTATTATCTTTGTTTTTAGTTTATTCCCCGTTTCTTGTTTCTTACTCTAAGTAATTAATTTCTTTTTTGTTTTTTTCTATGTTTGTTTTTCTTCACATGCATTAGATACTAGATATTTGCAACTCCACCTTGAATACCAAAAATGGAATTTGTAATTGGACTATTGTTGTGTTTAAATAATCTGTAGACAATCTTCTCCTCAAGTTTACCTTTATCTTTCAGTTCTCTTATTGTAGAATTCTATTCTTGTAACTGGGTATAAATTTTTCTCATTTTACAATCAAATTTTATTGGGGGCATATATAGGCAAGCTAGAAGAAATATCTTGTGTGCATCATTTTATATTCCCTAGTAATTCAATTTTTTCTTTCTACACTAATTTGCCCAAACCCCTGAAATTTTTTGATAGGTATGACATTTTGGAGAGATATTAGGGGCTTATTTAGCCAAACTTGGGATTGGTGCAGTTCCAAAATTGATGGGTTTGTTCCAATTCAGAACTTTGTGTCTTTGCCTCCTCCTTGTGTTTGAGATATGCAGTGCCAGCAATCATTATGTTGGCAAGATTTATCCTGGATTCCAAACGTCTCATAGTGAATGGGCTGATAACAACGGGCTATTCCTGTTTTCCAACAACTCGGCATTTGCTTTGTGCTTTTACACTGCCCTTGATGTCAAATTGTTTCTGCTAGTAGTCATTCACCTTGATAGTACTAAGGTGGTTTGGACTGCTAACAGAGGCTTGCTGGTCGACAATTCTGATAAGTTTATCTTTGGCAAAAATGGGAATGTGTTTTTGGAAAGACTGGATGGTGTAGTTTGGTCTACAAACACAACAGGGGAAAAGGTTGAAGCCATGGAGTTGCAGGACTCAGGGAATTTGGTATTGCTCGCCGAGAATAAAAAGTGTTCTTTGGCAGAGTTTTAGCCATCCCACCGATACCCTTTTACCCGACCAGGTGTTCCGGGTAGGAATGAGACTTAAAAGCTTTCCAAACCACAACAACTTGTCTCATTATCTTGCATTCCAGTCAGGTGATGTGGTCTTGTATGCAGGTTATGCGACTCCACAAATTTATTGGTCCATAACAAATGAGAGCAGGAAAACCAAGAACAATGTCAGCAGTAACATTAATTCTGTCTCTCTTAAGTCCAATTCATGGAATTTCTATGATCAAGATAAAGTTTTACTTTGGCAATTGGTCTTCTCTGACTATAATGGTACTGATGCCTTGTGGGCTGCCACTTTAGGCTCTGATGGGTCAATATCATTCTATAATCTTCAAAAGGGAAAGGGTGTCACTCCCGAGGCAACTAAGATACCTCAAGATTCCTGCAGTATTCCTGAGCCTTGTGATCCATATTTTGTGTGCTATTTTGAAAACTGGTGCCAATGCCCTTCGCTTCTGGACTCTGAATTTAAGTGCAAACCTCAGACTGTCTCAACCTGTAATAGCTCCCAAAGTTCAGTAGAGCTTTTATATGTTGGTGAGAAGCTTACTTATTTTGCACTTGGATTTGTTCAACCTCTTTTGAAATCTAATCTAAATGCATGCCAAGAAGCTTGCCTTGCAAGTTGCTCCTGCCTTGTGCTGTTCTTTGAAAACACTTCTGGGAGATGCTATCTATTTGATGAGATAGGGAGTCTACAACGCTCTAGTGAGGGTTCTCCTGGTTATTTTTCATACATGAAGGTCCCAAGTAGCAGTGATGGTAGACGAAGTCATGCAGGAAGAATGGAAAGGAAGCACATTATATCAATCGTAACCATTGTTATTGCAACCCTACTGGCTGTTCTTGGCCTACTTTATGTGGGATTCTGGTATTACCGCAAAAAGAAGGGATTGCTGGAATATGCTGAAGACGTCTCAGAAGAGGATAATTTCTTGAGTAGCCTTTCCGGGATGCCTGTTCGTTTCAGTTTTAGTGATCTTTGTCAAGCAACTAAAAACTTCACTACAAAGGTTGGCCAGGGAGGGTTTGGATCAGTCTATCAAGGTGTTCTACCTGATGGTACCCGCTTGGCTGTGAAAAAATTAGAGGGTATTGGACAGGGGAAGAAAGAGTTTAGAGCTGAAGTTACAACTATTGGGAGTATCCATCATGTCCATCTAGTCAAGCTCAAAGGTTTTTGTGCGGAGGGGTCTCACCGGCTTCTTGTCTATGAGTTCATGGGTAAACAGTCTTTGGATAAATGGATCTTTAAGAACAATAAAGGGGGCCACTTGTTGGATTGGGATACAAGATTCAATATTGCGTTGGGTACTGCAAAGGGATTAGCTTATCTCCATGAGGAGTGTGAAGTTAAAATTGTTCACTGCGATATAAAACCTGAAAATGTTCTTCTTGATGATAATTTTGTAGCCAAAGTATCTGATTTTGGTTTGGCCAAGCTAATGAATCGAGAACAAAGCCTTGTGTACACAACGTTAAGGGGTACAAGAGGATACCTTGCACCAGAATGGATCACCAACTATGCCATATCAGAGAAGAGTGATGTATACAGCTATGGCATGGTCTTGCTTGAGATCATTGGAGGAAGGAAGAATTACGATCCAGTAGAGAGTTCGGAGAAAGCCTATTTTCCTGCTTATGCCTTTAGGATGTTAGAAGGCGGAAAACTGACAGAAATTGTTGATTCTAGGCTAGAGATCAATGAGAATGATGAAAGGATTTCCACTGCAATCAAAGTAGCATTGTGGTGTATACAGGATGAAATGAATTTAAGGCCATCGATGACTAAAGTAGTCCAAATGCTTGAAGGTATTTCTGCTGTACCTTCACCCCCAACCGCCTATCAGATTAGTACTCTATCAAGTTTCTACAAATGGAGCAGTGAAGAGGGGTCTTCTTCAGGACTGATTGATTTTACTGAGGTACTCATGTCAGATGTTCGGCTATCCGGCCCAAGATAGGAAGCAATTTTTACCAATGGATATGTGTATATGGGGTTACTTTTCAAGTGTGAAAAAAGTTCTATTTTAGGCCTTCATTTTGTTCCTATCATATGCTACAATACTGAATAGATATAAAAATGAATTGCCAATGCCATTCAAAGCATTTAGTTTCCTTAGGAAATGGGCTATCCATTGATACCAGTGAATAGCCATTCCCATCCCTAAACAAATGCTTCAAGGAGTTGTTTCATTAGTCATTATAGTAAAGGGTTTGAGTGCTTTTTGGCTACCCATCTCAGACTTACTATCTGGAGGGACCGTTTGTAATGTACACATCATGAACTTGAAGACATTGATTTTTCAGAAATAGTTATGCCTCATCCTCCAAAACATTAAAACCTGTGCAATGCACACGAAAATTATTCAAAATAAAATCTAAATTAATTTTGATTCCTTTTACATCTTTTGTTGATTTTTTTTTTTTTTCTTTTTTGTAGTTGAAAATATTGTAGGCAAGATCGATAAAGAGACTTTACGAATAAGATTTAGAATAGATCCTACTTTTTGGTTTAAAAAAATAATTAAGAAAGTATTTATCATAGGATAATTAAAATTTAATATAATATAATTTTTCTTTTGGCATAAGTTGAATATAGTCCAATTTTTATAAAACACGATTCATGTTTATATTTACCATATGGATCATGTTTCCATCCAAAAATAAAATAAATGATACTTAAAATAAGAAGAAGGACAAATAAATACATGGACACATGATTATATGATCAAACCTAAATAATTTTCATAACTTATTTCAATCTCACATGGTTTCATTATAACAAATCTATCCATCTTTCTTCATTGCCAGCAACAAAATTAAATGAAATACATAAGAAAAAAAAAAAAAAGAACTCTAAAAATCTTGATGAAAATTGATAATTATGATTATTATTAAAAGATATTTATATTGTATTTATATATGGAATATATTTTAGTATTTGACATTAATTATGATTGTGTTTTATATATGGAATAATATATTCTTATATTAAAGAAAATATGATGTATCAAAATTCTAATGGAAGGTTTAATAATAAAATAAAATTTAAATTCAATTAGAAAATATATATTAAAACAATGAGGTGTAAAATTGTGAGATTTCAAAAGCTTATGTGGCGCAACATAATGAGGTCAACCAAAAGTCAAAAAGTTTCGGTTTTACATTATAGTATAGATTATGAATTATAGATTATAGATATATTTCCTTTTCTACAATATATCATTCAATCATACTATAATTAAATTTCATTTGACTAATGGCATTCCAAAACAATCACTAATAGGTGGATATTAATTGGTGGGGTAGATTATAGATATATTTCCTTTTCTACAATATATCATTCAATCACACAATAATTAAATTTCATTTGACTAATGGCATTCCAAAACAATCACTAATAGGTGGATATTAATTGGCGGGGTAGATTATAGATATATTTCCTTTTCTATAATATATCATTCAATCACACTATAATTAAATTTCATTTGACTAATGGCATTCCAAAACAATCACTAATAGGTGGATATTAATTGGTGGGGTATTAATACGTGGATTCCAAAACAATCAGGATATTAATTGGTGGAATAACGGAAAAATGCTGATTCAATTAGGAGAAGGAGAAAATTTAAGAGGCCATTAAGAGAATGGGATGGATTAATCTAGATGAGAAAGAATTAAAATTGGAAAGAAATTTGGAATGGCGTGAATTTTTATGGAGATAGAGAGTTCGATGTGGCAGGATTTGGAGGAGCAAAAAAAGTTTCTCTCTACTCCGAGTTTTAGTTTAGATTGTAGATTGTAGATTCGATTGTACAACTTAACCAAGCAAAAATATTTCAAATATATCTAATTGTATAAAAATTAAAAAATCAAGTCAAACAAAATTTTATATGCAGCTAAATAGTATCAAAAATTGTAAAAAAAAAAAAAAAAGCATTGTTGGTTGCAACAAATAGAGGACTACAACTTAACCAAGCAAAAATATTTCGAATATATCAAATTTTATAAAAATAAAAATAAATAAAATCAAACTAAATTTTATATGCAGTTAAATAGTATCAGAAATTGTAAAAAAAAAAAATTATTGTTTGCAAAAAATAGAGGACTACAACTTAACCAAGCAAAAATACTTTGAATGTAAGATATACAATAAGTTATTGCTCTCTGCTCCGAGTTTTAATTTAGATTATAAATTATAGATATATTTCCTTTTCTACAATATATCATTCAATCACACTATAATTAAATTTCAGTTGACTAATGGCATTCCAAAACAATCACTAATAGGTGGATATTAATTGGTGGGTTATTAATACGTGGAATCCAAAACAATCAGGATATTAATTGGTGGGGTATTAATTGGTGGAATAACAAAAAAATGCTGATTCAATTAGGAGGAGGAGAAAATTTAAGAGGTCATTAAGGGAATGGGATAGATTAATTTAGAGAGTCTGATGTGGTAGGATTTGGAGGAGCCAAAAAAGTTTCTCTCTATTCCGGGTTTTAGTTTAGATTATAAATTATAGATTATAAATATATTTCCTTTTCTACAATATATCATTCAATCACACTATAATTAAATTTCATTTGACTAATGGCATTTCAAAACAATCACTAATAGGTGGATATTAATTGGTGGGGTAGATTATAGATATATTTCATTTTCTACAATATATCATTCAATCACACTATAATTAAATTTCATTTGACTAATGGCATTCCAAAACAATCACTAATAGGTGGATATTAATTGGTAGGGTATTAATACGTGGATTCCAAAACAATCAAGATATTAATTGGTGGAATAACGGAAAAATGTTGATTCAATTAGGAGGAGGAGGAAATTTAAAAGGTCATTAATGGAATGGGATGGATTAATCTAGAGAGTCTGATGTGGCAGGATTTGGAGGAGTCAAAAAAGTTTCTCTCTACTCCGAGTTTTAGTTTATACTAATCGCAAACATGTGCGATGCACAGGAAAATTATTGAAAATAAAATATAAATTAATTTTGATTCCTTTTACTTCGTTTGTTGAAAGACAAGGTTTGACTATAAACCAGTTTATAGCTCGTTTGCTACAACCCATTACGTGGCAGCTTATAAGACTATCTAGATGTATTATTTAAAGAAGTTACATGACTTATTAAATAGGTCATGTGACTAAAGTACACATAGATAATCTTATTAATTGTCATGTAGTGAGTTGTAGCAAGCTAGTAATAAACCAGTTTGTAGCCAAACTCTGTCTTTTGTTGATTTTTTTGTAGTTCAAAATGTGGTAGGCAAGATCGATAAAGAGACTTAACGAATCGGATTTAGGATATATCATACTTTTTTGTTTAAAAAAATAACTAAGAAAGTATTTACCATAGGATAATTAAATTTAATATAATGTAATTTATCTTTCGGCATAAGTTGAATATAGTCCAATTTTTATAAAACACGATTCATGTTTATATTTACGATATGGATCATGTTTCCATTTAAAAATAAAATAAATGATACTTAAAATAAGAAGAAGGACAAATAAATACATTGACACATGATTATATAATCAAACCTAAATAATTTTCATAACTCATTTCAAGCTCACATGGTTTCATTATAACAAATCAATCCATCTTTCTTCATTGCCATCAACAAAATTAAATGAAATACATAAGAAAAAAAAAAACTCTAAAAATCTTGATGAAAATTGATAATTATGATTATTATTAAAAGATATTTATATTGTGTTTATATATGGAATATATTTTAGTATTAGACATTAATTATGATTGTGTTTTATATATGGAATAATATATTCTTATATTAAAGAAAATATGATGTGTCAAAATTCTAATGGAAGGTTTAATAATAGAATAAAATTTAAATTCAATTAGAAAATATATATTAAAACAATGAGGTGTAAAATTGTGAGATTTCAAAGGCTTATGTGGCATAACATGATGAGGTCAACCAAAAGTCAAAAAGCTTCGGTTTTACATTATAGTATAGATAAATAAAAAATTAGTTAGCCAAAGACATACTTGAATAACTATTTGCATTGCTGGAAACATGTTCAGCCTTAGGATGCATGAAGTAATTAATCCTAATTCAACTCTAATTTGGTGTAGTGCAAATTCTGGATAGATGTTTGAAATACAAGGTAAATTATAAGACGAAGTAAATATTTTGGGCTCTATGCAAACTGTGGGCCTTCGATAAAATGCAAAAATAGGCTATTGGGCCCAGATTTTCAATGAAAAGGTCAAAAGTTCACTTTAGAATTTAGATTTTATTAGAACAAACCAGAACATTCAAAAAGATCAGTCGCTTACAAGAATTTCCTCATATCATGAATTACATAATAATGTAATATAATCATTCTTAACACTAAACATAAGTCCTGACAGTTCCTCTGTTAGACACCTCAAGTTTCCCTTGTTTCCCTGTTTCTAGCCAACATAATCCGCTGGTGCTTTTATACCTTCCACTTTAAGATTCCCAAACATGTTGAACGTGAACCCACTGATTCTAGAGTGGAAGCTGACTTTTTTTCTTTTTCTTTTTCTTTTTTGTCGTCTAATGGAGGGCTAATAGGTTTATGGACAACAACAGGAGAGATATCAAGAGTTTTGTCTCTCAAGCAATACCTTTTGGTATTTTCAATAGAAACATTTATGATTCAAATCTTCCTTATACTTTGTTGACTAATAAACATGCATATTTAACTTTAGCCAATTCCCACATTGGCAACAGGAATTATATTTCTTTAATATCTTTTTTATTTATTTTTTTTCTTGTTGTTGTTATCGTCGTCTTCAGGGCTTGCTTTCAGGGAAAATGGCATGGCTAGGTTTACCAAGAGTCACATTGAAGGAAAAAAAAAAAAAAACTCTTTCTTTGTCTCAATGTTCAATATAAAACAGATGGGTAAACTTGATAAACGGTTTTGAATTCAAACCCTAATTGAATGTAAAAATCGGCTTCATTGTTTATTTATTCCTTTAGTATACTTTAGATGCTTCCTTTAATCTTTGTTTGTACGAAAAGTAATAGGCAAGTCTGAGATGTTTATTGACTTTGAATGCTTGCAAAAGAAGGTACAAAAATCAAAATGGCTGTGGCCCAAGGAATTTACTAAAGTGATGAGTGATCCTCGAAACTTGAATTAAATAGAAGTGCTCATAAGCGCAATTATATCGAGGAAAAAGGGGTGTTACGGCTTTTGAATTTGAACACCTTAAATAGATGTGAGAGTTTGCATTTGAAGGCCCCTATCAATCTTAAATATTTGTAAAATTGCTTATATTTCTCTTCTTTGGCCAACTTTTTGCAGCCAGAAAAATTCTGATTTGGTAGGTTTTCATATAGTGCGTGTCTCTAACATTCTTGCAACTTGAACCAAAGAATACACAAAAGACAACTAAGCTCTTAACCATCCATTTGCTACTCTCTTTATTTTGTTTTTAAGTACAGTTTTTAAAACCTTAATCTTCTTTAATCTTTAAAAAAGCTATGTAAATTTAATTGGACTCTATATTTCTAAAGACTCAATACGGCTGTACAATGAATAGGATAATGTCCCAATTTCAGGTGAAGAGATCTAAAGTTCAAAGTTCAAACTAGTTGGCACTAAATTTTGGGTTATTATCAAATGAATTAAAAATTAGCATAGTATACTGGAACAAAAGGTAGTGGCGGCAGTGGACCGCTGGTGGTGAGATATTCCAGGTTGCTACTTACTCTACTCATTCTTCTCATTATTTATATAAATCATTGGCACACCACTTGGACAAAAATGTCAAAAATTGTGTGCATTAGTTAGCCAGTCAAGAGCGAACTGTACAATTAGGTGTGATAAGATGGGAGTTTAAAATTAACTAATAATGTAATAAGAGAAACAGAAATAAAATAGCATTATAGCCAAAGGAAAAGTTTAGCTGATTTTGTTGTGAGAGGAGGAGCTGTTTTCTTTTTTTTTTCCCTCACTCTGGCCACGATTTTTCAACTACCCATTTTTTGAGAAAACAATTCTGTCCTTTGACCAAAAAGATTAAAAAAAAAAACCGAATTTTACTCTTTTGTCTTTGAATAAAAAAGGGGGAAAAAACTATCCTTGGTGCTCTTCTTGATTACGCCTCTCTACAAATTGAAAAGTCCTTATGCTATGGTACATTGATCCTTGGAGTACACCCTACTCCTTAAGTTTGATAGTCGGCATTGGATGACACATTTTTCTCTTCTTTTCTCCACTTTAGTCAGCTGTCAACATTGGATGACACATTTTTCTTTTCTTTTTTCCGCTAAAATCAAATGACACATTGAGGGTCTCACATAGTCACATCTTATTCTTATTTCTTAGGCTAAGTTGTTTCACATGGTGCATCAATCCTAACCAGTTGACACACATCAAGAGTCTTAGTCTTACTATCATATTGAACTCTTTCGTAATGCCCAGACAGATTTAAACTTAAATTCTCATTTATTGAAGATTTGAATACCTTACGTTTTTTTTTTTTTTTTTTTAAGCATTCTTTAAATAACGATAGAAATCTTATTCTAATTTAATTTTAATTTGTAAATGTGAGGATCAAACCCACTCTCATAAAGAGATGAGGTACCAAACGAGAGGGAGAGGGGGGACACCAATGGCAGTGGGCAAATGCCCAATGGAATTGAATAGCTTGATTTAGTCACAAAACTCTCAGTTTATAATGTAGCCATTTTAAGAAAAGATGTCTTATTATTTTATTAAATGAATTATTGTCTTATGGGATAATTGGATAGTTTCATTGAGCTACAATTCAACTCTCTAGCCTTTTAAAGAAAGATATGTCTAGTTTTTTTTTTTTTTGATAATGTAAGATATGCCTAGTTAAATCTATAAAATGAATTAATCTCATCGTACCCGTAACATCAAACATCAACATAACAAAATTTGAATACAAGCATTAGTGAGAAGAACAAACCTAATACTATTTGTCCATCTGTTGTGGGTTACTAGATTTTTTATTTTATTTTTTTCTCCTTGGCTAATAAAAATAAATGACTAATTAACAAAGACTATTTAAAGGAGAAACATATTAAAGTGACTGAGTCGGGTACTTTTAAATCTTCTCATGAGTATGAAGAGTATATGGGTTTGAATAAAAGTTGTCTATCATACTGTACGGGTTTTTTTTTTTTTTTTTTTTTTTTTTTTTTTTTTTTTTTTTTTTTTTTTAAATATGATAGAAATTTTAATCTAAACTCACACACATGTATATTTTGAAAATCCCGGGGATTAAACCCACACCCTCATAGAGGGGGATTTTTTGAGAAAGGGATTACCACTGGGCCGAATACCCAAGTGGCCATACTGTACAGGGTTGTATATACCGTATTAACTAATAAATCAATACTAAGACCCACTTGAAAGTTGAAACATATGGGATAAAATATTGGTTTGCATTTATTACATAAAGAATTTTTTGGGAGTTTCAGCCAGTATTGATGTTTTAACAAAAAACAAATGAGTTATAAAACATGATGTCTGAGCTAATATATTGGACTTATAAAAATATATATATATATATAATATATATATATATAGTGGTAACCTGAGGTGGTACACCGGTTTTAATTAGTATCAAAATGTTTCATTATGCTGACTATACCGAAACGGCCTTTGATAGATAGGGACAGATCTACTTAAGGGCCAGGGTGGGCACAAATTATATAAATTTAATAATAATAAAAAAAATTGTTAGCTATAAATATGTAAAAATATTTTTAAAAAATTTATTAGGTATAAATATGTAAAAAAATAATTGGACTCTATAAAGTTTCCACCCTCAATTTTTTGTTAAATTCTTTTATTCTAGGCATATATATATCAAAATTACTTTTAAAAAAAAAAAAAAAAAAAAAAAAAAAAAAAAAAAAAACCAATAATACAAAAAAAAAAAAAAATAAAAAAAAAAATAACACAAAAAAAAAAAAAAAAAAAAAAAACCAAATAATATCATATAAACAAAAATTAGCTCAAAAAAAAATAAAAAAATCACAAAAACAACATAGACCCAAATTTTGTATTCTTTTGCTACTTTTGACAAGAAAAAATTAATTTCATCTGATTCTTTTGCTACTTTCTACAAGCAGAAATTGATTTGCATTGTCCAATTTTATCCAAAAGATTTTTCTTAATCAGAGCTTATGATACTTTATGATCAACTTGATAATTATATTTTTGTATATACGCTCTAGTATTGAGTTTTCTAAACTAGAAGGGATTTGTGATATTGCTTAGAAAATGGTTGAGACTAAAAAGTGTGGTATATCCATTAGTTTACTTATTGATGAGTTTGGCATTAACCTTACCAGTTGCGACTACCATTATGGAAAAAAATCTTCAATTATGAAAATTGTGAAGAATTGATGGCGTAGTCAAATGAGTGATCAGTGGATGAATGATTGTTTCATTGTTTCATTGTGGATAAGGATCATCTCCATTTGAAATAAAATGGAGATTCTCCATTTCATGGTCCAGATTAAATATCACAGATCTAACAGTGTACAGACTGCCACGTCATTCAAAATTTTAAATGACAAGACAATCTATATATCGTTAGATTTGTGAAATAAAATCTGAACCATAAAATGGACAAATGGAGAGATTGCCAAATGGAGAGGATCCTTATCCTTGATTGTATACATAGAGAAAGACATTTGTCGTAGAATTGATAATTTAGTTATCATACAACGACTTAAAAATATAAAAACACGTTGAAAATTGTAAAAGATTATAATGAGCTTATTATTTGATATTTTGTTTATATTAACAATGTATATTGACTTTTGGCTTCTTCTTATTTTTATTATTTTTATTTTTTTTTATTTTTTTAATTTGTTGTTGTTGTTGTATTATGTCTATTAAAGTTTGAGTTCAAAAGGTGCCCACCTTAGATTGAATTTTTGACTCCGCCTTTGTTGATAGATTGACAAATTTTGTTTAAATATCCCATTTGTTATAATAAAAAAAATATCATCGAGTAAGATGCAATCGAACATTCCACTTCACTCAATAAATATTAAACATTCAAAATATGACCTTGGCACAAAGTAGGTTCTTTAAACGTGTAAAAATTTATGTTATTGGAATTCTGATGGGACTGAGGTAAAATTATGATTGAACCTGCTGTTTGAAGAGTATTTATTGTCCCATCTCTATCTAGGTCTTTCAAACATTTATTTTCCTAGTGGGTAGATTGTTATGAACAGTTCATGTTTTTTTTTTTTTTTTTTTCGTCCTCTATTTTTCTTTTTTCTTTTTCTGATAAAAAAAATCAAATTCAGGATTATTATTTATTTATTTATTTTGAATAGAATATTATTTTGAACTATAAAAATCTGTTGGTATTAAATCAAAAGAGGCACCTAATAATATATTTGGAGTATGGGAAAAGAAGAAAGGTTTTTTTTTTTTTCAAACGACAATGTGCAAACACTAAAATGTGATAATTTAAAAAATATAACAGAAACGAGGGAAACCGTTGGTGAATATGAGAGAAACTTTGTTGTTTTTAAGGATGAATAGTTGAATAGCTCAAAGCATGTTCCGTGCTAATAAAGAAATAGTTTGGAACTGGATCACTTTTCCTTTCTCACTCTCTCCCTCTCTCTCTGTGTCTGTTTGTCTGTCTCTCTGTCTCTAGAAAGAGAGAGAGAAAGATGAGATGATTCATCTTATAGTCCAAAATATGAAGAAAAAGCAAAGAACCCATCTTGACAAATCCACTTATTTCTGTAACTGAATCAAGGAATGAGGTCAGTCATGTCTCTCCACTCTTTTTCTGGTTCTGGGTCATTTTCTTTTTCCCTTCATTCATGGCTAAGCAAAGCTCTTTTGTTGTTTTACTACTCATTCTAATTTTTTCTTACTGTTAGCAAAGAAAACCCATGAATAATCACCAAGGAAGAATTCCTTCGTTTCTTGTTTTGTTTTAGTTCTTGCTTGGTTTGCTTTGCTTTGCCTCACTTTGATTGCTACATATAGAACTTGTCAATAGACTCTTTTTGCATTTAGACAATTTATACACAATACTTTCTGCAAATTCATGATTATCTTTCAGCTTTTCTCAATAGAAAAGTTTCGTCTTGTAGATGGGTATCAATCTTTTTTTCCCAGATACATATATTGAGTCTAGACTATAGAGCATTAGCCAAACTAGAAGCCCTTATTTTATATTTGTTTTTCACCCTGAATTTGCTCAAACCCCAAAAGAATTTAAGTGGGTACCAATTTTGCTAGGATTTTTGTTCACTTTTTAAGTTATACTCAGTCAATTGGTTCAGTTATATAAATTATGGGTTTGTTCCAAATTAGAACCTTGTTTCTTAGTTTCCTCCTTGTGTTTGAGACCTGCATTGCCGGCACTCAACAGTTTGGCCGGATTTATCCTGGTTTCCAAGCATCTCAGATGAGATATATTGATAATAAAGGTATATTTCTGATTTCCAACAACTCAAAATTCGGTTTGGGCTTCTACACTAGCGTGGATGTCACATTGTTTCTACTAGTTGTCATTCACATTCCTAGTTCCAAAGTAGTTTGGACTGCTAATAGAGGCTTGTTGGTTCAAAACACTGATAACTTTGTGTTTGGAGAAAATGGGAACGTTTACTTGAAACGCGGGGATGGTGTGGGTTGGTCTACAAACACTACAGGAGAAACAGCTACATCCATAGAAATGAGCGATGCGGGAAACTTGGTGTTGCTTGGGGCTGGTGGAAGTATTCTATGGCAGAGTTTTAGCCATCCTACT
Organism: Fagus sylvatica; assembly: GCA_907173295.1. Classification (NCBI taxonomy): domain Eukaryota; kingdom Viridiplantae; phylum Streptophyta; class Magnoliopsida; order Fagales; family Fagaceae; genus Fagus; species Fagus sylvatica. The sequence goes on along the minus strand of OU015766.1, from coordinate 8,292,294 downwards.
GATACCCTTTTGCCTGGCCAGGAGTTCTTGGAAGGAATGCAGCTCAAAAGTTTTCCCAACAGCAATAAATTGTCTCACTCTCTTGAATTCAGATCAGGTGATTTGGTCTTGTCAGCAGGGTTTGAAACTCCACAAATTTATTGGTCCATAACAAATGACAGCCGCAAAACCAATAATAATGTCACCGGCAAGGTTCATTCAGTGACTCTTGTGTCCAATTCTTGGAATTTCTATGATCAAAATAAAACCATACTTTGGCAGTTTGTCTTCTCCTACAGTCCTGGATGGAATGCCTTCTGGGCTGCTGTTTTAGGCTCTGACGGGTCAATCTCATTCTATAATCTTCAAAAGGGGACATCAGTTGCTGCCGAGTCAATCAAAATTCCACAAAGTTCCTGTAGCACACCTGAGCCTTGTGATCCATACTATGTGTGCTATTTTGACAACAGATGCCAATGCCCTTCGCTTCTCAGCTCTCACTCTAATTGCAAGCCTCAGATTAATTCAAACTGTAACAACTCCCAGAGTACAGTAGAGCTTCTATATGTTGGTGAAAAGCTCAGCTATTTTGCACTTGGCTTTGTTACACCCTCGTTAAAATCCAATATAGATGCTTGCAAAGAATCTTGCTTTGGAAATTGCTCTTGCCTTGCATTGTTCTTTGAAAACAGCTCTGGGAGTTGCTTTCTGTTTGATCAGATAGGAAGTTTTCAACGGTCTGATATGGGTTCTGCTGGTTATATTTCATATATAAAGGTTGTAAGTCCTGCAAGTGAAGAGGGTGGAAATGGAGGAAAGAACATTATGTTACCCATGGTCATAATTGCAGCAGTCATTGTTTTCCTCAGTCTACTTTATGCAGTGTACTGGTACCGACATAAAAAGAAGATATTACTAGAATATCCTATAGGTGATTCAGAAGAAGATTATTTCTTGGACAATCTTCCTGGGATGCCTCTACGTTTCTGTTATGGTGATCTTTCTAGAGCAACCAAAAACTTCTCCACAAAGGTTGGTCAAGGAGGGTTTGGCTCAGTCTACATAGGTGTGCTCCCAGATGGTACAGAAGTGGCTGTGAAACAGTTGGAGGGCACTGGACAGGGGATAAAAGAGTTTAAAGCTGAAGTTACTATCATCGGGAGTATCCATCATGTGCATCTGGTCAAGCTCAAAGGCTTCTGTGTCGAAGGGCCTCACAGGCTTCTTGTCTATGAGTACATGGCTAAAGGATCATTGGATAAATGGATCTTCAACAAGAATGAAGAAGGTCACTTGTTGGATTGGGATACAAGATTTAATATTGCTTTGGGTACAGCAAAGGGGTTGGCTTATCTCCATGAGGAGTGTGAAGTGAAGATTATCCACTGTGATATAAAACCTGAAAATGTTCTTCTTGATGATAATTTTGTTGCAAAAGTTTCAGACTTTGGTTTGGCTAAGCTAATGAACCGGGAACAGAGCATTGTCTACACAACACTGAGGGGTACAAGAGGATACCTTGCACCAGAATGGATTACTAACTTTGCCATATCAGAGAAGAGTGATGTATACAGCTATGGTATGGTCTTGCTTGAGATTATCGGAGGAAGGAAGAAGTTACGATTCACGACATAATTCAGAGAAAGCCCATTTTCCTTCTTATGCCTCCAAGATGTTGGAAGAAGGAAAACTGAAAGAAATCCTTGATACCGAGCTGGAGATTGATGAAAAAGATGAACGGGTTGTCACAGCTATCAAAGTTGCATTGTGGTGTATACAAGATGAAATGCATTTAAGGCCACCAATGGCAAAAGTAGTCCAAATGCTTCAAGGTCTTTGTGATGTGCCTCCTCCTCCAACCTCCTCTCAGTTGGGGTTTTTATCAAGTTTCTTTAAATGGAACAGTCACGGGGCTACTGCATCAGGAATGAATGATTACTTAAGTGATGTAGCCATGTCAGATGTTCGCTTATCCGGGCCAAGATGATAGAAGAAAATTTTGTAACAGAAAATTTATTTTAACCTCTATATAATGACTTCATTCATATTGATGATCCATATGTATTAGAATTTAAATCACAATATTTGCGTCTTGGTTTCTGACTACTTGTGAAGCTTTTGTATTGAAATATTGCCCCACTTTGTTCACTATTTGATTTTAAGAAGAGAATAACAGGTTTTTAATTTCATCTGCACAATGAGGCTCTTTAGTCCTGATTCTACCTTGAATTCTACTAGGAATATTCCTGGAAGCTCATCTACTGATATTGTTAATGTATTTTTGACTTGTTCAGTCTAGTTGACATTGTTTAGTTTCTCCTCAGATAGAGTTTGAAAAATATTATGAATTTACATCAGCTGGTTCATGTGATTGATATCCAGCAAAGAACCGAGGAGATCAGCAATACAAAAGATGACATCCTTAAGAATATTATTCAAAGTGAAATGAAACCAAAGAGAAATAAACTATGAGAAAGAAAAAGAAAATTTGTGCACTATGATGCAAGTTTGCAATCAAATACAAAATAATAAGGGTCAACTTGGGACTCAAAACTGAGCAATTTTTGGAACTCACAACCAAGAGGACCATGTTACTTTGTTTTAGTCTATTTGGGGACTCAGTCAAGATTTTAGATTCTCTCCCCCCACTAGAAGAGCACTAACTCTATGAATAGGGTTTATAAAATAAAAATTTATTCTTGATGGAGGTTACTATCCAATTTTACAGGTAGACATAATACAAAAGGTCATGTAGGCAATTAGCTTATTTGTCTTTCAAAAGGAAAGAATAAAAATTATTTAATGAGCTCAAAGATTTTATTTTTTTGGGGAGTCTAGGGTATGACACACATACCAATGTTACAAATACAACTTTTTCCACAATATTATTTTTTTTTACTACTTCTTGAGATGATAAGTTGTTATTGATTTTCACATAGATCCACCTGCTTTGCTAAATGTGAAAAAAGTATGTGACTTATTGATGAGGCAAGTAAACATATAGATGATTGAAACGTGCTATTACCCCTCATTCCCACATCAACGCAGAACATATAGGATCAAAGAAAATTAAGAAATAGTAGTTGGCCTAGCATTCTCAAAGAGATTGACATTGTCAGAAAACAAATATTAATCTTAGTAAAATATGAGAAAGTTGGGCTAGCCTGTTTCACATGTTACTAGAAGATTCCCAAGTGGCAAAAATGCCGGCCTGAAAGTTTTAATCTATATGCTAGACTTACACTTCCGCATGTCATGTACAAGATATAGAATAAAAGGAAATAAAACAATGATGTGCTCTCATAAACAAAGGTTTTAATTGTCAAACATTCTGATCACCTTATATGTGCACATATTAGAAAAAAAGTGCAGCTGAAAACAGGAATTTATGGTAAATATAGATAATTTGAATTCATCTTACTTCCTGTCCTCTCAAATCAAGGGAAAGCCCATGATCCATCCATCTCTTTCAGAGTTAATTAACTTGGTAAAGAATGAGGTCAGTCATATCCTTGTAATGTGTTCTGGGTCATCTTTTGCTCCCCATTAATGGCTATGCAATATGTTTTTGATCTGCTTCTAGTTTTCTGTACTGCTATGCCAAGAAAGCCTATCACCAAGAGTTTTCTTCATTCTAGTTTATCCCTAGTAGTTTTTTGCTATATTTGTTTGTCTTCTTTTTATCTGTCCATTTCAAATACCAAAACAAGGACTTTCTATAAACTTGGGTTTTGTATTTAGACATTCATAACAATATATCTTTTTGATTAAGGAAAGTATATGTACCTTGTTTAGGCATAATAGACGTTTACATTTTCTGGTCAAATGTTAGATTGTATCCTCTCCGACTATTTCATTCCTTGTCTTGAACTGGTGTTTCAACCTTAATTCACCCTATATACATGAAATTGATAATGGTATCAAATTTCATAAGACTTTGGTGGTCTAGTTGACCAAATTTAGTGAATTGGAACGGTTACACAAGTAATGGATTCATTCCACTTTAGAACCTCTTGTTTCTTTCTCATCCTTTTATTGCAAACCTGCTTTGCCATCATTCAAAATATTGGTCAGATATATCCAGGATTCCAAACGTCTCAGATGGTTTGGGTTGAGAACAATGGGCTATTCCTCTTATCCAACAACTCAGTATTTGCTTTTGGCTTTCAGACTAGCCAGGATGTCACAATGTTTACACTAGGAGTCATTCACATATACAGTTCCAAAGTGGTTTGGACTGCCAACACAGGCTCATTGGTGGTTAGTTCTGATTATTTTGTTTTTAACAAGGATGGGAATGTTTACTTGGAAAGCGAGATTGGTGTGATTTGGTCTACAAACACGACAGGAGAAAGCTCTACAGCCATGGAATTGCAAGATTCCGGAAACTTGGTACTGCTTGGTGAGAAAGGAAAAATTCTTTGGCAGAGTTTTAGCCATCCCACTGATACTCTTTTACTCGGCCAGGAATTCTTGGAAGGAATGCAACTAAAAAGTGCTCCAAACCGCAATAACTTGTCTCAATATCTTGAAATCAAGTCAGGCGAGTTGGTCTTGTATGCTGGATATAAAACTCCACAAATCTATTGGTCTATAGCAAATGACAGCCGGAAAACTAGTAACAATGTCAGTGGCAAGGTTCAGTCTGCATCTTTAATGTCCAATTCATGGAATTTCTACGATCAAAGGGGCGCCTTACTTTGGCAGTTTACATTCTCCAACCGTTTTGAACCAAATTCCAGGTGGGCTGCTGTTTTAGACTCCCATGGCTCAATCTCATTCTATAATCTTCAAATGGGAAAGTCTGTTATTCCTGAGGCAATTAGAATACCACAAAGTTCCTGCAGCATTCCTGAGCCTTGTAACCCATATTATGTGTGTTATTTGGGCAACCAATGCCAATGCCCTTCTGTTCTCAATTTTCAATTTAATTGCAAGCCTCAGATTATCTCAGCTTGCAATAGCTCTGAAAGCTCAGTAGAGCTTTTATATGTTGGTGAGAAGCTTGATTATTTTGCACTTGGGTTTGTCACACCCTTTTGGAAATCTGATATAAATGCTTGCAAACAAGCCTGCCTTGGAAACTGTTCTTGCCTTGTGCTGTTCTTTGAAAGAAGTTCTGGGAGTTGCTTTCTGTTTGACCAGATTGGAAGTTTTCTGCGTGCTGAAGCAAGTTCTGCTGGTTATGTCTCTTATATGAAGGTATTAAGTAATGGAGATGGAGGGCAAAGTCCTGCAAGCACAAAAAGCAGAAAGGAAAGGCACATTCTAGTCATTGTGATCATTGTCACTGCAACAATTCTTGTTATTGTTGGTCTAATCTTTGTTGCATTCTACTACCACCAAAAATATAAGATATTGCTGGATTCTTCCCAAGACAATTTAGAAGATGACAATCTATTCGACAGTCTTTCCGGGATGCCTGTTCGTTTCAGTTATAGTGATCTTCACAAAGCGACTAATAACTTCTCTATAAAACTTGGCCAAGGAGGGTTTGGTTCGGTCTACCTAGGTGTGCTCTCTGATGGTACCCTATTGGCTGTGAAACAACTTGAGGCCATTGGACAGGGAATGAAAGAGTTTAGAGCTGAATTTGGTCTTATTGGGAGTATCCATCATGTCCATCTAGTCCAGCTCAAAGGCTTCTGTGCTGAGGGGCATTACAGGCTTCTTGTATATGAATACATGGGTAAAGGATCTTTGGACAGATGGATTTTCCAGAACAATGAAGTTATTCCCATGTTGGATTGGAATACAAGATTCAACATTGCAGTTGGTATAGCAAAGGGGTTGGCTTATCTCCATGAGGAGTGTGAAGTGAAGATTGTTCATTGTGATATAAAACCTGAAAATGTTCTACTTGATGATAATTTTGCTGCCAAAGTTTCAGATTTTGGTTTGGCTAAGCTTATGGACAGGGAGCAAAGCCTTGTATGTACACAGCTAAGGGGTACAAGAGGTTACCTTGCACCAGAATGGATCTTTGAATATGCCATATCAGAAAAGAGTGATGTATATAGCTATGGAATGCTCTTGCTTGAGATCATTGCAGGAAGGAAAAATTATGATCCAAGGCAAAGTTCAGACAAAGCCTATCTTCCTACTTATGCCTTCAAGATGAGGGAAGAAGAAAATTTAAAAGAAATTCTTGATCCAAAGCTAGAAACTGACGAAGAAGATGAAAGGGTTGTCACTGCTATCAAAGTTGCACTATGGTGCATACAAGAAGATATGCATTTGAGGCCTCCAATGACAAAAGTAGTTCAAATGCTTGAAGGTCATTGTGTTGTTCCTCAACCTCCAACCTCCTCTAAGTTGGATTCGCAATCAAGTTTTTCCAAAACAAGTACTTCCACTTCAAGGATGATGGATTATTATAGTGACGGCGCACCTCTCAACTGTTCAGCTATCAGGGCCAAGATGATAGAAGCGATTGTAAGCAGTTGAAATAAACACGAAGTAGTGGAATATCATAGTTTTGTAATGCCTTTGTGTCTATTTCTGATTAACAATGCTTTAGATTCTATTCATATGATGTCTCCATTAAAAGCTTCCCTAGCTAGTTGTCAAGGTTGCATGTAAAATTTCATGACTATTTGTTTATGTTTGAGTTTTAAGAGATTAATTTCTCTCTAATATGACCTGCAAAATGAATTATTCAAGGACAATTGGGTTTGAGTATTCCTTGAATTCTGTAAGGATTGAAACTAATTTATTTATGTGGGATCAGAACCTTAAAAGTTACAGCCATTATACTGAAGTTACTTTTCTCTTAAAATTTTGTCTTAAATGGAATGTGGGGAAAAATGAAAGCACGAAATTTTACTTTGGATGCTCCTCTGCATATGTTGAGTTAGTTGTGGAATGAAGACATTTCTTATATCTTTGATCCCTCCTCTTGTTTTGAGCTTGAGAACTAGTTGATTAAGTTACATAAATAAGTTATGCTAGTCAAAATGTGTTTGAGCTGACTTTCTCTCGTAAAGACTCTCCAGCTATGAAGCACGGGTACTCCAAAAATGGAGTCGTACCTGTACCGGATACTTTTTGGATACTCATACTCTTGGGGTACTTTTGCATGCATATCTCAGGCATACCCAAATTTTTCAAAAAAGAAAATCGTTTTCTTTCATTTTTTTTCTTTTGGATATGTCACAAAAATAGATAAAAATAGTGAAAGTGGTGGAAACATGAACTTTAGGTAGAACTATATGGATGTACACTTCTTTTATTTACTCTTTTGGATCTTGATTTGTAATTTAAAGACCATTTAATGGCAATGGATATACTTTATTATCTATAATTGTTCTTATATTCACATATACTCATCAATATATGAAAAATATATGGATAATAATATATAAAAAAATTAATAAATATATATCTCCGCCATTTTCCGTACCCTACTTTTCTAAAAATTGTCGTACCGTCATACCATACCGATACCGGTACCCGTATCCTAAAACATATCCGTGCTTCTTAGCTCTCCAGTCTCCAATGTATTCAGAAGGTGCTAGGCTCTTGAAATACATCATGAAACGTAATAAGACAGATTCATTTTTTATTAGATACAGGTCTTAGCTTAATAGCTTGGCGCCATCACCCTCAATTTGGTCATGCAAATCCTTAGAATAAAGGACACTCTCCATCATCTGACTTCTAAATGGATACTTTGATGTTGCAACTTTAATCATAGTACTTAAAATATTCTCTATTTAATCCACACAAGACAACCATGGATCAAGATCCTTTAGAGTTTCTAAGGTACTCTACCACATAGAATTCTCTAAATCCTAACCTTTCTTTTTATAATAAATGGTTTAGATTATGCCACATCATCATTCTACTAACAAAATCTCTAAAATATTGATGTTAATGGATAAGTGTTAACACGTTAAGTGATAAAAAGTAAAAACCAATATTTTAGGGATTTTGTTAGTAGAATGATGACGTGGCATAATCTGAACCATTTATTATAAAAAGAAATGTTAGGATTTAGAGAATTCTATATAATAGAGTACTCTAGGAACTTTAGAGGATCTTGATCCAACAACCATACCCAAATAACCACAGCTCTTAAATCACTTTCTTAATACAAACTACCATATGTTTGAATTAAATTTAATAAATCCAAGCAATAGTGAAAAAAATAAATAAATATAAACGCAAAGTAAATAAACAAGCACCAAAAGGGCAACCATAGAAGAACACCCTAAATTACATAATAATAATAATAAACCTTTCCAAAGTAAAGGGAAAAATGACACGACAAGTCTGATCAATTTATTATAATAAAATAGAGATTATAACACTTAATTTTAGGGTAAATTAAAATACACTCCCTCGAGGTATTGTAAAATGACAATAAATCTCAAACTTGAACTGAAATGACAGTCTCACCCTTCGGGTTTGATATAAAACTGTCATGAGTCTTTTTCATTTTTTTTTAGATTTTGTTTTTTTAAAAGATTCACTCTCTCCCCTAATTAGAGATTTGGCAAAAGAAATCTTTTAAAAAATGGAATATTGTGTTAAGGATAGTAATAGAAAGACTCATGACAGTTTTATGTCAAATCTGAAGGGTGTGACTGTAATTTCGGCTAAAGTTTGAGATTTATTGTCATTCTACAATACCTCGAAGAACTGAGGGAAGGGTAATGTAATTTACCTTAAATTTAATTTCCAAAACCTAAGCTAACAATTAATTGGGAAAGAGTATAAGAATATTTATTTTCTAAGAATATATACAATCTCATTACTATAACTCTTTCTAATTCTAACATCCAAAATCTCCTAGAAAAAACACTCAATATACAAAACAGTAGGCTACAGGTAATGTTTAGATCAAAACACTATGGAACCCTATGCCTATACTATTTCCTCGGATTTAGAGCTTAGGATTATTGGAAGTTGCAATGGAGGAATGGTTTGTTGGATTTCCTCATAATGAAGACATGGGAACCAGGTTTTTTACCCTCAGAACTTGAAACCACACTTATATCTAGGGGTGGGCTCGGGTCGGGCGGTTCTATTTTTTTTAACCCTCGTCAGATTTAGGGCGGGTCGGTGATCGGGTTTGGTCGGTCGGTTACGGTCGGGTTGGTGGTTTTCTTTGGTTGGAGGAGACGGTGGTACCATGGCCAAAAATGACGAGATAACCAAAATCCGAGGAAGATCTCGCTGATCTAACGAGATCCCCAATTGGCTGATCTCGAGATCTAACAAGATCTCACGAATTGGCGAGGATGTTAGATCTAACGAGATTCACCAGTCCGGTAGGTCCCATGATTGAGCCACCCCGTGACGGCGAGCCTCCCCAAGCATGCCGAGAGAGAGAAGAGACAGCTTGACCGTGCCGGTGAAGAAGCTGCCGTGAGCCCGTGCAAGAAGCTTGACAGTGAGCTTGACGATGAAAGAGAGGGAAAAGGCAGGTTGAGTGAGTAACAGAGGAGAAAACTAAATGAGGGAGAAAGGGGGTCGGGTAACTTAGTATAATAGTATGTATACTTATTTGGTCGGGCGGGTAGGTGATCGGGTCGGCCGGATTAGTCGGGCGGGTCGGTTTTCACGGATACATGCTCACCCCTACTTATATCCATGACAATTTGGGTGAGGATACCTGAGGTTCCCATGGAATTCTTTGAAACTAACATATTATAAGACTTGTGACTGAGTGATATTGCTAAAATGCCGGCTTCTCCAATGGAAAAGATTTTGTATTCAAATTCTCTCTTCTCTACATGTTCTAAGGTCAAAAGAAGAGTATCTTAAGTTCCCTAATTAAATTCAAATACACAACTGCAATTTAATTGCCCTTAGAACAAATAACATTATTTGTGCTACATTAGGCTATGTAACCATATATGTAAATTTAATTAGAGAATCTAAGATACTATATTTAATGAACTGCATCTAAAAATTTTCTTCCTATGTATAATACTCATTATCTATATCTATATATCTATCTATACTATAATGTAAAACCGAAGTTTTTTTGACTTTTGGTTGACCTCATAATATTGTACCACATAAGCTTTTGAAATCTCACAATTTTACACATCATTATTTTAATATATATTTTCTAATTGAATATAAACTTTATTCTATAATTAAACATTCCATTAAAATCTTGACACATCATATTTTTCATTAATATAAAGAATATATTATTCCATATATACAACACAATCATAATAAATGTCTAACACTAAAATATATTCCATATATAAACACAATATAAATATCTTTTAATAATAATCATAATTATCAATTTTCATCAATAGTTCCTTCTTTTTCTTTTTTTCTTATGTATTTCATTTAATTTTTGTTTCTGGCAATGGAAGAAAGGTGGATGGATTTGTTATAATGAAACCACGTGAGCTTGAAATGAGTTATGAAAATTATTTAGGTTTGATCATTTAATCATGTGCCTATGTATTTATTTGTCCTTCTTCTTATTTTAAGTATCATTTATTTTATTTTTGGATGGAAACATGATCCATATGGTAAATATAAACATGAATCGTGTTTTATAAAAATTGGACTATATTCAACTTATGCCAAAAAAAAAATTACATTATATTAAATTTTAATTATCCTATGATAAATATACTTTCTTAGTTATTTTGTTTAACAAAAAAGTAAGATCTATCCTAAATCTGATCCGTAAAGTCTCTTTATCGATCTTGCCTACCACATTTAAATTACAAAAAAGAAAAAAAAATACATATTCAACAAAAGAAATAAAAGGAATCAAAATTAATTTAGATCTTATTTTCAATAATTTTCCTGTGCATCGCACGGGTTTGCGACTAGTACTATATGTAAACTCAAAGCTTTGTTGACTTTTTTTCCTTTAGTTTGACTTCATAAAAATTTGTCACATCATCTTTTCTCTCATTACAATTTTACACATCATTATAATTTTTTTTATCATTATAACAATTCACCTCTCTCTTTCTTTCACGGTCAATCTCCCGATAACACCTCTCTCTCTCTCTCTCTCTCTCTCTCTCTCTTTCACGGTTTGCTTCTCTCACACACCTCTCTCTCACACGCCTCTCTCTCTCTCTCTCACAGTATGCTTCTCTCTCAGCCGCAAAAACGCTCTCTCTCCCACGGCAGCCGGTCTTCCTTCTTAAATCCCTCTCTACCCAATACCAATTGCTTCTTCCTCAAATCCCTAGCAGTGGTATCTATCAACAATGAATTAACCCAATTGTGCGCTTCTGATTCTTCAAACGTGAATACATCAGCTTCAAATCGGTCCATCTGTTGAACATTTATCAATTGCTTCTTCCTCAAATCCCTAGCAGCGGTATCTATCAACAATGAATTAACCCAATTGTGCGCTTTTGATTCTTCAAACATGAATACATCAGTTTCAAATCGGTCCATCTGTTGAACATCATTCTGTAGATTGTATAGAAGTTATTGATGGTGTGTGCAATGCAAGAAGTAGTTCAGCCTATAGATATTCATCCTGTTCAACATTCACAGGTTCAGGACACTTAACCCAATATCTTTTGCAAAGACCAACGCCCACTTCATAATCAAAATCCCTCTCTATCTCACCATAATCAATTGCCTCAGTTCTCACTTAACCACTCTTGAATTGATCAATTGCCCCCTTTTCAAACTCATCTCATGGATTCATACAACAGCAAAATGGATTATTGGGCTGTTAAATTGAGTTCCTTACGGATCCAATTGAGGTAGGTCCTTTAATTTATAAATTTTCTTTTCAGTTTTTCATTTGTAGATTATTAGAATAACAGTGGTTTATGCACTGGATGAGTTTGACATTCCATGGATTATGGGCTGTCAAAAGCCCAATTTTGCCCCGGAAACCAACTTGGCTTTGGAGGTTACCCTTGGTCTAGGCCCATAGTTCAATTATGTTTTGAGTGTCCTACAAGAATTAATAGAAATATTTAGTCGGTTCTTTATTTATTTGAAAGTGTCGGTTGTACAAGTATGTATATATAAAAGCTATTTAGTTTGTCATAACTTTAGGGTTTATGCTTGGTGCTAGGTATTGTTTTCCTTATGCTTGATGCTATAATTTTTTCTGTTTTTTTCAACAATGTTACTGATCAGTTGTAGTTATTTGCTTATTGTGTTTGTTATAACCTTTTTTTTTTTACTGCACTTTGGATTGCTACTGGTCTTATTTGGAACAGAAAGCATTGGTTTTTGAAGTATGTTACACCATGTCTCTGTATATGTTATTGGTTTGTAATTCTAGACTTATTCGTGCTTTGCTTGAAGTAAGTTACACTTTGTCTTGTGTTTGTATGCTTGCGTGAATGTCTCTGTATATGTTATTGGTTTGTAATTCTAGACTTATTAATGTTTTATATATTCAGACCACCTAGAACAGAACTGTTCTCTATCAATGTTGCACGTTTTGGATTGATGTTGCATATAATGTGCTCACAATTCAGTCCATCCATATGAGATTAGGATCTGTGCAACTTAAATTACTTAGCCTTTTTACTTGAAGGTAGTGTAATTTGGCTGTGGATATTACTTAAAATAAAAGTGCTTGGAGCTTTATATGAGATACTTTATTAAATACATTTTTTTTATAAATTGAAATAGGCCCGTAAAACTTTGAATTGAAAACCATGCTAAATTTTCTGTGCTGAGCAAATTACACTTTTTGGTTCGTACTTTGAATGACATAAAATTTGCATACTAAGTGATTGTGAAGTGGTACATTCATATAGCACAACCAGTGATTTTGATGGCCCTCTTCCTCAATATTGCTACTGCACTTAGCATGTATTTGTATCAATTTTCTTTGTATACTAAGGATTTTAGCATCTGGGTATTTGGGCTTTGTCAAGTTTATGCTCACCTCTGTTTGCTTTTCATGGTATTTTGAATTAGGTGATTGGTTTTAAGGTAAAAAGATTGGTGCTTTATGATTAGTGATTGGTTCAGTTTTGTTAACTTTTTGTGAACCTGTTTCTGCATTTTCATGCTTTTTTGGAGAATTGGGTGCTTTATGACTAGAACATAGTTGTTAGTTGATTAAAAGAATTGAAGTTCTAATAGATAGGAGAGTTTATAACTACAACAATTGGAGTTCTAATAGAACATAGTTGTTAGTTGATTAAAAGAATTGGGTTTGCTTGAATCTGTTTCCTGGCAGAATTCAATTGTTACAACTGATCGAAAGTATTTTTAGGCAAAGTAAAATTAGAAATTGCAATGGGAACAGATCTAGAAAGAATCGTTGATAGGTTATTTTATGACTTTGTTTCTGATTAGAATAGTCTTGGATTCATTGGAACTTTGAATCTGTTGATCTCTATATATATTTTGTGGATGAATGAATTTTGTGGATTTAATTTTTTTTTTAATCTTTATCTTGCCTACTTATAATGTGTACAATACATTTTTCATCTTTAGAAGGTTAAAACGAAATCGAAATCTTTTGGCCACATCAGAAGACTTTTTGGAACGTGGAGAAAGATTGTTTGGAACTATTACATAAGGTAGTTTCTATCTCTCTAAAACTTCTTATAATTATTTTCTTTTATTTATTTATTTTGTTTTTCTGATGCTAACAATTGAATATATGGGCCAATCCATTAATTGTTTTATGTTTAGTTTGGATGTTATTAGGTATATTATTTGGATGTTATATATGATTTTATGTTTAGTTTGGATATTATTATTTTAAGGTATATTATTTGGATGTTATTTATGATTTCAATTTTTATGGCTACTTTGGTTTTAAGTATATGCCCAAAGTATGGAGTCTGCTTATTATGCAAGGTTGAGAAGAAGATTAATTTTGAGGGAGAAGAGAAACAAAAATTCATCAACCAATTTTAATAGAAGGAGCACTACCGAGTTTAGATTAAATAGAAGGATGATACTGAATAGAAAAAGGAACGTTAGTAGTGTGACAAATAACATAGCTAATGGAGTAGTTTCTTGGAGTGTTTTGCCAAGAACAACAGTTCCCGATGCAGAATTGTTTCCTTCTGAAAGCAATGAGTTTCTCACATCTGAGAGTAACCAGCCAAATGTTAGTAGGGGTATGACATTTAAAACTATTCTATTCGTTTTTTTTTTTTTAAATCTTTTATTCCAATAATGTTTCACTTATAATTAGTTTCTAACTTAGGAAAATCTCGAGCAAAAGATGTTGAAACATTTGAAAGGAGAACCCTGACTTAGACAATACGATCCGAGTGGTGAAAGTATAAGTCCATTAGTAAATATCGTGGCGAAAACTATTATCAATGAAGATGGCAATATAACTGAGCAACATATGCCTCTACAAGAAGGTGCTATTCATTTTACAACAAGAAGAGGTATATTTGGAATTCTATTACAAACAATTAGTATACTTTTCCCTTCAAGAATCCATCAATCATTTTGTTTATATCTTAGATTTTCCAAGGACAAACGAGGGTGAAAGTTCTACCATGACGAGTACAAATGTTGAAGATAACATTTGTAATAGATCTGAAAGAGTATCAAATGGTCCTAGAAGAAAACAACGTAAGTAATATAATTCTTAGTCCACATTTTTGAGATCTAAAATAGGTATACAAATAATCATTTTAATTATTTTTCATAGGAAAATTTACCGAACCATTGAATTTTGGCCCTCCAACACAAGTTTGTGAACATTGTGGAGCTCAACTTTGGTATGAGGAGAGAACTTTGAAGTCAAAGAAGCCTAAGAAACCGAAATTCAGCTTATGTTGTTCTGAAGGCAGAATTCAACTTCCTATTTTGAAAGATCCTCCACCGTTTCTTGGAAGATTGCTCAATCTCAATAATGATCAGAAATCAATGAAATTTCGACTAGGGATAAGGATTTACAATTCGCTCTTTGCTTTCACTTCTTTGGGTGGTAGTGTTGATAATTCAGTAAATAATGGTTCCGCTCCATATGTGTTCCGTCTGAATGGACAAAATCATCATAGAATTGGATCACTTATTCCTGTTGATGGCCAAAGACCTAAGTTTGCACAACTTTATATTTATGACACTGAGAATGAAGTTACAAATAGAATTGGATCTATTATAGGTGATAATAGTAGAAATACAGTGGATCAAGATATTGTTGCTGGATTGTTGGAGATGTTAGATCAGTGCAATTCTTTGGTTAAATATTTTAGAATGGCCAGAGATAGATTTAATGAATCTGAAATACATGATGTCAGAATACGACTAATTGTAAATCGTAATTCTGTTGGAAGACAATATAGCTTTCCTACAACATCTGAGGTTGCTGCTATTATTGTTGGAGATTTTAACATTGAAAGTTGTAATAGAGATATTATTGTTGAAAATCGAAGTTTAAGATTGCAACGTATAAATGGGACTCATCCAAGCTTTATGGCTTTACAATATCCATTGCTTTTTCCTTATGGTGAGGATGGGTATATGTTTGGTATACCTTATAGGAATTTTGTTGGAGGAAATTCTAGGAAAAGGGAATCAGTAACAATGAGGGAATATTACGCTTATAGGCTACAACAACGCTCTCATGAGGGCACAACATTGTTGCTTGGTGGAAGGCTTTTTCAACAATTCATAGTAGATGCATATACATGTATCGAAGAAGAACGGCTACGATGGGTTAGAACAAATCAAAAGAAATTAAGGTCAGAATTGTATAGTGGTCTTAAAGATGCCATTCTTCGTGGCGATACAAATCCCATAACAGTAGGCAAGCAGATAATCTTACCTTCTTCATTTACGGGAAGTCCAAGATACATGGTTCAAAAATATCAGGATGCAATAGGCAATAGCTATATGCAGCTCATGCATTATGTTATTGTTGTCCATGGAAATAATATATAAAATTATTGTGATGCTTAGATATCATTGGAAAGGTGGTTGGTATTGGACCGATTGAACATCCTTACATTAAAGGATCAAATGTTTCAATGAGAAACATAAATGTCATCACTACAAAGTAAGTTTTAATTCTTTCAAGTTGTTTACATTGAATCTATAAATGTAAACTTACATTGGAATATTCGAACAGGGGGAATAAGATAAGACTTACACTATGGGGATCAATTGCAAATCAAGTTGAAGACAATTTTTGTACTGATAATGCAGGACCTGTTATAATAGTAGTTACATCTTTAATAGTGAAGGCTTTCAAAGGTAAGAACATTTTTTTTTTAATGTGTGTTCATAAGAACAAAAAGACAATACACAAATTTCTCTATTTATTGTGTACAGGGGAGAATTACTTATCATCTACAAGTGGAACAAAAGTTTATATCAATTTGGACATTCCTGAGACTGCTAGGTTCATGGATAAGTAAGTAGTTCAATTTTTTTTAATACTTTAATTATATTTTACAATATCTGCAAGTTCATACTTTCTTTATGTTATAATAACAGGCAAGTGGAAGATACCCATTCTATTCAAGAAATGCCTAGACAATTCAAGTCACAAAGGACAATTGAAGAAGAGATGAACATCAACCGAAGAACCATAACTGAAATAACAAACATTGTAGGGGACTCCGATAATAAGGTAAGAAAACAATATCTCAAACAATATCTAAGAATAATACAATTATATATTGAATATTTAAATTTAATAAATTTCAAACTGAAATTCAATTTCTAGGATACTATCTTCACCTGTCGCGGAAAGATTCAAACAATTGATAAAGATTCTGGTTGGTACTTTATTTCATGC
>OU015766.1:8126809-8275519 GCA_907173295.1 Fagus sylvatica | reverse complement strand
ACCCTCGAAACGCGACCGGGATACATTTCCCAGAGTTTCGGAGAGCTTTGACTAAAATCAAATTCGACCAAGTTTGACCAAGTTTGACCAAGGTTTGACCGGACCGTTGACCAGACCGAAAGCTGAATCGAACTGACCACTCCCTTGACCATTCTGAAGAGCGTGATGAGAGCTTCGATTCGGCACTTTACGGGCCGAAAACGGACGAGAAATGAGGGAGTTATGGTCAAAACTGTGAAAAAACGGTCCAACACTTAGCCAAATTTTGCTAAGTGTTGTTGACAAAACAGCCTATTTGGGAGGCAACGTTCGCGCGAAGATTCTCTCCGACCCGCTGCAACTTGGTCCGCGAGCCAAGACCCTTAAGCAAGAGGTTCACTTCAGCTACCACGCGCAACTTCCGGATCGTCAAGAGCTCCTCCGGTCAAGCCGGAATCTCAGTCAAAAGACGACCCCTTGGCATAAGGAACATTCCGAACGGCCTCTGTTCGCAAGATCATATCTTGCGAACCCAAGCTTGCCTCTGTGCAAGGCCTACGCCTTTGGAAAATAGGTAGCATAAGCTTTCCGACGATACCAAGATCGTCGAAATCCGATATCGGGAGCTACGTCTACCACGCACGTGAAAACAGACCGACGAAATAAGGTTGTGCTGAAAATTCCGGAATTTTCCCACCGACGTTGCCACGCTTGCGCGCAGAGTCTTCCTGACTCGCAACAAGTTGATCCGCAAGCCCGGGCACGTTGGAAAGAAGACACATCCATGCACGACGTGGAACTCTCGGATCGCCAAGAATTTACCGGGTCTAGCCGGAATCCCGATCGGAAAATTGTCCTCAAACGGACCAAAAACACTCCGGTGGCCTCTGTTCGCGGGGCCATATCTCACAAGCCCAAGCTCGGATTCCCGCAAATCTGAAACCTTGCAAAAGTAGGCAGCGCAAGCTTTCCGACGGTACCAAGAACGTCGAAATCCGACATCGGGAGCTAGGTCAAATACGCGCGCGAACTGGGACAAGATTTAAGAAAAATGCGCTGAAGGAACAAAACGCATTTTTCCTCCCGGACAGCCGCCTTCGCGCGCAGAGTCTTCCCTACTCGCAACAAGTTGATCCGCGAGCCCGGGTGCGTTGGAAAGATAACGACTCCAGCTACGACGTGGAACTCTCGGTTCGCCGGTAGCATCCCCCGTTTGACCGGAATCTTCACCGGAAAAACGCACAAAAACAGCTCCAGCACCCCGACTTCCGGGAGCCATAACTCTCTTGTCCCGAACTCCGATTCATGCAAACTTTATATCCATTGGAAAGTAGACGTCTGAGGGCTTTCCGACGATATGCTGCATGACCCATTTTGAGTACCAGAAGGCCTCCAAAACTGCCCTCGAAAATCGGATCAAAAAACTATGCGCGCGCGAATTTCCACGCGAGCGGATAAGATCGCCACGTAGCGGATAAGGATGAGCTACAGTACCGGCACGCCATCATCACGCACCGCGCGCCATGATGGCGCGCCAGGCGTGCAAATCCGTCTATAAAACGCACCCCCCCTCCCCTCAGCGCTAGGTCCGAAGCCTTAGGCTATTTTTGAGTTTCTTAGGTAGTTTTAGGTAGTTTTTAGGCATAAAATAGGGGTTTAGGGGTCTTTCTTTGGGGGGTTTTTGGGTAGTTTTTAGAGTGAGAGACTCATCTACTAGGTACTCTCTCTCTCTAACCTCTCCTCATCCTCCCCCTCTCTCTTTTTCTTTCTTTTTAGTGGAGGTGACTAGTGATGATCCCTAAAATGGGAAGGGATTCACAAGGATCCACTTATATCTATGCTTTTTAGTTCATGTATGTTCTATTTATGCTCTTCTAGTTCATTTATTGTCTTGTTATTACTTTATCTATATGCTTTGAGTTATTTATTACTATTATTTGTAGATCTGAGTTATTTATTGCTTTATTTACATTTACTGCGTACTTGTGAATATTATATTGTGATTATCCCTTCCCCCGTGTTTTAGTACGGCAAATATTGAGTGGCTTTGGCGGAGTGCGTAAGACCTCTATGAGGCCGTAACAACCATGTTAGCCCACGAGGTATTTGACCCGAAAAATACATCCCCATGTCTAAATAAGTAGATTTATCGCTTTATTTACATTTACTACGTACTTGTGAATATTATATTGTGATTATCCCTTCCCCCGTGTTTTAGTACGGCAAATATTGAGTGGCTTTGGCGGAGTGCGTAAGACCTCTATGAGGCCGTAACAACCATGTTAGCCCACGAGGTATTTGACCCGAAAAATACATCCCCATGTCTAAATAAATAGATTTATCGCTTTATTTACATTTACTACGTACTTGTGAATATTATATTGTGATTATCCCTTCCCCCGTGTTTTAGTACGGCAAATATTGAGTGGCTTTGGCGGAGTGCGTAAGACCTCTAACGAGGCCGTAACAACCATGTTAGCCCACGAGGTATTTGACCCGAAAAATACATCCCCATGTCTAAATAAGTAGATTTATCGCTTTATTTACATTTACTACGTACTTGTGAATATTATATTGTGATTATCCCTTCCCCCGTGTTTTAGTACGGCAAATATTGAGTGGCTTTGGCGGAGTGCGTAAGACCTCTAACGAGGCCGTAACAACCATGTTAGCCCACGAGGTATTTGACCCGAAAAATACATCCCCATGTCTAAATAAGTAGATTTATCGCTTTATTTACATTTACTATGCACTTGTGAATATTATATTGTGATTATCCCTTCCCCCGTGTTTTAGTACGGCAAATATTGAGTAGCTTTGGCGGAGTGCGTAAGACCTCTAACGAGGCCGTAACAACCATGTTAGTCTACGAGGTATTTGACCCGAAAAATACGTCCCCATGTGTAAATAATGTCATTTATCGCTTTATTTACATTTACTACGTTGTGCATATTATATTGTGAATATTGCCATTTTCTCTCCTTTATTCCCTTTGTGATTTGGGCTTGATAATCCCGATTGGTCGTGGTGGACTATGTAAGACCTCAATGAGGCTTTAACCACCATGTAATCCCATAGGCATTGGACCCTTCGAAAAATCTTGGTTTTAAGTTCATTTATCGCTTTATTTACATTTATTACGTATTTGTAAATATATTGCGTTGTTATTATCCCCGTTCCCCGTAAAAATGGGCGTGATAATCCCGATTGGTCGTGGTGGATTATGTGAGACCTCAAAGAGGCTTTATCCACCATATAATTCCATAGGCATTGGACCCATTAAAAATCCTCCGTTTTAAAGTCATTTATCGCTTTATTTACATTTATTACGTACTTGTGAATATTGTCATTTTCTCCCCTTTTCCCTTTGTGATTTGGGCGTGATAATACTGATTGGTCGTGGTGGATTATGTGAGATCTCAATGAGGCATTAACCACCACGTAATTCCATGGGGTATTGGACCCACGAAAATCCCCTATTTTAAACCCCGTTATTTTCATTATTTACATTGTCTAATTTTTCAATTTTTTGATTTGGGCATGAAAATACCAAACGGTGTTGGCGGTTTTAGGTAAATCTTTCAAATAGTACTAAAACCTCCATATAAATCCATGAGGCGTTGGACCCGCAAAAAACCCATATTTTCAAATAGATTTTCTCATTTAAGTCCTATTTGGCATCGAAGGTTTAGGTAAGTCTTTCAATAGCACCAACCCTTCGTGTAAGCCCGAAAAGGCATTGAAACCACTTTTCAAAATGATTTTCACTCATATAAGTCCTATTTGGCGTCGAAGGTTTAGGTAAGTCTTTCAATAGCACTAACCCTTTGTGTAAGCCCGAAAAGGCATTGAAACCACTTTTCAAAAATGATTTTCATCATATAAGTCCTATTTGGCATCGAAGGTTTAGGTAAGTCTTTCAATAGCACCAACCCTTCGTGTAAGCCCGAAAAGGCATTGAAACCCCTTTTCAAAATGATTTTTATCATATAAGTCCTATTTGGCATTGAATATTTGGATAAGTCTTTCAATAGCACCAACCCCTCGTGTAAGCCCGAAGAGGCATTGAAAACCCCCTTTTTAAGAATGATTTTCCTTATATAAGTCCTATTTGGCATCAGAGGTTTGGATAAGTCTTTCAATAGCACCAACCCATTGTGTAAGCTCGAAAAGGCATTGAAACCCCTTTTTTAAATGATTTTCATCATATAAGTCCTATTTGGCATCGGAGGTTTGGATAAGTCTTTCAATAGCACCAACCCTTCGTGTAAGCCCGAAAAGGCATTGAAAACCCCCTTTTCAAATGATTTTCATCATATAAGTCCTATTTGGCATCGGAGGTTTGGATAAGTCTTTCAATAGCACCAACCCTTCGTGTAAGCCCGAAAAGGCATTGAAACCCCCTTTTAAAATGATTTTCATCATATAAGTCCTATTTGGCGTCGGAGGTTTGGATAAGTCTTTCAATAGCACCAACCCTTCGTGTAAGCCCGAAAAGGCATTGAAACCCCTTTTTAAATGATTTTCACCATGTAAGTCCTATTTGGCATCGAAGGTTTAGATAAGTCTTTCAATAGCACTAACCCTTCGTGTAAGCCCGAAAAGGCCTTGAAACCCTCTTTTTGGATTGCCTTGTTTTATTCATGTAAATCCTATGGTGGGGTCGAGATTCGAGTAAGTCTTTCAATAGCATCGGATCCCGACCCCACGAGGTCTTGACCCTTTCCTTAAATTCATTTATATTGTCATAAATAGTACTTTGTCATTCGATTGAGTGTTATATCCACGTCGTAATAATTGTCATTTTCATGTCATTCCATATTTATGATTTATATGCCGTAAATATGCCGTGGTCATCCCATACTCATTTATTCTTGTGATTTATGTGCTGCGAACATGCCGTGATTATTCGTTTGAATGTTTTACCATTTTACCGTTCTTCTTGTGATTTATGTGCTGCGAACATGCTGATGATTGTTTATTATTTTGTGCTGCGATATAAAAATGTGATTAAAATACACTTTGCCATGAAAACTTTAAAAAGAGTAAACATGGTAATGTGGGCGTTAGAAACGAAGTTGGTGCAACCCAAGGGCTACGGCTCGCCCTGGCTTTGGGACACCATGGTATGAGTCCTTTACACGGGGGCGTGGCTGGTACGTGCTTTCGTGTAAGGGATTCTACACGTTCTAACTCCCATAGGATCATGGTCTAAAATTCCCCAAAGTGTGAATTAATCATCCAAAACCCCGCCATTTGACGGACCGCTTTACTCTTGGAAATCAAGGGTAAAGAGATCCCGAATATGGCACCAAAAACATTAATTGTTTGTCCCGGCACTAGGTGATTAGGATTTCAAGTATATCCTACCACCGAAATGCCCGAAAATTTAAAAGATACAAAGATAAAGGGATGGTGAAATAAAGAGTCTAATCAAAACCAAATGAGGTTAAATTGCATTTGCCATTCTTGGTATATTGCTCGACCAAATTTGGGACATTTGTACATAATTAAAACCAACAAACCTAGGCTTAGCAAATAAAGAAAACATTAGAAAGGAGGTAACCGTTTCTTAACGGATGTCGTGGGGTGCCTAACACCTTCCCCACGCATAAGCAAACCCCCGAACCTATCTCTGGTTCAAGACCATTTTTGTTATAAATGTCTAAATAAGATAAAATCTATTAGACATAGGTGCCCAATCACACCTTAAAATTTCCCATGGTTGGTGGCGACTCCAAATCTGTGCACACACGCACACACGTACACAAGTTCCCACACACACACACACAACTCATATCTCGAAATGGAAAAGAGATAGAGAACACACACAACACTCGCCAAATGGGGGTCGGTATCAAGGAAAAATAAAAATCTAAATAAAATAAAAAAGAAAAAGATTAGAGATGATTTTTCCGCCGGTGTCGACACCTATGTATAATACTCATTATCTATATCTATATATCTATCTATACTATAATGTAAAACTGAAACTTTTTTTACTTTTGGTTGACCTCATAATATTACACCACATAAGCTTTTGAAATATCACAATTTTACACATCATTATTTTAATATATATTTTCTAATTGAATATAAATTTTATTCTATAATTAAACCTTCCATTAAAATCTTGACACATCATATTTTTCTTTAATATAAAGAATATATTATTCCATATATACAACACAATCATAATAAATGTCTAATGCTAAAATATATTCCATATATAAACACAATATAAATATCTTTTAATAATAATAATAATAATTATCAATTTTCATCAATAGTTCATTTTCTTTCTTTCTTTTTTTCTTATGTATTTCATTTAATTTTTGTTGCTGGCAATGGAGAAAGGTGGATGGATTTGTTATAATGAAACCACGTGAGCTTGAAATGAGTTATGAAAATTATTTAGGTTTGATCATTTAATCATGTGCCTATGTATTTATTTGTCCTTCTTCTTATTTTAAGTATCATTTATTTTATTTTTGGTTGGAACCATGATCCATATTGTAAATATAAACATGAATCGTGTTTTATAAAAATTGGACTATATTCAACTTATGCCCAAAAAAAATTACATTATATTAAAATTTTTAATTATCCTATGATAAATATACTTTCTTAGTTATTTTGTTTAACAAAAAAGTAAGATCTATCCTAAATCTGATCCGTAAAGTCTCTTTATCGATCTTGCCTACCACATTTAAATTACAAAAAAGAAAAAAAAATACATATTCAACAAAAGAAATAAAAGGAATCAAAATTAATTTAGATTTTATTTTCAATAATTTTCCTGTGCATCGCACGGGTTTACGACTAGTACTATATGTAAATTCAAAGCTCTGTTGACTTTTTTTCCTTTAGTTTGACTTCATAAAAATTTGCCACATCATCTTTTCTCTCATTACAATTTTACACATCATTATAATTTTTTTAATATCATTATAACAATTCACCTCTCTCTTTCTTTCACGGTCAATCTCCCGATAACACCTCTCTCTCTCTCTCTCTCTCTCTCTCTCTCTTTCACGGTTTGCTTCTCTCACACACCTCTCTCTCACACGCCTCTCTCTCTCTCTCTCGGTCTGCTTCTCTCTCAGTCACAAAAACGCTCTCTCTCCCACGGCAGCCGGTCTTCCTTCTCAAATCCCTCTCTACCCAATATCAATTGCTTCTTCCTCAAATCCCTAGCAGTGGTATCTATCAACAATGAATTAACCCAATTGTGCGCTTCTGATTCTTCAAACGTGAATACATCAGCTTCAAATCGGTCCATCTGTTGAACATTTATCAATTGCTTCTTCCTCAAATCCCTAGCAGCGGTATCTATCAACAATGAATTAACCCAATTGTGCGCTTTTGATTCTTCAAACATGAATACATCAGTTTCAAATCGGTCCATTTGTTGAACATCATTCTGTAGATTGTATAGAAGTTATTGATGGTGTGTGCAATGCAAGAAGTAGTTCAGCCCATAGATATTCATCCTGTTCAACATTCACAGGTTCGGGACACTTAACCCAATATCTTTTGCAAAGACCAACGCCCACTTCATAATCAAAATCCCTCTCTATCTCACCATAATCAATTGCCTCAGTTCTCACTTAACCACTCTTGAATTGATCAATTGCCCCCTTTTCAAACTCATCTCATGGATTCATACAACAGGCAAAATGGATTATTGGGCTGTTAAATTGAGTTCCTTACGGATCCAATTGAGGTAGGTCCTTTAATTTATAAATTTTCTTTTCAATTTTTCATTTGTAGATTATTAGAATAACAGTGGTTTATGCACTGGATGAGTTTGACATTCCATGGATTATGGGCTGTCAAAAGCCCAATTTTGCCCCGGAAACCAACTTGGCTTTGGAGGTTACCCTTGGTCTAGGCCCATAGTTCAATTATGTTTTGAGTGTCCTACAAGAATTAATAGAAATATTTAGTCGGTTCTTTATTTATTTGAAAGTGTCGGTTGTACAAGTATGTATATATAAAAGCTATTTAGTTTGTCATAACTTTAGGGTTTATGCTTGGTGCTAGGTATTGTTTTCCTTATGCTTGATGCTATAATTTTTTCTGTTTTTTTCAACAATGTTACTGATCAGTTGTAGTTATTTGCTTATTGTGTATGTTATAACCTTTTTTTTTTTACTGCACTTTGGATTGCTACTAGTCTTATTTGGAACAGAAAGCATTGGTTTTTGAAGTATGTTACACTATGTCTCTGTATATGTTATTGGTTTGTAATTCTAGACTTATTCGTGCTTTGCTTGAAGTAAGTTACACTTTGTCTTGTGTTTGTATGCTTGCGTGAATGTCTCTGTATATGTTATTGGTTTGTAATTCTAGACTTATTAATGTTTTATATATTCAGACCACCAGAACAGAACTGTTCTCTATCAATGTTGCACGTTTTGGATTGATGTTGCATATAATGTGCTCACAATTCAGTCCATCCATATGAGATTAGGATCTGTGCAACTTAAATTACTTAGCCTTTTTACTTGAAGGTAGTGTAATTTGGCTGTGGATATTACTTAAAATAAAAGTGCTTGGAGCTTTATATGAGATACTTTATTAAATACATTTTTTTTATAAATTGAAATAGGCCCGTAAAACATTGAATTGAAAACCATGCTAAATTTTCTGTGCTGAGCAAATTACACTTTTTGGTTCGTACTTTGAATGACATAAAATTTGCATACTAAGTGATTGTGAAGTGGTACATTCATATAGCACAACCAGTGATTTTGATGGCCCTCTTCCTCAATATTGCTACTGCACTTAGCATGTATTTGTATCAATTTTCTTTGTATACTAAGGATTTTAGCATCTGGGTATTTGGGCTTTGTCAAGTTTATGCTCACCTCTGTTTGCTTTTCATGGTATTTTGAATTGGGTGATTGGTTTTAAGGTAAAAAGATTGGTGCTTTATGATTAGTGGTTGGTTCAGTTTTGTTAACTTTTTGTGAACCTGTTTCTGCATTTTCATGCTTTTTTGGAGAATTGGGTGCTTTATGACTAGAACATAGTTGTTAGTTGATTAAAAGAATTGAAGTTCTAATAGATAGGAGAGTTTATAACTACAACAATTGGAGTTCTAATAGAACATAGTTGTTAGTTGATTAAAAGAATTGGGTTTGCTTGAATCTGTTTCCTGGCAGAATTCAATTGTTACAACTGATCGAAAGTATTTTTAGGCAAAGTAAAATTAGAAATTGCAATGGGAACAGATCTAGAAAGAATCGTTGATAGGTTATTTTATGACTTTGTTTCTGATTAGAATAGTCTTGGATTCATTGGAACTTTGAATCTGTTGATCTCTATATATATTTTGTGGATGAATGAATTTTGTGGATTTAATTTTTTTTTTAATCTTTATCTTGCCTACTTATAATGTGTACAATACATTTTTCATCTTTAGAAGGTTAAAACGAAATCGAAATCTTTTGGCCACATCAGAAGACTTTTTGGAACGTGGAGAAAGATTGTTTGGAACTATTACATAAGGTAGTTTCTATCTCTCTAAAACTTCTTATAATTATTTTCTTTTATTTATTTATTTTGTTTTTCTGATGCTAACAATTGAATATATGGGCCAATCCATTAATTGTTTTATGTTTAGTTTGGATGTTATTAGGTATATTATTTGGATGTTATATATGATTTTATGTTTAGTTTGGATATTATTATTTTAAGGTATATTATTTGGATGTTATTTATGATTTCAATTTTTATGGCTACTTTGGTTTTAAGTATATGCCCAAAGTATGGAGTCTGCTTATTATGCAAGGTTGAGAAGAAGATTAATTTTGAGGGAGAAGAGAAACAAAAATTCATCAACCAATTTTAATAGAAGGAGCACTACCGAGTTTAGATTAAATAGAAGGATGATACTGAATAGAAAAAGGAACGTTAGTAGTGTGACAAATAACATAGCTAATGGAGTAGTTTCTTGGAGTGTTTTGCCAAGAACAACAGTTCCCGATGCAGAATTGTTTCCTTCTGAAAGCAATGAGTTTCTCACATCTGAGAGTAACCAGCCAAATGTTAGTAGGGGTATGACATTTAAAACTATTCTATTCGTTTTTTTTTTTTTAAATCTTTTATTCCAATAATGTTTCACTTATAATTAGTTTCTAACTTAGGAAAATCTCGAGCAAAAGATGTGAAACATTTGAAAGGAGAACCTGACTTAGACAATACGATCCGAGTGGTGAAAGTATAAGTCCATTAGTAAATATCGTGGCGAAAACTATTATCAATGAAGATGGTAATGTAACTGAGCAACATATGCCTCTACAAGAAGGTGCTATTCATTTTACAACAAGAAGAGGTATATTTGGAATTCTATTACAAACAATTAGTATACTTTTCCCTTCAAGAATCCATCAATCATTTTGTTTATATCTTAGATTTTCCAAGGACAAACGAGGGTGAAAGTTCTACCATGACGAGTACAAATGTTGAAGATAACATTTGTAATAGATCTGAAAGAGTATCAAATGGTCCTAGAAGAAAACAACGTAAGTAATATAATTCTTAGTCCACATTTTTGAGATCTAAAATAGGTATACAAATAATCATTTTAATTATTTTTCATAGGAAAATTTACCGAACCATTGAATTTTGGCCCTCCAACACAAGTTTGTGAACATTATGGAGCTCAACTTTAGTATGAGGAGAGAACTTTGAAGTCAAAGAAGCCTAAGAAACTGAAATTTAGCTTATGTTGTTCTAAAGGCAGAATTCAACTTCCTATTTTGAAAGATCCTCCACCATTTCTTGGAAGATTGCTCAATCTCAATAATGATCAGAAATCAATGAAATTTCGACTAGGGATAAGGATTTACAATTCGCTATTTGCTTTCACTTCTTTGGCTGGTAGTGTTGATAATTCAGTAAATAATGGTTCCGCTCCATATGTGTTCCGTCTGAATGGACAAAATCATCATAGAATTGGATCACTTATTCCTGTTGATGGCCAAAGACCTAAGTTTGCACAACTTTATATTTATGACACTGAGAATGAAGTTACAAATAGAATTGGATCTATTATAGGTGATAATAGTAGAAATACAGTGGATCAAGATATTGTTGCTGGATTGTTGGAGATGTTAGATCAGTGCAATTCTTTGGTTAAATATTTTAGAATGGCCAGAGATAGATTTAATGAATCTGAAATACATGATGTCAGAATACGACTAATTGGAAATCGCAATTCTGATGGAAGACAATATAACTTTCCTACAACATCTGAGGTTGCTGCTATTATTGTTGGAGATTTTAACATTGAAAGTTGTAATAGAGATATTATTGTTGAAAATCGAAGTTTATGATTGCAACGTATAAATGGGTGTCATCTAAGCTTTATGGCTTTACAATATCCATTGTTTTTTCCTTATGGTGAGGATGGGTATATGTTTGGTATACCTTATAGGAATTTTGTTGGAGGAAATTCTAGGAAAAGGGAATCAGTAACAATGAGGGAATATTACGCTTATAGGCTACAACAACGCTCTCATGAGGGCACAACATTGTTGCTTGGTGGAAGGCTTTTTCAACAATTCATAGTAGATGCATATACATGTATCGAAGAAGAACGGCTACGATGGGTTAGAACAAATCAAAAGAAATTAAGGTCAGAATTGTATAGTGGTCTTAAAGATGCCATTCTTCGTGGCGATACAAATCCCATAACAGTAGGCAAGCAGATAATCTTACCTTCTTCATTTACGGGAAGTCCAAGATACATGGTTCAAAAATTATCAGGATGCAATAGGCAATAGCTATATGCAGCTCATGCATTATGTTATTGTTGTCCATGGAAATAATATATAAAATTATTGTGATGCTTAGATATCATTGGAAAGGTGGTTGGTATTGGACCGATTGAACATCCTTACATTAAAGGATCAAATGTTTCAATGAGAAACATAAATGTCATCACTACAAAGTAAGTTTTAATTCTTTCAAGTTGTTTACATTGAATCTATAAATGTAAACTTACATTGGAATATTCGAACAGGGGGAATAAGATAAGACTTACACTATGGGGATCAATTGCAAATCAAGTTGAAGACAATTTTTGTACTGATAATGCAGGACCTGTTATAATAGTAGTTACATCTTTAATAGTGAAGGCTTTCAAAGGTAAGAACATTTTTTTTTTAATGTGTGTTCATAAGAACAAAAAGAGAATACACAAATTTTCTATTTATTGTGTACAGGGGAGAATTACTTATCATCTACAAGTGGAACAAAAGTTTATATCAATTTGGACATTCCTGAGACTGCTAGGTTCATGGATAAGTAAGTAGTTCAATTTTTTTTAATACTTTAATTATATTTTACAGTATCTGCAAGTTCATACTTTCTTTATGTTATAATAACAGGCAAGTGGAAGATACCCATTCTATTCAAGAAATGCCTAGACAATTCAAGTCACAAAGGACAATTGAAGAAGAGATGAACATCAACCAAAGAACCATAACTGAAATAACAAACATTGTAGGGGACTCCGATAATAAGGTAAGAAAACAATATCTCAAACAATATCTAAGAATAATACAATTATATATTGAATATTTAAATTTAATAAATTTCAAAATTAAATTTAATTTCTAGGATACTATCTTCACTTGTCACGGAATGTTAAGACCCCAACCATCCCACATCCGTGGGTATGCTTACCCTAGCCACTAAGGCACGGATTGGCTTAGTTTAACATTTGATTAAAACATGTATGAGCTTATATTCATAATTAGTAAGGTCCAAGCTATAAAAGCTTGTACCTAGATGGTTAATTGAGTGCATTGGGGGTCTAGTACATTTCTAGGCTTTAACCCCTTGTACTTGTTTGTTAGAGCTTCTAAGGGTTGTACCTTGGTTGTTACTAGCAATAGCCAATAGGAGCCTTGATCTGGACCAGCCAATGGGAGGCTTGATCTAGATCAACCAATGAGAGGCATGCATGAGAAAACACATGCAAACTGTGTGTGTTATCTCTGCCATTCCTCCATTGTTGCTCATTATCAAAATACCTTCATTGTTTCTCTTAGAAATTCTCTCTAGGAGATTAGATTCATTAGTTGATAGAATTCAATAATAATTAGTAGGTTTTGTTCATGAATGCAAGGGGATCAATCCTATCGGATTGAATTATTCATATTGTTCTTTGGATTGTGTGATTTAGGAGAGAATCTGAGTGTTTTTAGAGAGAGAGATAAAGGGGAATCCTTTCATTTGGTATCAGAGCTATATACGAGCCATGGTTGAAACAAGAGCCAGTCAAATTGCGGTTCTCGAGAAGAATATGGAAAGGTTCCAGAAACAAGTGGATGATCACACGGGGTCCATTGAAGGATTGCACTCGAAGGTTGATGGATTAGAGGCTGGAGTGGCTGAAATTCGAGCTATGATGCAGGAGGTGATGAAAAGATTACCAGTGGTGGAGCAACCAGCAGTGCAACCGAGGCAGGAGGAGCAAAGTCCAAATCAGGTTCAAGCTAATTTGGGAGAGCAAATTCCAATAGCTCCTAGAGAAGCTCATGGAGTTCCATTAGGGGCTGAGGTGAGGAATGCTATGCCCATGAGACCATTGAATCAAGACTTTAGAGTCAGAGCTAATCAGCCACAAGTTGGTATGCAAACAGGTGAGTTTTTTGAAAATGGTCAGAATGGACCCATTTTGGGTGAATTTGGTGACCCGATTGAGGAAAGAAGGAATGTGAGGAACAATGCTAGGTTCATGCCTCCATTTCAAGGGCATTTTGATGCTCCTTATGAGGAACCTTGGCTAGGAAGGAGGCAAGGAAGGCAGCAAGGGCAGCAGGGGCAGCAAGCACAGTTTGAGCCCCATGCAGCCCCTCCAAGACATGGAATGCATTTTGGTGACCCGAGAGAGGACCAATGGGGTTTGAATGGCCAAGATGAAGCTTGGTTTGATCCAAGAAGGAGGGAGACCAAGCTCGGGAAAGGCCAAGGCAGTACCAAGGAGCTCACCATAGAGATCCTTATTGGCAAGAGCAAGATGGACCTCCATGGAACCAAGGAAGAGCAAGGGACCCGAGGCCAATGAAGCTGGACTTTCCAAGGTTCAAAGGTGGTGATCCAACGGCTTGGGTGTATAGGGCATTGCAATACTTCCACTACTATCAAGTCCTTGAACCCGAAAAGGTAATGCATGCTTCTTATCACTTAGATGAGGAAGCCCTAGTGTGGTTCCAAGATTGTGAGCATGAATTGCATGGATGGAATGATTTTGTTAGAGCTATACAAATTAGGTTTGGGCCTGCTAGTTATGATGATCCTATGGAATTGTTGACTAAATTGAAACAAACTCATTCTATTGCTGCATATAAGAGTCAATTTGAGTTAACTAGTAATAGGGTGAGGGATTTAT
This sequence comes from Fagus sylvatica, assembly GCA_907173295.1. Lineage (NCBI taxonomy): Eukaryota > Viridiplantae > Streptophyta > Magnoliopsida > Fagales > Fagaceae > Fagus > Fagus sylvatica. The sequence goes on along the minus strand of OU015766.1, from coordinate 8,261,130 downwards.
CTGACATGCACAAATTAAGCTGTTTCATGAGTGGCATGAAAGATGAAATCAGGTTGGCTGTAAAAATGCAAGGGCCAAGGAACTTAGGGGAGGCCTATGCCTTGGCCAAGATACAAGAGGAGTACTTGACAACTGTGAAAAGAAGTACAAGACCAACCTATGAGCCAAGCCGAGACTCATGGGTCCAGTCACAAGCCCAACAAGGGGCAGCCCGGGTTGAGATCAAAAGTGGGGATTCCAAACAGTTTAGTGCAAGACCTTCTATGCAAGTGCAAAGGTTAACACCTATGCAAATGTCAGAGAGGAGGAAGAAGGGTTTGTGCTACAATTGTGATGAGAGATGGAGTTCAGATCACAGGTGCAAGGATAGGAAACTATATCTTATTGAAGAAGTGGAAGATGAAGAGGCCGAATTGGTAGAAATTAGGGAAGAAGAAGTTGAGGCAGAATTAGAAGAAGCAAAGGCCGAGATCACTTTATGTGCTTTATTGGGCAGCACCTCTCCTTCCACCATGAGAGTGATTGCCATTGTGAATGGCCAGACGACTGTTGTTCTTCTTGATACTGGAAGCACCCATAACTTCATGGATGGGACTTTGGCAAAGACATTGAAGCTACCAATTGATGGGGAAAGCAACTTTGGAGTGAGGGTAGCAAATGGCCAAGTAATAAGAACTTTGGGTGAATGCAAAGAAGTGAAGTTCAAGATGCAAGGCTTGCACTTGAAATTGACTTTCAACCTTGCTAGAATTGGGAGGATATGGCATAGTATTGGGTACCCAATGGTTGAGCACACTTGGGATGATTAATTGGGACTTCAAGAACCTTATGATGGGGTTCATGCATGAAGGAAATAAAGTGTGGCTGCAAGGGTTGAAGGAAAAACCCAACTTGATACAAGGTAGCAAGGACTTCAAGGGGAAGGCTACCATGAAGGGACTACTCTTTCAGATTATGCCTTGTGAGTTGGCTAGTATACAAGAAGAGATTGGTGCTCCAATCCGAGAGTTAGTAGAAGAATTTCCTCAAGTCCTTGAGGAACCCGAGGGTTTGCCTCCCAAGAGGAACCATGAGGACCAAATACTACTCAAGCATGAGACTAGCAAGCCTGCAGGGCTTCTCCAACCTCTTGGCATACCTCCTAGGCCGTGGCTCTCCAGTAGTATGGACTTTGTGGAAGGGCTGCTCACCTCTAGCAAGAAAAAGGTGTTCAAGCTACATGGGAGCTCTTGTTCAAGCTCCAAGAAGACTACCCACACCTTGTGGGCAAGGTGTTTTAGATGGAGGGGGCAATGTTAAGACCCCAACCATCCCACATCCGTGGGTATGCTTACCCTAGCCACTAAGGCACGGATTGGCTTAGTTTAACATTTGATTAAAACATGTATGAGCTTATATTCATAATTAGTAAGGTCCAAGCTATAAAAGCTTGTACCTAGATGGTTAATTGAGTGCATTGGGGGTCTAGTACATTTCTAGGCTTTAACCCCTTGTACTTGTTTGTTAGAGCTTCTAAGGGTTGTACCTTGGTTGTTACTAGCAATAGCCAATAGGAGCCTTGATCTGGACCAGCCAATGGGAGGCTTGATCTAGATCAACCAATGAGAGGCATGCATGAGAAAACACATGCAAACTGTGTGTGTTATCTCTGCCATTCCTCCATTGTTGCTCATTATCAAAATACCTTCATTGTTTCTCTTAGAAATTCTCTCTAGGAGATTAGATTCATTAGTTGATAGAATTCAATAATAATTAGTAGGTTTTGTTCATGAATGCAAGGGGATCAATCCTATCGGATTGAATTATTCAAATTGTTCTTTGATTGTTTGATTTAGGAGAGAATCCTAGTGTTCTTGAGGGAGAGATAAAGGGGATCCTTTCACGGAAAGATTCAAACAATTGATAAAGATTCTGGTTGGTACTTTATTTCATGCCAAAAATGTCGTAAAAAGGTAAAACCAAGAGATGAATACTTGTGGTGTAACCATTGTCAAGAAAAAGCATGCTTCCCCATCCCAAGGTATGTATCATAAAAATGTATATGTATCCATATAAAAATAAAATACTAAAGAATTCTAATTATATACATGACTTTTGCTTTCAGGTATAGAATTCAATTGAATGTTGAAGACCACACAGGATTAGGAGTGTTCATTTTATTTGATCATCAAGTTGAAAAATTAATACATGTATCAGCAAAAGACCTTTTAAACAAATGTATACAGGTAAGAAGTCCATAATAGAAAATATATATATATATATATATATATGGTTTAATATATTCTTTTATTTAATTGAACTTACATTTTGTAAAATATTATTTGATAGGAACATGAAGAGCTCGACCTCCCTGTGCAAATTGAAAACCTTATTGGAAAAACATTTGTTTTCCAGTTGGAACTAAATGACTTTAATTTACTCCATGGGTGGCAATTCTTCACTGTGAAGACAGTTTTTGACTCTATTCTGCAAAGTGACAATGCGTTTAAACTTGATAAAATAACTGAAGTAAGTACTTTTATTTTACATTTAATACAAATAATACATATTTTTTTATTTACCTTATAAATATTTTGATACGTTAATTAACATTTTTTTATTGACAGTGTTATATGAGTGCTGCTTCAAACGATGATCTTAGCAACTTATCAAGTGAAGGAGACGATGATTATGCTAAATTACAACGAATTGATAATGCAAATGATACACAACTTACAGCAACATCTGCAATTACAGAGAATGAAAGGAATTACTCATTGACTAATGCGGAGCAAAAAAAGAAGAAACAAAGAATTGTTTAATTGGGCTCTTTTAAGAAAACAATTTTGTTCTTAAGAGACATTTTAGAGCTTTCATGGATCCTAAGGCCAACATTTTGCTCTTTTAAAATTGTAATATTTGTTGGATAATACTCTATTTTTTTGTTTCAATTTATTATGATTGTTCTTTTTAAATGAATTTAATTGGTATCTTGCATACTTACTACATTTTCTCATGCTTATATGTATTTCACATATTTATGAAAGGTAATATTCATGCTAACTTATACTAATATGATGATTGAATAAATTTTAAAAAATTTACATAGTCAATATAAAATAACTTCTTTAGATTTCATTTTTAGAAAGTTTCCCGTGCATCACACGGGTTTGCGACTAGTAATATATAATAGCCGAGGCTTTGCGATCAATTTTGCTATTCTCTCATTGTGCCACATCAGTCATCTTTTTTCCAATCTCTTCCCTTATTGCGCCACGTCAGCTATCTTTTTCCAATCCCTCATCTCATTTATTTTTTGCTCTTCTTCATCTTCTTCACCTAATGGTTACTCTTCTTCCAACTATTTCCTTACCTTTTTTACTCTTCTTCTCCCACTATTCCACACCTTAGAGTTACAATTCCTCCAACCCTTCCACTCCCTTTTTGACTCTTTTTCTCCCCATCTTCTTTTCTATCTCACATTATCGTTACTTTTCTTCTAACCCTTTCCCTTCCTTTTTGGCTCTTCTTCTTCCTAATATTACACATCTTACTATTACAATTCCTCCAACCCTACCTCTCCCTTAATTACTCTTCTTCTTCCCATCTTTTTTTATTTTTTTGTTTTTTAATAAATGTTTTGCCTACAAGTGATTACTCTTTCTTTCTTTTATGGTTTTTTTTTTTTTTGTTGTGTTTCTTAATTATTCATTCCAATGTATTTTTTCCCACTCTTATGGCTTTGCTTAAGTGAAAATTATTAAGAGTTAAAATACCTATTTAACTGAGTAAGTCTACTTCTTCTAAACAATCAATTAAAACCCACCCTACACAGCCACATCATCATCGTCCCTCCCAAAATCAAGCCATGTCAACCTAATTTTTCTCTTTGTTTTTTTAATTTCCTTTTTCCCTGCCTACTCAATTATTCCCCTACTAATTAAAAACTTTACCCCCTATTTATTTTTGGTCTCATAATCTATAATAATTCAATGCCTCAATTTCCTTTTTGTATTCCAACAAATTAAAACACATTAATCATGCTAACATTTCAAAGGAAATAAATGATTATGCTAATTATTTCAATGACTCAAATCCTTTCCAAATTCCAATAGATTAAACATCCCAAAAACAAATGCTAATTGCTTGTGTCAGCCATTATCTAGAGTTTTTCCTTTATATAAGGATGTCTTCCCAATCCAAAAATTGCGGCAGTAGATTGCACCACATACAACCATACCTGTAAGGATTGAAATCCTGTGCAATACCTAGAGTATTGCATGGGTATTGCACAATTTAAAATTGTACAAAAATTAAACTTTTAAAAAAAGTCGAGCAGTAAAACTGTGCAATACCCCTAAATGCTATGTGGGTGTACAGGAGAAGAATCAAGCTCATTGATCTGCCCTTTCCAATATTAATACTCATTGCCAATAATGAGGCGGAGATTGAGTACTCCACTTTTTCTATTCGTTGTTAGAAAACACAACAGCCTGTAGACAATAGTTGTCTTTCCTTGCCTCAAGATAAGGTCTTGACTCTTGAGCAAATCTTAATTTTGTTGTCTTTAATTTATTGTAGATGAGAACCTAATGTTGTTATAAAGGTTTTTGGCATTAACAAAATATTGACGCGAAAAGATATTAGTTGCCGTAAAAAGGATTAACTTTTCACGTAAATTCTTTTATTGACATGAAGATTTTAAACGATATGATTTATTCCATCACTATGCGACAACCTTTGGTTGTCGCAAAAAAAAAATAATAATAATATTTACGGCAACTTTTTATTTCTTTATTGACCATTTTTTCTTGTAGCAGCACTTCCTCCGCTCCAACTTCCTAAACTACGTCAAAGGCTCTCACTTCCACCACGTCAGTCAAGCACTTTCTTTTTAGTATATTTTTAATTAACCTACAATAAAAGGGGTTAGGGGAAGTCAAAATAAAAAAGCTTTACTAACAGATAAGACCAAGTGAACATATCTTTAGGATTTCTAAAACAACTTATGAGAATCCATTAACAAATTGTTACGTATCCAGCTAGTTCTAGAAAGTTAGTTGTTAGTTGAATAAAAGAAGGATTGATGTTATCCTTATCTTTGATAGGAGTTGCTGATTGTTTAGGAGATTAGATTGATATATGTTGTTATTTGAATTAATTAGGAAAGCTTTAGATTAGTTGTTATCTGCAATTGTTATTATTTAGTTGGAGTTTGAGTTAGTTATCACCACTATATTCAAGGAGTTGAATAGTTATCAGTTTGTATTCAGCCACTATATTAAGAAATGAAATTTATTATTGAAGTAATCAGAATATTTATCAGTAATATCAAGCGTTGCTTGTTTAGAAGGTTTGGACTCCCTCGAAGTAGTCCATTATCAAATTAGGAAGTTTTGGTTCCCTCGAACCAACTAACAAAAATTGGGTTCGTAACACAAATTCATATGTAAGACTTTTAATTCATCACTAACATTTAGTTTGATCCTAGATTGATATTCCTCACAAACCCATAGTTTTGGGAACAAAGTGAGTGAGATCCTAGCTATGGATCAAGGTTACAATGCATTGTGAGGAGTGGGAAATAGGGAGGTTTGGAGGGGTGAGATTTAAATTGACTTATGTAGTGATGGAGGAGAAAGATATGCAGTAGTGAGTGTGCCCATTGGGTGGAAACGTCTTCAAAATATTGGGATTGTTACATAACTGATTCATATCCACCACTTAAATGTAGAGCATGCGAAGAGATTTTGTTAACAGATGTCCTTAGGGTAATGGTTAAGGAACATTAAATGCTTATACTTTACGAGAAATAACAAATTTTTAATATTAAAATAATAAATTAAAAGACTTAAATATCCTTAAAAACTGTTTTTATATTATTTTAATATTAAAATTTCACTACTTTCTATAAAATAAAAGTATTAAATATTTTCTTAACTATTATTCTAAGGACACTTGTTAACAGGACCCTTATATGGATGGCAAAAAATAGAAAACATGGGATGGAGTTGTAGGCTAACGACTAGGAATCATAAAGCGGCAACTCCAACTCAAAGGGTCAAATTTTGTTGGAAAGATGAGATGACCCTATCAATATGGTTTTTTTTTTTTTTTTTTTTTTTTTTTTTTTTTCAAGTCGTGATTTCCCGGGATAATAAGAGGCCAACCCACTAATGGGCCAAAGTCTCAAGCTAAAGAGTACCCCTAATGGGAATGAGATCCCATGTAATACCAAAAAGGTATTGCATGGGTGCAATACTACTTTTTCCTCACAAACTGTTTTAACTTTTGTAATCTTTTACTATTTTGCCCTTCTGACATTTTACCTTCACTTTAAAAAAAATAAGGGGCCCAATGTCATTTTTAACAAATTTGAGAGGACGAGGTATCCTTTCCTAACAAATATGAGGAAGCAGAGTATTATTTTTCTAACAAATATGAGGGGACAAAGTGTCATTTTCTAAAATAGGAAGGACAATATGTCATTTCACAAAATCTCAAGTGAGATTACTGTAATTTTCCTTTTTTTTATTGGCCCAAATGTGAAGTGATAGGTAAATTGAATGGTTTTTTTTTATAACCTTAGGTGTCTGGGCCAGCGTTTTGTAGACATGGACACCTCGACTAATTCTATGGAGACATATAACCATGTGGTTCCTGTATCACTGGTCCGACCGGTGGTCGAATCGGTGACATCATAAATAATTTAATTAATAATTTTTAAATTATATAAATTAATAAAATATATATAACAAATTTAACTAATAATATTTAGTTAAAAATATATATATAACAAATTTTAAAACTTTTATTTGAGTTTTCACATCTTATATTTAGAAGAAAAAAATGTAACTAAACATATTAAAATTATAAAATAATCATATTTAATCATAGAAGAAAGTTTTTATGTTTATTTGATAATATCATAAGTCAAAAATAGTATTTTCTTGGATTTATGGTAAGAACTTTCTTTATTTGACTTATTTGAAGATTTAAAAACTATTTATGGGTTTAAAAATTTGAATGCTCTAGTTTAAATTTTAAGTCTTCACATTTTAATATGCTAATTAATTTTGTATTTTGATGTTGTTATAAATAGTATTTTCTATTTGAAGACTTGTTGTTTTTCCAATGTGAGACTTGTTGTCTTGTGAGAAAACTTATTCATTATCCCACATTGGAAAAATAAAAGAGAATGATACACTTTCTCCTCTATAAATACGACACTCTACCAAGAATTTTAAATATGAGGGTGGGATATTTTAATTTGTAAGCCTACCATTCATTAATTAAATGTTGGGTTGCCTTGTGTGAGCCAAACATTTAATGTTGGGTTTCCTTTTGTGTGAGTCAAACATTTAACATTTAATATTGGATAGTTCCTAGCTTTAGCCGGTAGTTCCCAATTTTCTTCACTTTTTCTTAATTTCCAATTTTTTAAGAGAACTGGACTGGACTAGGCACCATTCTCGAGTTGAACCGGTCGTTCTGGTTCAGTTTTTAAAATCATGCACGTAACACCTTACTAGCCATGTGTACTACGATAAGCACAAGGTTTTGCCTTGAGTAGCTGGCCCTAAGGGACTCGAACTAGTGTCCATTGTGTAGAACACCCAATGCCGAACCAGTTGAACTATCCCCCATTTATACTATAACGTAAAACCAAAACTTTTTTTACTTTTGGTTGACCTCATAATATTGCGCCACATAAGTTTTTGAAATCTCACAATTTAACACCTCATTATTTTAATATATATTTTCTAATTGAATATAAATTTTATTCTATAATTAAACCTTCTATTAGAATCTTGACACATCATATTTTTCTTTAATATAAAGAATATATTATTCCATATATACAATATAATCATAATCAATGTCTAATACTAAAATATATTTCATATATAAACACAATATAAATATCTTTTAATAATAATCATAATTATCAATTTTCATCAAGAGTTCATTTTTTCTTATGTATTTCGGGTGGGTTTGGGATAGCTGTTTGAAAAAGTGCATTTTTTAAAAAGTGTGGTTTTAAAATCACGATTTTGAAAACACAATTTTGAAAATCACAATTAAGCGTTTGGTAAAATTATAAAAAAGTGCGGTTTTTGTTAATTAAGAATTTTTATAATTTTAATTTAAAACTGTTGTTTCTGGTACAAATGACCAAAAAAGACTTAATTATACGGTTAAATCAATTAAAAAAAAAAAACTCTCAAAAAATTAAAAGCCAAGGTCCATGATGTTCGATACATCTGACCTACAACTTTGGTCCAGCTTGGGCTCCCTTCACTCAAATAAAAAAATGAGTATGCCAAGTGTGATTGATGGCAAGTACCTTTCTCATCTTTATCTTTCTTTCACTATTCAAGAAGTACTAGCCATATCTATATTACATGAAAAGAAGAGAAACATCATCTCAAAAAATTAAAAGACATTTAAAAAAAGTAAAATGCAAAAAATAAAAAGTGAAAAGAATGATGGAGGGTTATCCACGTGGTTAGAGAAGTATTAAAAGAGGTGGGTAGATGGCTGATACTTAAAAATGAAAAACAGTAAGTCTTTAGTAAAGAAGAAGAAAAGGCAAAAGAAAGTGGAAAGAAGGAGAAAGAAGCAGAGCAACGGCAAAAATCCAAACCAGAGAGGCCCAAACAGAGAGACAACAAAGAGAGAACAATGAAATTCTTGCAAAATACTGAGAGTCTAAGAAGGATATATGCCTAGGTAATGTATTTTTTTCAAAAAAATGTTCTTGCTTGGTGAGCTTTTCTTATAGATCAGAGTTTTTTTAGCTTACTGCAGGTGGAAGTGAGTTGAGATGAAGAGGCAGAAATGGAGAGAGCAATTGGTATTTTAGTCATTATCAAAATATTTGAGGACATTTTAGTAACTAATTTCACAAAAACATGCGGTGCGAAAATAAGATTTTTTTGTTAAAAACAACGTTTTCAAAAAAGTTGACTACCAGCTCCAGTTTGAAAATGTAGGTTTTCGGCGTTTTTTAAAACGCGGGTTCCTAAAAATCGTGGGGCCAAACACATCAGTTTCGCGTTTTTTGCTGAAAACGCAGTTTTTCTCTTTGAAACGGGGGCCAAACCCACCCTTCATTCAATTTTTGTTGTTGACAATGGAGAAAGGTGGATGGATTCGTTATAATGAAACCACATGAGCTTGAAATGAGTTATGAAAATTATTTAGGTTTGATCATTTAAGTATGTATGTATTTATTTGTCCTTCTTCTTATTTTAAATATCCTTTTATTTTATTTTTGGATGGAAACATGATGCATATGGTAAATATAAACATGAATCGTGTTTTATAAAAATTGGACTATATTCAACTTATGCCAAAAAAAAAAAAATTACATTATATTAAATTTTAATTATCCTATGGTAAATATACTTTCTTAGTTATTTTTTTAAACCAAAAAGTAGGATCTATCCTAAATCCGATTCGTAAAGTCTCTTTATCGATCTTGTCCTACAACATTTTGAACTACAAAAAATATATATATATATTCAACAAAAGAAGTAAAAAGAATTAAAATTAATTTAAATTTTATTTTCAATAATTTTCCTGTATATTACACCGGTTTGCGACTAATGTTAAGTAAATTGAAGGTTATTATGACATTGTTGTGAAATTTTGTCATGATCTTATCTTTATTAAACATTTTTTCCTAATTTGTGGGGAGCGGTAATTGACACATTATTCATTTTTATATGTACCCATGTCTATCATCTGGTTTGATCTCCTTAACAGTTATCGAAAATTTGTGAAAAAAGTTATTTAACTCATTGCATACTGAAAAGCCAATATATTATAAAAAAAATAAAAATAAAAAAATGAGTGCAAAGATTTCAATCCTCATTAATATATATATATTATATATATATTGATGGGTCAAGATTTGAAGCATTCCAACCAAAAAAAATTATAATAACAATTGATGTAATGGCTGAATAATGACATTACGCCATTCCATAAAAAAAAATAAAAAAAAAGGAATAATGACATTATGCCTGAGCAGCTCCCCACTAAGTCATAACTACAAACAACGCAGAAAGAATAAACAATATGAAGCATGATATCAGCTTATCGCTGACAGAAGAAAGAAAAGGAAATGTTTAAGTGACCCATACAAGGATACAAAGGGTAAGGGATACACAATATTTTAGGCCACAAAAAAAGAATATGCTTATTTGTTTTCCGTTTATTTTGCTTTTTGTTAATTACATTTTGTAGGCTTTAAAATATTATACATAAATAAAATAAATTACTAATTTATGTAACTTTTTATTATCAACAATAGATTAAAATATAGTTATAAATAAAATATATATATATATATATTATATAATATATATATATATATATATATATATATATATATATATATATATAATTTTTTAAAAATGGTACATAAACCAAAATAAACTATATGCTAAACAGAAAAGTGATGTGTACGGGTGAGAATCACTGAATTAGAACAAAAAATATCTAGGGCCATTTCTTAGAATGATGTGCATCGACTGAGACATATTAAATAAACCAAAACAAGTCAATTTCAACGGATCATCTTTGCCCAATCACTCCATAAGAGATTTATACAAAGCATAGGCTAATAGGTCTGGAAAAATATTTTTCTAGCTCCCGACACTCAAAATCAAATACTGATTTCTATTCTTTGGATATGCAATTAATTTATGAAATTTATTAACAGATGTTCTTAGGACTATGGTTAAGCAATATTAAATATTTATACTTTACGAGAAATAACGAATTTTTAACATTAAAATAATAGACTAAAATATTCTTAAAAACTGTTTTTGTATTATTTTAATATTAATTACTTCTTAGCAAGTGGAAATATTGAATATTTCCTTAACTATTACACTAAGGATATCAGTTAACAGGACCTTTTATGGATTGGCTAACTAGGTATATTAATTGTTAGTACAAATTACCAAGTTATATTAGTTGAAAAGAATATGGTCTCCCATCGAGTGTACATTTTCCTTTTACAAAAAGATATGAGGTACAAGACTCTTGCAATTAAGGGTGTCCATGGGTCGGGTGGACTAGGTTTTGGGTAATCTAATATCCGATCCCATTGAGTTGGGTTTGAAGAGATACAATCCGTTAACTATCCACACAAGTGGTTGGATCAGGTGATCGGGTTGGGTGGGTCGAGTGATTGGGTAGCATCAATATACACAACAATACAACATCAAACTACAATATTAAAAAAAATAAATAAAAAAAGAAAAAGAAAAAAAAGAAATCAAACCTAAAAACCAAATAAAGCCACAAATTTCCAAATCAAAACTCCATGCAAACCCTCCCAATACTCTGCATCCAATTTTAGGTGTTTGAGGCTCGCACTTTCTATGGGTTCTAGATTGCGAAAATATCTACTCTAATATGTACAACCTCTAGCTCAAGACCTATATCAAAGGCTCAGTAGAGAAAAGCTGACTTTTCCACGCCATGTTGTGAGTTGGTGAGTGGCGATGGTGGCTAGGGTTCGAGTTGCGGTAGCTAGTGTTTAGATCGATAGATTGGTGCTCGGAATGGGGGGGTCTGAGTGGATGTGGCGGCGATGGCTAGGGTTTGAGAGAGTAAGGGAGGTAGTGATAGTCACTGAGAGAGTGAGATCTAGGAGAGTGAGGGAGGTAGTGAGAGTCACTGAGGGAGTGAGATCTGAGAGAGTGATTGAGGCTAGGAGAGAGAGAGTGTGTGAGGGACAAGTGGGCACTGTTGGATAGAATTAAATTAATAGGCGGCCAGGTCTGTCGGTTACCCGATAAATAAAAATAAAAAATTAAAAAAAAAAGCTAAGACTCGAACCGAAACCTGAATATTTCCAAAAACCCAATCTATATTCGAATTCGTCTGAATGAGCGCTCGTGGTCGGGCGGATGGATGCTTGGGTCGGGTTGGGCAAGTGATTGGACACCCTACCTGCAACACCAAACTGGATAAATTTAGATCCAAGTATGTGCAGATGCATTCGCCATTCTTTAGTACGTAGCTTTGATTTATTTTGCATGTTTTCTTGCTTTTATACCAATTTTGGCAGCCAAGTTTATTATTTAGGGAAAAATAAAGAAATGGAGAATTTATTTTCTTCCCTTCATATGGGGCAATAATAAGTCATAGGCAAATAGATTACATATTTCCTCATTTCTAAGGTACAAAAGGGCTTTTAAGAAAAAGTTGCATTACTAATTATGGGCGTAGTTAATTATTCTTACCCAAAAAGTACAAGAAAGGGATAGTTATTTCTTAGCTACTGCGTTACTTGACCTATCTCACAGCTATAATATTAATATCAGAAAGAGTTGAATAGTTAAGATTAAGAAGCTGCAGTTATAGGAGAATGCTGAGAAGCTCCTTGGAAGAAATTTGGGGTAGGAGCATGGCTGTGTTCAGTTCCATGTTGTTTCTCTTCATCCTCTTCTTCTTCTTCAGCATCCCAAAGAAATCGAGCATATGAAGCTAACACATAGCTACAAACAGTCAAAAGAAGTTTAGATATCAAAGCTTAGAGGACTAGCTATAAACGGACAACTACAGTTATAGAACTACAAGGCCCACTAAAAAGAAAATAATAATAATAATAATAATAATAATAATAATCTCCTCAGGAGTCAGGAACCAAATTATTGGAGGGCCCACTTTTTTGTTGAAAGAATCCATCTATAGCAGTAATTTGGTTGACTTAAGATCAAAATAGCTCAAAACATAAACTGAAGAACTTGATCAAAACTTTGAATTCACAACTTCTAAAACAAAGTCATCTATACTTGATAGAAACCACTATTCAGAACCCATCAAGAGCTTTTAATTTTTTCTAACTTCAGGCAAAATCTAACAATTTGATCAAACTAATAAGGAATTGTATGTTTAGCCACTCACGATATAAGCATCAAATTAAATCTACTATTTGCCAAGATCCAAGCAAGATAAGTTGATATATGACCAACAAGAGAGTTTAATCAATACAAAGCTAGCCTTCTTACCAATCATCTGGGGCAGTTTTAACAGCTTGATCAAAATAAATCCCAGCTCGATGAGCATCCTTGTTTGTTTGCCATATCAAATCAGCATAAAGAGACAAAACATTTCCATCACTTGGGTTGGCCAAAATTGCTCTTCCACAATACTCCTCTGCTTTAGCAAAATCTCCACGAACCTATCCCACATATTAAAAGAAACCATTAAAAATTTCCAAACAAAAACTTTACTACATATAAGTGAATTAGCTAGCTTATATATAACAGTAAGTCACATGATCATTTCTTTTATCATTTCTACATTTTTGTAACTTAGAAAGAAAGAAATTATATACAACTTGCAAAGTAGCTCTTTGTTTTAATTACCTCTTTCAAGAACTTTGCGTAGTTTCCAAGCAAAAGCCCATTGCCAGGGTTTGCTTCAATCATGTTCTGGTAATAAGTATCAGTGCTATCACTCCCATGATTATTACTTTCAAAAAACCCTGAATCACCAACATCACCTCCATCTCCTCCACCACCACCACCACCTCCACCACAAATTCGACCACCATTACTTCCAACTCCATCACCCACCACCAGAGTCTGCAAATCACTATCTTTTTTCCCCATAGGAGACCCTTCCTCATCCATAACTCTCTCACCCAACCCAGAGCTTGAAAAAAGTCTCTGAATTGAAGAAGATGAAGTTGATGATAATATTGAATTGGGTTTTAGCTCTTGTTCCTCTTCACCACCTTCTTTGACTCTGAGTTTTGGTTGTTTTTTAAGAGATATGAGGTTCTTCCTTTTGGGCTTTGGTGGGGTTTGGAAGTCTGTTTCTGATAAGGCTTGGATTAGCTTCTTCTTTGTTGAGTCATCAATGGGAAAATGAAAAGATGGTGTTGCTAACGAGAGTGATCTGGTTCTTGAAAGCTGGATATGTTGGTCACCATCTGGGGATGATGAATCCTTGGAGTGATGAGGCAGCCATGAATTCAAGATTGGTGTCGAGGAACTTCTTAGAAGCATGGTTTATGATTGACCAGAGATAGAGAGAGAATGGGACTGAGTTAGAAGAGATCTATGGGCTTTTGAGAGATAGAAGAGAGAGAAAATGAAGGTTGTAGATGAAAAAAATAAAAGGACAAAAAGATCTAAACAATGAGACAAAAGGAGTAAACAGTGAAAAACAAAGTAGAGAGGAGAAAGGCTTTTGAGAAGAGATTCAGATCCCATGTACTACCCAAATGATATTGCATTGCATGGGTGCAATATCCACTTTTTACTCCTTAACTTTTTTCATTTTTATGTATTTTTATCATTTTGCCCTTTTGATATTATTATTATTATATTTTATTCAAAGACTGAAATTTAAAGTTAACTTTTTAATTTTTGATCTCAGCCCTTCAAATGAATTGCAGCCCATGCAATACCTTGGGATCTCAATCCTTTGAGAAGTTGGGTCTATTTGTTACAATCTTGTTTTTAATGTTTTAGTATAAGGAAAATATTCTTTAACACCATGGTGTCAAAGTTTCCTTTCACACCACCACTAAAGACAAATTATTATTCCCAATTAACTGTTCCAAGTTTAGTTATCTTTGTATCCAAACACCTCGTTCATTCATATTTTTACTCTTTCCCTTCACAACAACAGAAACTCTCTCTCTCACCCAAAGCTCTCTCCTCCATTGAAGATGTGCTCCCCCGAAACTCTTTCCTCCATTGAAGTTGTACTTTCCCGAAGCTTTCTCCTCCATTAAAGTTCTTCTCTCCGGAAACTCTCTCATCCATTGACGATCTGAACTCTCCTCATGAAGGCATGACAGTTGATGTTTAAAGGTGTGTGTGTGGGTTTGATGTTTGAAAGAGTGGATTTGTTTGGGTTTAAGAATGATTTCACGGAGAGAGCTTTTGATATTTGAAGATTTGGGTTTTCTTTGGATTTGGGAATGGTTTCACGAAGAGAAGATTTGATGTTTGAAATTGTGGGTTTCATTGTATTGGGCAATAAAACGTGTTGGGTTTGATATTTGTAAGCTTTTGAATGGTTTCTTTTTTGTTTGGAAATAGAACTTTAATTTTGAGTGATTTGAGATTGAAAATAATAAAATTTGGTTTTTTTAAATTTTGAAGTGATTTTGGTTGAGATAAAAGATAATAAAATTGTTACAAAGATTAAACCATAGTATTATTTTCTAGAAATTGTGGACATACTATAGAAATTATGGACAATTATATTTGAACATGTTGAATCGATGCCAAGAAATATGAACAATTAGTATGAACATGTTCAAATGTTCAAACTAATTTCCAGAAAATGTGGACAAAACCATGAAATTATGGACAATATTGTCCACACTTTCTAGGAATTGGTATGAACATTCGAGTATACCCAGAAAATGTGAACAGTGTTAGTTTGAACATTTGATTCTACCCAAAAAAAGTGGACAATTTTATTTAAGTGTGAACAATATTGTCCACACCTTCTAAGAATTGGTATGAACATTTGACTCTACCCAGAAAATGTGAACAGTGTTAGTATGAACTTTCAAGTCTACCTAGAAAATGTAGACAATTTTATTTAAGTGTGGACAATTTCTGAGAATTTGTTTGAACATTTGAGTCTACCCAGAAAATGTGAACAATGTTCGTATGAACATTCGAGTATACCCAGAAAATGTGGACAAATTTATTTAAGTGTGGACAATATTATCCACACTTTCTAGAATTTGTATGAACATTCGAGTCTACCCAGAAAATGTGAACAATGTTAGTATGAACATTCGAATCTATCTAGAAAATGTGGATAATTTTATTTAAGTGTGGACAATATTATCCACACTTTATGGAAATTAATATAAACATTCGAGTCTACCTAGAAAATATATACATTTTGGAAGGAAAGTAATAGTCGGATTTTTTAGAACAAAGCTAGCTCTTTGGATAAAACGGAAGATTTTCTAATTAGCAAAAATAGAAGGGCTCAACTCCAATTTGAGTATAGCCTAATCGAGAAAGAATGAAGACTACCCCTATGGAGATACTCATGTCCAGAAAGAAGAAAGAGTGTGTGAGGGGTGTTTTTGTAGTTTTGCCACGTGGCGTGCCGAGGGCGATCACTACGTGGACTTGAGTTTTAAACGGGGTAGTCGAACCCAAAATTCAACCAAGGGCCCAAAGTTTGGCCCAAGGGTTAGTGGGACACTTTCCAAAAATATTCAAGAACCAAGAACCGAAATCGTAAAGTCCAAATAAAAATAAGAACAAGGACTAAGAAGCTTTACCAATGCAATATTACCAACAAAAGAATTTAAAGAACAATCATTGGACCGAGCCTCTCACTGTTCCTTAGCTGGATTGAACTTGAAACAGAATAACTCCAACAAAGATTACCAGAACAAGTGTTTTCCATGATTCTGCTGACATCTGCCATAAGACAAGTGAATAGTAATAAGCTTGTTGAGACTAAAAAGAGGGTTGACTTGTTGGGAGAGAGTCAGTCCTGATGAGACATGCACAAGGGTGAGAGAAAGATGTGTTTGGGCCTTTTGTGGAGCTAAATCAGTGGTGGAAAACCATTGTAATCCTTATAAGACATTTCAGGATTTCTGCCCAGACATCTGTCAGGAGAGTTTTCTGGGGAATAAAGGAAGATTAAATGATGAATCCTAATCTTTTCAAATGGGATTGTATTTCTGGGTTTTGATTGGTATTTCTAAGTTGGAAATGACATCAAAACATCTGTTTCTCGGGGCCCTCTCTTGGAGAATCCCAGAAGTGGACTAATTGGTTCTTAGATAGAACCTTTTCTCTTGTGTTAGGTTAATTGTGGTAATTTCTTGAGTTGTTGGGAGTGTTTTTCTGATGATGATGGATCTGTTGGATCTGATGCATTAAGAATGCAATCAGTCCTATTTATAGGAGTGATTAAGGTTGCCTAAACTGAGATTATAGCTTCCCCTTAACCTTATTGATTTCCAAGATCAACTCCTTATGACATGTTTTGTCAAAGAGAGTGTCTTATAAGTAAAAACAATCATGGTCCTTCCCTAATGTCAGGGTAAGGCCTTCTTTTCCTCTGAAATGGCTTTGTCAAAGGCACTCATTGCTTAGTTGGTGGGTTTTTTGTGTAAGGTCAAGTCTATGCATGTCTCATGTGACTTTGGTTTCCATAAACTCATCATTGTGCCTCCCAGCAGACCCAATGACAGCAGTTCATGGTTGCCAAGATCTCGGGAACTTACTCCCCTCCACCAAACCACACTCCTCAAGTCAGATCAACATAAGGAAAGTAGCTTCCTCACGAGTCTGGGCCGTGGGAGCTACTCCTTGAGTCCTTTTGGGACCGGAATGGGCATGGTTATGGGCTTTCCATCACATTTCCTCATTTCCCATGCGTCTTGGTTGTTTCCCTTAATCTTTGAGCTGTAATGCATAAGTCTGTTGCGTGAACAATACCAGAATTCATGGTTTCCGGTGAGATGGAGAGCTGAGATGAGCTGTAGATGCTTGAGTAATTTGAAAATGGTGAATTAGCTGCTGTTGTCACATTGGAGAAGATGGCATGCTGTTGTTCTTCTCTTTTTTAGTAAAATCAGACATGGTGTGGGCTCTACCAGCAGCAAATATGCAGCCATTTCTTTGTCAGCTTCAGTTTAGACTTCATGGGGCCCACGGATGAGCTGTTCTCAACTATTCAAGTGCTGGGCTGATTGGTATTTGGGCTCCAGTTGTCTTCCTCAATGAATCCAATAGTGTTTGGACCCAATAATTATATTACAATATTTTGGGTTATAGGCTTTATGTGAGTTTCTTTTGGGCTTGTGAACAGTGCCGAGACACACTTTGCAATAGGCCTGGATAGTTTATTAAGTGCTATATAGGGTGTTTTAGTGGATTGGGCTATATATTTCAGATTGTGGGCTTTTAGAATAGTGTCAAAGTACTTTTAAAAATAGGCTCAAGTAATTTATTGGAAGTTATTTAGGATATTTCAATGGACTGGGCTTATTGGGCTGATTAATTAAATAATCAATTAAGCCCAAATATTTTATTGGGGGCCCATTCAAATGTTTAGTCAAAAAATGGGCATATACATTTAGCCCCCCGAGCCCGTGACTTACCCATGGTGAGTCACATGTGAGCCAAAATAACTGTTCAATTTTTTTTTTTTTTCTTGACGGGTATTTTTTAAAGAAGATGGTGGTTCAGTTTTTTGTGGAAATAGTAAAGGAGTGGGAAGGACATACTTGCTGGTAATGGCTCCTATTTTCAAGGGGCAACCTGAATTAATGGCCATTATCCCCAGCTTTAATGGCTCAACCATTTATTTGACTTCCACACTTACTCAGCTATTACCCATTTTCCCGAGAAAACAGAGAACAGATTTGATACAAACAAACTTCAGCTCTTCTTCTTCTTCCTTCTCCTTCTCCTTCTCTTTTTCTTCTTCTTCTCTTCCTTGTTCACCATCAATGACTTTTTCTTCAAGGAGACCAACGAGAGGACGTGGGGGAATTTCTTCCGATAAGGGAGGTCCTTCTGTTGTTGGTGGGATGGCGGCGAAAGGCTCAGAGGACAATAGTGGCAGCTCTGACTCTATTTTAAGATCACCAGAGCCTCTTGGAGATATATTGGGTCGACCCACTGTTGACCCATGGTATAGAAGCAGTGAGAGATTCCCTTCTGTCCCATCAAGCCTTCAACCACCACCGGCAGACTGGGAGTGTCTAGTTATTAGAGAAGACGCTGCGGCAGATGTGGCTTGGACTCCAAATTTCCGAGAGATCCGAGACCTTCAGATTCAGAGAAACGAAATGCTTACTGTGCCTTTTGTTTTTTATTTCCAATGTTCGAGAGCTATTGAATGGGCGGATTGGATAGATTCTGAGCTCGCTGATAGATGATTTTATGACTGGTTGGAGCAAGCCGGTGTACTTCGCTCAATTCTTATTTCGAGATGTTCAAACATGTACTGTGACACCGAGGCATTACGGCAGCTGGTGCGGAGATGGTGTCCATCCACGCACACATTCTTCTTTGCTCACTAGGAAATGACTGTTACATTAGAGGATATAGAGAATCATTGGCTGCTGCCAATACTGGGTGATCAAGACCAGCAGAACTTGAGCTTTCCCCTGAGGAATTGAAGATCAAAGCTGCTCTGGCAGATTATATTGGGCAAAAGAATGTTGCCCTAGGTACTCAAGCTGCGAGGTTCAATCCCTGGATGGAGCATTTCAATAGAGAGGAAGATCCTTTGATTCGAAGAGCTGCTTTTGTAACATACTGGCTCAACAAATGTATTTTTGGTGAGCATCTCACTTACTCGATCAAACCCTTGTATTTTCCTCTTGCTATTAAGATTGCTGCAGGCACTTGCTTTCCTCTTGCTTCTCTGTTACTGGGACAACTTTACACTCAGTTGGATTTGCTACACGTTGAGGAGTCAGCTGGGGCATCTTGCCACATTGTTACTACGGCTCTCAATTCATCCATTGTGCACACATTTCTTTGGGAGCATGCCTTGGAGTATATAAGAAAGGGTAAGAAACCCTATGAGGCCCATCATAAATTTGCGTCGATGCCGGAGGAAATTGCTGCTAATGTTGGTAACTTTCAGGGGGATGTACCTGCTGTGTATCGTTGGGTAGGTAGTAAATTTTACGATCATAGCTTGATACCCTCCTTGGATAGCAAGAGCAAAGTTTGCTTGGAGACCGTATGGGGTGACCCATCACGGATTTTCGTATGAATCAGTGATGTCTGGGTTTCGTAATGTAGAAGCCCAAGACTATACCCTCATTGCTGGAGACATTGGGTTTCTGACTTATCTTTCTGCCACCAATGCTGGCTGGTTGCCAGTATTGTCTTCTGGCGAATTTTAGTTCATGGCCTATGGTGCTCATAGAGTAAGAAGGCAGTTTGGATTTTATCAGGAGGTGCCGGCTGTTATGGGAATAGCAGCAGGTGAAATTCCCATCATCAATCTGTTCCTGAAGGTTAGGTCTTTTGCCTATTGGAGCTGCATTGCTCCTCGGGTTATAATCCCCAGTGGTGATAGGGTTGGTATCTATACCACGAGTATGAGCAATTATTGGAGGGAGCTAATGGCTGCAATGGTGGAGTTTAGAAATAGTAGAAGGGGAGACATTTCCCACTTGTTGGAGTCATACACTTCCCCACTACCTCACCCTCGCTTGTTTGTGGTCATGAATACTATGACCACTTATACGAATTGCCAAAACTTGGGTTATGCCGTGTGGTACCACGAAAACTCACGGTGGGTGATATATGGTAATCACCACCCTCCTTTGTGGTTGAGAGATCATCCTCATATTGCTGCACCTGGGAAAGTACCATCCAGCAGGGGAAGAAAGACTGCTTCTGTTGGTACCCCCGCTGCTAAAGGGAAACATTCCAGTAAATCCAAGAAGAGAGAAGCTCCGAGCAAGGATTCTCCTGCCCAAGCTTAAAAGAAAAGGAAGACAAGTGCTGCTAAGAGTAGCAAAGAAGTCTTAGTTTTAAAAACTGCTATTCAGAAACCTTCACCAGCTGGAGAGAGCGCTGTTTAAGGGGTTTCTGCCCCTGTAAGTAAGAAACCAATGAGAAAGACCAGGGCTGGGAAGAGGACTTTTATTCCTCCAGCCTTCCCGAGTGCACCATCATCCATTGCCGCACGCGTAACTGCGCGCAAGTCGACTCAAAGTGTCATTTATTCTGAGAAGAGAGTAAGTGTCTTCATTCTTGCTCCTTTATTTATCAATTGATGGACTTTTTCTCATGGTGTTGACATAGTTTCTGTTTTATGGCAGTCTAAGCAAAGAGCTGACACGGTTAGTCGTGTTCCAATTGAGATACCGGTATGTGTTTAGCTATGGTACCTTTCTTTTAGTAAAAACAGTGTTCTCATGCTTTCTTTCTTTTGTGTAGGATGATTTGAGCAGCTCATCATCATCCTCAAGTGATAAAGATGATCCATCTAGAGCTGCTATGGAAAGAGCTGAAAGTGAGGATACTGAAATTGTTGCTGCAGAAACTGTTTCTGGTGCAGAAGATGTTGCAGCAGAAGCTAGCTCTGCTAATGAGAGTACTACTTCAAGTACTTCTCCTGATGAAGAGGGTGTTGAAGTAGGGACCAGTATTGAAGAGGATGAAGTATCCATGGATGAATTAGAAGCTGCAGAAGCTACTTTTGACAGTGATTCGACTATATCTGTTAGTGAACCCAGATCTGTAGAAAGGACTGTTGAAGAACACACAACTGTTGAAGTCGTTACCAGTGCTGACAAAGCTGTACTACCCCAATAACCATAGCCACTTGTGGTGAGACAGCACAAGATCATCATTCTGAAAGTGGTAGCCATGTGGACCCTTCATTGCTTGATTCAAGCCCTTGCACCCGCCATTATGTTAGGAGAGCCCTTAGGGGAAGCATAGTGTCCACAGATTCTGAGAGGATTATTTCAGCCATTGTCAGGGTGTCAACACCTCCGAGTCCTCTCCATGAGTCTGGTAGTATTGCCCCTACACCTGTAGTTATGGCTACTGTGATGCCTACTGCAGTAGCTGTTCAAGATAATGAAACTGTACCAGCAGTTGCTGAGGAAGTTCTTGGTGATGAAGAAGTTTTTGTGCATATCCCGGAATGCTTCAGAAGGTAATAATATTGTTGATAGCATACTAATTAATGAGAATCTTGTGATTGACACTGATTCTGGTACAGTTGTGACTCAAGTTGAACATGCAGAAGTTGTTGCTAGTGAAGATCCTGTTCAGGCAGATGTCACTCCTGGTAGTGATGTTCCAGTTATAGAAGAGGAATTGGCCCAAGACCCTGTAGATGATATAGACATGGCAGACACCCATGATAGCTATGATGAGGTCTTGGCTGAGACAGAAGATCATGTGGCTAGTGCTCAGGCGGTTGATTTGGAGGTCACTGCTCTTGTAGCAGCTCATGCAAGCCCAACCGAAACAGGTATTTGGCCTTTTATCAATATCTTGCCATTGCTCTTGCTTGATGGCAGAGATTTCTTGAAATGTATAGACAAAGCTTGATCATTTGCTTGCTATGTATAGAACTTGTATATGCATATTTCTTGTTTCTTGATTATGGGCTGTTTAGACATGAGTTGATGCTCATTCATTGCCTATGACCATAAAAACAAATCTTGATAGATGCAATAGACATGGATTGATTCTCATTTGCTGTCTTTTGTTATTGTTGCTTGCTTGTTATTGTTGCTTTTGTTATTGTTTCGGTTGATTTGGAGGTCACTGCTCTTGTAGCAGCTCATGCAAGCCCAACCGAAACAGGTATTTGGCCTTTTATCAATATCTTGCCATTGCTCTTGCTTGATGGCAGAGATTTCTTGAAATGTATAGACAAAGCTTGATCATTTGCTTGCTATGTATAGAACTTGTATATGCATATTTCTTGTTTCTTGATTATGGGCTGTTTAGACATGAGTTGATGCTCATTCATTGCCTATGACCATAAAAACAAATCTTGATAGATGCAATAGACATGGATTGATTCTCATTTGCTGTCTTTTGTTATTGTTGCTTGCTGTGTGAGTCTGGCAAACATGGGTTGATGCCCATTTGTTACATGCCATTTGGTAGCTCCAAACTTGCTGTAATGGAAGCATGAGCCTAGTAGAGATAGGACGACTTCCCACCCGTTGTATGCTGTTTTCACAACTTCTTTTAGTTAGGTGAGCCTAGTAAACGTGGGTTGATTTCCACTTATTGTCCATCCATGTTGTGGCCACATCCTTTTATGATTATGTGAGCCCAGTATCAATGGGTTTTGTAAGCCTTGTCCCATCTTTTGCCCACTGTTTTGTGGCTACATACTCCCAATAAAATGAGCTTGGTGGACATTGGTTGATTCCCATTTGTCGTCCTCCATTGTGTATGGACATGGGTTAGTTCCCATTTGTTGTCCTCCATCCGGTGAACCTGGGTTGATGCCCAATTTTTGTCCTCCATTTGGTGTAGTAGGTGAGCTCAATGGACATGGGTTGATTCTCATTTGTTGTCCCCTTTCCGATGAACCTGGGTTAATGCCCAGTTGTTGTTCACCATCTAGGCCTAATTGGCTGAGCTCGGTGGACATCGGTTAATGCCCATTTGTCATCCTCCATTTGGTGAATCTGGGTTAATGCCCAGTTGTTGTTCGCCATTAGGTCCATTAGGTAAACCAGTGGACATGGGTTAATGCCCATTTGTCGTCCCCCATTGGGTGAACCTGAGTTAATGCCCAGTTGTTATTCCCCGTTTTGTTTGTTAGGTGAGCTTGATGAATACGGGTTGATGCTCATTTATTGTTCCCCAAATGGCCTAACCATTTCAAGAATAATTTTATAACTAGTGCGGCTTTTTAGTAAAAGAGTGTCAATTAAGCATTTTACTTACTTGTTTACTTTCTTTGCCTTCGCTAGTATTGTTGTGCTTTGTTTAACTGATTTCTTTCTTCTTTTCTTTCATTTTTCTGCAACTGGAAGTGGCAATGAAGCTGTTGCAGAGGAAGAGGAAAGAAGACATCAGACTGCAGCAGTGGAGTCTGCCATCAGGGGTCAGCCAGGATTGCTGTCTGCTGCCAGGTTTGCCACACTGGGAACTTCTGTTTTTGCTGACATGGATGCTTTCTTTCGAGAATTTGACCGTACGTCATTCAGTTCCTGTCATGCCGAGCATTTCTAGATTTTTGATGACATGAAGGCTGACTTTGAGATCTTTCGAATGCCACAAGAGGGAATTCGGTTCTTAAAAGCTTTATGAAAAAAGTACAGCAGTTGCTCATCATATTTCAGACTTGGCGTGCATGTGGGGAGTTCTATGCTGACTCTTCTTTGTTGTGTGCTTGCTCACAGGGAGCATACCAGACTTGAGGACATTACTGAAGTCTACATTCTCGAGTGGAAAGCCGTAGTCCAAGAGGCAATTGAAGGAGGCTTTAGATTCGGCTTTATCCTTGACTATCTGAGGAGATTAGCTCATGACATATTCAGTAGGAGGATTTTGACTAAGTTGAGGGCTACGGAGGCTCGTGTTACTGCATTGAGAGATGCTCTGAACATGGTTGTGCCAAATCCGTGGGACTTGGCTTCTGCTAGAAGAGTTTCTGCAGAATCTCATGCTGAATCGGCTCTCCATGGCTTGCTGGCTTGAGCACTTCATCCACTGCATCCCTTTCTTTTTGTTACCCTCCTTTTTTTGTAATATATCAACCATGTATAGGCTTTAACATTGAAACTCAGTTTCACTTTGCTTTTTTGGCACATATTTTGCTAAGTACATTTACTTGTGAACAATGAAACTTGACTTTTGTCAACTTTACTTGCTTGAATTGCATTGTACAAAAGGTTGACATATTTTGAAATACAAAAGAAAGGCATTTTAACTCCTATTACCCTTAGCCTAGCATAAAATGCTTGCAAGCTATTTCAAAAGAAGAAAGATACATAATACAGATTTGCTGGAATGCATCTTACAAGTAGTAGTGTTTCAGCCACTTTCCATTGATAGGATCTGCCAAGGCAGTCCCATCGGACTTAGACAGCTTGTAGTAACCACTTCCATGTGCTTCTCGGATAATATATGGTCCATCCCAATTAGGGGAGAACTTGGATGGAGATGGGAGGTTTCTCCTTACAAATTCAGCGGCTTTCAAAACCATTTGTCCCTCCAAAAACTCGGATTCGAAGGGCTTTGCTGTAAACATTGGTCATCTTTTGGTAGTTTCTTTGGCTTTTGCTTTAGCCAAATCCCTTGCCTCATCAAGTCCTTCCAGATCTGCCATTCGTGCTTCAACACACATATTAGTATCTACCTCCAACTCATTCCCTTGCATTACTCGTGGACTAGGCACAACCAATTCAGTAGGAGAAATAGTATCAATGCCATAAACAAGTGAGAAAGGTGTAAAACCTGTTGCTGTTTTGTGTGAACTTCGGTATGCCCAGAGAACATCTGCCAGGTGGGCTTTCCAGTCGTTCCCATAATCAAACACCATTTTGCTCAAAATTCGCAGCAACATTCTATTTGTGGCTTCAGCTTGCCCATTATCTTAAGGGTAGTAAGGTATGGAACGTCGATGCTTGACTCAGCAATGTTCTAGCACTTCCCACACGTTCTTATTTATAAATGAAGTGTCATTGTCGCTAATAAGCTTGTATGGGATGCCAAAACGAGTGATTATATGTTCTCGAATAAAGTTTGCAACTGCAGCACTTGTTGCTTTTCGGAGAGGGATGGCTTCCACCCATTTTGTGAAGTATACGTAGCTACGAGAATCCAAATGTAACCACTAGAGGCCGGATTGATAGGGCCAATGAGATCTAGCCCCCAAGTGTGAAATGGCCAAGGTGTAGCCATGTTTTGGAGACTAGTTGGGTGAGTATGGATTAAGTTGGCTTGGACTTGGCAAGTATGGCATGTTTTCACAAAATCTGTCGCATCCTTTTTCATTGTAGGCCAATAATAACCGAGTGTGAGCAAACATTAGTAGAGCCTCTTTTTTCCTTGATGCTCCCCACATTCTCCCGCATGAGTTTCTTTCATGACCATTTGGGATTCCGATAGGCTAAGACATCTAAGTGGCTCTCCATGAAAGCCTTTTGGAAAAAGGGTTCCCCCTTCCATAAAATACCTCAAAGCTAGCATCTTGAGGCGATAAACATCTTTGGAATTTGACGGCAAAATCCCTTCGAGCAAGTATTCTAAAAATGGTGTGCGCTAATCAGTAGAGACAAAAGTTGCACATACTTTTTCGTTGCTGTAATGGAATTGACAAGTTGGGCATTGGCTCTGTACCTCTGTTGCTTCTGCTCTCATGTTTAGCCAGAAATATCCCAGCCGTTGAAGTCTATGGTAAAGGCTGATAGTTCCACCGTCTCCACAAGTTTTCTCATGGACTTCAGGCAGCTTTTCCTTTGCTTCTTCAATGCCTATGCATCTTGCCAAAACTCCTCCAAGTAGTCTTCTATAAAGATCTCCAGATATCAAGGTGTAATCCTTGATTTCTCTTAAGTCTGCCGCAACAACAGGAGACATGAGCTTGGCTTTGATTGGTATTCGCTAGTCTTCTTGATCTTGAGACAACTCTTCAAATTCTTTTTTCAAAGATTCAGTGATAGGCTCTATCTTCTTACAAATGGTGACATCCATTTCCTCACCTTCGAAGGTTATTTGAGATCCCAAAGTAGCCAAAGCATCCGCATATCGGTTTTCGTTTCTTTGGGCATGCTCTATCTCGAAAGTGTTGAATTTTGCTTCTAATTTCTGTGCCAAAGCTCTGTAAGGTGCCAAAGATGGTTCCTTAAGTGAGAATTCTTCTCGGGCTTGACAAACCACAAGGTTAGAATCGCCAATGACTCACAAGTGCTTGATTCCCATTTCATATGCTATTGCCAATCCGGCTAGGTAAGCCTCATACTCAGCTGCATTGTTAGAACATAGGAAATCAAATTTGAAAGACTTTGTTACAGCTTCCCCATCACCTTTTTGGAGAACAATGCCGGCTCCTGCTGATGTAGCAGTTGATGAGCCATCAAATCTCAAGGTCCAAACAGAATCTGCCAAACCTGCTAGGAATACTTCGTTGATTTCCTCGGGTACTTCATCTGAAATAAATGAGTTATCTTCCCCAGGAAATTGAGCTAATAGATCAGCAATGGCTTGACTTTTAATAGCAATTGGTGTTTCTGCAATGATCTCATATTGTGACAGCTGCAAAAGCCACTGTGCTAGTTTGCCAGACAATACATGCCGTCGCAGCAGGCTTCTGATAGGATGAGATCTTGTCATTAATTAGACCTTGTGAGCTAAAAAATAATGTCGGAGTCTCTGGGAAGCATAGATTAGAGCTAAGCAAGATCGCTCAGCCCCCGAGTATCGGCTTTCAGCATCCTTGAGAGTACAGCTAACATAATAAATGGGTTGTTCAACCCCATTATCATCTTTTTGGGCTATCAAAGCCCCAATTGCTTGACTATTTGAAGCTAAGTAAAGTCGAAGAGGTTTCCCAAAAATAGGTGCACAAACAGTAGGAAGTTTAGTCATGATGTTTTGTACCTTTTCAAAGGCTTCTTGGCATTCGGTAGACCAATGGAATGGAGCTCCCTTCTTCAAGAGTGGGGCAAAAGCAGAAGTTACAGCTGCAAGACCAGAAATAAACCTTCTTATGTATGACAGCTTGCCTAAGAAACTCTTCAGCTCTTTGTGTGTAGTTGGTGGCTTCATAGTGGCTATGGCAGATGCCCTTGCTGGATCAACATCAATACCACGTTGGTGCACTAAGAAACCCAGAAATTTGCCAGCTGAAACTCCGAATGCACATTTGAGAGGGTTCATCTTGAGTTTGTACAGTCGGCATCTCTCGAAATACCTTTTTCAAGATGCCAAAATGATCCTCCCTTGTCTTGGACTTCACCACAATATCATCAACGTAATCTTCAATTTCACGATGCATCATGTCATGAAACATGGCTGTCATGGTTCTTTGATACGTGGCTCCGGCATTCTTGAGTCCGAATGGCATGATGGTGTAGTAGAAATTCCCAATAGGTGTGCGAAATGTGGTCTTCTCCGCGTCTCTTAGAGACATAAAGATTTGATTATAACTGCTAAAACCATCCATAAAGGAAAACATTGCATGACCAGCAACTGAATCAATCAAGAGGTCCATGTTAGGCAGTGGAAACTCATCCTTAAGACATGCTTTATTGAGATTACGGAAATCCACACAACACCTGATCTGGCCATTCTTTTTCTTAACAGGGACTATATTGGACAACCACCGTGGGTGCTGTATTGGCTTGATGAAACTAGCTGAAAGTAGCTTCTTCACTTCTTGAGTAATTTGAGTTTCGACCTCCGGATGGAAGGTCCTCATAGGTTGTACCACTGGTCTAATACCCGGTTCAACATTTAAAGAATGAGCAACAAGTTTCGGGTCTATCCTAAACATTTCATCATATTGCCAAGAAAAAACATCTTGATATTCTTTTAACAATTCTACTAAATGCATTTTTTCTTCAACTGATAATGATGCACTAATAGAAACAGGCCTATGTACATTGGGATCAGAATTTAGATTGATTACCTCAAGTTCTTCTTTCGCAGAAAGTTTGGAGTCTGCTGTAGCAGCTTCTGCTGTGTTTGCAGATTCTGGAACATTTGCTTCATTCACTGTAAAACATGAAGGCTGTAAGATTCCCTCTTCTGGTTCGGGGGCCTCTTGTTGGGGATAATTGGCCCCCGCGCACCTTTATAAGCGGTAAATAGTGCGACCCATCCGGTAAACGAACGTGCACACATTGTGGCTGACTCTTACTGGTACTAGCTTCTACCCTGCGCTTCTTTTTCCGTTCCAGCAGATCTCTCAAGTCTGCCTCAAGAGTATCCTTTATTTCTTCCCATTTGGGCAGTGGAATTCCAATAGGTTTAGCAAGTGATGCTTCCCCTGCTGGAGTAATTTCATCATATAGGGCTGCCTCAACAAAGTGGGACTCGGATTGGTCGAAAGGCGTGGAGTTGGCGGCTATTCGGATAGGCTTTCCGTTAAGCCTTCCCTTCACACATTGGTGGTAGGTGGAGGGGATGAGCTGGTGTTTGTGCAGCCAAGGTCTTCCCAATAATATGTGGTAAGGAACCACGGAATCCACAACATGAAACCGTGTCAAAGCCACAATGGGACCAACCTTTAAAACAAGTTGAATATGCCCCTTAGTGTATTCACCAACACCACCGAAACCTTTTATCTCCATAGGTGCTCCTTGGATCTTCTTTTGGGAGATTTTTGCTGCTTGGATAGTGCTTAGGGGAATAAAGTTGATGCAAGAGCCGGTATCTACTAAAGCACGCCTCACTTGCACCTCATTGATTGTGGCTGAGAGGTAGAGAGGACGTCGATGATCTAGATACTGAACCTCCATATCTTCATCTGTAAATGTTATTGCATTGGTTGTTTCCAGAAAAGCTCGGCTAGCATGGGTTTCGGCTGTAAAGCAGTGAGTTCCAGGAATCTGCTGCTATGGCCATGATGGCCTCAGTAGCTGCTATGCGAGCTTCTAGATTCAATCCCAGCTAATTGAAGAGAGATCGAAACCTAGGATTCCTTTGCAATGTCTTGATGGCTGCAGGTGTCATGGCAGAATTTGCAGCAACAGGCTCGTCCATGTCCACATCACTAGCACTTCCATGAATGACAACCGAAACTATAGCTCTATCCTTATGCTTGAGGAAAGGATCAGTATGTACCCTTTGTTTTGCTTGAGGGAGTTCCAAGGTTCCGTCTTGAATCTTCTCATGAAATTTTCTTCGGAAAGTCCAGCAATCTGCTGTGGAGTGATGAACATATTGATGAAAGTAGCAGAATTTTGGATTTTTCTTGTCTTCTTCGGTTACCTTCTTTGAAACTTCTGGGAGCTTGACAACACCATCCGCTACCCATTTGTTAAGAATAGCCATCATCTCTTCCAAGGTGCAAGGAACCGGAGGTGGTGGCTCCTCAAAAGATCTTTCGGACGACTTCTTTCGCTTGTTGCTTACGGTGGACACCGTAAGAACTTGTGGCTGGCTCTTCTTTTCTTTAGGCTTTTCTGCATGAGGCTTGACTGATAGTGCTGTTTTCCGAGCCTTTTGGAGAAGCTGTGCAAATCTTGAGATGTCAAGGTTCTCAAGATGAGCCTGGAATTCTGGCAACATATTATCTATACAAACTCCCACCAGCTCGCCTTCTTCATAATTGGCATAGCAATCCAAGGATATATCATGAAAACGATATATGTAGAGGAGTAAGTCTTCCCCACCAGCTTGTTTTGTAGTATGTAGGTTGAAAAGGGTAATCTTTTCCTCCGCTTGGAAATATTTTCCTCAAAACAGCTCGACCATGTCTTTCCATACTTTCACAGACCCGGGAAGCAAGGTAGTGTACCATGTGTAAGCTCTATCATCAAGAGACTTCGAGAACTCACGAAGGCATAAATCTCCATTGCCGGCGTAAGCCCCCATTGAGTCTATGAACTTGCTAATGTGTACAAGAGCACTCCCTTTTCGGCCATCAAAGCGTGAGAAAGTTGGTACAACATACTTCTCGGGGTAAGGCTGCTTCAACAACTCAGTAGGATAAGAGGGCTTTTTTACAAAAAGTCAAGGCTCCTTTGGATTCTTCTCTCTTTCTTGCTTGAGCAGGTTTGCCACATCCGACATTGTCACAAAGGTAGCTTCTTTTTCGTGTGAACCAGAGTCTTGATGGGGCTTTTCTTGGTTTCCTCCTTCATTTTGAGGAAGGGTCTTCATACCAGCATCCTTTTCCTTAAGCTGTTTGATAGCTTCTGCGAGCTCACTTTGGTTCTGCTGCAAGTTCTATATCAGTTCCAGCAGTAGATTTGTTGGCGGTACCTCCCGGTTTGGATCACTTGGAGGTAGTTGTGGTGGATCTTGTCCTTGTATGTTTGCTGCAAATTCAACTTGGGAATGTTCCGTATGAACTGAGACTTCCCTTTGGTTTCTTCTTTGTCGGGGTTTAGAAGGCATGATTCTTGAGCTCTAGCTTTCTTCTTGGAAGTGTTTATCTCGACTCCCCAGTGGAGTCGCCAGAAATATGAGGGGTGTTTTTGTGGTTTTGCCACTTGGCGTGTCGAGGGCGATCACTACGTGGACTTGAGTTTTAAACGGGGTAGTCGAACCCAAAATTCAACTAAGGGCCCAAAGTTTGGCCCAAGGGCTAGTGGGACACTTTCCAAAAATATTCAAGAACCAAGAACCGAAATCGTAAAGTCCAAATAAAAATAAGAACAAGGACTAAGAAGCTTTACCAATGCAATATTGCCAACAAAAGAATTTAAAGAACAGTCATTGGACCGAGCCTCTCACTGTTCCTTAGCTGGATCGGACTTGAAACAGAATAACTTTGACAGAGATTACCAGAACACGCATTTTCCATGATTCTGCTGACATCTGCCACAAGATCGGTGAATAGTAATAAGCTTGTTGAGACTAAAAAGAGGGTTGACTTGTTGGGAGAGAGTCAGCCCCGATGAGACATGCACAAGGGTGAGAGAAAGATATGTTTGGGCCTTTTGTAGAGCTAAATCAGTGGTGGAAAACCATTGTAATCCTTATAAGGCATTTCAAGATTTCTACCCAGAACATCTGCCAAGAGAGTTTTCTGGGGAATAAAGGAAGGTTAAGTGATGAATCCTAATCTTTTCAGATGGGATTGTATTTCTGGGTTTTAATTGGTATTTCTAGATTGGAAATGACCTCAAAACATCTGTTTCCCGGGGCCCTCTCTTGGAGAATCCCAGAAGTGGACTAATTGGTTCTTAGAGAGAACCTTTTCTCTTGTGTTGGGTTAATTGTGGTAATTTCTTGAGTTGTTGGGAGTGTTTTTCTGATGATGATGGATCTGTTGGATCTGATGCATTAAGAATGCAATCAGTCCAATTTATAGGAGTGATTAAGGTTGTCTAAACCGAGATTATGGCTTCCCCTTAACCTTATTGATTTCCAAGATCAACTCCTTATGACATGTTTTGTCAAAGAGAGTGTCTTATAAGTAAAAATAATCATGGTCCTTCCCTAATGTCACGTTAAGGCCTTCTTCTCCTCTGAAATGGCTTTGTCAGAGGCACTCATTGCTTAGTTTGTGAGTTTTTTGTGTAAGGTCTGGTCTATGTATGTCTCATGTGACTTTGGTTTCTATAAACTCATCATTGTGCCTCCCAGCATACCTAATGATAGCAATTCATGGTTTCCAAGATCTCAGGACTTACTCCCCTCCACCAAACCACACTCCTCAAGTCAGATCAACATAAGGAGAGTAGCTTCCTCACGGGTCTGGGCCGTGGGAGCTACTCCCTGAGTCCTTTTGGGATCGAAATGGGCATGGTTATAGGCTTTCCATCACATTTCCTCATTTCCCATGCGTTTTGGTTGTTTCCCATAATCTTTGAGCTGTAATGCATAAGTCTGCTGCATGAACAGTACCAGAACTCATGATTTCCGGTGAGATGGAGAGCTGAGATGAGTTGTAGATGCTTGAGCAATTTGAAAATGGTGAATTAGCTACTATTGTCACGTTGGAGAAGATGGCATGCTACTATTTTTCTCTTTTTTAGTAAAATCAGACATAGTGTGGGCTCCACCAACAGCAGATATGCAGCCCTTTCTTTGTCAGCTTCAGTTCAGACTTCATGGGGCCCACGGATGAGTTGTTCTCAGCTATTCAAGTGCTGGGCTGATTGGTATTTGAGCTCCAACTGTCTTCCTCAATGAATCCAACAGTGTTTGGACCCAATAATTATGTTACAAGCATATTTTGGCTTATAGGCTTTATGTGAGTTTCTTTTGGGCTTGTGAACAGTGCCGAGACACACTTTGCAATAGGCCTGGATTGTTTATTAAGTGCTGTATAGGGTGTTTTAGTAGATTGGGCTATATATTTCGGGTTGTGGGCTTTTAGAATAGTGTCAAAGTACTTTTAAAAATAGGCCCAAGTAATTTATTAGAAGTTGTTTAGGATATTTCAATGGGCTGGGCTTATTGGGCTGATTAATTAAATAATCAATTAAGCCTAAATATTTTAATGGGGGCCCATTCAAATGTTTAGTAAAAAAATAGGCATGTACAAAGTGTTATCCATGTGGTATGGATAACCTGTGTGTAACAACCTTAACAATGGTGAGAATGGAAACCTTAGCAGTATAGTGCTACTACGGGGACTATGAGATAGGAGACTTTTATTTTGGAGGGTACTCGGAGCTTGGGTTTAACCAATACTACTATTGTTATTGATTTGGTATTTTCTTTAACTGCTACTTAGTTCACTTCTTCTTTATTGTAATCTTGTTGACCTCAATGTGCATCCTTTATGCACCTAGAGACCATATTCCATTAAATTACAAATTTTTATTACTTATAAAAAAAAATTAAAAAAAATGTGGACAATTTCATTTAGGTTTGGACAATATTGTCCACACCTTCTGGAAAATTAGTATGGACATTTTAGTGTACTAAAAAAATGTGGAATAATCAATATTTTAATTTCCATCTACAATAGGTTCAAGACCATTGCATTTACAGGAATGCTAGATAATCAAACATTACAAAGAGAAAAATATAGAAACATTAAATACATTGTATGGTTATAGCAAATCTAGCTAATTTACAAATATAAAATACATATGTTTTCTCTGCAACCTATAAATAACAAATATTATAAGATCACATAACAAATAGACATTCTTCCAAAATATTCCCAGTAGGTGTAGAGCAGCAGAACTTTCAGGTACAAAAAGAGCTCTATACAATCCACTTGAATCAACAAAATTGACCGGAGATATCTACAATTCTTTTTTTAGGTACTGGAAACACTGATTTATCACTTTTTGAGCAATACCCACTGAAAATTAGAGAGGATCCCCCGAAGATACTGCTTGGACAGTGTTCATGAAAAATTGAGGGAAAGAGAGAGATATGAGGTAGATTGGTTAGATTTGAAGAAAAATAAATGGAGAATGAGGAAGATTGAAGAAAGAACAAATGGGGTGGGAAGGAAGAAGTGAACACTTGGGACAATGAAGCAGATGAAAAAAAAAAATGACAAAAGAGAACATGTAGAGGAAAAAGATGAAGGAAAAAAAAAAAAAAAAATGTAATGAAAAATTAAAAGTCAAGGGAGAAGAAAATGTGTGAAGGTGAAAAAAGGAAAAGGGAAAAATAAAAAATAAAATAAGGATTGGCATAAAATTGAGTGGATGAGAAAAAGGGAGAAAATATGGAAATGAGATATTTACAAAAATCCAAACAAATGAAATTGAAAAATTTAGGAAAAGAAAAGTGAGAGAAAGTGGCAGAGGTTTAGAGGAAAATGATGAAGTGGTGGTTGAGATGACAAAATTATAGGATTTGGGTGAGAGAAAAGTGGAGGGAAATGGTTTTTTTTTTTTTTTTTTTTTTTTTTTTTTTTTTTTTGGTTGAGCAGATGAAGTGGGAATAATTGGAGGGAAACAAATCTTTTTCTGAATAAAATTTGTTGTATTGATATAATAATATATATATATATATATATATATATAATATATAAATATTAGACATTAAATATTTTATTCAATTTAAAACTTTTTGCAATATTAGACATTAAAATTAAGAATTGATGCCAAAATTCGTCCGAATATATGTAGGTCGGAAAATTCTCCATATTTGTGAGGTCGGCTAATTCTCCATAAAATTTTTAATTTTCAAAAAAAAAAAAAAAAAAAAATCATTTCCCTCCAATTATTCCCATTAAAAAATTTGTTTCACTTCAATTATTCCCACTCTAATCTACCCAAGTAAAAAAATAAATAAAAAATAAAAAAAAAAGTTTTCCTCCAAATACTTCCTAATTTTATCCATTCCTCTCATCTGCCCAAACCCACCCCCTCGAGAGATGTGTATTTGAAACACTAGTCCTCCATCCTAACTGGTAAGAGTCATTTATGTGCCAAAGAAAGATTTAGGTTCACTCCAACAAAATTTGTAAGGATATAAATATTATGTTAACCAAGGAGTATGTTTTACTCAACTAATCACCATTCATATTTCATAAATATCATTTAATAAAAAATCACAAGGAACCAATGGTAAAGATTTTATGGCTAACGTACTCAATAACAAGCCTTTTTCATTTATCTTTAAAAATAGTAGAAAATAAACAAGGAACCCATCAATTGGTAGTAGGAGCCAGCCCATCAAGTGTCAGATGCAAATTATTCCTCTAAAAGGTCCACAGTTACCATTGCAACTTGCCTCAGGTTGAATTATCCATTTGGTCCTTTAAAGCAAGTTTGGCCTTTTGAAGACAGGTGAGGTATTTGGTCTTTTTGTCTATTTATTAAAACTTCAGCCAGCAATTACTAAGAGCATCTCTAGCAGTGAGTTTTTTGGCTCTGTATCTCCACATGTGGAGAGCCAAAATAAAGAATTCATACTCTAGCAGCTCTTCAAAAACCCAAAATACTATAGTAACTTTTCACAAATGAAAAGCTACTGTTCACTCTTCATCAAATAAAAAATTGTTTAAATCAGACCCTTTTTAAGTTTTTTTTTTTTTTTTTTTTTTTTTTTTTTTTTTTTTTTTTTTCATTTTCACGATTTTTTTTTTCTCTCTCTTCCCTTTTTTTTCCTTTTCTCTGTGCTCCCGTTTTCATCAAACCCAACCGGTGGGTCTCGGCCTGGATGAGCTGCGACGTGGGTCTCGGCCTGAAGGGGTGACAGCGTGGGTCTCGGCCTGGAGGAGCTGCGGCGTGGGTCTCGGCCTGGAGGGGCGACAGTGTGGGTTTCTGCCTGGAGAAGCTGCGGCGTGGGTCTCGGCCTAGGCTTGGGTTTGCGCCAATCTCGATCTCAGCATGGTGGCATGGTGGTTATCGGTTGGAAATGCGCTTGGGTTTGCCGATCTCGGCTTGGGCTGGCCAATCTTAGCCACGTGGTGGTCTATTTGCTGACTTTGATTTTGATTTGGTTATTTTGGATGACTTTTGATTTTGATTTTGGTTGATTTTGAATGTTGGGTTTGCAGCTTGGTGGAGAAACAAAGAAGGAAAGATAAATGAGGAGAGAGAAAAAAAAAAGTTAAAATAAAATAATAAAAATAAAGATAAAATAGAGAGTCTGTTGAAGTGTAAATGAAAAAATAACTCTCCACATGTGGAGAACTCTCTATATGTAAAGATAAAATAGAGAGTGTTGCTGGAGATGCTCTAAAAGCATATCCAGTAGTTCTTCATCTAGCTCTTTATCTCCACATGTGGAGAGCCAAAATGAAAAATTAATACTCCAGCAGCTCTTCAAAGAACTTTTCAAATTGCCAAAATGCTACAGTGGCTTTTCACAAATGAAAAACTACTGTACACTCTTCAGTCGATTATTTTATTATTTTTGACTGGCCTATTTAAGCTTTTTTTTTTTTTCTTTCTCTTTCATTTTGCCCGATTTCTTTCTCTCTCTTCCATTTTTTTTTCCTTCTCTTCTTTGTACTCTCCTTCTGTTCTCCATAGCTCTCATCACCTTTTCTATTCTCCATAACTCTTCCCTCTCCTCTATTGATTTTGTAGTGGCGTGGTGGTCGACGGTGACGGTTTGGGGTTGTGGGGTTGCCGATCTTGAGGTGTTTGTGGCATGGGTGACTTGTCGGTGGCGGTTTGGGGTTGTGGGGTTGCCGATCTTGAGGTTTTTGTGGTGTGGGTGACTGATCGGTGGCGGTTTGGGGTTGTGGGGTTGCCGATCTTGTAGTGTTTGTGGCGTGGGTGACTGACCGGTGGTGGCCTGGGGTGGTGGTTTGCACCGATCTCGGTGGATTGAGGAGAGAGGCAAGAAATGAGGAGAGAGAAAAAAAAGTTAAAATAAAATAATAAAAATATTATTTTAATAAAAATAAAGATAAAATAGAGAGTTTGTTGGAGTATAGTGCTCTCTACATGTGAAGAACTCTCTACATATGAAGATAAAATAGAGAGTGTTGCTGGAGATGCTATAATAGACATAGTCAATCACGACCATGCTTTTACAGAAAGAAATAGAGAGGGAGAAGGAGAAAGAGAAAGAGAGAATTTTTTTTTTTTTGTCAATCACGACATAATCTCAGTATGGATAGATTTCTGCAGCAAAAATGCTCTGGATTTTATCTGAACGCTAAGAGTCAGAGAGATTTCATTTCTCATGAGTCTTTTATTTATTTATTTATTTTTCTATACTCTCTACCTTCATCAGTCTCTAATCCCTATTTTCTTTTCTCTCTCAGTTTCCATCGAGCTCAATAGATAGAACTCGGTGTTGCTGCTGTGGTTGCTTCCTCGCCCTTATTGACTATCCCTAACTATGTTCACCTCATTCCAAATCTATAGAAATTTATTTACACAACAATGTTGGGAATGTTGCTTGAAGATGTGGACTCTTAATTAGAAACTGTGAACAATTCTTGGAATTTGGATTGAACATTTAAGTTTACCCAGAAAATGTGGACAATTTCATGAAAGTATGGACAATAATGTCCACAATTTCTGGAAATTTGTTAAACAGTTTAACTCTTACCCATAAAATGTAGACAATTGCATGAACCTGTTGACAATAATGTCCACGATTTCTAGATATTTGTTACACGATCGAACTCTTACCCAGAAAATATAGACAATACAAGAAATTGTGGACAATGATGTCCACAATTACTAGAAATTGTTGAACCTTTGAACCTTCCCCAAAAAATGCAGACAATTACATTTTTTGGAAATTCCTTGAACAAAAATTACAACATTCATAACCAAACAACAACCTATGTTCTTCAACCTGTAGAATGGTGGTATGTGCCCCAAAACATGTAACCCAAAACTCAAAGCTCTGACTTTTTTTTTTTATAAATAGCAGCAAGGCTTTTTACTAATGGTGGTATGTGTTTCTTGGTTCAAAGAATGGTAGGTAGATTAGAGTATTTAATCAATCTTGGTCAAAGAATGTAACTCCCGTTAAAAAATCCAAGCTTTTTAGCAATGGTACTCTGTGTTTCTTGGCTTGATGTTGCTGTGTTTTTTCCAGAGATTTTACAGTGTTTTTTCAGGAGTTGCGTGTGCAGTGGAGCAGCAACAACTTAATTAAGGAGAAAGGTAAGAAGAAAAAAAATCACATGTTTCTCAACCAATTCACATGTTTTTACGTTGTTTGGTTACGAGCTCAACTCAATTCTTGGACAAACTTATTGGTTTGGCTTACTTTTAATTTATGGGATCCATGGGACCCCTTTTGTTATGTGCACCAATGAGAAGCAGCCACACAGATCCATGGTATGAAAATACTGTTTGCATATAAAATTTTAAAATCTCACTTTTTCAAAGATATAGATACTTTTTAACCAATTTTTAATAAATAAGTAAGTAAATTATAAGTAGCAGAAAACTGATTCCAAATGCATTTAGGGAAGCAGGGATAGAAAAAGGAGTTTTGGAAACTCAACAGGGAATAGGAATAGGGAAAAACGCTTTGGGTAGTTGAAGAAGCAAAAGAGATGGTGAGAGAGTGGGATCATTTTAATTTTATAGAAGTGTTAAGAATATGAAGAAGCAAAAGAGATGGTGAGAGAGTGGGATCATTTTAATTTTATAGAAGTGTTAAGAATATGAAGAAGCAAAAGAGATGGTGAGAGAGTGGGATCATTTTAATTTTATAGAAGTGTTAAGAATATGAATGAATCTGAGCCGTAGATTTGTCTCTAGTGTAGTTGTAAAACGACAAAGTAAAAAGATCAGTGCATGTGGATTATTATGCGGTGTTCGCAGCATATAAGCCCACGAATGAAGCAAGGTACAGTATGTAATTGTAGTAGCTTACTAACACCTCTTAGGCACGGACACGTTTCACTGAGTGTCACGTGACATAGGGACCCACCACAACATTTCCTTCAATTTTTTGAACGGCCATCAATTGGTTTTGGAAAGTTGACATGAAGTGTGGGCAAGATTTGTCTTCTTTTGGCTTCTCCATCCTCCTTCATGTTAACCCCTCCATTCTTCAAGGTTTGTTTCGGTTGTAGGCTGATTTTTTGCTAAAACCGTTTTTTGAAAATAAACCCTTGAGATCCATGGTCAAAATATATTTTTTATTGCTTTCATTTCATGCTTTGAAACGTGCAAACACAATCTTTTAGAAACAAAACCTTCTTTTTGGCTTCAAAATAGGATTTCAAAAGGATGCGTAATTTTGGCTATTAACTTCCAGCCTCTTCTGAATGGACAAGGTTTACGAGATACGAGATTGACATCCGATAATTTTTATATATGTCACAGTGTTTTTATCACATCTCAAGAATTAAAGAACTTGACACAAGTCAAAACCCTTCTAAACTTAAGATTGTAACGTAACGTGACTACACCATTCATCAAAGCCATGGCATTGCACGAGATAGTATGGAACACATCTCCAATAGGTCCTAAAATTACATGATTGTGTCGTACTAAAATAAGGTATGTACGATCCAGAACACACCAAATTAACAAACATATGGTGCATGCCTAAGCATTTTCTTTCTATGGGTTTGTGGGTCTACACAATTTGGTGTTTGTATCGGCTCAAAACATCAACCAGCTCCAACTCCAAGCACATGGTGACTTTCCAGATGACATGCAAAACTATGTAAAAGAAAATGACAAGTTGCACCTCAAGCATTTTTTGGGCATGTTCGATGAAAAAATAAAAAAAAAATCCACCCGGCCAAGAAATACATTAGGTCACATACAAGCTAATACTAGCTTACCTCTAAACAAATCATGTGGATTTGGATAGTCTTATGAGTCGCCATATAGTGTGTTGCAGGAAAATTCTTCCAAAATAGTTTGGAGATAAACTCTATCTCTAATTATATATGTATTGTGTTTTTCCTTATTTTCTTTTGTTGTTTCCGAATTAAGTCCACACCATTGTTTTTATACTAGCAAATATGGTTTAGTTGCAAACGTAAGGTTACCATATATTGGATTAATCTACTATTTTCCTTTACTAGCTATCTTTTATGTTTCTGGTTTAAGTTTTTATTTGGGTCATCATTTCATTAACAAGCACTTTTAATTATTAGGTTCGTTTTGTTTACAGCTGCTGAAATGCGAAGCATGATTGGCATTAATAAACAAGCAAGGAGTTTGTTAGCACTTTGTTGTCATCTTCCAAAACCTAAGGTCCTATGTCATATTCTGGGCTTAATTCAACTCATTGGACGCCCAGGCCTATGTCAATAATCATTGATCAAGGTCTTTTTAGGTGTCAATGGTTCCATCCAAGTTTGTTCATAATTGTATTTGTAGTTCAAAATATGGGTTCCCTAATATATTTGATTATTCGTATTGATTAAGCTTTGGATGTTTACTTGATTTTAATTCTGCAACTTTGAGGCTAATTAAACACTACAAAATGGTTTTTACTCGACATACTGTGACACTTAACTGTAATTTCACTGTCCCCTTTCCTTTAATTGACCTCTAACAAATTGAAAAACTATCAATTTAATGAATGCCAGCCTGGATAAACAGTTCGTTGCTACTTCTCATCATGGATAAACTGAGAAATTTTCCATGGAAGACAACTTGTTTTGTAATGTTTTGGTAGGAAAATTAGTAGTAAATTTATTGACTGAAACTTTAGTTGCGAACCTTTCGAATCAGCATTTTAAATTTAGCAGGAAACATCATTTGAATTTAACTTTCCTCAAATGCAAAAAACATTAATTCAAGAGAACATACAATGTTGACATAATCGGTTCTCTATAAGTCTTGTCTAAACTTTTGACCAAAAGACAATAGAATAAATTCACCTTACAATAATTTCTTAATACTCATTCTAGGATAACCATGCCAAACATATTCAAGGCATCATTCACAAAAGTCCTCAGTTAAAAGCTAGATCTGGAATAAGAATTCATTAGAAGAAAGGATCAAAAAGATGAATTTCAATTTATGGTCTTTATAAACAGAAGTTCATCAAGAATCTGTTGTCAATTATACATAGCCTTGAGCTTGCTTAACCAAATTCAAAAACTCACCAAATCTAGGGACCTCCAATAATTTCACAAGAATATAAAAATTTAAACATGTCAATAACTTTGTTTATCACTCATGTTTGCCCATGCAGCATAAAAAGAAGCAATTATCATATTAACTTTGATAATTACAGCATTTAAATTGACCCATTTCATAATTAAAATGGCTCCTACTTGATGTTATTCTAATGCTAACCTAATAATATTATAATATATAATATATACATGATAAAAGCTTACTAGGCTATCTTCTAAATGGTGATCCCTTGTTTGGTCTATTTCTCCCATCCCATGCAGATGCCCAGAAGAATAAAGACATCCAGAAAAGAACAGCAAGGAAGATCTGTACTCTATCTTGAAATTTGGACAAAGATGCTACTGGTCCTGTTCCCAACCAAACTTGAGGCATTCAGAAATGAGTCACAATATCTACCAATTTTATTCAAACAAACATAAAGTAGTCATACATTTTTAACAGTTTACATACAAATGAGAACTGAAAAGTAGATAATGTCACAACATCTACTCCTCTTGGGATTTAATTTAATACAACTCAAGTCATTTAGAATATGTGAATGGGATCCACATAACCCAAAACATTATCTTATCTTAGGAGTTGGAAGTATTCATCATAATTTGAAAATTCAATTTAAAACCCAACTCAGGAATATGATTCAATTTAAAACATTTCCATCTAATTCAATCTAAAACCCAACTCAGCAAAATGATTCAATTTAAAACATTTCCATCTAATTCAATCTAAATCCCAACTCAGGAATATGGTTCAATTTAAAACATTTCCATCAAATTCAATTTAAAACCCAACTCAGGAACATGATTCAATTTAAAACATTTCCATCTAATTCAATTTAAACTCAGAATGGGAATTGAAGATTGAACCTGTGAGATGAACCGGGTCGTTCTGGGGAAGCGGGTCAGAGTCTGGGGGAGGGCCGGGGTTGACAGCGTGGCAAGGACGAAGGGGCCGCGACGAGTGCTGATTGGAGTGGAAGAGAAGAGATGGACGGTGGAGATGGAGATGGAGATGGAGCGAAGAGGAGAAGAGGTGATTGGTGGAAGGAGAAGGGATTGGGGATGAGGGGAGGAAGAGAGTGAAAGGGTTTGTGAGTGGTTTATGGTACAGAATGCTGCCCATTTTCTCATTTCTTGTTTCGGGTTTTATCATTTATATATATATATAGGAAACGAGTTTTGGGTTGGGCCTAGAGTTGATGTGGGCTTGGGTTGATCCTTGATTCACCAATCAAGTCACTTCCTACCATTTGTCTCTAGCTATTTCATTTAGTCATTGTGATTTTATTTTATTTTTTAAAGGCAACAAGTGTCTATGATTTGTAATAAAAACTCTGCAGCCAAGCTTTCGCTGATTTGTTGCCAGAGAAGGTTTTTTTTCTTTTTTTTCTTTTTTTTTTGATAATAAAGATAGAGAGTTGCCAGAGAAGTTCAATACTAATTGTATGGTTACTGTAATTCTTTTCATGATTCATCTTACTAACTAATGATACATGGATTTTCATCATCAATTACACAGTCTGTTCGAGTTGTCAATAACTACGAAAAAAGAGAGAGAATCAAAGAACCTGCCGAGGTGGGTTCCAGAGAGAAGTCTCTGATGCTTAAGTCAGCAAAGGATTTTTATATTTCCCATATTGAGAAAATTTCTCATAAGATTGTGTGCGTACCTGGTTCAAATGACTTGGTTGGCCTTATATAGGCTAAGAGTCATATATAACTCAATGAATGCCAAGTATAAATGGCGTAACGGTCGTATTTAAGGGAGTTTATTGGTGTATAACAGTCGCATTAGTAAGGAAATTAAGGGAGTTTATGAGTGTGTAACGTTCGTACATCTAAGACATACTTTGGGATGTCATATTTGGATGACTTAAACTTTTCTATACCTATCAGAAGACCTCATTCCGAGGTCGTTTATCCGCTTTAGGTTGGACGGCCTTCGGAATGTCAAGTACCACGAGTGTTTTGGAAATGACCTTATTTTCCTTACATGGTGGGTATGTTGTTCCCTGTGCTATATTAGGGACTTTGAAACATTTGGCCTTCCGTTTGGCGTTTCAACTTACGTCCATAATTAAAGACTTCAGGGGAATCTTTAGTAGTCGTGTCATTTGTTTGGACGACTGTCCACTTTGTTGGTAGACATGTCAAAAGACATTTTTGCTTGTTTTGGACGATTGTTCCCTTCATCATTAAGGAAATTTTTGTTCTTTAGGGATCATCTCCACAGTTGGACAAATCCTCTAAAAAATCGTCTCATGTTTGGACGAATGTTTTTACTTTAAGGATCGTCTCGTGCTCGGATGAGTTCTCTAAGTTTTTTTAGATCATCTAACGTTCGAACGAATCTTTTTTCTTTAGGCATCATCTCATAGTTGGATGAGTCCTCTAAGTTTTTAGATCGTCTTGCGTTTGGACGAATCTTTTTACTTTAGGGATCATCTCATAGCTGGACGAGTCCTCTAAGTTTTTAGATCGTCTCGCGTTTGGACGGATCTTTTTACTTTAGGGATCATCTCATAGTTAGACGAATCCTCTAAGTTTTTAGATTGTCTAATGTGTGGACAAATCTTTTTAGTGAACGTTTCCTTGGTAAAGATTGGGACGCTTGCCCTAGGTGAAGACCGAGGGGCTTGCTTGAGGCTATGTCATTTTTCGGTAGACATGTCAAAAGATATTTTTGCTTGTTTTGGACGATTGATCCCTTCATCATTAAGGAAATTTTTGTTCTTTAGGGATCATCTCCACAGTTGGACGAGTCCTCTAATTTTTTATATCGTCTCACATCTGGATGAATCTTTTTACTTTAAGGATCGTCTCGTGCTCGGATGAGTTCTCTAACTTTTTTTAGATCGTCTCACATTTGGACAAATCTTTTTTCTTTAGGGATCATCTTATAGTTGGACGATTCCTCTAAGTTTTTAGATCGTCTCGTGTTTGGATGGATCCTTTTACTTTATGGATCATCTCATAGTTGGATGAGTCCTTTAAGTTTTTAGATCGTCTCACGTTTGGAAGAATTTTTTACTTTAGG
Source organism: Fagus sylvatica (assembly GCA_907173295.1). Lineage (NCBI taxonomy): Eukaryota > Viridiplantae > Streptophyta > Magnoliopsida > Fagales > Fagaceae > Fagus > Fagus sylvatica. Next base: position 8,217,500 of record OU015766.1, on the reverse strand, counting down.
GATCATCTCATGGTTTGGACGAGTCCTCTATGTTTTTAGATTGTCTTACGTTTGTACAGATCTTTTTAGTGAATGTTTCCTTGCTAAAGAGCGAGACGCTTGCCGTGGGTGAAGACAAGAAAAATGAAATTTAGGAAAGTAAATGACAGAAAGTAAGTTAACTAATTAGGGTGGGTTTGGGTTAGCTGTTTGAAAAAGTGCGTTTTTTAAAAAATGTGGTTTTAAAATCACGATTTTGAAAACACGATTTTGAAAATCATAATTAAGCGTTTGGCAAAACTAATGAAAAAGTGTTGTTTCTATCAATTGAGCGTTTGGTTAATTTTAATCTAAAACTACTGTTTCGGGTACAAATGACCAAAAAGGACTTGACTCTATTGTTAAGTTATAGTGCAATTTTTCAAATGCTTACAAACCCTTCAAATGTGTGATCTAAATCTCTTGCCCTTGAAGTAAGGTTTTCAATACTATACTAAATATTGTTCCAATTTAATCACTAAATTTATCGCTATTATATATATATATATATATTTGTTTATTGTCAGGCCAATATAATTTGTTAAAAGCCCTTCAAATGATAAGCTCATATCTCATTATTTTTACTACCAATCATTTTTTTGCTAATTATTTTTAATGTCTATCTTAGTTAATTTGTCAATTTGACTGACAAAATATATATAATTTGTCATTGTACCTCACAGTGGCTAGTAGCTGGCAATGACTTACATTGAAAATTGAAAAAGTATTTGTAAACGTGGAAGGACCAAAGGCCACACAAAACAAAAAAGTAAAAAATGAATACAAAATGAAAAGGAAACAAAACAAAAACTAGTGGACAAACAAATGTACAGAAGTGAAAAATCTGAATAAAGAAAAGGAAATAGAGATGGAAGAAAAACTGGCGGCAGGACAAACAAAAGTAGAAGAAGAAGAAAGGAATAAAGAAAAAATTTGAAGAAGAAGAAGACCTAGCAATGTGGGCTAGATCGCCGAGATGCCCATGGAAAAAAGGAAAGCAAAAAAAGCAAAGAAAAGAAAAGGTACAGAGAGTTAGACAGAGAGCTTCAGCGAAAAATCGAAAAATACCAAAAAAAAAGAAGAAGAAGAAGAAGGAGCGGGGAAGGAGGGAGATTTTGGGAGCAAATCGCGCATAATGGAAAAAGCAACAAGTATGCTCTAGTTTCTAAACGCGATATTTGCGTGATTTCAAAAATACGATTTTACTAAAATCACGGGGCCAAACAACTGAAGAATTGTGGTTTCTATCAATAACGCGCGTTTACCCTTGGAAATCACGAGGCCAAACGGGCTCTTAATTAGCTAAACCCCAAGACAAGAGCATCATAGAAATCATAATAATAATCGGATCGAACCCTAAAAGTATCAAACAGTGCATATCAAGGACAAGAGCCTTAAACCAAGTAATACGAGGTCAAATCAAGGTAGCAAGTGCATGAAGCGAAGTAATAATCACGTAAAATTCAGTACATTTAAATGTATTCAACATATCGAAGGAATACTTACAAGCATGTAAATTGACCAATCATAGCACACTTTCTCCTAAGTTAATTGTTCTCTCAAAAAAGCTATAATCCTAAAAGCTACAGTTCTCACAAGTAACAACTCTCTAAGTTCTCAAGTATTCTCTTTTGATCTCTTAAAATCCCACGTAAATAGTATCTGTTGCTTGATAACTGCCTTGATCGTGGCCTGTTGCATTGATCAGTTAGAATTTTAATGAACGTGCTTTGACTCCACAACGTGCATAATTCCAATTGCCATATGTCATTTGTATGATTATTGAAGTTAATTAACGCGTGTCTCTTTCTGATTGGTTTACATGTCAGCTTTTAAATGGTGCAAGTCTTAACTATTATTTAGTCCACGTGTTTGTCTTTTACTGGCGCTCTTGCCAGCTCATTTGTCATGTCATAATTTTTGAATTTCATACTAACAACATCGTCCATAGGATAGCTATGGTTAAACCAGAGTTACAGATAGAGATAAATTCTAAAATTATCTCATCACTTCATTTGAAGAGCTGTCTTTATCTTTATCACTTAAAGAGTCCAGTTCCTCATTGCTTCTTGTATTTGAATTCAAAGTTGGTAGGTGGATTGTTATTTTCTGTAGGTGGATTGTGCAAAAGATGCTGAAAACCAATGAGGTTGGCGGCATAAAAACTAAAAACCAAAACAAAAAAAGAAGACAATGCATTTATTCATGTGGGCCCTATAAGCTTGGTGTGTCAAAGGAAGAAACGTTAGTTTGAAAATTGCTCTATTAGTTTATTAAGGTGGTGTTTGGATCATTTACTCAAAACAGCTATCTTGGATTTCTATACATAAAATGCATTCTCAAAAAATGTTGAGGTGTTTGGTTGGAATTTTAACAAATGCAAAATGCATTTTAGGCAAAATTTATTTTGCAAATTCTCATTTCTAGAGCAGAAGTCAAAATCCACAATTTTTTGGATTATGATTTTAGCTTCTGATTCTGATTTTGCTAAAACAAGTGAGACCCACTTGACAAGAGCATTAATGGCTCCAAAGATCATTTTTTCGCACGGGTCTTGATAAGTCATGAAATATGACTTATTTACTTATGTTTTAGAGAGAATTTAATGGGATTATTATGCATGATACTTTGAATTACATATAAGTTTTACAATTCTTTAATTTCATTGCATTGTATGAAATTTACCATTTATGTGAGTTATATTAATCCCATAGAGTGTTAACTTAGTTTGTTATGTTTATAGGTCTTAATGAAGCAAAAGAAGATCAGCCAAATTCAATTGGAGCTCAAATAGAACAAGGAATCAAAGAAAAATCCTAGTCCAATTCGTACTAGGATTCCATCTTGCATACGACTTCGTATTTGGGCCATAACGTTCAGCTCAAATATCGGATTGATGTGATTCAAGTTGGGCTGGAAAGCTGATTCAAAGGGATACCATTTTTTGTTTCACGAGGATTGCCTAATTCGGACGTATAAGGGGTCAAACGTGACAATCAAGTAAAGCTTGAAAATCTGGGATTTTAAACCTACAAAAATTCTAGTTTTATTAAGACTTCTAGACCTATTTAAAGGTTCATTAAGTCAAATTTAAAGATCTTCTCTCAGTCTCTCTTAGCCTCTCTTTGCCTCTCTCCCCCAATGTTTTCTTTAAATTTTTGTTTAGTATTTTTCATGGAAGGCTAAAACCCTAACTTAAACTAAGGGGGATTCCCCTTTGTAAGATACTATTGATTCTTTTAATGCCATGAATGTGTTTCAATGTTTATAATTTTTTCTATTAATTGTTCATACCTATTATATTATTTTTTATTTGAAACTTTTAGGGTTTGAACCGTTTCATAAGTTCAGTAAGACTTTTCTTATAGTTATGTAAGAACCCTAGATTTATCAAATACAAAACCTTAATTACATTAAATATTATTGTTTGCTGCGTTATTGCTTGAGAGTATATTTTTGTCTTATGATTTTTCTAGTGTAGTTATTGATTTCATGCTTTAATCAATGGAAAGTTTTTAGAGAAATTTATATTAGAATTATTTTACAAAGTCTTTATTGCAAATTGATCTTCCGATTGATGGTTTGGGATGAGAAACCATCAATTGAGTTATTACATGGTAAAATTGAATTAATAGTATTCTTATAAAGTGGATGAAACTGAAGTTTATGCATTTTTATCCATCGCATTTTTCTTAATCTTAAGTCTTTAGAGAAATTTATATTAGAATTATTTTACAACCTTCTTTTTGTCTTTGCATTTTTATCCATCGCATTTTTCTTAATCTTAAGTCTTTAGAGAAATTTATATTAGAATTATTTTACAACCTTCTTTTTGTCTTTGCATTTTTATTCGGCATCTGCGCTTATAACCTCAAAAAGACTAGTCATCAGATTTTGGGGCATCATAATCTCCCCTACTTAAATTCTTAACGTCCTCGTTATGGCCCATATGTCATCAAATCTCCCCCTTAAATCCCTAACGTCCTCGTTATGGCCCATATGTCCAAGCCCATACGAGATTACTGGGTTGGCTCTGATACCATTCGTAACAACCCAAGGAAAACGGTAGCTACATCTGCGCTTATACTCCAAAAGGACTAGTCAAGTTACAATTGGGGCTCCTTGCAATTGTTAATAAAGCCCAGTTCGATTCAGTATATGCCCGATGTGGGACTCAGCACACATACACATATCAAATTTTGGGGCATCACAATAGCAGTGTGAGTGCATTAGAGTTTTGTATTTTTTATACATTGATTGGAGTCTGGTTTATGTGTTTATAAAGTTTATCTCGAGGGCATTATAGGAAATTTATGATCCCCTAAATTTGAAGGTTAGGTATGACAACCCACACTAAGTGTCTTAGGAGGAGATGAGGAGTGGATATGAAAGACTGAACACCACCTTCGAGTTGCAGAGAAAATCACAAATCAGGTTGCATTAAATCCCAATGATTGTAGTTGTCAGCATTAATTGTAAGTGCAAATCATAACATAACTAGTAATTATTCAGTACTTCTAGAACACAATAAATGGGTACTCACTGCTCTCACGTGAATGGTAGGTCCCACTAATTAAATTCATGGTTGGACCCATCATTCATATAAGAGGTTGTAGTGCGCATTTATTGTAATCTAAGAGTACTGAATAATTTTACACTAATTACAATACTCACTACATTGACGAAAGTAATAATTCAGCTTTGCAATTAGTTTTTACTTGCATTGCCAACTCAATGAAGTCACTTGATAACTAAGCACATTTATTGCGAGATATATGATATCCTTAACTCAAGACATTTAATCACTAAGCATATTTATTATAAAACGTAATTATTGCAAGACATTTAATAACTAAGGTAACACAAATTTATCGTAGATATGATATTTAACTCAAGTTATTTAATAACTCAGCATATTTATTGTACGACAATTATTAGCTAAGTATATTTATTATTGTAAGGATTTTGTTAATCAGTGCCCTTAGGACAATGGTTAAGGAGCATTAAATGCCTGCACTTTATCGGAAATAACAAATTTTTAATATTATAATAATAAATAGAAAGACTAAAATATCCTTAAAAGTTATTTTTGTTTTATTTTAATATTAAATTTTTACTACTTCCCATAAAGTGGAAGTATTAAATGCTTCCTTAAACATTGCCCTAAGGGCACTAGTTAACAGGACCCTTGTTGTAATACATAATTATTGCAACTCATTCATTACTAAGTTTCATATTATAAGACATTTAATAACTAAACATATTTATTGTACGACATATTTAGTAACAAAAATTCTTACTTACGGGTAATGACAAGATACTCTCAGAGGTTTAAATGAAAGGTTAGGATTAAGAGAACTCTATGTGGTAGAGTTCCTCGCTAATTAAATTCATGATGGAACCTATCATTCATATGATAGTACAAAGTTCCCCATTAATATACGCCAAGAGTATTCTATAATTCTTTCTTACTTAGTGGAAGACATTTAATAACTAAAACTATTTATAAATAAATTAATAACAAAATGTATTTATTAATTTGAGAAAACTTTATTAGTGTAAGAATAATTATTCCAAACCAAATATAACTAAAATTCATTATTATAACACATTAAATAACGAAGCATATTTGTTGCAAAATATATAATAATTTGTTAAAATATATTTTCTAACCAAAATACACATCTAAGCTAGGTTCTACTAAACCTTTGACCAAGTTGACCAAGGGTTGATTTTTTCAATTTTTATAAGGCTTGGGGCTATTTTGCAATTTTATAAATTTTTTAGGCAAATTTGTAATTTTTATAAATTTTGGGGAACTTTTTGTAATTTTAATAAATTTTAGAGGTACCAAGTTAGTTTTTAAACCAACTAGTCCTCTTTGGAGAAATTAAGTCCATGTTTAGTTCAGTGATTAAGTAGAGATTAGATCTTAGTTTTAAGAGAAGTCAATTTCCTTGTGGCTGATTAAATTTAGGTAGATTAACCAGATTTTTCTGGTTGGTTAAATCTAAAGGGTATACTAATTTTGAGAATAATCAAATTCGTTTTGACTTATTAGTCGTTAAATTAATCAAATTCCTTTTGGTTGATTAAATATAGGTGTACCTACTAATTACACTTAGACTCAATGACGGGTTTAAGGGTGATTAACAAGACACTGGATGTTAATAACGGCGGGTTACAAACTGGTAATGGTGATCGTTAATGATTAAGAAATAGACATTAAAAGCAAAGTAAAGCTCAGTAAAGAAAACAAAGGTTTTTGTACGTGGAAACCCTCTATATATAAGAGAGGGAGAAAACCATATTGCACTATGTAAAAAAATCGGTTACAAGCTTGATGCTTACAAAATGGGGAAAAGCAATGAAGAAACTCTTAAACAAAAGACTCTCTCTTTTCTCTCTTTTTCTATTTCTCAATCACGAATCACCTCCTAGACCTCTGTGTTCTTATTTCCTTTTATATAGCCGCTAGCCCCCTGTACATGTGTAAGCACACCATTAGGAGCCTTCACGTGGAACAACCCCAACTGCTCTGTTGTTTGTCCTCGTCTCGCGCTATCCCTACACTCCTGACACAGGTTCAACCCGCGTTGGTGTGTGCACATAAAACAAACAGATTAGCCTCTTTGTCTCCTCCTGAATTGCAACAGTCACACCCCAAAGGCACCCCTTGTGGTACGTATTTGTCTCTTTATGGATCGTGCACTTTGTATCACTCTGTGTCTTGTAGCACATGTGGTCCCCAAAGGTGCCCCTTGTAGTAGGCGTGTTGGTCTTCAAAGATCTGCTTGGTTCAGCCATTGGCTAGACCAAGCTCTTCTTCCAATGTCACCTTCTCATAGACTCTTCCGCCTATGGGTTTTACACCAAGGCTCTTCAGCATCCCAAAGTAAATCCAATGGCTAGAAAGTGTCATTGGGTATTGCTCCATCACAATAGGTATTTAACCAAATTTTTTTGGTTGGTTAATTTAAAGGGTAGATTAATTTTTTTTTTTTTTTTTTTTAAAAAAAAATAAAAAATAAAATTCCTTTTGATTGAATTAAGTTGGGTCAAATTGATCCAATTCCTTTTGGCTGATTAAATCTAGAGGTTTTTTTTTTTTTTTTTTTTTTTAATGGATGAATTTCAGTTTTTGAATGAATGAATTTTAGTTGAGTTTGTTATATATGTCTTTTCAATGTGTCTGACCGATATTTTGGATGCAAAAAATTTTAAGGGATAAGTACACTTTACCCACCTGTGGTTTGGTCTATTTGCACTTTGCCTACTCGTGGTTTGAAAACTAACACTTTACCCACTTGTGGTCCTTTCCGTTAGCAAGGTAACCCACCTCAATGATTTTCCATTAAAAACACAATAAAACATTGAAAATCTCTCCCTGCCTTTTTTTCTTGAGTTTTTGTAAGAAATTGAAAATCTAATATTGTGTTCATTGCCAAGAGGGAGCATATTTTTGGCGAGAAGGTGTTCAATACCAAGGCTCAATTTTGTGACAATGGTCAAATTAATGGTGCACTGTACATGGGCTTGCTATAGAAGTTTTCTAGGATGTTCATAATTGGCTCTATGGTACATTGTACACCACTTGGAAATGCTGTTTCTATGTTCAAAATGTGCCTCTTTGCAGAGAAGTTGTGGGCTAGCCAACCCCTCTTTGCAGAGAAGTTCTTTTTCGCAGGGATTTTTAGATTCCAAATAACAATGTCCTAGTTTTTCACTGATTTTTTCCTTGAGTGCTAACAAAAGCTTTTAGAATCATGCTTTTGTCCTATATCTAATTTAATAGTGCACCATTGGAATAGCCACATACACTATAATAATCAACACTCACGGAATATATTTTAATAGATTTTGTCCTATATCTCTATTTAATAGATTTTTCATTGAGGGCTAAAAAAAGCTTTTAGAATTAGCCAAAAAAAAGCTTTTAGTGAGTGTTGATTATTATCAACTCTGAGAGGAATGGGGAGCATTCAATTTTGGCGTGTACAGCAACAATGGGGAAACAAAGAGATAAAAGAGAAGGTGTGATAAGAGAGGAGAGAGAAGTAGAGAAAGAAAAGAAAAAAAATTAGTAAAAGACATATTTATCCTCATTTTTAACGGAAAATAATTAAGTTGGGTTACACCTGCTAACGGAGAGAACCACGGGTGGGTAAAGTGTTAGTTTTCAAACCACGGGTAGACAAAGTGCAAACGGATCAAACCACAGGTAGGTAAATTGTACTTATCCCAAATTTTAAACTAATTGTACTCTCTCTTATGAGTAACGTGTGCCTTCTATGAAAAATGAAATGTTAACATAAAATGAAACCTTGTGACCCTAATCAAAAGATGACGTTACTTAGAATTTAATGTATTTAATCTAAAAATGTTCATACTTATAAAATTTATAATTCTTGAAACGACACTTAGTAAAAACTAAAAAACAAAAAATAAATCAATTTGTAGATTAAACCTTATTCATTGTTATGAATTTAACATAACAAGAAGAAAATCTCAAATGTGAGAGAAATCAATGGCGGTGAGATTTATGAGAAAACTTATGGTGGCAATCATGGAGTTGGTTATTTGCATTCTTGTAGAAGTACAAGCTAATGACCTTAGCACTACCCTTTATCATCTTCAACTTCAATCCCAATTTATCATCCCTCTAAACTCGATAATTTTCGAGAACAACCATTTATTTTTTGCCTTAACACACAAATTGAGAATTGTCACTATTTGAAGGTATAAGAGTGATCACACCATAATAGTGTGGACACTCATATACCATAGCCTAGCCTTTTGGTGGTTGGCTATTTCTTTGAGAAGAGAGAATCAGTCAGATAACTGTTAATAACCGTTTATTGACGGTTACTGGGAATTGAGCAATTATAGAAGGATTATTCTCCAATGCCCAAGTGTTGTACCTGTTGACAATTCTATTATATATAGGATTGTTACACTCAACAAAATTAACACAATTAATTATACATTGCATTCTCTCTCTCAAGTGATAAACACCCTCACGGGAATCCACCAGTTTTATATTTTTCTCAATTTTTTCTTTTCCTACAGTGGTATCAGAGCAAGCTTCTTAATACAATTTCTCTAATAAGAATTGTATTAACCATTGTTTTGTAATAGATGCCAGTATGAGAGGGAGAGGAAGTCTCAGGCTAGAATTGGTTGGATTGGAAAATTATTAGTACTATTATTTTGGAAGTATTAGTCCATTTTGGTTACACGGTTCATGCCAAGGTTGTCACCAATGGTCTTCAGGAATGGTGTGAGGTGACGGCATGGTGATGCTCTATGGTAATGATCCACCAAGTGAAATTGCGTAATGTATTGTACATAGATGTTGCCTATAAGGATCAGAGAACTAAGAAAATTGAATGGTCCTGTCCAAGACAAGCATGGTGTTCTTATAAGAAAAATATGGATCCATGATTCATGGCCATTAACACTAAGTCTTGGTGAAAGTGGGGTCACTTTATTTATTGGTTTTTTCAACTTTGCCGTGATGATTAGCCACGACAAGTTACAAGTTACAAGTGTTAAATCGCGGTGGTACTGTGATGTCAATGCTTGAATATAGATGACAATGAAAAGGATAAAGCACCGTTTCATGTAGAAAAGAACATGGTGATAATGTTTCTAAAGTCAAATCTTCCAACCTGTTATGTTTGGAAACAACCACCAACGTTGGAAACTTGGAAGAGAGATGGGCCCACACAAAATGATAGTTTTCAACAAGTGAAATTTCCAATGTTCTCCATGAAAAGTGTAAGGATAGCATGTTGATGCCACGGGTTGGTGACGTGGTGATATCTGGCGGTGAGCCATGGAGATCATGGCTACACTGTATTTTTTTAATAAGAGAAATCTGAAGAGGTTGATTACATCCAAAAGAATTTTCAAGAAGGTCATGGATCAATGGGTTACCATTAAAGTTAGTGGACATGGTGGACATTAGTCATTCGGCCATATTTGAAAAGTCAAAAATTGGTCCAACCTATTTGTGTTGTATTTCAATCCATGGATGAGACTTGAGTGTGTGAAGTCTAGATAATGCTCAAGGAGATGATATTGTGACTTCAAGCAAATTGTGAGAGATAAGATCACTGATGCACTCAAGGTGGCTATAGACTAGAATTTTCATTCTAGTGAACTGTAAGTTGGTAATTTAATAGCGCGCTATATTTAATTGTTGGACACATGATATTGCAAAAATAATTTTTTTTGCTAGAATTATTATGTTAATACATATGGTGAGTCATGATAATTGTTACATTAAATTGTACATTGTAATGTGAAATGTTATGCACATATAGCTTAACTCACCATACTCTCACATGATTAAATTCTATGAATTTGATGCAAAAAATGTAGCCATCAAAATATAAGAATAGTGAGAGAATACTAAGAGTTTGGTTTTCCCGGAGCACATGTAAGTTTATTTTACATACGAAAGAGATTGAGTTGATAATGTGTCCAAAGAGCGGAAGTTTTTCAGTTTCAGTGTGCATTGTAATATGCATGATAGTGGAATCATTTTGATTTGATTGCTACATGGCTTACGTTTAAGTTTTAAATACAAATTCACAGTTATTGTGAAGGTGGGCATCATACATAAATTGAGAAATATTTTCTAAGATAGGCTATGGTATGACAGTTTCTTGGTTAGGTAAGAAACAAAGTTATATTACTAAATATATCATGTGGAGATGATTTTTACATAGCCTGTAACACAATGATATATATGACTTATGTTGATGTTGTAAGTTGTGTTGTTTGTGGATGATAATGCTTTATAAATAATTTGCATTAAGGTATACCTGGCAGATCGATCAATGTGCTTTGCAATGTCCACTATCTTGTTAATAAAAAGTTGAAACTAATAATTCTAGGGACAAGCACATTGATGTATAATTATATTCAAAATATAGTGGAAGAGAGGTGATAATAAAGTCGACTTTATCCTCTTGGTCGAGATGGTAGCCGATTCCATGACCAAGGGATTGACTCTAAAGCAATTCAGAATGCATGTAACAGGAATGAGACTGAGAGGTAATTCAATCAAGTTACATGGTTCTGCAAGATCAGATGGACTTGGGGATGCTTAGGAGAACAATCAAATGCAGCTCTTGCAATGTAAAATATTGGTCAGGATTAATTGTAAGAGAATCACTAACGGGAATGGGAAATCACAGATCACATGGTTGTAAAGTCCATTAATATGCATCATGTGAACTAGGTGATATCCATGCTTGGTTAGTGAAAGATGCTAATAAGGCCACTTGAGGAAAGTCTAGGAAGTACTCGTGAAAAGTTCAGCGCAGGTCAATGTATTATTAAATACATGCGGCTGAAGTCGTCAATGATGGTATGGGTATGGATTGTTTTTCCCATCCATAAAGATTAATGCTGGTCACTTGAAAGATAGTGATTTGAAAGTTGCCTGGAGTATAATATCAGTATGATAATGTACGAAGATAGGTGCGGTCAGAATGGATGACAAGGAAGTGTGCACACAATGATTAAGTCATCTTCTGACGTCGATCTCTATGGTTTATACAAATGAGAGTTGGTATGGTGCATTATTATTGGTACCAGGTTAACATACCGACTAACTCATGCAATTTCACTTTATAGTGTAATCAAGTGGGAGATGAAGGTATAAGAGTAATCACATCATAATAGTGTGGACACTCATATACCATATCCTAACCTTTTGGTGGTTGGCTATTCCCTTGAGAAGAGAGAATTAGTCAGATAACTGTTAATAACCGTTTAGCGGTTATTGACAGTTACTGAGAGTTGAGCAATTGTAGGAGAATTATTCTTCAATACCCAAGTGTTGTACCTATTGACAATTCTATTATATATAGGATTGTTACACTCAACACAATTAACACAATTAATTATACGTTGCATTCTCTCTCTCAAGTGATAAACACTCTTACAGTGTTTCATCAATTTTATACTTTTCTCTGTCTTTTGTTTTCCTACACTATTTTCGTAAAAAAAAAAAAAGGGGAACCTTATGATCAAATTATAAAATGTTCTTTTGATGGTTTCATACACTGCGAGGAGGTTCACCATTTGTACGTGACGCCACTAGTGGAAAGGTTGCTCTTCTTTGCTTAAGCAAGTGTATCCATGAAAATGAAAGAAATTCCTTTTTCTTGGCAGCTTCTTTCGTAGAATGTTATGTGCATGACAAAGAAGAGCCTGGCAAAGAAGAGCTTGGAAAAAAGGACTAAGATTTTGTTAAAAACTATCTTTGACTGGTAAATACTTCATAAACTCCCTCTCTCACTGCCTCTCTATTTCTAGATAAGAATGCACATATCTGTTCAAAGTTTCAAGTCACTTATTAGATTAAACTCATCCCAAACTTGGGCCTAGGATTATGTTATTAAACTCATCCCACATATGAGACCACTTCTGTCACATATGTGGCTTTTTGGCCAATTGTTTTATTTAAGAATATATTGAATCTTGTTTTAATGGCTTGAATGTTTACTTTCAGGAAGAAAAAAAACTGATTCCACTTCAAAACTATTTTTGTTCTGTGAGATATCTATGAAAAAAATTGTTTCAAGATCATTTTTCAAAATATCTTTGAATTATGATTTGAACCAAATCTTTGTCGAATTTCTTCAAAACAAATAATTTTGTAGTTAATATATATAGAATTAGAAAATTATGAATTTTTATCCAAGTGTAAAATTGGATGAAAAAAATATCAGTAAACAATTTGATTGCGTTTGGATCCTCTATTTTGGGAATGCATTCTCTAGAATGTATTTTGCTGAAAATAGCGAGTTTGGTAAAATACTGAAACTTTTGCTAAGAAGTAATTATGCTCAATAAAATTGTGTTTGGTTGATATTTTAGAGAACGTATTCTTCCTATTAAATAATATGTTATTAGGATATATTATGTAATTAACATTTTTTTTTTTTTAAATATCTCAATACAAGGCTAAAAATACATTTATTACCAATACAAAATTAACACACAAAAAAATAAATAAATAAAAATTCTCATTCTCAACATTAATACAAAAAATAAAGTATTACGTTGTGATTTAAATTAATGTCTAAAAAAAAAAAAAGGTTATGATTTGTGCACATCCTTGTTGCACACTTTTTCAAAATTTGAACAATATAATTAAAAAAATATGCACAAGTGTATATTATGTGTGCAATAGAAATGCATACACATCATTTCTAATAAAAAAAAATATATCATAAACTTTCTCTAATAAATTTTCACAATTCTACACTTTTCATCCAACAAACAAAGAAAACTAATTATTTTTTTCCAAAGTCTAAATCCCAATTTTTTTATTTTTTTTTTATTATATCTTTCCCATCACCCCCTTTTTTCCCTGAACAGGATCCTCTCCATTTAAAAATCTTTTCATTTGTCCATTTCATGGTTAAGATTTAATTTATTTCCTGGATCTAACAATGTATAGACTGCCACGTCATTTAAAATTTTAATGACATATTAGACTGTATACTGTTAGATCTATAACATTTAATCTAGACCATAAAATGGACTTTCTCTATTTCACTTCAAATTGAGAGGATACTTGTCCTTTTTCCCCACCATACACGTAAACCCTCCTCCCCATTCTTTTTTTTTTTTTTTTTTTCACCAACAGGCCGGTTCCGAGTTTTGAGTTGCCCAAGTTCATCCCAATTTTTGTTAGCCACCTACTATTAAAAAAAAAAAAATAAAGGTCCAATTTTTTTTTTTTTTAATGCAAAATCAAGGATATATTGTGTTTTTAGCATGAATTACATAAAAATAAAATAAAATGAAGTAAAATGTAATCCTGATTATGGTGCTTTATAATTAACATGATCTAACTCAAAGAAATAGCTTCTCATTGCAAGGTGATTTCTGGATATTGGACAGATTTGTCCTTGCACTTTTGGTAGCTAGTGGTTTTTTGTTTTGTTAAGACTGTTTGTGACATTGTGTTGTCGGATTAGTAAAAATTTGTTTGTGATTTTATTTGTACTTTTGTTTGGGATTAATACGTTCACAATTTTTCGAGGAATAAAGAAATAGAATTGATTGTTGAACAACATAATTAAAAGAAGGTGATGGATTTAATTGAGGAAATTCTGACCTCTGAGATTAATACGTTCACAATCAAAGACTATTATAAAAGACACCGGATAATTCTAAGCAATAACAATATAACATTAAAATAGGAAATAAACTTAATAACCCTACTTCCTACTCCTACACATCACCTGCCATAAATGAAGTATGAACTCTGTTTCATGCACGTAACAATTTAATAATTTGTTATCTATTAATTTATATCTAAATTTGTTGAAGTTGCCAAATGAATAATTTTATATATATATATATATATATATATATACTAATAGAAAATTTTCTTTTATGTATACTAATATTTTATTTTATGTATAATAATATTTTTTTTTTCTTTTCTATGTATACTATACAATTTTATTTTATTTTTTCATTTGGTTGCCCCTAAGGGGGGGTTGCCCTAACCCAAGGGCTTGTGGGGCTTATCCCCCAACCGGCCCTGCCCACCACCCACATACCCCCCTATCTTCTCTCTCTCTCTCTCTCTCTCTCTCTCTCTCTCTCTCTCTCTCTCTCTCTCTCTCTCTCTCTCTCTCTCTCTCTCTCTCTCTCTCTCTCTCTCTCTCTCTCTCTCTCTCTCTCAGATTGTAGGACTTTTATATCAATCATTGAAGTCTTAGTTGAGAATTTTCTTTGAGAATGAGGAACTGTAAAAAATTAGAGGGATCTGAATGGCTTCTGATATGCATTTGATTGCATTTTACTAGAAACTTTTGCTTGAACTTAACATTGTCAAGGTTGAATATCTTAATTTTCTCTTCTTCTGATGGTTGCTTGTTTAAGATAATCAACCTATGGTTCTTGTGTTCTTTTTTTGGTCAATTCGTAATTATCCTCAATCCTATGGTCATGTGCAACCATACACTCATAATTACAATTCATAATTATCCTCAATCCTTTGGTCATGTTCTTTTTTTCCTCAGTGAGTAGTCCATTGAGCACAAAGTGGATGATTTTAGTTGCACATAGTAATATTACCATTACTGTTACTGTTATTATCCAAAGTTCTGGTATTTCTTTTGTCTGCTCTGTTTGTATTTGTTTTGGTATTTGTTTTGTTTTGTTTTCGTTATGAAATTCTTCTTTTTTGATCAATGAAATTCTTACTTATCAAAAAAAGAAAAAAAGTCCTAGTATTTGTTTTGTTTTGTTTTCATTATGAAATTTAGGATGACAAGTAACTGGACTGACTTTGGGCTTATTAAGAGAAAATTCCATATATAGAAACATCAATCCTAGTCTTTGGCCAAGGTTACCAGTCTATGGTTGCACTCATTGATGATTTTGATGATTGTTTTAAGATATTGTGGTCGGATTTTAGCACTGAAAAGATGTTTAGTCTTTGACTGAGTTGATTACAAAATTTGTCATCATTCTACGGTTAATGCCGTCTGTTTCATTACAATCTCAAATGTTCATTGTGGTTGCATGTATGACAATTCATAATTTCATTAGATTGATGATGAGCAATGATCGTTTCTTTCATTTATATGAGGATGAGAATCATACCGATTATGAGGATGAGAATCGTACCGATTATGTGGATGAGGCCGCCGCAACACATGATGATGCTAGTGGTGTTGATAATAGGGAGATTCGCATAATGCAGCTAGTGCAAGAGAGGATAGCAAACATGATTTGGAATGATCTTTAGTAATGTATTTTTCTTTGTTTAATGTAAACTTGTTATGATGTGTTTTTTCAGACACTTTATTTATAATGTTTGGATGTTATGTGAATTTTTTTTTTTTTTAAATGGAATTATGTTTTTTCTTTTAACGGTTTGGATGCTACATCATCGGGTTTATGTATTTTATTCTTATTATGTCTTTTATTAACGGTGATTTTATTAATGGTGATTGTAGATATCAATATTATCATGGTAATTGTATTTAAGAAGATATTAATATTTGAAATATTTTATTTTTAGGATTTTATGTAATGAATGTTAATTATAATGTATGTCAATTTTATATGTACCATTTATGTATAGGAAACATTTTTTTTTTTTTTAAAACTATAGCCATCCTATTAAAAATTAGGTTAATATAACAAAAATGCATTCTACACTTTCAATTATCAAATGCAATTTTATTCAGCATAATCACTTCTTAACAAAAGTTTCAGTATTTACCAAACATATTATTTTTAGTAAAATGCATTCTAGAAAGAATGCATTCCCAAAATAGAAGATCCAAACACAGTCTAAGTTATTAGGTTATTTTCTTATGCTTTTATTATTAGCAGGCTGGCTGGCCATATGTCAAAAAAGATTCTTTAAATGGCACGATTTTATTGGGTGGCATTACAACATCAGCTTGCTGACATGGTAGTCCGGGACTACTGAATAATTTTCCTAGTATTTTGGCCGATATTACAAATATTAAATACTAAAAAATGCTAAATTATAAATTACACCATCTAACTTTAGTCAAATTTCAATTAAGTCCTTTAACTTTTGAAATTTTTAATTTTATCAAATTTTAATTAAATCTTCTGACTTTGGTTAAATTTTACTTTACTCCTTAATCACATTGACAAGGTCACTCAGACGTCCTCATATCAGTCATATGAAGTATAGTGCTTCATCCTTCATCAGCAAACATCTCCTCCTCCTCATGTTCGGTCAAAGCCAACTTCTCCACAGTTTCTTCAAAGCAACCATCATGACGGATGGGAAAAACTAGACCAGAGCACACATAGGCCCTAAAATCTGTCAAATAAAGAGCGCACACACCAAAAAAAAAAAAATTTCTTTCTTTTTCTTGTTTTGTCCCTTTTCTTACTCCTTTCTTTTTCCCCGCTCCCTAATTGCAATTAAACATAATTTAAAGACCGCCACCCTCGTGGTAGGGTTCTAAACTATGATATATGTTATTTTTGTCGTTTTTGTTGTAGGGTTACGGATTTTATTGTGTAATCAATTTGATTTTCTTCCAAATTGTTTTCAATAAAATTTATTTTAATCATAAAAAAAAAATAAAAAAAATAATGTAAAGATCTAAATGTATTGTTAATTTTTAAAGTTTACTCATTAAATGTTATTAGTTCTTGAAATTTAAAATGAGTATTATTGGTCTCTAAAATTTCAAAGTTGAGTCTTATTAGTTTCTCCATCCAATTTTATTACTTTATTGCTTATGTGGCTAACGAAAAAATGATATAAAAATACGTGAGAATCCTCTTTTTTATTAAAAAAAAAATTATAATTACACATCAGTATTTAGACCGTCCATCAAAATAACCCATTTAGTTATCAACAAAAAAATAAAAGAAAAACAAAAAACTCCCCAAATCAACATTTGGGAAACCCGGTAACCTACCCCGGCGATGACACCCTATTATTCAATCTCCAGATGGTCGGCCATAGTAGTAAGATTACCAGGACCAGCCAATAACAAAATAAAAAACTTCTGGCATAGCCACTTGAAGAAGAGGTTTACTCAAATCGGGCTACTAGAACGCCTGATTACGCTAAATAGAGACACTTAAAGTCATAGCCACGAACCGAATTTTCCACAACAGTCTTCGAAATTTTTGGGTTTATATCCTTTTACACGTTCAAAGTCATGGCCACAGTACAAGCTCTTCATCAAAGTTGGCGAGTCATCACAACCCCATGTAAACTTAGGACAATTTGGCTCATTTTTCATTAAGTTGATTTTTTTTTTTTTTCTCTCTTTTGTGATGATTAGCCGGGTTGATAACAACAACAACGACGACCAAAAAAAAAAAAAAAAACCCTTCTGGCATAGCCACTTGAAGAATAGGCTTACACAAATCATGCTACTGGAACGCATAATTATGCTAAATAGAGACACTCAAAGTCATAGCCATGAACCAAATTTTCCACAACATTCTTGGAAATTTTTCAGTTTGTATATATCCTTTTACACGTTAAAAGTCATGGCCACGGTACAAACTCTTCATCAAAGTCGGCGAGTCATCACAACCCCATGTAAACTTAGGAAAGTTTGGCTAATTTTTCATCAATTTGCTTCTTCTTTTTTTCTTCATCAATAGCTTATGATGATTAGAGGTCGCTCTATTTATCTGCGAATGGAATAGGGTGCGTGTTGCCGGAAATGGAAGAACCGGGTGTGGGTGTTGCCGGTAGAACTAAGGCTGCGCCGGCGATGAAGAACCTTCAGGTGGCGTCTAGGGGTTGTTCACGTACGGTGCGACTTGGTTTAGATTTGGTACAAGTGAATTCATTTGTTTTGTTTTGTTAATTTTGGTCTGAATAGGGTGACTAGGGTGAGGTGGGTCGGTTAAATAGGTTTTCTATGGATTTGGGTCATTTGCCTTATTTGTCATTTTTTAATTAAAAAATAATATGTCACATCATCACTATGTTAACCACATAAGTAAACAAATTAATAGAATTTGATGGAGGGATAAATAATGCTCATTTTTTAAACTTTAGAGACTTATAGTACTCATTTCAAATTTCAAAGACCAATAATATTCAATAGATAAAATTTAGGAATCAACAATGCATTTAGGCTTAATGTAAACTATATCAAATTCTTCAAAGCAAACTTTTGTATGAAAACTATAGTCGACCTCACTCATCAACATTGTACTAGGATTGCCTTGGCATTTGTAGTTCAATTTGAACATGTATAATTGCAAGAGTGATGTTATAGATATTACAAATTTTACTATATAGTCTTTACAAACTGATGTGTACATGAATCATAATTCAGATGTTTATTTATTATGTTTTGAAATTCATCGATCACATTCATAATTATATTAATTTGTAAAACTTAATAAAATCTATAATATAAGTAGCATTTTCGAAATTCCAAACAAGTTTATCAATATATTATGGTAGCCATGACTAACTTGAAATTGGTTCTACCACCGCATCCCAATACCACAAGCACCACCACCACCTAGGCAGGCCCAGTCAAACCCTTTCCACCATCATTGTCACCGATGAGCGTTGAACAACCAGCAACCCCAATATCAACACCTCTCCCTAAGGCCGCCAGCATGACCAACTTAATTTTTAACTAATGTTTGGCAGCATTTATCAACTTCTGTTAGACTATTCCCTCCATTTATTTTAGCCCATAATTCTAATTTGACTTTTAGGCCAACCCTACACCCCAAGATTGTCAGCATCTCTTCTTTTTATGCTCCCCAATTATCAGCCAATTTGGGTTTTCTTTGCCCCCTCTGTTGAAAGCAAATTTTGGCATAGAAATGCTGATTTTAGTGTTACACATTGGGCTGTTTCACGAACACTTTAATACGCATGCATACTTAATTTAGCATTGGTTCTAATTTGAGCTCTTGCACGAACACTTTATTTTGATACGATTTTGTTAGGAAAATCAACATTTCAAGAGTCTTTCAAAGAGGTCTTTAATACACAGGCCTAGCTACTTTAATCTCACTTCTTTCACTATTTCTTGAAGTGGACTTCACATTCACACTAAACTTAGCATAATAGCATGGCCTCATTACTTTTTCAATATTGCTTGACATGGATTTCACATTCACACTACACTCCAACATGACAAAATGTGAAAAGGTAATGTTAACTACATTTTCATAATTATTAATATGATTTGTTGTGATTGAAGTAATATCATTTTTATCTAAATCATCATCAACAATATTTTTATTATGTATCTGTAATAACCGTAACCCACATAAGAAAAGAAAAAGAGTTTTTGTTTAAGTGGGTAACCTAGTAATTTTAAGCGTGGGGTAAAATAAAAATAAATCATTAATTTAAGAAGTTTCTAGAAATAAGAATAAATAGGTTGTAACCCTAGCAATATTAGGGTATAAAAGAGTTATAAATTTTATTGAATACCTACAGACACTTTTTGACGGCAAGATTTTCAAGGACTTCAAGGAGAAACAAATTGAAGAAAAGTTTTGAGGTAAAAATTTTGATAGACTCATTGTTTTTAGATTTAATTGCTATAGATATATATATTATAAGAATCGGAATTAGCTTATATATATATATTATATTTAAGAATCGGAATTTGCTTCAAGGAAATTGCTATATATATATATATAAAAATTTTGATAGACTCATTCTTAGAGTTACTAGGGTTTGATTTTACTAGAAAATAATAATACGTGAATTAGGTTTCAAGGAAAAGAAGAAAAATAGGTTGGCCTAAGCTATGAATTGACTTGGTCTAGAATAGTGGAAGTTCACGTGATGGATATAAGGCTTTGAATATATAGGTTATTATGAATTGACTTTGGCCTTGCACATATGGTTAATCTGATAGTGAAAGAAGAAAGAAAATAAAAATAAAAGGAAGTAACCAGCTTCTAGTACATTTACGTGAAGTAGTGGGGTTGATGTATAGTACAAGCCATTAGGCCTCCTGTACATGCTCTAAAAGATAGAAACACTTTAGGCTTCATCGTGGTATACACGTAGAATTTTGAGGAATTTGGAGGAGGCATGACAGAATATTTTTACAGTATCTAATAATTGGGGAATACCTATAAGCACTTAGTTTAGTAAATAAATATTTTTATACCAATTAATGTATTTTGACTATTGTATAATTTATTAGGATCTGATTTGTGAATTGTGAAAAAGAAGAGATAGAGAGTATTACAAGATTTCTTGCTTGTTAGAGGTAAGTAACGTTTTCTTAATTAGCTATATTTTGCTAAAACTTCCCTATTTTATTTATTAAAAATTCATTTGTATTTCAGTACAGATTATTATTTTTATTATTGTAGATACATTGATTTAAAGAAAGAATAAGAGTATTGTCTTTTTGAAATATTACAAATGTATATGAATTAGTTGGTTATTTGGAAAAATTCGGTTTCCTCAACTGGGATCAAGCACTTTTTGAATTTTGTGAAAAGAACTAAACATTGTTTGAACTATGATTTTATTGAATATGATATTTTGACATTGACTGAAATAAAATTGAATTTGAAAGAATTTGAACCATTTAACTGTACTTTGGATCCCGTCAATGGGGGTAAACATTGGCATAGAAACTATTTTTTTCTGGGGCTTACCACCGGCCTATGTGTGATTCTGGGCCTAGTCACGTGAATATAGCGTGACCATAGTCATAATGTCTTACTTAACCATTTGAAATCTAACTGATTGCATTATTTTAAGTAAATTGAGACTTTTGATGTTTTGAACTTATTGTAATTTATATACGATTTTCCGCTGCACTATACGTTATATTTATTAAGTTTATGAGATTTATCCTATATACATTTATATATTTTATTTGAATAAATGCTTGATCCATCATTTTCAAACTATAGTTATTTACTGAGCCTCCTAGCTCACCCTCCTTTCTTCCCATTTCAAATTCTGAGGGTTACCTAGCTCGGATGTAGCGGAGGAGTTATGTGAGAAGGACTTTTAGACATGAATAATATTAGTATTTCTTATTTGTTGATTAGAGACTTTATGATAGACTTTTGTTTATTAGGATTTGGATTAACAATGCATGGATTTAATTCATTTAAACTTACTGGTTATTATGTTAATTTGGAGATTTTATATCAAGGATATTATTCTTTTTAGAATCTGTTAGTAAGGTCTGGCACACTTGTAAGGCACGCTTTATGAATGTGTGGCTGTTGTCACGTTTCGAACTCATGCTTTGGGTTCAGGGTGTGACAGTATCAGTCACAATAAACCAGTAATCATAATAAAACTTGGGTCATTTGCCAACTTGAAAAAAGTTTAAAGTACCAAAAATTTGTTTCATTGAAAGCAAAAATTAAATAAGGGGAAAAATATATTTCACTCATTTTGATTAGGTCATGAAATAAGAAACCTCTCCTAATATGCGCCACATTTGCTGTAGAGTTCAAGGCTTTGTCATGTAATCTTTTTGGTTGCTAATAATTTTTTTTTTATATATACAGTAAAAAAAAAAATGATGATAATGAAGATTATCTTAAAATAATAAAAACAATTCTTTTTAAATTTTTTCCTTATGAATGGATAAGTGCTAATAGAGAAAATGAATGACGTCTAAAATTGTTTTGTGATATAACATTTTATAATTGGTCAAAACCTAATTTATAGGCTACAAATTGACCTTTACTATTTTACACATTAGACATAATCATTGTTTCTTAAGTTTTTAGGATAAATTAGACTTTAGGGAGGTTTGTTTTATGAAGTAAATCACATTAATAAAAGAGAAAAAATAAACAATTTTTTTTCTTTTATTATTAATATTCAAATACTCTACGTACAGACATATATGACAAACAATTATGACTTTAAGAAAGCTTATGATATTTTGGGAAACCCTTGTTTACCCGCGGATACAAAGGAAAGCACAGGAGACAATAGCATTGTCCTTTCGATGTGTATGTATCTACCCGGTCTTTTGTTGACGTTTATATAATGAAATCATTATCAGGTTGTGGAAACATGACGTTTCCATGTATGCTTCTTTTTTATTAAAAGCTGAGCTCTCTCTGCTCAATCATGAGAGAGAGAGAAGATAGGGGCCTACTTCTATGATAGGTTGTAAAACTAGAAAGAGAGTAGAGGAAAATGTGTATTGCCAAACCAAAGATTCTCGCTTCTAAAAAGTTTTTTGGAGTACATACATTACATACGTTGGTGGAGCATGTCAATGTACGTTTAATAATGAGAATCCTAAAAGCAAAAGAAAAAATCTCACAATCATGACTTAACCAAAAGTTTAAAAAAAAAAAAAATTATCATTAATAGTAATTCTAACATTAATTACATAATATTTAATTTTTCACATCACACCACAAGAGAGAGCGAGAGAGGTTTATTTAATAATACTACTGCTGGTACCAATAGTGTCTCTTTTCTGAGAATAAGAGACTTCGAATTAAATCTCGTCTACACAAGAAGATAGAGGTTTAAAGCTTAATGGGCCTCTTATAAAAAGAAAAAAAAAAAAAAAAATAGAAGAAAAAAGTTTCTACATAGAGAAATTGAGATCATGGTTGATAGAGCTTATTTCCACATCTGCATTTCCAAGAGAGAAGATAGTAGCTATCATCTTCTCCACGAGATGATGCA
The DNA here is from genome assembly GCA_907173295.1 of Fagus sylvatica. Classification (NCBI taxonomy): domain Eukaryota; kingdom Viridiplantae; phylum Streptophyta; class Magnoliopsida; order Fagales; family Fagaceae; genus Fagus; species Fagus sylvatica. The sequence continues at coordinate 8,194,300 of OU015766.1, read as the reverse complement.
CCAACATCTTTCCTTTGGTGAGAAGGAATGACTAGAGTAGCCATGCAAGGTCTGCAATTGAAGCACTTGTTCACACAACCAGGAGGCTTTGATCCCAACACCATTTTCCTTTGCTCTGAAGTCTCACTACTATAGCCTGAAGACACTGACCCAACTGCCAAAAGCACAAGAAATTAACAAGCAACAACAATGGTGAAAATGGAACTGTCACATAGTAGTACTAGCTAATGCTGATAAATTCATATTGTCATGGTAATATATATAGAAGCCTAAGTTCAAACTCCAACTTACTTTAACTATCAAGGCGAAGGCAAACATAGAGAACAGTGCGATCAAGAAGAAATGAAAAGGAAATGAAACGTTAACATAAATTGAAACAGAAACACCATAACTTGAAAGATGCACTTTGGATTTTTCTAGTGTGAACTAGAACTTAAGGCTTTGAATAGTTTTTTTTACTGAAATGGGTTGTTTTTTTTTACCTGATTTGGAAGGTAGAATTGTGATGGAAAAGATGAAAGCCACAGTGACAGCAACTTTCAGGCGGTGTAGATAGTTTTTTGGGGCCATCAGTTATGAATGATCAGTGTATGAAAATATTGGCTTCTGAATATGATGTATGTTACAGTGAAGAATGGGATGTTGAGAAAGAAGAACAGGAGAAACTTTAAAAGGATTGAGTTATTAGGGTGCTTTGATAGAAAGAAAACATTAAATGGGCACAGTATTTATATTGTAGACAAAAATGAGGTCTGTTTCCTGTAGAAGAGACATTTCTCTGAAGCCATGGCATGCTCACCAATTAAAATACTTTTTCAGTAGGAAAATGTGTTTTCTTGGTCTTTTTGGGAAACTGGTGCACTGACTTTAGGTCGTTAGTGAATGACTGAAGTGACCATTTGATAATCTTTAGGTGACTTGCACTGTAATTTATAGTGACAGCTAGTAACCCCAGTTAACATACATGGGACATTAATCACTAGGAAATTAAAGAAGTGATATAGTTGTCCTTGTTTACCATTTAAAGGCCAAAAAAAAAAAAAAAAAAAGTTATAGCATTTTTTTTAGAGGACTACTTTATTGACGGGACAGTAGGCATCCTAAAAAAAACAAGATACAAATTAGTTAAAATAGGATTGAAATCTTATGTAATATTAAAAATATTACATGCAATTCATTTTACGTGATTAAGATTGGAAACTCAACCATTCAATTTAAAAGCTAAAAATAGTTAAAAGTAAGCCAATTCAAAAAAATTAAAAGTTGAATTATGCAATTCTCATGCCATATGGGATCTTAATCCCGCTAAAATAATATTATTGCACCAACATTGTTTTTTAATTTTGCATTTCGGTTGTTAAATGAAATGTATTAAAAAAAAATTTAATTTTTTCATTAAACAACCGAAATATAAATTTGAAAAAATAACTTTACATTTCAGCCTAATACGTACAATTGCTACAGTGCAATGTTTTTTAATTATTGCCACTGATCTCAATCCCTAAAATTAAGAAGAGTATTCAAAGCAATGGCTCCAAAATGGGAAAGACTTATTAAATTGATAAGACAATTTTGAGGCTTATATATATATATTTATATATTGGGGTAACTGGGTAAGTAACTTAGATTAGATGTATTTGTGTAAGTGAGTGTCGGTGGGTGAATTTTTAGAGAAAAAAATGAAAATCGTAGTAAGAATTCTGTCGTTTAATTAGCTATGATGCTCCTAGTCCACACGTAACTAGTTGTTCTATTAAGGAAGAGAGACTTTAGTCAACCTAGGCCACTTGGGGGTGGTTACAGGTACTCAAAAAGTTAAGTTTTAACTAGAAAATAGGGATAAAAGTGGCAGTCTCAATATGTGAGATTGCATATATACCTCACTCTGCATAATGGAGTGGTATTTATAGGTGTATGAGGAGCTAGTTTTGGCGAGAAAACCCTTCCCGTTGGACTCGCCAGTTGGCTACCTGTTGACACTCTATTTTGCAACCATTAATTTTATTTTTTTACACTTTAGTACATAAAAGGTAAAACGGTAATTTCACCAGTTTGAAAATTCAAAGTTGGTCCATAAATTTAAAATCATATTTTAAGTGATCAAAATTGAAGTAAGAATGAGAATGTATTTTTCAAATTGGAAATTGGATAAAAAACCAAGATTTTATTAAGGAAATAAATTTGATTGGTTCAAATGATATTTACCATAAGCTCACATGCATAGGATTACTTGTTAATTAATTTTATTGATCCTCTAAAGGATTAAATTAAAATCAATTAATAAATAATTCCTATTGGTTTAGAACACCTTAAAATGGTAAGTATTCATGCACAAGATATTCATTAAAAGATAATTCTTAAATTGATTTATTTTTAACTAATGAGATAATTATTTTGACCAATAATTATCATATTAATTATTAATAAATTGATTAAAATCAATAAATCTTGAATTCAGTCAAAGAAGGACTTCTAAATCCACTAGAAGTTGACCAAAGGTGAAAAATTCGGAATTATCCAAAGCCCAATTTAGATTTGGATTCCAGCCTGTACACTGATCAGTATTTTGAACATAACTTTTGACTCAGTTATCCGATTGAATTGATTCAAATTGGATTGGAAAGCTGACATGATGGGCTACAAATATGCCTTGACTATCTCCAAATTCAAACATTTAGATGGTCAAAAGGGGTCCACAATCAAGGTCTAAAAATCAGTCAGAATTTCGGGATTTTCATAAAGTATATTCAATTTCCAAAACCCTAATGCACTCCCATGAGGTCCAGAACGTGTTAGGTTCATTTTAGAGCTACCATATAAATAGAAAATATTCTCATTTTAATAGGGAGGTTGGAAAAATTAGTCAGAGTAATCCTAAGCAAAATTTAAAGGAATTTTTGCAATAGGTTAGACTTTAGAAGAAGAACACAAGTGCGTTCTTATATTCAAGTCCAGAGATTACAAAAGCCATTTTTTGTAATCTCTATTTCCAATATTTCAATTCCATTTTTAATCTCTTTTAACCAAATTTAACAGTTTTTCTCAAGAATCAATTTTCAGGACTGGTGGTATTCTCGATCAAGAAGTCGCATCCCACCACAATCAAATTCAATTCAGGACACTCATTCAAGAAGTTGCATCCCAAAAGGTACAATCGTTTCTTTTTTAATTTAATGCAGCAACTTTAATTGTGTAGAATGCATGATTAGGCTTTAATTTTAATTGCTTGGTTAATTTTGAATGCACAATTGCTAGATTGCACTGTTTTTGGTTTCTATTTTATGGATGATGCAAATTTGATTTTTCTAACGTGTTGTACTAAAATTATAGCAACTTAAATTATCTTTTTCATGTGAGATGTGTGCTTAAATGATTTTAAATGCTTGATGATTAATCACTGTTTAATTTTTTATTGCATGTACTGTTGTAATGCTATGAATTATATGTGAGTATGGTTTGTTTGAGGTTGTGAACTTAGACTAATGGATCCTTAGAGACTGACCTAGGTCAGGTTGGATGGGTGCCTAACACCTTCCCATCCAATCCCCTAGCCCCCGAATCCTAATCTTAGGGGAAGATTAGATTAGTTTATGTATCCTATTTACTTTTGTTTTTAAATTGTATTTAGGACACAAAGCCTTGTAATTTTATTTTTCCTTAGATTGTATCTAGGGCAAAACCATGTAATTTATTTACTTTTTTCAAAATATTGTATCATTTATTCGATCAATAAAAGATAGTACATTTTTCTTAAATTTTTGTTATAAAAGTTAGGTGGCGACTCCATTGTAAATTCCCCTAAAGATTAGGATGCAAAACAGTGTAATTCACCATTTTTGAGAATCATGTTTAGACCTTTATCGGTTAAGGGTCGTGATTCTCACAGTGGCAACTCCACTAGGGATTTAGAAGGCTAAACTCTAGAGTAGGATCCTTAGTCTATAGTTCACAAGTTGTTTGTATTGTTTGTTACTCGCTTTAATAATTGTCATTTTGTATGTCATACATTGCACGTGTGATTTTGCATTGTATGTTGGTTAGCCCGGAAGCCACGGTAGTAGTAGCCTTGGATCACGGTCGCCCTCGGATGCGGGTGCCCTTGGCCAACCTACCACCCCATGAATACGTACTCTCGACCCTCTCGAGTAAGTATATAGTGGTGAAACATACTGTGAGCCTTTGATGCCCTTCGCATGCATTTATGGGTATGTTGAGTCCAAGTAATGGGGAACCTTTTTAGCCTACCCTCTACCCTCATGTAAAAGCCCATTTAGATCCTTCCTCTAGGATGGCCCAACCCGATAAAGTGTGCATTCATGATTGCTTTTGTTTGAACCTTGACCCAAGTCCAACGCTTGAGGCCTTCTTTGCTCTTGTTTGAGCCTAAGCCCAAGTCCCATACTTGAGGCTCACTTGGATGTTGTTTGAACCTAGGCTCAAGTCCAATGCTTGAAGCCCACATGAACTTAAGGGAATTAAAAGCCATCATTGAAGTGAATCAAAGGCCCAAAAGAGAAAAGTTTCTTAACTAATCACTTTTTGAAGAAAAAAAAAAATCAATCAAGTCCAAAGTTTCAACCCCACATGACTTTAAAGAGATTAAGAGTCACATGATTCGAAGAAAATTCAAAGCCCAAATTCCAAAAACTTAAAATCCATCTAGTCATGTTGAAAAAAAAAAAAAAAGCCTAAGTCTTGTACTTGAGGCCCACTTGGTCATTTTGAGAGGAAAAGTTCAAGTCATACTCTTAGGCTTATGCTTAAAGAATTGTTTAGGAATCCAAAATAATATGAAAAGTGAAAGTCCAAGTCCAAAGCTTGGGCCCATTTTTTGAGAAAATGATACCAAACCCAATAAGACATTGATTGGATCAAAGGTCCAAACCCAAGGCTTAAGACCAACATGACTTCAGTTGAATTGAAGCCCAAGCTCAAGTCTTGAGGCTCACATGACCTTCCTTGAACTTAAGTCTGACCTTGCATGAATTAAAGCCCAACCCCAAGACTTGAGGTTTACATCACTTTGCTTAAATTGAAGCCCAAGCCTAAGGTTTAAAGCTCACCTGATTTTTCCTGAATGAGTTAAAGTCCAAACCCAAGGCTTAAAGTTCACATGACCTTTGTTTTTGAATCAAAGCCCAAGTTCAGCTCTTGAGGCTCTCATGACCTGGTTGGAATCAAGACCCAAGTCCAATATTTGAGACCCAAATAATTTTAATAAATTCAAAACCCAAGTCCAACGCTTGGAACCCATTTAGTCATTTTGCAAAACAAAAAGGCCCAAGCCCGATGTTTGAGGTCCACATGATCCTATTGGATTAAAACCTAGACTCTAATGATCGAAGCCCTCATGATTTTTGTTCAGAACCAAATGAATGAAAAGCTCAAATCTAATGGTCCACCCATGAGACTTTGTGAAAGAAAGTCCAAGTTTGAAACTCACTGGTCCATTTAGCTAATGGGTCTAAGTGCACACAATGTAAAGGTTTAGATCATGTACAAAATTGACAAATGGATTCACTTCACAAGAAAAGTCAAAAGCCCATCATCATTGCTCCAAGGCCCACAAGAATCAAGTTTAACTGTCGAAGGATCAATTCAAAGAAAGCCCAGCCCGATTTGTTCATCATCAGATTTCTCAATGGACCAAGAAGACTCCAACAATGCCATGGAGAACTCAAAGGACCGATCATGCCATCCAAGACCTCATTGGCCAAAAGATCATTGATCCATCTTCACTAGGTGGCTAATTCAACCTCTCTTAAGCCAAGTGATCACTCCACAAGCTCCCAAGCCAAGATCTCATCCATGGGGTTCTTCTATCTTTCTTTTGTTTAAGCTCATTTTGTTTGCTAATTTTATTCTTAGAAACATGTTGCTTAGGTTTTGATTCTGATCTTATCATTTTGTTTGATTTCTTGTTTACATTTTTCATTTAACAAAAAAAAAATCAAAAAGCCAAAAAGCCAAAAAAAAAACTTTTTGCCCAACTAAAGGCATGGGCCCTTAAGTTTCCTTCAATGAAAATTCCTGAACTAGGGGCATGTGCCCCTAATGACTCCCAATTTCCTCAAGGCCCAAAGCCTAAGAGCCCATCCATTCATCCAATATTCAATGGGCATGATCTCTAACTGCTGGTGGTTTTCAAAATGTGCATATTCAAAAAGAAAAAAAAAATATTGTGGATTGTTTTTCAAAAGAAGGTGTTCTTTCAAGATCAAGAATCGCTCTTCTTCTAGAGTGAGTAAAATTCAAAATTTTCAAAAAACATTTTCAAATTTTGCATAAAGAAATATCTTTGATGAAATCTTTTTGCAAATCATGAGATTCCATAGCCTTACCGATCAATTTTCATAAAGAATGGATTAACTTCATTTAATTCATGTAAGGATCTTTGCTCACAATTTAGAACAAAAGGGAAAGAGATCCTAAATGCAATCAAGGGAAAAATCACATATCATTTGATTAAAGTGCAAAATCTTGTTTTGAGAAATTTTGATGTCACAACAATGGGTTGTTACTTCTTTTTACTCTAAGAGAAGTCTATCAAGAGAGATCATATCTTTGTGCCGATAAACTAGCATTGGAGGCCATCTTTGGCTAGACCGCATCATCCCAGAATTAACCTGTCACAAATTAATCCATTGCTAGCCCATTTGAGCCTATACAGTTAGCCTTTTTTTCAAGAACCAATAATAAAAACTTGAACCCAAGGGTGGGAAAAATCAAGTGTGCACATACTCAAAACTCATTATAAGGAGGAGTCAAACCCAATGCTTGTCTGCAAAAGAACCAACAAAGGAGGTACAAATGTACCAAAGATTGAAAAGAAAGTGTGGTGATTAGAGGCATGCTCGAGACACACCTTGAAGAAAGGTCAAATATGAAATCCTTATTCACACTTACTAGGAGAGATTCATGTTAAGCTCACATGAGAGTCCAAAAAGCTAAATCCGACAATGAGCGACATGAGTGTATGAAAAAGCAAATAATTGTGAAAGAAAAGTTCAAAAAAGAAGAAGAGAGACCCACTAGGTTGAAAACCCGTAAGGGCGACCTAGGCAAAAAATAGGGTAACCTAGTAGGTTGAAAACCTGAAAGAGCGGCCTAGGTAAAAGTTAGGGTTTCATTCAAAACAAAAAACCAAAAAAACTCAAAGATGAGATATGAAAGCTTGAAGAGAGAAAGGAAGATGAAATTCCTTTAAAACAAAAAATGAGTGTCCATCAAAGCAGAAGAGCTAAATAAGAGAATTGAACAAGAAGAATGAGTTCACACAAATGAACAACTTGAATGAAATAGAGAGAGACAAGTGAGAATAGACTTTCAAGAAGCCAATTCAAAAGCATGCACTGATAAAAAGGAAGAAAGCTCCTCCAATGTCTGAGTTTTAAGTAATGCACACTTAGGGAAAATATCCAAAATAGGATTTTGAGCCTTTTATATATCCTTCATTTCAAATACCTTAACCCGGCCTACATTACAACCTATGAATAAAGACCTCCTTGAAGTCTTGGTAGTTTTTAGGCACAACTCTTGCGATAATTTCTTTTAGATTGAAAAGAAAGAAAACCCGAGGTAGTCAAGCGCTACTGGCAAAAGATCTTAAAAAGGAAAATTCTCAAATTAGGGGCACTCCCTTTATTTGCTCTCAGAAAAAATTTCCAAGCTAGGGGCACTCCCCTTGTTTGTCATCAAACAAAAATGAATTCCTAAATTAAGGGCACTCCCCTTATTTGTTCTCAAATAAAAATTCTCAAACTAGGGACACTCTCCTTGTTTGCTTTCAAATTGGAAAAATTCTCAAACTAGAGGCACTCCCCCTTGTTTAATCTCAAATGAAAAGAATTTCTAAATCAGAGACATTCTCCTTAATTATTCTTAGTGAATACCTTCAATTCTTCAAGCACTATCATGCACATTCTTTGATTGTCTTTAAGGATTCAATCTCATAATGCTCAAAGTAAAAAAGTAAGGTTGTTTACTTGAATTCAATGACCTCGGTCCTTCATAATAAAAGAGAATGGTTTGGCTATTGAAAGTCATGATCAGCCAAAAGACCTATTCGAAGGGACTACTTTTTGCTCATTTGAAAAAGGAAAAAAATGATTTTTCTCAAAACTGACAAGAACACCACATTGCAAAGAAAGGTTTCTACACCACAAAATTTTAAAAGGAAAATTCAGCTCATTTTAAAAATTTCTCTTGAATAAGCTCATTTTGAAATCACCATGCAGACTTGATCAGAAGTCTCCATCATCACATTGGTTGACCAAAAGTCTTCCAATTTCCTTGAACCACGTCTGGACCTGATCCTCCCAAAAGGGGTGCGGAGGCAGTCTATCAAAGACTCGGTCTTAATCAATTTGAATGACCTTATGGATAGGTCCCACTCTTGAACTACGTCTGGACCTGATCCTTCCAAAAGGGGTACGTAAGCAGTCTATTGAAGACTCGGTCTCAATCATCTGAATGACCTTATGGATAGGTCTCACTTTTGAACTACGTCTTGACCTGATCATCCCAAAAGAGGTACGTAGGCAGTTTATCAAAGGCTCGATCCCAATTTTCTGAATGACCTTTAGGATAGGTCCAGTTCCTTGAACTACGTCTGGACTTGATCCTCCCAAAAGAGGTACGTAAGCAGTCTATTGTAGACTCAGTCCCAATTATCTGCATAACCTTTGGATAGGTCAAACTCTTGAACTACGTCTGGACCTGATACTCCCAAAAGAGATACGTAGACAGTCTATTGTAAACTCAGGTCCCAATCATCTGCATGAACTTTGGATAGATCAAACTCTTGAACTACATCTGGACCTGATCCTCCCAAAAGGGGTACGTAGGCAGTCTATCAAAGACTCAGTCTCAATCATTTGAATGACCTTATGGATAGGTCCCACCCTTGAACTACGTCTGGACCTGATCCTCCCAAAAAGGGTATGTAGGCAGTCTATCAAAGACTCGGTCTCAATCATTTGAATGACCTTATGGATAGGTCCCACCCTTAAACTACGTCTGAACTTGATCCTCCTAAAAGAGGTACGTAGGCAATCTATCAAAGACTCGGTCTCAATCATTTGAATGACCTTATGGATAGGTCCCACCTTTGCACTACATCTGGATCTTGATTCTCCCAAAAGGGGTACGTAGGCAGTCTATCAAAGACTCGGTCTCAATCATTTGAATGACCTTATGGATAGGTCCCACTCTTAAACAACGTCTGGACCTGATCCTCCCAAAAAAGGTAAGTAGGCAGTCTATCAAAGGCTTTGTCCCAAGCACTCAAGCGACCTAAGCTTAGGTTTGGTGGAAAACTCAAAGTGACTGACTTGAAAATAATTCACTTGCGCAAAATGTTTTTACAACATGTCTAAATTATGGGCATTGGCCCAACATTTTTGTATGCAAGCATACTACACTAGGGGCATCAGTTCATCTGTTCTGTTTGTCAACATGATCTTCTTTTGCCAAATCTGCTCAAACTAGGGGCATGCGCCCAACTGACAATCGAAAGAAGAATTTGTTTATTGTCTCTTGCAGGTTGTCAAAATCATCCCATTGGACCATTCATCAACAAAAGTTCATCCCAAAAAATGTTGCCACATTTTCATCAAAATACCATTCCCCAATGGAAGCACGAAACCCAATCCTCTAAGGAATAAGCTGTCATTATCAAAAGAGAAGGAGGTCAGGTAAGCACTAAAAAGCCAAGGTACGTATTTCTAACCACACATGCCTTAAGCAAGACAAAACAAAACCAAAAAAAAATTCAAAACTTACCCCAACATTCACATAACGAAACCCATGACACTCAGGGTCTTGCGAAAAATCAAATTCAACCTTATCAACATCCAAAGTGTACCAAACCAACTTCTGTTTCCTAGGATTAATTTCCCCAAACAACCCTGACACACAAACAAAAGAAGCCATCAAAACTAAAATAAAGAACCACATCAAACACCATCATGCAATCATGAGAAAATTAACCATGCTTAACCCAACAAAATCAAGATTAAAATCAACCAACCAAGTTAAAAATCAGCACAAACAGCAATTCCAACTCAAAGCAAACAAATTCAAATTTAAACAAAACTTTCAAACTTGAATCAATTCATCATTCCAAAAGCAAAACAACTGCGCCAAGTTAACAAACCATAAAATCTCGACCAAATGGAGCCAATCCAAAACAGCTACCCATCTCAAACTTAATCAACTAAACTAAAAAAAATCAACACGGCAAAGTTTTTGAAAAAAACAACAACATTGGCCTGAAAAGTTGCAAAATTTCAGCAAAACCCAATCCAATTTAGCCATACCCATCAAACAAACCCAATCATAACCATGGTCACAAAGCAATCACCGAACTCAAAGTTTCAGAGACACATTAAGAAACAACAAAATCAACTCAATTGTGCAAAAAGCCTGCCCAAATAAACAACCAAAGTCGACAAATCATTTCAAAACTTAATTCTAACCCTGAGTCAATCAAAATTCCAAACTCCAACCCTGAGTTAGCATCCATTTTGAAAATCCGACACTAAGCTAATGACCCTGAGTCAAATATCCAACACAAAGATTTTAAGCCTCAATACGAGCAAACTAAAACAATTTTTAAGCCTCAAAGATGAGCAATTGAACAAATCTTCACAATGAAAAAAAAAAACAATCCATGAAAAATTTAACAAAATAAAAAATCTTCACAATGAGAATCTCCAAAAATGCAAACAATAAAAAAATCTTCTTGGAAAAACTTCCCCATTGACAAATCTTCATAAGCACATTAAAAAAAATCTCCAAAATCAATCATTTAAGCCTCAAAGAAGAGCAAACCACCTCTCAATCAAAATTAATTCTTGACCCCGAGTCACCAATCAAAGATTAAACCTTGACTTGAAATCGTTCAAAAAAAAAAAAACTGAAATTCTTGACCTAGAGTCATCTACTGAAAGGCAAATGTAAATGAATCTTGACCTTGAGTCATCATTAAGAGAATCAAAATTCGACCCTGAGTCGAAAATCAAGAATTGACCTTGAGTCATCATCCAAATTCAAAAAATAAAATTAAATTAAAAAAAAAAATGACCCGAGTCAAAAATAAATCTGACCCTAAGTCAAAAAATCCAAGATCAAAATTGTGACCCTAAGTCAATGTCATCAAAACATTTCTTCCTAGAACACTTTGCGGATGTTGCATCCAACAACATTCTCTTTGAGGCAATTCTGCGGAATTTGCATCCAACAACATCTCACCCGGCATCTTTGAGGCAACTTTTCGGAATTGTATTCCAACACTTTCTCTTTGAGGCAATTCTACGGAATTGTATTCTCAAAACATTTCTTTTGAAGCAATTCTACAGAATTGTATTCTCAAAATATTTCCTTCAAGACAACTCTCCGGAGTCGTATTATACAAAAGTCTCTTTGAGGCAATTCTGCGGAATTGTATTCTCAAAATATTCATTATAAGACAACTTTCTGGAGTTGTATCCCCACATTTTGTTTTAAAGCAACTCTACGGAGTTGTATCTCCACAATACTTCTTTGAAGCAATTCTATGGAATTGTATTCTCAAAATATTTCCTTTGACGGCAATTCTGCGGAATTGTATTCTTAAAATATTTTTTTTAGGGCAACTCTACGAAGTTGTATTCCCACACTTCCCTTTGAGGACTCTCTGGAGTTGTATTCCCACACCTACCTTTGAGGCAATTATGCATAATTGTATTTTCAAAACATTTCATTTGAGGCAACTATCCAGAGTTGTATTCTCACACTTTCCTTTTAGGCAACTCTGCGGAGTTATATTCTCACAACACTTCCTCTTTGAGGCAATTCTACGGAATTGTATTCTCAAAACATTTCATTTGAGGAAATTTTGTGGAATTGTATTCTCAAAATATTCCTTTTGAGACGATTTCACTTAATTGTATTCTCAAAACATTTCCTTTGAAGCAACTCTACGAAGTTGTATTTTCTCAAAACATTTCCTTTGAGGCAATTCTACGGAATTGTATTCTCAAAATATTCCATTTCAGGCAATTTTACTGAATTGTATTCTCAAAACATTTTCTTTGAGGCAACTCTGCGGAATTGTATTCTCAAAAAACTTTCTTTGAGGGAATTCTACTAAATTGTATTCTCAAAACCTTCCCCTTTGAGGCAATTCTGCGGAATTGTATTCTCACACTTTCTCTTTTGGGACAACTTTGCAGAATTGCATTCCCACAAATGTCTGAGGACATTATATCTCCACGTGAATAAATTATTAGTCACAAAATGAGATGTCGTAGTTGCATTGGTGTTTATTTATTGCATAAATTCCACCAATGAGGGGCATCTGTTGACACCCCATTTTGCAACCATTAATATTACTTTTTTACACTTTAGTGCATAAAGGGTAAAATGGTAATTTCACAAGCTTGAAAATTCAAAGTTCGTCCATAAATTTAAAATTATATTTTAAGTGATCAAAATTGAATTAAGAATGAGAGTGTATTTTTTGGATTGGAAATCAGATAAAAAACCAAGATTTTATTAAGAAAATAAATTTGATTGGTTGAAATGATATTTACTATAAGCTCACATGCATAAGATTACTTGTTAATTAATTTGATTGGTCCTCTAAAGGATTAAATTAAAATCAATTAATAAATAATTCTCATTGGTTTAGAATACCTTAAAATGGTAAGTATTTATGCACAAGATATTCATCAAAGGATAATTCTTAAATTGATTTATTTTTAACTACTAGGATAATTATTTTGACCAATAATTATCATATTAATTATTAATAAATTGATTAAAATCAATAAATCTCGAATTCAGCCAAAGAAGGACTTCTAAATCTAGAAGTTGACCAAATGTGAAAAACTTGGAATTATTCAAAACCCAATTCGGATTTGGATTCCAACCTGTACATTGATCGGTATTTTGAGCATAACTTTTGACTCCGTTATCCGATTGAGTTGATTCAAATTTTAATGGAAAGCTGACATGATGGGCTACAAATATGCCTCTAATGATTATCTCCAAATTCGAACATTTAGAGGGTCAAAACGGGCCCACAATTAGGGCCTAAAAATCAGTTAGAATTTTGGGATTTTCATGAAGTATATCCAATTTCCAAAACCCTAATGTACTCCCATGAGGTTCAAAACGTGTGTAGGTTCATTTTAGGGCTTCCATATAAATAGAAAATATTCTCATTTTAACAGGGAGGTTGGAAAAATTAATCAGAGCAATCCTAAGCAAAATTCAAGGAATTTTTGCAAAGGGCTAGATTTTGGAATAAGAACACAAGTATGTTCTTATATTCAAGTCCAGAGATTACAAAAGCCATTTTTTGTAATCTCTATTTCCAATATTTCAATTCCATTTTTAATCTCTTTTAACCAAATTTAACAGTTTTTCTCAAGATTCAATTTTCAGGAACGGTGGTATTCTCGATCAAGAGGTCGCATCCCACCACAATCAAATTCAATTCGGGACACTCATTCAAGAGGTTGCATCCCAAAAGGTACAATCCTTTCTTTTTTAATTTAATGCAGCTACTTTAATTGTGTAGAATGCATGATTAGGTTTTAATTTTAATTGCTTGATTAATTTTTAATGCACAATTACTAGATTGCACTGTTTTCGATTTCTGTTTTGTGGATGATGCAAATCTGATTTTTCTAACATGTTATACTAAAATTACAGCAACTTTAAATTATCTTTTTCATGTGAGATGCGTGCTTAAATGATTTTAAATGCTTGATGATTAATCACTGTTTAATTTTTTATTGCATGTACCATTGTGATGCTATAAATGAAATGCGAGTATGGTTTGTTTGAGGTTTTAAAATTTAATTTGCTACCACAACTAAAATATAGGATTTAAAGTGAAATTATCCCTTAACACTAAAAAGAAAAGTACATACATTTATACACACACATAAATAAATGATCTTTGTCAAATTTGAAAGAACAAACCAACACTTGGTTGCAATAACAAGTTAAAATGGACTACAATTCCCTTAACTTTTTTGCTATTACAGTAAGATCCACTTAACTTTTTTTTTTTTTTTTTTTAATTTTTTTGCCAATTTAGTACATAAACTTTGGTATGGTTGCAAATAGACTATTTATGTCTATTTTAACATTTTTCTCTTCTTCTTTTTTGCATCAAGTCATTTAAAAAAAAAAAAAGAAAAGGGGTCTTACTGCAACAGTATAAAATTTTAGGGGATCTTAATTCAATTTTTTAACGATTTGGTGCACAAAAAAAGAAGTTAAAATAAAAAAATAATGAACAAAAAGTGTCTATTTGCAACTATACCAAAGTTTATGTAATAAATAGGCAAAAAAGAAAAAATTTAAGGGTATAAAAACAAATAAAAGTGTAGAGAATATAGATAACAAAAAAAAAAAAAAAAAAAGACTAAATATAATAAATACAGTAACAATCTTTTTAAATATCTTGTTGGTGGTTAACAAACAAATAAGTATACAAATTATAATTAAAATAAATACAGTACCAACCACTGTAAAATCTCAAGGAGGATTAGGAAAGGTGACTTTTGTTTTAGAGCGGGATCAATTTATCAAAAGAAAGAAATGAGAATTTTTTTTAATTTAATTAAAAAAAAACTTTCATGTATTTGAAAATTGTAAACTAGGAATCAAATACTAGGGAAGCAAAGCTTTTGTTTATAAGATACGTACAAAACATTTTATAACTTTTTTCCTCAATTTATTAATTTGATTAATTGGAATTGGTGACACCTCTTTTTCACATAGTTTTATTATGAAAATTCCTAACATTGTTTTTAGATAGAATATAGAAACCACTCCTAAAGTTTGAGCAAATGACAGAAACTGCTATTTTTTTTGAAAATATCAAGTTTGCCCCCAAGTGCAAATTGTTTTAGGGAAAAGTACATAAATGATATTAAGTGTTGTTTGTACTTAAGAGGTAAACTGGATGTTTTAAAAAATATTTAATAGTTTCTGTCATTATCTCGAACCTCAAGAATAGTTTATATAATTTATCCTTATTTTTATTAGGAAATAATTTATCTCCAGCTCGGTTAGAAGAATCTTCCTTTAACCGACTACGTGACAAGTAAATAGACCATCCACGTATACTTTTAGTCACATGACATTTTAATAAGTCATGTGACTTTTTAAAATACACATGTGGATAGTTTATTTACTTGCCACGTAGTGGATTAAAAGAAGATTTTTCCAAACCGAGTTGGAGGAAAACTCTCTCCTTTTTATTATGTACCCTTTACAACGTATCCTCTTTTCCTTTTTGTTATTCAAGTAAATATGAAGAGCAAATCCTTACCTTCATAATTTTAATTTTAATTTTTTCTTAGGAGGGTGTTCAAAGATTTCCTAGTAGTTAACTATTGGAGGGATCCGGATCGCTCACGAAACAGCATCCAACGACAATGAATGCATCCACGCCTGCACTCATTCTGAACACCTTATCCCTGGCAAGAACACAGCAACGGTCCTGATCCCACATCTGCCATATTTGGTTGTCCAATCGAACGGTGAAGGTAGCAGTATGTGTAAGTCCCTCTGGAGTCTGGCCTAAAAGAAAAAGGTGTAGATGATTGGACTTAGCCTTTAACGTCTGTCTTGGTACGTACTTGGTAAACTGTTCAAATCATTAATTATTACGTCATGGCTGCAAACTGGACTACAGACACAGACACAGACACTCAGTGGTCATTTCATCACTCACATTCTGTTTCATAAGGCCGTGTTTCAGATAAAAGAAAGAGAGGAAGCTTAAATTGGCATTTTATTGCTTTTTGAGAAATTATCAAATTAATCTTTAAGTTCGATTATGGTTACTTTTAAATGGATGGAAACTGTTAGCATGATACCATTTTAATAAATAAATAAATAATTTATTATTAAAACATAGTAAAAAAATCATTTTAAATTAAATTGTAATAAAATATTATTTCAAAATTCATTTTTAGTTAAATTACACATAAGGATGGAACTAGTATTTCAATTGAGGGGAGAGACGAATAAATCAATTTTATTTTTCATGAAAATCCAAAGTAAAATAACAACAAATGAAGACACAATCACTATTTCTTAATATGTTGCAATATGATTATCTAAAAAAATGAGAGTTGATGTTTTTTCTGTTTTAAATTATTGAAATCATTTATGATTAATTCATACTAAATGTCGTACCAATCAAAGAGTTCATTGTAAAATCATTTTTCATTTTGTTGGAAAGCCCACTTTTGACGACATCCATAGCTAAAATGTTAGCTATGTAGTTACAGTAGAAATTAGAAGAGTAAACACAAGTATAACCACTCTATAAACAAGTTGGTAGACTCTTGATTTTCTTATCCACACCAGCCATTGGCACAATTCAGGATTGCATGACAAACTTTTGAAGTCTAGATGTTGAACTACATTATGCTCATGATGATAAAATTCTGTTTCCAACACTTAGTTTTCATATGCTCGGTGAGGTCTTGCTGATTAAACTTATTTACCATCGAACAAAATATCATTGATTCTAAAAAATTCATGTGCCTATCGGGGATCTAGAGCTGAGCTAAGCATATGTAACTCTATTGTTGATAACACAGCACCTCAGTCCGCCTCAATCTTCTCCAATATTCTAGAGAATTCAAGAACCATCTAGAAGACTTTATTCACGCACATGTTATTAATGCTTAAATTATACTTGAGTTTGTTAGTTTGTTAGAGAAATGGTTGTAGACACCCCATTTTTCTACCTACATTTCAACACTAAACACATACTAGGGTTTTCACCAATTTGAAATTCCAATAATAAAAAGCACACAACTTTCTAAAATTAGGGTATTATGGAAAGTTTGGTTTACCGCCCAATCAACAATTAAAACCTATAAAAATATCGTTATGTCAAGATGATTAGAATGACATCTCACGCACTTAAATCAGACCATTGGATCAAAAGATATTGTTAAACCAAGATTTAACGTTAAAAATGCATGCACGAGATTAAGATCAAAATCATTGGATCAATGCTCTTGAATTAGGGTTGGTTTACAATAAAACATAATTATGCACTTGCCACATGGGAATATTTAATGTTGAATAGGAGGTTTTAAAGGTGAAAATCATGAAAGTGGTTTTTCCTTTTTACAATCAACTTAATAATTGATTTGGAGGGAACAAAGGGACTAGCCACCACAGTTACCAAAGGAGTTATAAACCTGTTACAAAATGTGCAGAAAAAATTTAAAATGAAAGTTTCACTGGACATCAGAGCGTCGGCCGACATCCTGATCTGGGATTAGACCCCCATAGGGCAGCACTCTGACCCTACAGACTGTTTCCAGCTCACCCAATCAACCTTCAATGCTCGGATTTTGGCTCCCCACAGATGTGATCAGTCATCAACTAATGAGGGGAAGCCTCTTGGCACTAAATTTGATTCCCCAATTGATTCCGCTTCAATATGAATTTTAAAATTCAAGTTATGGCTCTAAAACACTCCCATTACTCTCCTATAAATAGAAGAGGGTGAGCGGCAGCTACAAAATTTGTCACTCAAAAGTCTGTTCATGATTATTCCCTAATCCTAAAAGAGTTCCCACAGCTCTCCCAAAAAAAACTAGAGGCACGGCTCTACCCGTTTCCTTATTTGAAGCGATCCTTCAAAGTTATTCCTAATTCTCTTGAAATTCGTACACTTGTAAGGTTGTTGAGACTTCAATGGATTACTTGGAATCAAGAATCGAACAAGGCTTCACCCTTAGGTTATGTGGGAGAGCTGTAAGAACTCCCTTAGGTTGATGGCACACTCACATTTTGAGGCTCATTTGACTTGTGAGGTTTGGGTTGTGATTCTCATAGTGATGACTCCAATGGGGACTAATCATTAGCTTAGGTTCAAAAATTACAATGCACTTGGCCAAACCATATTTTGTATTTGTGTTTGTTTGTTAAAGCTTTCCATAACATGTTCATGCATCATTCTTACTTGTGTCATAAGTGTGTGAAGCCCGGAAGCCATGATAGTTTTATCCATGGATCACGGTTTTCCTAGACTCACCCATGGTGAAGCTACCACCTCATAGCGTTGTACCGACTTTGATCCTACTTAGTTGGTACGTTAACGGATAAACTGTATTGTTTAGACCAACGCGACATTCCTATGACATAAGTTAGGAGATACGATATCCTAACTTATGGGATCCTTACAAGCCCAGTTTCTACCCATGTAAACGCCTATTATAACTTTTAATTAGAATTGGTCCATTAATAATATGTTTGTTTGAACCCGCCGTCTCTTTTGATTGTCGTTGCTTACATTTAGATGAACCTTGTTTACTTTAAATGAGCCCAAATCTAACATTTAGGCCCATTATAAGCCTTTATTTGAACAAATGTTTTTCCATGGGTGAGCCCAAGCCCAACACTTAGGTCCATTATAGATAAAACCTAAAGCACAACAAGTGTTTAAAATTAAGCATCATCAAAAGAAAAGTCTACAGGCACACAAGCTTCAAGAGAAAAGGCATAAGCCCACAATCATCATGTCTTAAGCTTACAAGCCAACAAGCTTCAAAGATTCCAAGCCTAAATTCAAAAGCCAATCGAACGGTGGACAACAACACTTAAGCTTTAAGGTTTCGAAGCTCGACTTCAAAGCCCATCAAGCAATAGCTTACAACACTCAAACTTTGCAAATTGGAAGTTCATGATCAAGCCCATCAAATGGTGGCCCACAACATTCAAACTTCAAAGATTGAAAAAGTTCAAGTTCAAAGCCCATCCAAATGGAGTCCTACAACAAGCTTCAAATATTTGAAAACCAAGTTTAAGCCCACCAAACAAAGAAGAAGAAACCGATGGTGAGAGAAATCTAAGACTAGGGTGAGCGGCGGCGTGATGAGAGGGAAACAAGAGGAGAGAGAAAATGGAAGGGAGAGAGAATTTGACTGGTTTTGGGGTGGTAGAGAGAGAAAGTAAGAGATGAGAGTTAACGTTGTTTTGGATTCTGTTAGATAATTTAAGCAAGTCATGTGTCTCTCACATGATGAGGACACATGTCCTCTTTAAAATGGTGACACCTACCCAGTTTGGAAGAATTCCTCTAACTTGGATTGTAGGTAAACTTTGTCCATTATTTTGGGGCTGTTAGGTTTCCAATTGATAATAATTTACTGCATTACAATTAATCTGAAAAAAGGGACACTATTTAGGTAACAAGCACAAAATTTGCATTCAATCATAGTATGAGCCCGCAATGCATTGAGTTCTAGATCAGGTTTACAAAAAATTATTTCTTAGCATGGGTAGAGATGGACCTTTCTTCTTTTCTATGTTCAAACCCAAATGCCAAGTATCGCTATATAATATACATAGCTTTCAATTCAACAAGCACATCAAAAAAACCGAAGTAGCTCAGATAATAAAGTCACAAAGAGCTTATTGAGTTATTGTCATGAAAAAGAAAACACACACACACAACACCCTTTTTCCTCCACATTCACAAACACACAACAAAGGCTCAAACTTAGGCCTCCTAGCTATCAATTTACATTCACCTCCATTCACATCCTTCTTTGGCTTCTCAGTTCTGGGAATAGTAATAGTTAACACCCCATCTTTTAACTCCGCCTTAATCTCATCAACTTTGGCATCATTAGGTAGCAATAAAGTTGTATTATAGTAGCCATAGATCCTAGATGACCAAAGTTCATCGTCTGAATCTTCTTCCTTCTCTTCTTTGTGCTCTCCCTTTATTGTCAAAACCCCATCATCAACAGTGATCTTCAAGTCTTCTTTGGCAAGTCCGGGCACCTCATAGTGCAACTTGTAGTACTCGTCCTTCTCTTTTATGCGGCCACTGAGGCTCCAAGGTGATATGTTTAGGTTCTCGAACAGCTTGTTTATGTTCTCGGTTGCTTGCATTAGTGCATTTCCAAGCCCTGAGGGAAAGAACTCTAGAGAAAGAAAACAAGGCAATGAGTTAGGCCTATATATTTTTTGCCACGTTTTTAAATTTGTCACTAGCAGCAAGGGCTAACTAAATTGTTTCTTAATGTGTTAAAGAAAATCGGTTTGCCTTGATATAGCATTATTGCATTATATATATGGACTGTACCATAGATTGCCTCGGGGCAGGACCAAGAATTACACTTAATGTTACACGACCTAATAATTTTTTTATTGAATTAATAACTTTAAAATCCCATTGTTGAATTATATGTTCTTTATGTTTTTTAAGATGTATATGTTCTTTATGTTCTTAAGATGCACGCTAAATTTAAATTATAAGATCTCATTGTTGAATTATATGTTCTTAATTTTTTTTTTTTTTTTTTTATCCTAAAGTAAATGTTTTATAATATAATTTTTAAATATAAAAAAAAAAAATTTAAATTTAAATATTTTATTTTGTAGATGAGATAGTGATCGATCTCGGATCATTTTAATGTTTTGCATGCATGTAGAGTATAAGTAGACAATATAATTTAATGGTGTATTTGTACACCTCCAATACAAAATTATAAAATTATTAAGTAATGTAACATCAATAAAAATTATACAAAGTGTAACTTAAATACAATCCATTAACCCTCATGTTATTGAGATAATTGAGTTTTTTTTTTGGTTTTAAGACAATAAGAAAAAACAGTACTACCAATAAAGAATCCGCCCGTTAACTTAATTCTGTAGGGTTCGGATGGTTTCCTTAATGAGAGGCCCAACTTTGGTACATACTATACTACTGGCTCCCTTGACAAGCTTCTGGTCTGATTACAGAAAGTTGATGAATAAGCTGAAATGAAGGCATTGTACAGGAAGGACTCTTGACTTTGAGACTGTATTTTTTTGCAAAATTAATTGCATACGCGGGAGGAATAGGACCTAGAAAACCATACCAATGTAATTGAGTAAATTAAGACTATATGTTCAACTATTCAAATATTTGCTTCAATATTCGAGTCCAATTTATGAGTCAAACAATAGACCCCTTATATCCAACCACTACCAGTCCAAAATTATACACTCTGTTGATGTGGTTTTTAGTTGACTTTTTAAACGAGATTTGTGAATCATTTGAATAAATGAATGGGAAAAAAAATGATTTTGCTAGCTACAAGGCAGCTAACTTAAAAAAAAGACTTGGGAGAGAGGGAGAGAGGAGTACCATAAAGGGCAGGAACAAAGTCAGGGTCATTTTTTTTCCAAAGCCACCTCTTGCGTTGCTTCCTTGGGAACAGCTTGGACTTTTTCCCACCTTGAGAAACAGCAACATCTTTTCCATCTGATGTCTCAGTCTCACCACCAGCCACCTTATCACTAGCTGTTGTAGTAAACCTCCTAACAATCTCATTTCCCCACCTCTGCCTCTGAACCCCATTAACACTCCTCTCACAAATACTTTGACCCAGCAAAGAACCACAAGAAGAGGGAGTCACCACTCTTTGTTGCAAATTCTTCAAAGCCAAACGAGCTAAAGCCATTAGTGAGCTTTGTGCTTAATTCCTAGAGTTATTTGAAAGAGAGATGTGGATTGTGATTGCTTCTTCTTTTTTTTTTTTTTTTTTTTTTTTTTTTTGAGTTTGAAAGAGGTTAGCAATAGAATTTAAAGAGGGTAGTGGGTGTGTTGGATGCTTTGGTTGGAACAGTTGGAGAAGTCTCCAATAGGTTCTGGGAGGTGCTGATGACACATCAGAAAAGTATGACATGAGAGGGATGGTTCTTGGTCTTTCTCAAACATACTATACTAACACTACAATGAATAGGGAAGAGTGTTCCAGAGGAAAATGCATCCGATGCCACGTCTCACTTTTTATAACTTTGTTCTTTTTTCTTTTTTCTTTTTTTGATCATATATAGCTTTGTTCTTTAACTCTCCTATCATATATCACATGTGTCAATAGTCTTTTATTTTTTTTATTTTTTGCTTCTGTGTCAATAGTCCCTAATGCTTGTTCCATGAGGTCAATTTGGATATTGATATGGGTCATGTAGTAGTGTGTCAAAGCCATTAGCCTAGAAATCACAATTCTTACACATGTACATTTGTTTAAACCATTTGATATATAGTATAAAATTGAATGAAATTTCCATCAGTGACAAGCAGCATACATTTTTATCAAATGAGGACTCAAATTCAATTTCAAATGGGTCCAGTTGGAGATGGTCGTGTAAAACTATAAAATTCCAAATAGGATTGGTAACTAAAACAAGATGCAAAGAGGGGCTCGAGGCACTTGAGTTGTTACTTTCTTCATTCATATCTACCAAGCACATCTACTGAATGTAACAAAGCAGCCCACCTGAAATTAACGCAAGTACACCATGAGAACTGGTGTCATAAAATACATGGTGACTTTAGGGTTTGGCACTAACTAATTCTGAGATTTACTTCTCATGACCATCTTCCAAAAGTGTTCTCCATAAGAGACAGAAATAACTAATTACTACAATCCTGAAAGATTCTAGCTTGTGGCAAAGGAAGCAGTGTAGACAAATACGTTAAAGAAATTTTGCAAAACTTGGTGCCATGAACGGCACAGGCAGCCGGTGAGATAAATTAAATTAAATGTAATACATGCATGTCTGAAAGGCCTGAATGATAAAAATTCCCTGCATTGGCATGTGAGAGATAATGTTACAGTTCATATACAAGCCAAAATTTGCTCGATCACCCTCCTGCTAGGGAAACAACTTGAATGTTGTTAAGATGGGTTCTAGTATCTAAACAGCCTTTAAGCGTCTTATACTTCAGCTGCTCAATCATATAACCCTTCCTGCTCCCAGATGTCCACAAGAAAATCTACCATTTCCTGTGTTCAAGATCAATAAAGAATTACATAAAGCATGCAATTGGAATAAGACCAGCTTTTAAGGGCAGACACTTACAGCAAGTGGGATAGGCTGAGGGAATGGCTTGTTGTTCCCAAGCAAACTTTCATACGATGCGTTCCAACTGCAAAGCCAGAATTTTATACCAATGCATAGACAATGAGTGCTGACAAGATACAAGGAAAGAATTCAGGAATAATCAACTCCTACTTTACAAACAAATTGGTATATATTCCAGAAACGGTTTCCCTAAATTTCCTACATACTTCACTCACTGCTACTTTTGAAATAGACAATCCAAACAAAAGATTATCCAACATATGGACAAGCGAAACGATTTGGATGCTTGACACAACTCATCATTCATGACAGTCACATGAAAGCAGGTGGCAGGAACATGTGGTACCAATTTTCGATCTTTTAATCTATTTTAAGGTTTTGCAGTACTACTCATCTTTTGGGGGAAAAACTTGGCCTAACATGAAAATGCACTTGTACCTCAAGACATTCATATAATACAACAAAGTCAATGTGTTAAATATAACGAAGGGGATGATATCTTCCTCTCTTTTTTTCTTTTTCTTTTTTTCTTTTTTTTTTCATCCTTGTTGGATGAGTGAGTTTGGCCCCAAGGGGAGGGGGATGGGGATGGGGATGGGGAGATACAAACTAGAGACCTCTGATTCATGAGGCATGATCCCAGGCCAATTGTGCTACCCCTTGGGGTCTCTTAGGAAGATGTCATTTCTTGTAATCCTGATATAAAATCATGACTTCGATTCAGAGTCTATGGAAACAAAATATACATTGGTCCAAATTTTACGCAGAAGAGAGTTAATGCATTTCAACGTGCTGTCAAACCCCCGAAAGGAAAATAATAATAATGATAATCAACCTCTTTTCCACTTTTTCCCTTCTGCATATTCAATTGAAAGAAGAAAACCCCAAAAGTTATAAAAATAATTGAATACAATCTTGCTGTCCAATTTATGAATTCTCATTCATTTCTGAAAAACAAGAAAGGTCAAAGAAGGCACAAACTCGCATGGGTGTTACATTAAGATAAATCAAGTTTTTCTCTTCTTTTTTTCTTATGAAATTAAATCATCCGCCAATTGAGGTTATGATGATTCTGGTGACACTCATGAAACTACTTTATAGGTTGAAAGTTTCTGCTATCAGATCTTCAAATAAGAGGCCCTATTTAATTTGAGAATTGCAAAAGAAAGTTAAGAGCAATTTACCTTAATTTGGGTTCTCGTATCTGTTGGGCCCGGTTCTCAGACCTTTTATTTCCTACCCAACGCTGCCTAGTCTGATTCCAGAGAAGAAGACCTGTACCCCATTTAAGACAGAAACTTGCAAGTTTAAAATAGGCAAAGGGAAAAACAAAATGAACATTCGATAAATGGCAGAGCAACATGCAATACTGTCTACACTATCATATAATCACCACACCCAACCATAAAGCATATGTGAAGGACTAAAGACACTCACATTGGACCGGAAAGCAGATCCAGTATAAAAGACCAAACAAATTAAGAGGGGGGTCGTGTTAACTAGATTACAATTACCAACTCTTTGAAATATTAATTGGAGTCTTATTCATGTATACATTGAAACTGGACCCCCAACCCAAAAAGAAAAAGAAAGAAAGTGTCAAGACCCACAGCTATGTCAGATGTTATATGTCAACCCTATAAGCTACTGAACAAGGAGAAATGAAAACTTACCATGATTTACAAATTCAGAAGGGGTGTTAGCACTGCCAGCAACGGCATGCGGATCCAGGATTTGGTTGGTTGTACTAATTGAGGAGATGCTTCCCTGAGACTGAACTGCACTGTTTTCCATATCCCACGTACTGGTGGTCCAGAAATCCTCTGAAATACTAGGTTTCTTCAACGTCCGACCTTGATTCTTTAATCCTTTTGATGGTGCATCCACCGAGGTAGTTAATGTCGGTTTAGTATAGCATCCAAGACAACCACTGCTCTGTTACAAATCACATTTAATAATATAGCTGATAAATAGGATCCTCACAAACTCAAAAACTGCAGCCTGATACCTAGATATATTAGTCCACATAGAATCATCTCTCTCTCTCTCTCTCTCTCTCTCTCTCTCTCTCAAAACCCAAAAAGAAAAGACAATATTGTATTGTAAGTATCAGAATGTTTTCATGTGGAATCTAAACTCTTAAAGAGAATCACATCATCTGAGAAAGAAGATGAAGATAGCCAACTAAGAATGACACATCAATTGTGTTGAAAGGGCTGCACCCCAAGAACTAGAAACTGTATGGGAAAAGAGGGAGTGAGTTATTCAAGGAATCATTATTTGGCATAGAGCTACAGTCCAGGGGATACTGACAATAATGAACTAAGTATAAACCTTAGTACCCAAACCTCAACTTGCTAAAAAAAATTATTTTTTCTTTTAATTTTAATTTTCTGCCAATAGAAGATGCATTTACTGGTTCAAGTCAACAAAATAATGCTAC
Source organism: Fagus sylvatica (assembly GCA_907173295.1). NCBI lineage: Eukaryota > Viridiplantae > Streptophyta > Magnoliopsida > Fagales > Fagaceae > Fagus > Fagus sylvatica. The sequence continues at coordinate 8,168,955 of OU015766.1, read as the reverse complement.
AAGACCAAAATGGGCTTAAGTTATGACCAGCATCACAGTAATGCTAAAAAATGGGAACTTTGTTCTTTAACTCCTTCGTTTTGATATGTAGGACAAAGTATAAGGAGCTATCCTAACATTTAAAATGATACACTGATATCTGCTTATAGATTCAAGATAAATTTACTCTTATTTAGCAAAAAAAAAAAGAAAAAAGAAAAGATAAATTTAACCTTCTTTATCAATTTTCTGAAGCTAAACAATTAATTTGAGGAGGGTCCGTTCTCAGTTTGGAACTTGAGCTGGAGTAACTCAGAGTGTTGCACCAAGCCATCCTAAACCAAGGCAGGCACGCCAACCAGCCGTTAAATAGGCAATGCATAAAGGGGAACTAACAGCAAGGTGGTATGCACCTCGTTATTTTGCTAACAAGTTACTTCAGCGCTCTACAAGGCCATGGGAACGTATGGTGCCGAACCACAACTGGATTATCTTAACCATGGAAATTGCATAGGCCAAAAATTTTAAAGGTTTGAACTTGGATGATTTTGGACATTTGTATTTAAACAATTTTCTACTATTATGAAATTATGTAAATTTTTTTTATTGGCAAGATATGTGTGTTTGGTCTTGAACCCACAACATCACCCGGGTGGAAGTGCCACTTTAGCTAGAAATCATTGGCTTAAGAAATGATGTAAATGGTCCAATAAAAAAATTAATAGCCCAAACTAACAATATCAATTATCCTAACTTATCATAATTCAGATTTGTTGGGTGGGCAGATCACTGCAAAGCAGTTTCCTATCACCTAGCAATGATCAAGGTGTATGCATACTTAGAATAAAGTTTTGATCACTTGAACTCTTTGTACATATTTGAAACCACCAGGGAGTAACTGCTTGGACAGTACTGTATACAGGACGCAAGGATACCATTAATTATGCATCACATTCTCCTAATTTAAAATCTACAAATCTAAGGTGTTACACTTCAACTTTTGGTTAAATTAAACTGCTACAAATGAAAAAGGCATACATGACATTACCAGAAAATTTACACCAACTCCAAAATCAAGTCATACAACCAAATTGAACAGAAACAATAACATGTAGAGGGAAAAACAAATGTCAAACTTCCTTTATTTTTTTTAAACAGTTTCTTTGTGACAGTATACATCAAACTTTAATTGATTTGGACATGGGAAAACTTGAATCTCAGCTCAATTGAGGCTCATCAAGGTGCCTCATAGTTGAATTGAAACTTTCAGCAAATTCCCGAGCTAAATTGAGTTTGCCAATTTCTTAATGAACCAAACTACAGGATTTATAAATCTACAAATACAATGCCTATTTAATTTCCTTTATTGAAAATCACAACTCTTTTCCAGGTTTTCTATTCGGCCAAACAACAAAAACCAGAACAGATTCCAATTTAAACATTAAAAAGACAAAGACCCACAAAAATTAAAAGCTTGAAATCTCATTCAATCACAAAATCCCCATAGAATTCCAAACCTATAATGGGAATCAGAAAAACTTACCCCATATCATGCAATATAAGAAACACCCACAAAGCCTTATCAGATCTGCTAACAAATTTTCCGGGAAAATCAAAGCTTATTGGAAAAAAGATTCCAGGAAAGAAACATCAGAGAGCCCTCCTGAGTCTCAGAAAAATAATGGGTATCAGATAAAAAAGGAAAAAAAAAAAAAAAAAAACAGATTTTTCTTTTGCCCAATGAAAAGAAGGTAAATTGAGTAATATATAGAGACTCACCCTCTTTCTCTTTCCTTTCCTGGAATCTTAAGATGCCCTTCTGGATTTCTGTTGCTTCTTCTTCTTCCTCTCTGGCAATTATTGGCAAAAAGGAAAAAGAAAGAAGATGGGCAAAATTGAAAAGGTTATATATAGGGTGGAGTTTAGCTTCCCTACAGTTTTGCACCCTCAAGTGGGTTTTTTTTTTATGTTGCATTAATTTCTTTGCCACTTATCTCTTTGGTTTTCTTTGGTTTTTGTCGTTTTGGGACCGAAACTATTGACAACATATGTTCAAGAAGTAATTTTCTTTTTTAAGCTACCTAAAATATAAGTCTTAGGTATTACAAAATTTTAAGATTTATACTTTTTACTTAAATTAATAATTTTGATATTCTCTAGAAATTTTTTTTTTTACAAATTATGAGAGATTTGAAACTTTATTGAGATTTATGGACAGGATAAAGAGAAACATTTTTTTTTTACATAGAATGGTCTTCCATCAAATGATCACGCTTACTCTTTTTTGAATTAAAAAAAAAAAAAAAAAACATTTAGCAAAAATTAAATTTGCTTTTCATGTTAGTAAACAAGAGTATGACCATAGGATTATTGAATATTTCGTACATATACATTGCACAACTTAATTATAGAGAATAATATCTAGAGCAAATATTTTAATAATATAATTAAATTGAACTATAAAATATACGTAAAGATAAATGAATAAAAATTACTTCGAGTTGCATAAGGAATGTATATAATGTAAGAACAAGTTTTTATTAAAAGCCAAAGAATATAATAGATTGTAAAATAATTTAAAATAAATAATGATACTCATGAAAGAAAATTGTGTTAATTATTTAAATGAGTTACATGGCAAAAATTATGTCATACAACTTGTAGCGTTTTCATTAAGTCACATAATATAAGCACAGCGTATAAAATCCAACTTTAATTATTAAAAATATATGATATATTATTAAAATAATATAAATAAATAATTAAACTTGTTTAACATTTCTAGAAACTCTTGATAATAGTATATAGAATTTTAGTCGGTGTAATATTTTAAAAAATAAAAATAAAAATATTCAACTATGTTAATTCTTTTAATGCACTTATAGTGCGTAACACGAAATAAGGAGAAAAAATGGAGAAAAACAAAAGAGGAGGTCCACTTTGCATAACTATGATTTGGCTATTAGATTATTTTATATATATAATTTTATTGTGAATGTTTTTGTTACCATAACTAAATTAATTTATTATATGATTTCATAATTCTCATATAGTATACCAAGGTTTTATAATTTCACATTAATGATTTTTTTTTTTGTATTTTATATAGGTCTTAGTCACAAGTCACAACTTATGTAAATTTATATTACTTTTAATTAAAAGTGACTCGGTGAGGGCGTGAACTAAACAACTTAAAATGTTCATGGTTTTAATTGAAACTTTAAAGCTTAGAATTTAACTTGAAACCTTCCCAAACTATAGAAGAATTATATAATTTACTTTAGCCTTAAATAAATGGTAGTCTTTATTTATTTATTTATTATCATTATTATTATTATTATTATTTTGCCTAAGGAAAAACGTAGCCACTTGTCGCAAGAAAAGTGTAGCCATTTATCCTAGAGAGAAAGTAGCCACTTATCACAACCATAACTTTTAGAAGCCAACTTTTACTCTATAATACATAATTTTTTTTGTCTATTCAACGATTCAAACCCTAACCTTCTCGGGTTACATAAGGGGTGTTATATACTCTTAAGTGAAAGTGAATGATTATATTAGAAAAATGAGATTTAATTCAATAAGTATATAGTGCAAAATACTATAAACCCCTTTATCTACCTCCTTGAATAAAATATTGTCATACTATTTTATTTTCAAATAGAATATATAGAGAAGCACACGCAAAGGAAATCTTATTATAAACCTATACCACGACAAAGTTGAAGAAGAAGGATACGGAAACGCCTCACAGCGCCGACACCCCTAAGCTTCGCTACGGTCCTGTGCAACTAAATTATGATCATTTGTTTACGGTGGGTAATTGGAGATGGTGCCAGAGATTGCCATTTGATTAGCTGCTTTGAAATTTTATGGTTTGTGTTTCTTTTTTTAATCTTTGTTTTCTTACCAAGAAATTTGAAGAAAAAGTAAAAGGAAAAAGAAAAGAAAAAAATAAAATAAAACAAGAATGATGACTTTTATAATAAATGTTTATATATATATATATATATATATATATATATTAATTTATCAATTTTTTTTTATATATATAATATAAATATATTATAAAGAACAGAGTTTGACTATAAACTAGTTTGTAATCAGCTTATTACAACCCATTACGTGTTAACTAATAAGATCACCTACGTATATTTTAATCACATGACCTATTTAATGAGTCATGTAACTTCTTTAAATAATACATGTGGATGGTCTTATAAATTGTCACATAGTGGGTTGTAGCAAACCAGCTACAAACCGGTTTATAGCCAAACCTTGTCCGAAAATGTTAATTTGATTAAGGACAAGGTTTGGTTACAAACTGATTTATAGCCGGTTTGTTACAACCCACTACGTGGCAACTTATAAGACCATCTACATGTATTATTTAAAGAAGTCACATGACTCATTAAATATGTCATGTGACTAAAGTACATGTGGATGGTCTTATAAGCTGCCATATAGTAGGTTGTAACAAGCTAGCTATAAACCGGTTTGTAGCCAAACTTTATCCAACATTTTCCGTGAGCTAGAGGACAACAAGAATCTTATTGAAATGTGTTTAAAAAGTGTAAGGACTAAGGCAAAGTCTTTCATTTATCGTGATACACGTGGCTAGTAAGATGTTACGTGTCTCACCTGAGATTAATTAAGGTGTGTGTATCTACATAACACTGACCTGGACATCCAAGGTAAGTGTAGGGACTAAATTGAAACAATTTTTTTTAATTAAAAAAAAAATGTAAGTACTTCTATAAGTTGAGGAACAAAAAATATTTAAACCATTATCTTCAATTATCTATATTTGAGATAAACATATTACAGACAATATTGTTTGATATAAAATCAAACATTTTCAAAATTTGTTAGAAACCTTGAATTAAAATCGTTAATCTAACTTCTTAATTCAAAAGGGTGTGCTTGGTTCGGTTTATGTCTTAATGACAAATACTTTTTTCACATGGCACCAAACAAAGTATGAAGGATGAAGTAGAATTGTAAATCCAACAAGATAAATACATAGATATTTTGCATTAAAACTTACAAAGTACCAGTACAAAAAGAACAACTTACAAACACTATTGAACACACTTGAATACACTTTAGAACACACTTAGATCACAATGGATCTCTTGCACATAGGTTATGGAGGTTGAGTTGTAAAGAAGCTTTCTTTGAAGAATAAACCTTCTTATTAATAGTCAAAAGAGTGTTTATTTCCATCAAATAATTATCTATCAATAACTACTTTGGGTGATTTATTTTTAGGAAAATAACTACTCCCAATAGTTTGGAGATCATGACACATGTCATCCACATCATGAAAGTTATTGGTGGTTACATCCTACCATTAACTTCCTCCATGAAAGTTGAAAATAATGACACATGTAAATAGAAGTTACAAATAATTTTATTTCTATATAATTACACATATAATATGGCTACCAATTTAATATATTATGGTGGTCAATATTATATATATAAAACTATATAATAAAATTATTTTTATGTGTAAACAAATATACACAAAATTATATTATTTTTCCAAACATTTAAAAATTGTTGTTCTATAGTGTAGATTGAAGAATTTAATTATTTTTGTTTAGAGGAAAAATTATGTCTTAATGGCGGGATATGATATCCAATAATACAAGAAAGAAAAGTGGGAGTATAAAAAAAGATTTGTATTTCCGTCCATAAAGTGGGAGTATAAAAAAAGATTTGTATTTCCGTCCATATTTTCCACTCAACCAAGCAAATACTAAATCAAAACTCTTTTCAATTAACAAGACAAAAGACACATCATTTTTTGTCCGTCTTGGTTTTTTTTTTGATGAGTTGTCCTTGGGTTTAGGCCAGAAAAAATTCATCTTAAACATGTAACAATTTTTATGAAGAACTCTTTTCAATTGACAAGACAGAAGACACATCATTTTTTGTCCTGCTTGGGTTTAGGTCATAAAAAATTCATCTTAAACATGTAACAATTTCTATAATTCTTGCTCAGTATTTTAAGGGTTGGATTAATCTGGTATGACCCGTATCTTTTTCAAATGTTAAAAAGAAAAAATAAATAAATAAATAAAAATGATTAAAAAAAAAAGACTAAAGTTTATTTTTGGACTTCTAATTTAAGGGATGTTTTTATTTAGTTTTCTAATTTATTTGGATTTTCCTACAAGTCTGTTTGGCTGTCAAAAAAGTCATTTTGTTCAACTATGTTAAAACCCTCTTTGTTAAGTGCCAATTAAACATCCAATCACGTTTTTACGTCATATGTTTTGCCACGTACTTTGTCATGTCATATATATTATATAAATAATTATTAATAATAAAATGAAATTAAAAAAAAACTTTACAATGAGACAAACTTAAATATAGTTTATGAGATCAAGTACATTAGGTATTTAATTGAATTTAAATGCATTGAATTTAAATATTCTTAGAAAAGATAAAATTATTTTTGTTTAATTGATTAATGTATCCATGTGTTTAAATTCAATTAAGAAATCTAATTTATTTAACCTAGACCTAAAGAAATGCAATAAATTTTACCCTTAAAAAAAGTACTGATCGTTTTTTTCTCTCTTTGTCCCCAGATTGCTTCGGCTGATATGAAATCTGAGAGGTGAAATCAAAGAAGAGAGATTTGAAATCCTTGAAATTAATTTTTTGTGGTTTTCGATAAGAAATTTGTGCTCTCTTGTTCAAAAATAAAAATTGCATCTCCAACTCATGAGCTCTCTGTCTCTGCACAGACCTCGCCCGGCTTCTGCACAAGTCGTCACAGGTTCATCATCCTTTCTCTCAATTTATGGGCGCTGTGTTAGTATTGGAGGAAAAATCTTATTGTTGATGGGCGTAGAGGTAGTTGGGCGAAGGAAAAGGACGCTGTTGTTGATGAGATCCAGAGCGAACCTCTGGTTTGGACGTCCCTTCTTAAAACCTCCATCTTCTACGCTGTTGTTTAAATAGAAAAAGGACAAAGAGTAGTTCAAGCTGGAAACTTCAAAGTTGAAACAATGACATTATCTCACTTTATTTTGCTTCCCAACCACACAGGTGGATTCCACTAATGGTCCAAAGTTATATGTTATTTGATGAAGTAAACGACAATACACTCCTCAGAGCTCTATAGTTAAACGGCAGTAGCTTATGCTGCTGTAAGTTGGAAGCTTCACTTAAGACAACACGTGCTCAACGCATGAGTTGGAGTTGGGTAAAGGCTCGTGGGCTCAACGTATAGTTTGGGCTTTGTTAGAAGACAGCTGGGCTTGGCTCATAATTTGGGTTTAGTTACTGTGTAACAAACTCTTCCTAACCCGTGTACTATATATTGTATAATCACTGCTTAATATTATTCAATCAATCATATTACAGAAATCCATATATACAAGCTTCTTCATTCTCTCAATATTCAGTATATTCTTCATGGTATCAGAGCCTTCAATGGCGTCTTTCAGTTCAAACACAAACACCACAGCTCCTAATCCACCACTACAGACTTCTTCTATTCAAGCTCCACTTCTTCTTTTGTCAAATATGGCAAACCTGATGTCTGTCAAGCTTGACAGTACCAACTTTATAGTTTGGAAACATCAGCTCTCTTCAATCTTAAAGGCTTACTCAATGATTGACTTTGTTGATGGAACTGTTCCATCTCCATCTCGATTTCTTGTTGATACAGAAGGCAATTGCACCATTGCTGTGAATCCAGACTTTCAACTCTGGAACACAAGAGATCAAGCTCTTCTAACCTTGATCAATTCTACTCTATCCTTTGCAGTACTGTCAATGGTTGTAGGTCACAACTCTGCTCAAGCTGTATGGAAGACTCTCGAGCACAGGTTCACTTCAACCTCGAGAGCAAATATACTGAACCTCAAGATTGAGCTGCACAATCTCAAGAAAGGACTGAATCTGTTAGTTCATACCTGCAGAAAGTAAAGAATGCAAGAGATAAGCTCATTGCAGTGGGAACCTTGATTGATAATGAAGAGCTTCTTCATATCATTTTAACAAGGTCTTCCAAGAGAATATGGCCCTTTCTCTTCTGCCATAAGAACCAGAAATGAACCTGTCAACTTTGAAGAAATTATGGTCCTATTGCAGACTGAGGAACAATCCATTCTGGAAATCTCTGATTCTGGAAAGGAAATGAATGCTACTATGGCAATGTTTGCCTCTGCTGCACCAAATAACAGAAATTTCAACTCTCAGTCTTCCTTCTATGTCAATAGTTCTCAAGCTAGAGGAAGAGGCAGGAATAACTCCCAAAGAGGCAGAGGCAGGTTCAACCACAACAATCAGTATTCTCAGCCTAATGCACCTAACCAAAGCCATTCACAGTACTCACAGCAAGCTCAGAATAAACCAGATGGTTCCAGGCCTCAATGCCAGATCTGTGGCAAACTTGGACATCAAGCACTCGATTGCTACCATCGTATGGATTTTGCATACCAAGGCAGGCATCCACCTGCAAAATTGGCAGCAATGGCTTCAACCTCCAATAATTCTCAAGGTGGAGAAACTTGGCTTACTGATACAGGTGCCACAGACCACCTCACAGCCAACTTGAACAACTTGACAGTTCAGAATCCTTACAAGGGCTCAGACCAAGTAGCAAGTGGGCAATGGACAATCCATCCCTATCAATAACACTGGAAATGGTCAGTTATGCACTAAATTCTATAATTTTAGACTTCATAATCTCCTGCATTCATCCAAAATTTCTTCAAACCTACTTTCAGTTCATAAACTCTGCACAGACAACAATTGTTCTTGTTATTTTGATTCTAACAAATTCCTCATCCAGGATTTACCTTCGGGGAAGGTTCTCTACAAGGGTTTGAGTAGGAATGGATTATATCCTATCCATACTCATCCTCCTTCCTCTGTTTCTACACCATCAGTCACTGCATCATCTTCTGTTTCAGCTTTTCTCTCCTCCAAAAATAAATGGCAGCTTTGGCATCAAAGACTAGGCCATCCAAGTGATCGTGTCTTAGTTTCATCCTTGCCATCATTGTCTTCTTGTATGTCTGATAGAAATAAGCATGTCCAACATCACTGTAAACACTGCCTTATTGGCAAAATGCACAAGTTACCCTTTGTACATTCTCAGTTTCAAAGCACTCAACCCTTAGAGTTGATTCATAGTGATGTATGGGGCCCTGCTCCTGTAAATTCTTCTAATGGATATAAATACTATCTGCTGTTTGTTGATGATTTTTCTAGATTCAGTTGGTTATATTTGCTAAAACACAAGTCTGATGTCCTTTCAATCTTTAAATCATTCAAAGCAGCTGTTGAAAACCAATTTTCCACACAAATCAAGTTCCTTCGAACTGATTGTGGAGGTGAATACACTTCTAATGAGTTCACAGCTTTCTGTTCATCTAGTGGTATCACTCATCAACTTTCTTGTCCTCATACACCTCAACAGAATGGCATTGTTGAAAGAAAGCATAGACACATAGTTGAATGTGCTCTAACACTTCTCTCACATGCTAGTTTGCCTATTACTCATTGGACATATGCAGTTACCACTGCCCTTCATCTCATCAATAGATTGCCTACCCCTAGACTATCACACAAATCCCCATGGGAGAAGCTTTTCCATAAACCACCAGATATCTCCCATTTCAGAACCTTTGGCTGCATATGTTTCCCCCATCTTAGACCTTACAATACCCACAAGTTACAACCACGAACCACTTCTTGTATATTTCTTGGATACCCTGCACACACCAAAGGTTACATCTGCCTTGACCCTACCACTAAGAGAGTCTATATCTCAAGACATGTTCTATTCAATGAGAGTGAGTTTCTGCCTGACTTGTCATTATCTTCCACTCCTCAAACAGAACCAGTCACATCCACCTTTGATTCTCTGCCTTGGCTTTTGGTGATGATGCACACTTGCTCTCCTCCTCTAAATTCAAGTTCTACAACTCTTGAAACACTTGAAACACTTCCTCAATCACTCATTTTTCCATCTTCCTTTGTTGAGTCTCCTTCACCTCTTCTCTCTACTAATGCTGTCTCCAACTCAGATCCTATTGAGTCTCACTCTTCTGCAGCATCTTCAGCTCCAGAGTCCTCACTGCCATCTACTTCTATTCCCCAACCTCCAGTGGTTAATACTCATCCCATGCATACTCGTTCCAAGCATGGCATATTCAAACCAAAAATCTTTCATACTACCACTATAGACTATACTCAAACAGAACCACCTACACATCAAATAGCTTCCAAATACCCTCATTGGTGCACTGCCATGGATGAAGAGTTCACTGCCCTTCAAAGACAGCAAACTTGGTCTCTTGTTCCTCATCCACCTGGAAAGAATATAGTTGGCTATAAATGGGTATTCAAACTCAAAAGGAATAGTGATGGCTCCATATCTCGTTACAAAGCAAGGCTGGTTGCTAAAGGCTTTCACCAACAACATGGGATTGATTTTCAAGAAACCTTCAGTCCTGTTGTGAAGCCTCCTACTGTCAGACTTATTCTGGCCCTAGCTGTGACATACCATTGGCCTCTCCGACAACTCGATGTTAGGAATGCTTTTTTACATGGGGTGTTAAAAGAAGAAGTGTACATGACTCAGCCTCCTGGTTATGTCAATCCTAGTCTACCACAGCATGTATGTCAGCTTCATAAGTCTATCTATGGCTTGAAGCAAGCACCCAGGGCTTGGTTTGAAAGTTTTACTACTCAGCTCCTGAACTTGGGATTTATTTCCTCCTCAGCAGACTCTTCCTTGTTCATTTATAGAGCTGGTCCAACTATTGCATTCCTACTACTCTATGTTGATGACATTGTGTTAACAGGGAACAATTCTTCCTTTCTTACTCAACTGATTCACAATCTCAGCAAGGTCTTTGAGTTAAAGGATATGGGCACACTAAGCTACTTTCTTGGATTGCAGATTACCAGATCTTCCAAAGGTCTCACTCTTACTCAGACAAAGTATGCTACTGATTTGTTAACAAAGCATAATATGCTTCAGTGTAGTCCCTGCAAAACACCTTGTGTTCCTAATGTCAGATTATCATCCACTTCTGGGGAACCTCTTACAGATATTCATGCCTATCGTAGCTTGGTTGGGGCTCTACATTACCTCACTTTTACAAGACCAGATCTCTCCTTTGCAGTCCACCAAGTCTGCCAATTCATGAATGCCCCCACTGATATACATCTCACTGCAGCTAAGCGTATTTTGAGATATGTTCGTGGTACTCTTGATCATGGGCTATTTTATACTCCTGGTCCAATTACTTTATCTGCCTTCACTGATGCTGATTGGGCAGGTGATCCAGATGATCGTCGCTCCACCTCTGGTCTCGTGGTGTTTCTTGGCCATAACCCTGTGACCTGGTCTGCAAAGAAACAGCTCACTGTTTCTCGATCCTCCACCGAAGCTGAGTATCGAGCTTTAGCTTCTGCCTCTGCTGAGCTCTGCTAGCTACGCACACTTGTTAAGGATCTCGGCATCTATCTCTATGATCCACCTATTTTATAGTATGATAATGTGTCTGCCCTCGCCATCGCCTCCAACCCTGTCTTCCATGCCAGAACAAAACATATTGAGGTGGATTTTCACTTCATCCGTGAAAAAGTTCTTCGCAAGGATCTTCAAGTGAAGTTTGTTTCCACCTTGGATCAACTTGCAGATATTTTCACCAAAGGTCTTCCCTCTCATCGATTTCAAGCTCTTCAATCCAAACTTCTGGTTCTTGTAGATACCATTCGTTTGAGGGGGGATGATGAAGTAAACGACAATACACTCCTCAGAGCTCTATAGTTAAACGGCAGTAGCTTATGCTGCTGTAAGTTGGAAGTTTCACTTAAGACAACACGTGCTCAACGCATGAGTTGGAGTTGGGTAAAGGCTCGTGGGCTCAACGTATAGTTTGGGCTTTGTTAGAAGACAGCTGGGCTTGGCTCATAGTTTGGGTTTAGTTACTGTGTAACAAACTCTTCCTAACCCTTGTAGTATATATTGTATAATCACTGCTTAATATTATTCAATCAATCATATTACAGAAATCCATATATACAAGCTTCTTCATTCTCTCAATATTCAGTATATTCTTCATTATTCTCATCCATTCCCACTTAATCACTTTTTCTACAGTACTACCATGGGAATTTTGTTCGTGGTGTCATGAAGAAAATGAGAAGGATCACCTGCTGGAGGCGAGAGAGAGAGAAAGCGAGAGAGAATTTTCTGGGCAAAATGAGAGAGAGAGAGAGAGAGACGTGGACACATGATTGGTGTTTAGTTGGCCCTTAACGGAGGGGTTTTAATAGAGATAAACAAAAGAGCCTATTTGACAGATAAACATACTTATAAGACTTAAATGAAAATTTTTTAAAGTTAGAGGCCAAAATAAAAACACCCCTTAAGTTTGGAGTCAAAAGTAGGACTTTAGTTTAAAAAATATGATCATATTGTCTTTGTCTTTCTTGCCATATAAATTAGAGAACAAATAAACAAAAACAGTAAAAAATTAAATAATACATGAATTCTTAAAGTTAGTCTAAGATTCATTAATCTTATCAACATCACAAAATAAAAAATAAATAAATAAATGTCATGGGCCATATCAAGTTATCAACCTCGTTAGGTGCACTTGTTGCATGTAAAATATGAAATAAAATAAAATTACCTACCAAGATAGCTAAATATATAACATTTTAAGAATAAAACATAACATGTTAAATAAAGAAAAATAAGTAAATAATTAATATGGATTGCACCTTAGTCTACTCAATGATGGTGATAGATCCAACGGTGAAAATATTCATACTTAAAATTGCACCACAAGTTGGCGCGCAATTTATTAGTATTTTCATTTATAATATAGAGTTTTAATATTATTTTAGTATACATTGAAAACGGGTCAATAAAGAATTAAAATTTTATAAAATATGACATCTATAAATGGATTAAAAATTTCCTTCACATCCATATAACCAACATCGAGTGCAAATCAAAATTTCTACATTCTAAAAGACAAAATTGATACTGAGTAAAAATTTGACCTCCAATGCAAAAATTGATTCAAAAGCAACCATAATTATAGTAATGCTTAAGAGATCATGTGCCATTAAAAAGAGTTTGGAAAACTAATAGTAATTCTCTTTCCACCAAGAGAGAACATCAAACCTCGCATGTTGCTTTCGGTCAAGTTTAGACTCTTCCAAATTACAAGTCTGATTAAGATTTTTTTTTTTTTTGGCATGATGTGTGTTAGATATCATTAATCCCACATTGAAAAGAGTTAGAGTGAGTAATGGGTATATAAGCCATGCACAATCTTCATCTCATAAGACGTCTTTTGAGATTGAGTTAGGCTCAATGGACTTTAACATACTTTAACATGGTATCAGAGCTAGATAACCTACTCCAACTCCCAATCATACAATTCTTCCACACAATGTTATAGTACAACCTTGTAATCTCTTATTTCTCAAAAATCTCTCAAGCCGTAACCATCACGTAAAATGCAAACGAAGAAAAAAATCCCCTTAAATAAACGAGTCTTCCCGTCTGGAATGGGTTGGGTATAGGTTAACTTGTTATTGTTTCCGATTCCAAAAATCTCTTTCCATGCCCATATTTTTTATTCTGATTCAAACGATTTTGCCAAGTCTAAGGAGATGCAATAAAGAATTTTCATTTACAGTTGTTTGCACTTTGGAATTTGCCACTCACCAAGATTAGTTTCAAAGGTTCCTAGATTAGTTTCAAAGGTTCCTGGCATAATAAGACTTCTTACAAAGCTGTGGATTTTCAACTATGAAGTGCAACATTCTTTCTTCTTATTTGTAAATGGCATTTTAACCAGTATTAGATCCAGAGTTTTACTTCTCTAGCTAGGAAAGCTGACAAGATTTGTAAACTCCTTATTTGCTTATATAACTTTTTCTTTTTTTTTTTTGCTAAATTATTTGCTTATATAACTTGTTATGTTAGTCATGCATTACTTGTATAATTCACTTAGGAATATGTCAATTAATAAGCTCGTTTACTTGTAACATTGTCCTATATTTACTGAAGAGCACCTACTTGCATGCAATTAGAAGCTCTTCTGTATGGTTTAAAGATGTAATTTACATTTAGACAAAGGGCTGGAAAGCATAGGCTACATATTTACACGGACAAGAAGAAGAATGTAGTGCTTTAGATCCAGAAGATCTGCACCCAAATACATACCAGAAAGGCTATGGAAAATGAAAGTTTTATGAACATTATACACAAATTGGCTATCCTTTATAAGCATGAAATCAAATAAATGAGCAAATATTTAACTAGTACATGAAGATAAATTATCTGTATGAGTAATGAAGAAACAAGAAGGAATGAGGAAAAGGAAAGTTGAAAAGAAAAATGCATCTAATTTACAAATGTTCAACTCTAACTCTCAATATCCTAAACTCTTACATAGGATTACACCTCCTTAATGTTCTACTTTTCAATGTGGGATTCACTAGAATTTCAGGCAATTTATAACAGATGTCAGATAACACAGGTTTCCTCCAACCTGTTGCTCAAGCATCTGTACTAGTTCACTTCCAGAGGTTTTGAGATGCACTGCTCTTGTCCTCAGCTGGATCAAAATAAGGCTGCAGACTTGATTTGGTTATATCATCATGCCAGTCCAATGTGCTCAACCACTGTGATTCTCCTATTGTTTCTTTCATAATATCTGCACATTGATTAGTAAGAGGCAGCTTCCTAAGAAGATTGCACTTGAACACATCAACCTGCTCAAGACATTGCCATTTCTCTTTGTGTCTGCAAAGAGTTCTTAATTTGGGAAGGTTCTTCAATTCCAATATCCGTAGGCTTGGAACAACAGGATGTGGAGACATATTCTGGGTTGAACGAAAATTAAAGAGCTCATCTAACTTGTCACAGAAGCTTACGTTGATTACTTCTAGGTTTGGCAGGGTGAGAATGAAGTGACCACAAGAGATAAGATATTTCAATTGGGAACACCGGGTAACTTCTATTAACTTTAGTCTAAGAAATCTCAGCCCATGATGGCCAACTAGTTCTGAAATGCTTTCTAGGTAAGTCAAATCTTGGAGATGAAGCTCCTCTAAATTTGGCAGTAGGTCATAGTGGGCAGCACATCCTCCTTCTGGCTGTAAACTGCTGTTAGAGCTTGCAATAGTAAGTGATTTTAAACAAGCAAAGCATCCAACACTATTAATGACCAAGACTTCAAGCATCTCATTCCATCCCCAGCAATGATTTAAGACCAGAGAGCTTGCATTACCCAACAACCCCTCGATCCATTCTCCCGAGAGAGTAAGACCACTGATAGTCACCCTCCTTTTGTCATGTCTTGTTGGTAAGGAGTTTGCTGTTGGGCCAATGAAAAACTGAAATCTTCTCAATTTATTTATCCAGTTAACATTTTCAGAGCTGAGACATGGGATCCTATCCAATCTGATGCATAAGATGAGTAATCGCTCAAGGCATCTGAGCTCTTCAAAAGATGCTTGTTCCTCTTCTACCTCTCTATTCACACTCAAATGGTAAGCACTAAGTGTCATATCCAGAACCTCTAAACAAGACAACCTGGACATAATTCCAGCTTGAATGGTTTTTAGGTAGTGAGTGCGGGATAAATCTAATTGCCTTAAGTTGCTCAAGTTTTCCATCCCTCTTGGCAATTCTCTGATACGAGTGGCACAGAGATCAAGTACTTGAAGTCTACTAAGCCCACCCAGTGGGGGTAATTCTTCAAGGTAGAAGCAATCCCTTAAAAGAAGAGCGAGGAGGTCACTGAGTTGAAGTAGAGAAAGAGGCAATGACTGGATGCGGGTTCCACTGATATTCAGAACCCTGAGTCCTTCAAATCCTTGCAAGAATCTCTCAGGAACTTTGCTAAGGGCAAGATTACCTTGTAGTAGCAAAGTTGAGGCTTTTGAACATTGTATCACACAATCCGGTAGCATTGTTATTTTGTTATCAATGAAAGAAACTCTTTGGGGAGAATTTGAAAACACTCCAACTGAAATCTCACTCAAGCCAATCCCTGAACGAACAAGTGATTTACATCCGTCCTCAAACGACGATGCAATCCATATAGCAACATCACGAACAACGTCATGCATTTTCACAGTGCCCATCTTCCAACAAACAAGAGTCCTTCAGATTTTCAATCAAAGCAATGCCTCTATTGACTAAATCCTCATAGTTTTGTTGTTCATCTATCAAACCTTCTGCTAGCCAGCATCGTACTAAGTTCACTTATTTCAATTGAAAAGTCCTCAGGAAACAAAGAGCAATATAGAAAACAAGGTTTTATGTTATTACCTTCTAATGAGTCGTAACTCCACTTCAAAGGCTTGTAAAGCTTATCCTCAAACACCTCCTGTACAGGGCACTGACCTTCGCAACTCATTTAACGCATGCTTCCACAGCTTGACCATTGTCTTTCCTCTCATAGCAGTTCCCATGGTGATAATAGCCAAAGGCAATCCACAACATTCTCTAACAATTTCTTCTGCAAATGGTCTAATTTGTTCAAAACCAACCACATCCCCTACAAATTGACTAAACAATTGCCAACCTTCTTCATCACTTAAAACATCCATTTTGACTTCAACATTAGTCATCATTTCCCTACAAACTTCCATAAATCGAGATGTCAATATGATCTTACAACCTTTATGAACTTCAGGCTGAGGGACCCCCAAACTGTCCAAATCAATTTTCTCCCAAAATGAGTAGAAAATTTTCCTCCTTCTCAAGTCTATGATAAAGTCGAATAGCCATTCCCTGCATGCTTTCTCCCATTTTTGCCTCTAATTCAATCTCTCAGCTATTTGTGTCTGGACCTTTTTCATGTCCAAATTCTTGGAAACTATAGCCCACATGACAATCCCAAAAGGCTGCGTTGAAGAAGTAGTCTTGAGCTCATTGTTCAAGTTCTTTACCAGAGTAGTTTTTCCTATTCCTCCCATTCCCCAAATTCCAATCCTCTTAACTCCATCATCATGCAATAGATTCATAGTTTTGGTTAAAGCTTTTGATGATGTTGTTTGACCCTGAATTGAAGGTCCAGGAATATGCTCCACTTCTCTGGGCCTTGTAGTTGGATAAACAACGCTGCCAGTAAGGAAACTTCGAGATTTAAGAAGCCTTTGTATCTCTTGGAGTATTTCTGCCACTTCCCTGCTCACTCTATACCGCTTTCTGCAATTCAATGAACACCCAGAAAGCTTTCTGTTGTTGACTATATCTGCTTGAATGGGATTGACTCTAAGCTCAAGCTCAAGCTCATCACCTCTCTAAGCCACTCTATGACATGACCTCTTATTGCTTTTCCTTCTTTCTCAGCAGATTCTGTTTCATCTTTGACTTCATTTCTAAGAGACATAAGACTTTTCATCTCCTTTTCTAAAACATAAAGGCCTGATCGGAATTTGACAGTGTTGTTGATCTTAGAATAGAGAGAGTCATAGAGAAGCCGGACAGTTCCTGCCACTGCTGAACCAAAAATAGAGACCACCGCTTCCATGCCAGAAGCTGTGATAAAAGAGCTGTACAAGAATGCAAGTTTTCAGAACCTCCGAGGCAAAATGATCATTCCATAAGAATTAACATTCTTAAACATGTTTTGTGCCAAATTTTAGATTTTACCAATAAATTAATTTCAGCGGACATAATTGACTAACTCAAAACAAGAAAGCCAACTGAAACACCAAAACATAAACATTACTAACTCAGTGTAGTCTAAACTCTAAATACATCGCCAAAACACAAATTACACCATTTCTAAGTTTGATCAAACTTTAATTCAGTTTTATAAGTTTTGACCGTTTCAATTTAGTCCTATAAATTTATTTTTGTTTCAAAAACTTAAAAACATAAACTAAAAAAAATAAAAAATTCGTGAAAAAAAATTAAAAGTTAAAGGACTTAATTAAAACGGTCAAAACTATAGGTTTATTTGTTATTTTTTCAAATAACGGGTTAGAATAATTTAACTATGATTTTATTTGTTATTTTTTAAAAAAATTAAAGTTAAATTTGTTATTTTTGAAATTATATCCTAAATTTTAAATTTTAAAATGAAATTTTACCAATAATTTATCAAAAATAACTATTCTAATTTTGTCCACGTGATAATGTAAATATTTAAATTGAAAATTGTTGAGAATAAGAAAAGAGAGAAAAAGAAAAGACTGAAAGTGAACAAAATAGCTATGTATAATATATTCAGTGAGCAAACAAATACACAGTACTGCCTTTATATAGACAGAGTAGAGTGTGCGGTACAAGTATGTGTAGTACAAGTATATTGGGCCTAAAGCCCAGTAAGCCTATAATATATACTAACATCCCCCCTCAAATATAAAGTGGTGACGAAGAAGCCATCTTGAGTTTAGACACAAGATCGCGTAAACGTCCCGGTGGATGGGACTTGGTGAATACGTCAGCAAGCTGGTCCTCAGAGGAGACAGATAGTAAGTGAAGAGCACTCTGCTGAAGATGATGACGAATGAAGTGACAGTCGATCTCAATGTGCTTGATGCGTTCATGAAAAACATCATTATGAGCGATGTGAATAGCACTACAATTGTCGCAGTGGATAGGAGTACTGGTGATCTGAGGAGCACCCATGTCAATCAAGAGCCAACGAAGCCATAACAGTTCTGAGGTGGCATCGGCGAGAGCACGGTACTCAGCTTCAGTACTGGAACGTGCAACAACGGACTGTTTCTTGCTACGCCAAGAGATAAGAGAGAAACCCGGTAAGAAGCAGTAACCTATGGTAGAGCGACGATCAGTGGGATCTCCAGCCCAATTTGCATCAGCATAGGCGCTCAACTCAAGGGAAGACTGTGCTGAGAAGTGAAGGCCATGAAAAAGCGTTCCCTTGATGTACCGAAGAATACGAAGAACTGCAGCATAATGAGTGGAGCGAGGAACAAACATGAACTGACTAACTAGATGAACAGCATAAGCAAGGTCTGGACGGGTGACAGTAAGATAGATGAGACTGCCCACCAACTGTTGGTATAGAGTAGCATCAGAGAGAGGCTCACCATCAGTAGAATTAAGCTTGACATTAAGCTCTAAGGGAGTGGAAACAGTCTTGGTATCAGTGAGACCGGCCTTAGAGAGAAGATCAGAAGCATACTTGGCCTTGAGAGAGATAGTAACCATTAGAAGAAGAAGTGACCTCAAGACCAAGAAAGTAGCTAAGAGTGCCAAGATCTTTCATCTCAAAATGTTAACTAAGGAACTTCTGTAGATCACGGATGCCTGCAGTGTCATCACCTGTAATAATCATGTCATCAACATAAAGAAGAATGAGAGTGATACTAGTAGACGTATGGCGAATGAAGAGAGCTGAATCATAGGAACTAAGGGTGAAACCCTGTTGAGCAATCACAGAACTGAACTTAGCAAACCAGGCCCGAGGAGCTTGCTTAAGGCCATAGAGAGCACGGCGAAGGCGAAAAACTTGATTCTGAGAAGCAGGGTAGCCAAGGAGGTGGCTGCATGTAGACTTCCTCAAGAAAATCACCATTGAGGAATGCATTTTTCACATCCATCTGAAACAAAGGCCAATGACGAACAGCAGCAACAGCAAGTAAGGATCAAACAGAGGTAAGACGAGCAACATGAGCAAAAGTCTTCTCATAATCAATGCCATATTCCTGAGTAAATCCTCTAGCAACCAGGCGAGCCTTGTACCGCTCAACGGATCCATCAGCCCAAGTCTTGATCTTATAGACCCATTTACAACCAACTGCAGACTTGCCAGAAGGCAAAGTGGTCATGTCCCAAGTATGAGTTTTGTGAAGTGCATCAAGTTCATCAACCATAGCTTACTGCCAAAAAAGATTAGTGCTAGCCTCACGATAGGTATGAGGCTCATGGAGAGTAGCAAGGGCAAAGTAACAATGATAATCAGTAAGATGAGAAAGAGGAGCCCTTACCCGAGTGGAACGACGAATATCTGTGGGAGACTTTGATGGTGCTGATGGTGCAGGATCCGAATCAGGCGAGCCAGCAGCAAGGGACAGAACCAAAGATGGGACATCTGAAGAGCTAGGAGGCAGGGTAGAGTCCCTCATAGGGTCAGGGTAAAGATAAATGGAAGGATCAATGAAAATGGGAGTCATGGAGGAAGAGATAAAGGGAGAATATTGGCGACTAGAAAAAGTTTGATGTTCCCAAAATTCTACATGACGGGAGATGCGGAGGCGACAAGATATGAGGATCATAGCAGTGAAAACCCTTTTGAGAGATACCATAACCAAGAAAACAACACAGACGAGACCGTGGTTCAAGTTTGTTTCATTCATGGGAAGGAAGAGAGATAAAACAAACACAACCGAATACTCGAAGAGAGGAATAGTTTGGAAGTTTGTTATAAAGTAACTCGAAAGGAGATTTCTTGTGAGTAGTAGGTGAAGGAATGCGATTTATGGTGTAAACGGCAGTGAGAGCCGCTTCACCCCAAAAATGCTTAGGTATAGAGGCAGATATGAGGAGGGTACGCACAACATCAAGAATGTGACGAAGTTTACGTTCGGCACGACCATTTTGTTGAAAGGTATAAGGACAAGAATAGTGGGGAAGGGTGCCATTAGAATCCAAAATGGAAATGAAAGATTTATCATGATATTCTTGGGCATTATCTGACTGGAAAACCTTAATTGTGCGAGAAAATTGAGTTTGAATCATTTTGTGGAAAGTTTGAAAAACAGGAACAAGGTCAGAACGATGTTTTAACATGTAAATCCAAGTGAATCTAGAATAATCATCAACAAATATGACAAAATAGCGACATCCCCCCTCAGTGGTAAATGGAGCAGGACCCCAAACATCAGAATGAACAAAATCAAAAGGTGCAGAAGAAAAAGAGTCACTATTATTAAATGATAATTTTGTTTGTTTGTCAAATTGACAAGACATACAATCAAATTTATGAAAACTAACAGACCCTAAGTGACCTTGAGAAGCTAATAACTGAAGACGAGATAAAGAAGCATGACCAAGACGAGAATGCCATAAGTTTGGAGATAAGGTGGTTGTGGCAGCAACAGAGGAAGAGACCATATGTGAGGGAATTTGCAAATTGCATAGCTCAAATAAACGTCCAATCTTACGGCCTGTCCCAAGCAGCTTGCCCGTCAGTGGATCCTGCACATCAACACCACGATTAGAAAAGTGGAGATCAAGACCAAGTTCACAAAGTTGACCAACAGAAAGAAGATTGAGGGACAACTTCGGAACAAGATATGTATAGGGATAGTCAAATCAGGAGAAAAGATAGTGCCTATGTGACTAACAGACATATGTGAGCTATCAGTAGTGTAAATGATAGGGGAAGGAGCTAAAGCCATCTTTTAAGAAAAATGGGAAGCATGAGGAGTCATGTGATTACAACAAGCTGAGTCTAGGAGCCAAGATTTGTTATCTGAAGTGACTGAAAAGACAGGGGAAGGTTGAGACATATACCGATGAAACATACTCTCAAGTTGAGAGACAGTGACCACAGGATCATCAACAGGGGCAGAACTCACAGTGGCTACTTGTGGACGAGGATAAGTACCACGGGATTGATGTTGTTTCCGTGCAAATACGACGAGGTCGATCAGAGGAAGAAGATGGAGGGCGGGGTGTAGCCAAGACAACATCTGAAGAAGACAAATGATGGTGAGGACGCCGATTTTCTTCAGAAATAAGCTCTTTGACAGCAGCATCAAGTGAAGGAAGAGGAGAGCGACTAAGCAAAGCAGCTCGAGTAGGTTCAAAGTCCTCACGGAGACCCATCATAAACTGTGTGAAGCGACGACGATCTTTGTACTTGGCAAAAAGATCGATTTCTTCAGCATATCGAAGTGGTGGATCAGCAGCTAGCTGTTCCCAGGGGCGGCTCTACTTGTAGCTCAGGGTGTTCAAGTGAACACCCTGAGTTCTTAAAAAAATGCATGAGTTCT
Source organism: Fagus sylvatica (assembly GCA_907173295.1). Lineage (NCBI taxonomy): Eukaryota > Viridiplantae > Streptophyta > Magnoliopsida > Fagales > Fagaceae > Fagus > Fagus sylvatica. Next base: position 8,146,983 of record OU015766.1, on the reverse strand, counting down.
TACAAAAATGCAATAAATTTTTTTTTTTTATATATATATTGAAGTATTGAACACCCTAGTTGATATCCTAAACACCCTGCAGCCTTTTTTTCTTCTTCTTCTTCTCCGCCCCTTCTTTTTCTCTGCCCATTCTTTCTTCGTTCTTTTACTTTTTGTTTTGCTGAAACAGCTGTTTCCTATTTCATTTTCTTTGTTTTATGTGCATGCCTTCTTTGTGTGTGGTCACTGTCCTTCCACGTGTCAACTATGTGTATGAGTAAAACAAAATTTTTGCCAATGTGAACTATGAGTATGGAGCTTTGAATTTTTCTGACAGTACTTCCTTTTTTTTTTTTTTTTTTCCTCAATGTTTTAAGAAGTATCTATTTAAATATTAAAATAAATTTTGGTGTGTTTATTTTTTCATTATTTAATATAAGCGTCCATTATTATTATTGGGACTAACATTTATACTAAAGATTGATATGAAATAAAAGTTTATAATTTAAAGAATCTTAATATTAATTGATACCAAAATATTTCATTTTTCTGCCAAACTGACACGGCTTCCGATACAGTATTAACAACATTGCTACCGACTCGACACATTAAATAAAATATTAAATACTTTTTACTTAAGTGCCAAAGACCTATCCTATTTAATATTCTACTTCATTGTATATATCTTGTATATGCTATTTTATTCTCTTTGTCTTTGAAAGCAAACCACTTCACCCTTAATTATTTTATTTCTCAAATGATCTTAACGGTTTATATAATTAGAAGGAAATTTTAAAATTTACTGTCTTTGAATTTTTTTTAATGATATCAGTATATTCAAATTATCATTTTATTAGATTTGTATATTTTAAGTTTTTTAATGACTATTTAAATTTTTAATAGTAATTTAAGTTTTTTAATGAACACCCTGAAAAAATTTCCTGAAGCCGCCACTGGCTGTTCCCACATAGAAGCTGTCTGTGAGTAATAATCAGAAATAGACTGACCTGATTCTTGGCGCATCTGATAAAGTTTGACTTCAATATGAAATTCCAAGGCAAAGTCATAAGTGCAGTTGTATCGAGTGGCCAAGAAAGACCAAGCCGCTTGACCTGTTTCCAATTGAGGAAAAAGACTGCTAATGGCAGGCATAGAAGTGTTAATGAACCAGGAAAGGATCCTGCATTGGATGCTTTCCCATTCCTCAAGACGTGCCTCTTGAACAACTGCTTTAGCTACAGAGTCACCATCAGAACTATCGAAGTCTGTGACAAGCCCAGGCACTGGTTTTGGAATGTCATCAGTAACATAACGCCAAAGTCGGCGCCCTTTGAGAAAAACAATCATGTTTTGGGACCAAACATGATAAGAAGTGGGACCATCAAGAATAACAGTGATGGGATGTGTAATCTCATGACCTGAAGTAGAACCCATACCTGGAAGAGCCGGATGAGAAAACGGACTTCAAAAATGGAATCTACGCGAAAAACCGTGAAGGATAGTTTTTTTTTTTTTTTTTTTCTGTCCGGTCAACGACAGTGGTCAACGACGGCGGTCAATGGTCAATGGTCAAAGGCGGCGGTCACTAGGGCTGACGTCAGCATGACGTCGCTAGGGCTGACGTGGCAGCAGAAGGAAAGAATGCGCGTGAGGCGCGTGGGGGCGTGTGGTAGCGCTGTCGGCGCGTGGGAGCGCGTGCGCCCGTGGCTGGAGAACCAGAAACTTCTGGCTGCGCGTGGGGGCGCGTGCAAGGCTGAATCCATCCGATTTTGGTGGCAACGGATAGATCTTGATGAGATCTATCCAATGAAGCTATGCTTGAGGCGAACAGCAACTCAGGAGATGAGGATTTCGAGGAAGGCAGAAACGGCGAAAGGGTTTGCGATCTCGGGGAAGAGACCGTGAACCCATAGCAGCGAAGGAATGTCCGGATTTTGCCTAGTGAAGGCCACAAGAAAGTGGCTCTGATACCATGTTGAGAATAAGAAAAGAGAGAAAAATAAGAGACTGAAAGTGAGCAAAATAGCTCTGTATAATATATTCAGTGAGTAAACAAATACACGGAACTGCCTTTATATAGACAGAGTAGAGTGTGCGGTACAAGTATGTGTAGTACAAGTATATTGGGCCTAAAGCCCAGTAAGCCTATAATATATACTAACAAAAATAAATAAATAAAAACTCAGCCAAGTCCCATTTCTCTTCCTCTTTTCTTCTCTTTTTCAAGTTTTTTGTCTTTTTCTTTTTTTTCATAAGCTTCTTTTCTTTTTCAAGTTGCAACAATATATCAGGATTGAGTGCATTTTGATTTTCGGACATGATATCCTTTTTATAAATTTGTTTAGTTCAAAAAGCTTACAATGCATGGTCGAAAATGAATTTGCTAAAAAAGGGAGTTATTGAGAGCAAACTTAAAACATGGAGAGTGCCACTGGGTCTTTATCTCTTCTTCTTTCCGGTGATACTGAATTTTTTCTTTTTATTTATTTATTTGGAAATTTTCCAATTCATCTCCGTTTAGGGTGGTAAATGAACAAAACTATCTAATTTGATCTTAACTCGAGAAAATATTTATTTATATTTGTTTATTTGGCAAATGAGTCAAGTTTAAGTTCAAGCCCAATATTAGGCTTCATTAGTAAATAAGTCAAACTTAAACATAATAATGTATTTGTATACAAAATCGTAAACATGAGGCTCGTCTATATATATATAAATTAATGTCTTTGTATTTAGATCTTATTCTTATGTCACCAAAATTAATGGCAAGTGAACATTATGTCACAAGAATCAATGGATCCATATTCCATACATGTTGACATGCATTACAATAATTGTATGCAATTGGGCCTCAGAGCAACTCCAGTAGTGCTCTCTATTTTATCTCTATATGTGCACTATTCAGCAACTCTCTATTTATTTTTTCAGACAAACTCTCCAGCAGTACTCTCTATTCACTCTCTATTCTATTTAAATATACTTTTTTATTCTTTTATCTCATTTAAATATTATATTTTTTATTCATTCTTTATTATTATTTCCCGCAACAATTACCCGAAATAACCAACAGCCATAACCAAATCCTTCCCACCCACCGCCGCCGCCACCACCACCACCACCGTAAATCAACCCAGAGCAACCAAAACCCACCGCGACCACCACCGTGAATCAACTGTCAACCACCACAAACCCAACAAAAACCACCACAAAATCAATTTCTCAGCAACCAAACAGAGTCAAATTCCAAAGTTTCAAAACTAAAGAAAAAAAAAAAAAAAAACCCAGATCCAGCACGGCTCCACCACCTCCAGGCCGAGACCCACGCCTCCAGGCCAAGATCGGCACGGCTCCACTACCTCCAGGCCGAGATCAGCACGACTCCATCACCTCCAGGCCGAGATCGGCACGGCTCCACTACGAGACCAGACCGACCCACACCAGTTGGGTTTGATGAAAACGGGAGGACAGAGAAGGAAGAGAGAGAAAAAATCGTTGCAAATGAGAAGAAAGGAAAAAAATAAAACTTAAATAGTCGGATGTGCAGCGGGTGGGAAATTGTTTTTTTAATGGATACAAAGTGTACAGTAGCTTTTCATTTTTGAAAAGCTACTGTACACTTTGTATCCGAAATTGGAGATAGAGAGTGAATTTAGAGGACTGCTGGAGCAATTATCTCTATTTTACTGTCTATTTGTGGAGATAGAGAGTGAATTTAGAGCACTGCTGGAGTTGCTCTCAGGTCTATCATACCCTAGGGCCCAATTTCACTTCAAAAGCATGTTCAATCCACAAGCTAAGCCTGGTTGGTATTCAGATCCCTGGTCAGCCTTTAGATCAAAAGAAAAAGTTCAAAAGTAAACGATGAAGTAGATACTAGATAACCAATTAGAAGGCTGTAATCATAGGCAAAATCATCTTGTTAATGGCATTACACAACCAAAAGCAAAACTAAAAAGAGGAAATTCACTTTTTTTTTTTTTTTTAATTCAATAGTTGGGAGAAAATGAATCTGATCTTAGGATATATCTCCTTTGTAAAAATTAAGAAATACCAACCAATTAAGTAATTAGACTCTTTACTAAAAAAATCTACTTCTAATACTATAGAATTTTTTTTTTGATAAATCTAATACTATAGAATTAGTTCTTCCATTTAGGAAGATTTTCATCCTTGTGGTGAAGATTGTTTTTCAGCATCAATTATCTAATATATGACATAATCAAACTCCTGATAGTATACACATAATTAAACTCTTTTTCCAAACATGTGAAAACATTTATTGCATAGTGTACATTGAAGAATCTTTTTTTTTTTTTTTTTTCCTCAAAAAAAAAATAGTCATTTTTGTTTAGAGTAATAATTAAGTCTTAATGGCTGATATTATCCAATAATACAATATGGTGATGGACAATCAAAAATGTCGACAAACCTAACTCAACCAAAAAAAAAAAATGTCGACAAACCTAACATTCAAATCCTAAGTGGAAAACTCTTTTTAGTTGACATGACATAACCTTTTGTCCGGCTTCAGTTCAAGCATGTGATTGGGCATTGATAAAGCAATGGAAAAGGACTTAGATTTTTCATTTTCTAGCATCTTATCCACAAAATTGTACCTTCTTTTGAGGTGTGCCCTCTCACTCTTTTTTTTGATAAACGTGCCCTCTCACTCTTTGAGTTGCTGCATTTGTTGGGATTCTTAATGATTGTCATTTTGTCAATGTAAAGATGCTTGAGAGAAAATTAAAACCTCTACCAATGTATCCTAACAAAAATCTGTGCATGTAAAAAAATGCCAATGAATATTAAACCACAATCAGTCTTTTCTAATTTTTTTTTATTATTAAAATATCATATCAGTCTATTCTTTTTTAAAGTCATAATAATTTAACTTTTCACGAATGCATGTTAGAGATCGGATTGAGATATCATGTCATATCAAAATCTTGAACACACATTATTTTTTATTTTTTATTTTTTTTAACTTTTTGGCATTTTACTGTATTAACCCTTCTTACTTTTTTTAAACTTATTTTATTCAAAAACTAAGATTTTAAATTTTTAATCTTAACCTTTAAATAGTATTACAACTCATCCAATATCCTAATTCAAATATATGTAGTAAACCATTTTCATTATTTTACTATTTCATTTTTTAATATATTTTTATTATTTTAATCTCATTTATTTATTTATTTTACAACTCTCAAAATACCTATCTTTTTCATTTTTCTCCTCACTCTTCCTCTCTTCCCGTTGTATATCCCCTCCCTCTTTTCTCTTTCTTTTTTCTTTTTTTTTTCCCACCACTACTTTTTCATTTTTTCCTTTTCCTTTCCTTTTTTTTTTTATACCCCACTCTTCCCTCTCAGTTGTATATCCCCTCCCTCTTTTTCTTTTTTTTTTCTTTTTTCCCACCACCCACACACCTACTCTTTATTTCTTTTTTTTTCTTTTTTTTTCCCCACCACCCACGTACCCCCTCCCTTTTCTCTCATTTCCTCCCCAGTTTGTCCCCCTCCCTCACATTTCCTTTCTTTCTTTCTTTCTCTCATTTTCTTTTTTCTCAGCGGTGCTTATTTTATTTTTTATTTTTTTTCGTTTTGAGCCTCCATCTTTACTGCCACTCTCACCATCATCAAACAGTTTGCTGCTGCTGCTGCTACTTCACCTCTGTTAGTATTTCTTTCTCTCATTTTCTTTTTTCTTTTTTCCTTTTCTTTTCTCTTCATTCTTTCTCACCTCTGTTGTTTTTGTTTTTGTTGTTGTTTCCGTTATTCTTGGCGCGAGAGACAGAATGCAAGAGAGAGAAAAAATAATTATTTAATCCTTAAGCGAATGAATAGTTGCTCCTCCAACTTGAGGAGCTACTGTTCATCAGCTTCCGTATTTTAGTCGAATGGCGAGGTTGCTGTGATGCGTTTTTGTGAATTTTTTGCTATATTTAGGTTTTTTATACGGTTTGTGGAGTCTACTATGAGTGCTCTTATTTAACTTATTTAACACCTCAAAACCATTTTCATGCTAAATAATTGATATCTGACCATCAAAACACAAGAAAAAAGTATATTTATTGGTCTTGCATTTGGTTCTTCTTTTTCTCTCTCTTTTTTTCAGCATTCGCTTGGTTTATTGCCTAGCACAATTGGAAAGGTGGAATAAAGAAAACCTTCAACTTTTACATTAAAAATCCCATGTTCTCATTTCCTCTAGGCTTTCTTAAACATCAAATAAGACATACAAAATATAAACATGAAATAACTTTAGATTCTTGTCAAGGGGGAAGAAATTAAAGTGATTAATAGTGCAAGAAAAGAAAATTATGACATGCCTAAATGGGCACCAGCAGCATTCATTATAATAATAATAATGTAATAGTCAAAGAAAAAGAAAAGGATTAATAATCAAAATTGAACATATATGTTAAGGTCAATAATTGTACATGTTAATAAAATTTATAAATCAATTAAACTGTTTAAGCTAGAGGTCCAAATTTAAAACACTACGTTCCATTTCTTTTTTGTAGGCCATGGTGGTTTTTAACGCCTAGCAATTGGAACTACCGGTTCCTATTGTCTGCCTCTATACACTTGCACTCTGGTGTCTGCCACTTGTCAACTATTCAATTTACTAAAATTGACTAGTTGCATTTAAAATTCCAAATACCTACCCCCGTCTACGCCAAAAATAAAATGAAAAAGAGTCACCATTACAAAAATAAATAAATAAATAAAATCAGAGAAATATAATTTTCCATTACAGTTGCTTTGGTCAATTTTGAGTTGTTTTGCCTAATTTAACATCTATAATGACTTAATAATTGAAGAAGACTCAACTCATGTCTTCTCTGGCTCCAATATCTTCATCCTCACATGAATTGAATCATGTAACATGGTCCATTTGAGGTCTGCATGGTTCAAAGTTTGACTTCACCATGAGTTGTTTGGCAGAGAGACTAGCTGAGCAAACAACAAGGCTATAAAACTTTAAAAATTCTTATTTCAATATTTTAAAAGAACTAAGATTAGAATATTAATAATCCTGATAAAAAAAATTGTCAATGATCTTCTACAAAAGTGAAGATTTAAGCCCTAAGCTCGAGAAACATAAAAGAATTGTTTTATTTGAGGAGGTAAAAAGCCTACTTCGTCAGGATGTTTTTGATGACCTTCTACAAAGGATTGACAAATAAGGAATAAGGAGTAAACTGTTTATTCATATCATCTCTTCTCATGTATGAAGGGGTAGGTAAAGAGGTTTCTTCCTATTTTACTCTATTGGTAGATAGTTTATCTTCTCCAGTATTAATATTTTTAGTGTTAAATTCACTACTTCTCCATGTTGCAAATTCCTCTTTATCACTTTCGCTTTCGTTTTCTCTTTTACTATCACTTACCAATTTGACTCTATGTGAAGATTTTTGAAGATTGACTATCTTTATCATCAACAAATGCTAATTCATAAGAATTAATCATTCTATCTTCATCAAATTCTTCTTTCGTACGTAGCCTTTAATATTCATTGTTTTTTTTTATAGTTACGATAGCATTTAAACCTATGGCGTCCGCTCATGATGATTGATCTTATCATCAGGTCAAGACACCAATCGGTTTTTGGTGTAGACGGGATTTGAATTCAAGTCCCTTACTCAACGACAAGAGACTTTACCAGTTGAGCTAACTGAAAACCCACTTTTTAATATTCATTGTTGGTATTGAAATAAACTTCATAATTTAAGTGATAAAAGTCTACTACTGATAATTTTTTCAAAAACCAAACTCATTTTAGAAAATCTAATTTGAATAGATTTTGTCAAGAGTCTTATACTTCAATGATATACTATGTTATTCTTTATTAGTTGAATCATGGTTCAAATCCCTCATCCTCTACAATCAAATTCTTAAAAAGAAATAAAAAGAAAAATGATTTCAATAGATTTCAATTTATTCAATTAATTAAAATAGTGCATTTCTATTATTGTCACATACAAACAAACAAAAAAAAGAAGTTTTAAACTGAAATCATTTTAGAAATTGTGGCTTAAATTATGAGAAAATGCACCAAGTGCACATAACTTAGGATTATATCCCATAAATGCCATCTACTGATCTACCCGTGTTTAAGTTTATGTCGGGTATTTGAGTGGTATATTGCTAATACCATTGAGATTAAATTCAATAAGTATGTGGTGTATGAACCTACAATTATACCCTCCAATCAAATGATGTCACATTAGATTTGTTTAAATCCAAGAATAGAGACTAGAACAGTCAAGTATAATCCCATTATAAACCAAAATATTCAATATTTAAAAACCAAAAATTGCCATCGTCAACTAAGAGAAGCCGTAGAGGTTTTTCCTTAGAGAATCCTGGGATAAACTTGCTAAAAAATACATTTTTTTTTTTTTTTAAGTTTTTGGGTCAAATATGACTCTTGTGTGATGTTTATTTGAAATATGGACTCATTTAAAATCGTCTTTGTGAAAGACACTTTTGAACGTGAAAATCGTCTTTCTGAAAGACACTTTCTGACCAAATTTTGGTCAGAAGTTGTCTTTAGAAAAGACGATTTTGAGAAATATAAAAATTTTGGTCAGAAAGTGTCTTTCAGAAAGACGATTTTCACGTTTAAAAGTGTCTTTCACAAAGACGATTTTGAACGAGTCCATATTTCAAATAAACATCACAAGAGTCATGTTTGGCCCAAAAACTAAAAAAAAAAAAGTATTTTTTAGCAACTTTGGCTGAGAATCCTGAACGGGCTAGTTATGGTGGACAATGGATTTGTGGACAATGGATTTACGCATTTTACGCATTTTATGTCACAAAAATTAATGGATTCATACATACTTGTATGCAATTTTTGTTAAATCAATAATGACAAATTTAAATTTGGAGGATTGCCTTAAGTTTCACATTCTTCTTTTTCATGGATTGAATAAGAGACCTTGAAATTAAGAATGGAGTTAGTTTTTTTTTTCTTTTTCTTTTTTTTGTGGTTATGATTTATCATTTAAGCGATATTTCTCCAAAAATTAGTGAGGGATCATAAAGATTTCTTGTCGAATTGGAACGGAATTCATAATGAGAAAAAAAAAATATATATATATATATATATATATAGGATAAAATATATATATATAACAAATTAAAGCTTAAGGGAATCACACTGTTCTAAAATTACCATGGGCATGGACCATGGAAATGATTGGTCATCTTTGACAAAATATGAATTTTAGGTGTTGAAATTGAATTCATAGTATATTTGACCAGGGATTAAAAAAATGGTGTTATATATATGAGTCACAGGAACTGATTTGAAGACTTTACCTTCTTTTTTTTCTTTCGAATAATCAAGAAATTTTAGAAAAATAAATTCAACCATCGAAAATTAAATAGGAAGAATTTAATATACATTGAGATCAAAAACAAAATTTGCCCAATATTTCTCATTAAAAAAAAAAAAAAAAAAACTATGAGTTGGACAAAGAGTCAAGACCAAGTATTTACAACCACAACAACTGAAAGATTTTTCTGTGGCAGCCGAAAAAGAAAACCAAGAATTGTACACAACTCATCAAAATGAACACTGCATTCTTTGCACACGGTCCTTGAGAATTCCATTGTACAAAGCAATCCGATTCTCTGGCATTCCACGAATTGTTGAGATTTCGTTTCTGCAACTCCTTTCAACTTTGCTCAAATTCATGTGAACTTTCCTGTATTCCTCACCATTCCCACTTGGTTCCTTAACATTCTCAGCAAATTGCACTTTCTTCTTCTTCTTTCTCTCCCTTTTCTTTTCCTCTACAAAGAAGAAAAAAAAAAGACACAACTTTTAGCAACAATATTAAAAATAAAAATAAAAAAATCAAAGAAAAAGAAAACAAGAAAACAAGAAAACGAACCCATGTACCTGAATGTAGACAAGAACGTAGAATTTTATTTTCAGGCTGCTGGGAATTTTGATTCTGGGAAAGTTGGGGTGGTGGGAAAGTCTTTGGCCTACGATAAGTAAGAATGAGTACGGTGCTAGAGACAACCATGGCTGTGGCCAAGACTAAACCTTGTGATATGGAAGACATGGTGGGACACTTTGAAACCTCAATTGAACAGGGAGTTATGATTATTTTACAATATATAGACACAGAGACATCTAGAGAAAGATAGAGAGCGGTGTCTTGTTTTATTAGGAATGTCAATTTTTTCTAATAAACAAAGGAAATGGGAGTCGGCAATTCATTATAAAGCAAAAAGAAAAAGAAAAAATTGGGGTGTGTGTGTGTGTGTGTGTGGAAGGTTAAAGAAAAGAACAGAGAAAAAAAGGCGTAGGCATCTGGATTTCTCTTTTGGTTGATGGCATCATAGGAAATTAGGAATGGAAAGGACAAGTAGTAGGAGAGCAAAAAAGGGAAAAGGTTCTGTTGGTGTTTGTTTTGTTTTAAAATGGTATGTTGCAAGGCGAATTTGGAGGGGGTTTTGGTTTTTGCGAGTCAACTTTGGGGGTGACTTGTAGAGGACGGTCAAATTTGGATACGTTTGATGCTACTGCTCTGCATCTATTCGTTTATCACTTGCCACTTGCCACTTGCCACTTGCCACACGAGATGAAGTTGTGGCTTTCACTTGTATTTCTATTTCCAATCAAATAGGAAAAGACTAAACAACTCTAGTGTCGTGACAATAAATAATTTACAGTCAAGTTTTTAAATGAAAGAATTTGATTTTACCACCTTATTTTTTTTATTAATAACGTTAAATAAATCTTTATTATAACTATTTTAATATTGATTTAAATTATTAATAATATGATAAAATTCAATCTATTTATTTTTAAATGAATGAATAAAATTTTAACAACTCTATCACTTAGGTATTCGGTCCAGTGGTAATTCCCTCTCCAAAAAGCCTCTTCTATGAGGATGTGGGTTCAATCTCCGAGATTTTCAAAATATACGTGTGTATTATATATCCTTAAAGCGTGGTACTATTATATGTTTTATTTTGCCACATTTACCTCTTTTGTAATTTGTTTTATGAGATATTTTGGTTCGTTGTAATAAAATTTGATGAAGTGACAACACTTATTGAAAAAGAGAAGAAGAAAAAAAAAGATAATCAAGGGAGATTATCTTTAATTTTTTTCTAAACACATGATATGGCATTTGTCATGATCTTTAATGGCATTAAAGTCACATCTTTAAATTTCTCATAGAGTAAAGTTAGCAGAAATTTCTCATAGATAAGTACAAAGAGATAATTAAAAACGTGGTAAAACACGTGGTAAAAAAAAAAAAAAAAAATGGTTTTCCAAATTTATTTTGTGTGTATTTCCACCCTTAATTTTGTGTTTATTAGAATGGATTTATCACCTTATTTTTCTCAAAACTGATATTTCCTTTATTTTCACATGCCAAACTGATAACATGCAAAACTTGAAAAAAAATAAAATATAAAAATAAAAAATAAAAAAAATTTTTTTTAATCATTTTGTTAATTTCCAAAATTTCTAAGTCTGTGAATATGTATTTTGAATTTAATAGAATTTTAAGTCATCCGTAAGGTGGCTAAATAATTCCACATCAACCATTTTATTTTACAAATGTTGATATGTTTATCACTTCTTTTTTTAGGGAAAAAAAAAAAAGTCGTAGTATTATGATAGAAGGACCAAAATGACATATTTTGAAGAAGAAGAAAAAAAGAACCAAATTGACACAAAAATTTTCTCAGGACTAAATTGAAACTTTGAATTTTTTAAAAATAGCCCCAATGAGCCGAGTAATTTGCCAAAATTTTCCTATATAAATCGAACATGATAATTGTGGTTTGCCTTTTTTCTTCTTTGTTTTTTGGTTGCACATTAGAATTTAGAAAAGTAGATTGTCATTGTCTCCAACCTTTCTTGTTATACAATAAAGCAATGTCAATAATAAAATTTATAAAATTGATCGATATTGTATCTAGTACCAATTATAATTTATAGTTTTAACAAATGGTAAAATGGATGGTAAAAAAGAAGGTTGGAACCCATGAAAAGCCCATAACTTTTATTTTTGCTAAATAAAGCCCGTAACAAATTAACAATACATCCAAAACTTCTTTTGCATCAACAATACGTCCAAAACTTTTTTATTTGATATAAAAGAGAAATATATTAAACTTTAAGCATATCCATCATTAATAAGTTTTTTTTTTTTTTAAGCTACCAAACTTTTAACAACATTCAAACTTTAAAACGGGTGGAAGCTTCGTAGTTTTGAAATGCCTGAACTACGAACCGACTTCCACGTGTCGAATCCAATCAATCATGTGAATGCAATATCAATTATGAAACTTATGATTAATGATTCCACACGTTTCCTTTGACTTTGAGACGTGTTATACTGTTATTCTAATTCATAAAGATGCAAACACGTGTATTTTCAAAAAAACAAAAACAAAAGATGCATACACGTGGATGGATGTCGTGGCTTTAGATTCTAGCCCGAACCGTGACGTTTGTGAATTATGGGCCAAAAGCTTGCGTCCGGTTGAAGTTGGAATAAATATGTCTGTATCATGTAAGGTAAGTTTGGTACGTTATAATAGACATGTAATATAATAGTTATTATGGAATAATAGTTATTCAGTTATATTTTTATTATGAGAAATATTTATCAGTAATAGTTATTCTTTAAAATAAAAAATAATTATTCCTCCCAAAAAGGAATGTAATAACTATTTTTATACCCTGTGTAATGGGAGCATATCAGCTGCAATGGCTGAATATGCAATCCCTATAATGTGAACAATTGGCCCAATAATAAAACTACATCTAATTAAAAAAAAAACATGTCAGCAAGTGAGGTGTCAAACCTAAAACAAAGATTTTCTTCTTCCCTGTGACCAAACAAACCCAAACTTCCATCACTAGCCAAAACAACCCCATTCTGCCGGCGTCCTCAGCCCCAACAATGGCCGCCACCTTACCTTTTTTTTTCCTTCTTTCTCACCGATGAAGATCACGGCGTAAGCCACTTCGAGTACTTCGATGAAGATCACGGCGCTATTGTTGCTGTAGAGGTGCAGGCGTCAAGGAGTTCATCGTCTTCGTTGCTCGCACTGCCGCCAAGCGAACCCCACCATCCCAGCACCAATCCGTCCAGCATAGGGGAGGGGAAACCTTTATGCTGTTCTATCCACTCCAACGCCACCATCCCAGTACCTGTGTCTTAACTCTTACGCCCAACGCCTTTGCCAATATCACCGGATCCGACCCATCCGAGTTGTGCTTCAGCACCAATAGCGCCGTGATCTTCATCGAAGTACTCGAAGTGGCTTACGCCGTGATCTTCATCGGTGAGAAAGAAGGAAAAAAAAAAAGGTGAGGTGGCGGCCATCGTTGGGGCTGAGGACGCCGGCAGAATGGGGTTGTTTTGGCTGGTGATGGAAGTTTGGGTTTGTTTGGTCACAGGGAAGAAGAAAATCTTTGTTTTAGGTTTGACACCTCACTTGCTGACATGTTTTTTTTTAATTACATGTAGTTTTATTATTGGGCCAATTGTTCACATTGTAGGGATTGCATATTCAGCCATTGCAGCTGATATGCTCCCCTGTGTAATAACTATAAAATATAAAATATCCAAAAGACCCAATCAAAACATACGTTTCTACTTTTATCTCGCCTCTTTCTCTCTCTTGCTCTTCATCTTCCTCATCAAGTTCTTTCTCTCTTCTCTTTCTCTCTCTTGCTCTTCATCTTTCTTATCAGGTTCTCTCTCTCTCCTCTTTCTCTCTCTAGCCATCGAGGTCATCATCCTCTAGTTGGCCATAGAGATACTCTCTGTCTCATCTTTCTCTCTATGGCCGTGGAGGTCCTCTCTCTCTCTTTTGTCTAGATGGTGTTTTTAATCTGTACAGTACTGATTTTTTTTTTTTTTTTTAACCATTGTTGTTAATCTGTACAATACTGGTTTTGTATTTACTGGTTTTCAATCTATACAATACTGGTTTTTTTTCCCCCCTATATAACCATTGTTGTTAATCTGTACAGTACTGGTTTTTGTGTTTATTGGTTTTTCAATCTGTATAGTACTGGTACTTTTTTTTTCCCCCTATATAACCACTATAATTAATCTATACAAACTGGTTTTTCAGTCTGTACAGTATTTGTTATTTTTTTTTTCCTATATAATCATTGTTGTTAATCTATACGGTACTGCTCATGGGGAAAAAAAAAATAATCTTTTGGTTTTTGTGTTTACAGCATATACCAGTATTTATTTATTTTTTTGCTTTTGGTTTTTGTGTTTACTGGTGTTTTCCAATTTGTATAGTATTAGTTATTTTTTTCCTATATAACCATTGTTGTTAATCTTATACAGTACTGCTCATGGAAAAAATAACTAGTTATATAATTATTTTTGCTTTTGCTTTTTTTGTGTTTATAACAACATATACCTGTATTTATTTATTTTTTTTGCTTTTGGTTTTTGTGTTTACTGGCTGGTGTTTTTAATCTGTATAGTACTAGTGTTTTTTTTTTTTTTTCCCTATATAACCATTGTTGTTAATCTGTACGGTACTGCTCATGGAAAAAATAACCAATTATATAATTTTTTTTTGCTTTTGGTTTTTGTGTTTATAGTATATACTAATATTGTTTTTATTATTAAATATGTACTGTACTGGTATTTTTCAATTTATGCATAATAAAATTCTAAACAAGACTCACAAAAAGTGTAAATATATAATGCATTTCAAAAAAGGTATTTTAGGAATTTGACTAAAATATAATGTTATTCCACCACGTTATTATACTAGACCAAACTATAGAATACAGATTCAGGATTCTATTCATGTGTTGTTACCAAACTGATGAATAGTAATAATTATTCCATTACAACTTATTCTATTCCTTGTACTACTAATTCCTATTACAGTATATAACCATTGCAGTGTACCAAACGTACCCTTAGACTTCTACAGCTCTAATATTTGGCTTACCACCATTTATTTGTCTTTGTTAAGTGTTAAGTGTTAAGTGTTAAAGGTAGGCTTGGGTTAATTAGGTTGTTTTTTAAAGGAATCGCTTTGAGATCTTAAATTGTGAAGCAGAAAAAAACAGTAAAATCTAGATACGGAAAATGGGATTTCTATGCAAGGGTTTAGTATGGATAACCAGTCATGGTTATAGGATTTTTTTTTCCAAAGAGGTTGATTAGAAAACTTGAATATATTACATTTAAAAAATATTAAAGAATCTTGCTATATAAGTGATTTTCTTATTGAAAATTTGTCTATAGTTATAGCAAAAGAATAAAAGATAAACTATAAGGTATTTGACATGTGATGTGAAAACAAACAAAAAAAATAAATAAATTTAATTCAACAAAAATTTATGATTAATTAAATTAAATTAATTAATCACTCACAAGGAGTATCCAAAAGAATAAGACCTTGCCTCACGACACATAAACAGTCATCAACAACACCAAATCTTTACAGCATCAAATGCTTAAACTAAAAAAATACAACTATCATTTACTAATTCTTTCATTGCAACATTTTGTCAAACAAATAAAGTATAAACGAAAAAAGACGAGAACGCAAAGTATTTAACTATAGAGCCCAATCCATCAAATAATTTGTCTTTTTTTAGGTATATTGGCTATAGTTTAACTGAAATTGGGTTTTGGTTAAGCCAATATAAATGCTCTAAGGTAAGGTAATTTAGGGTTTTGGTGAAGCCAATATAAATGCTATTGTAGTTATTTAATTTAATTTTTGTTATTACTATTTGACTTTTACCACCTATATAAAGGAAAATTAAAAACCAAAAGTGTATTTATTCCAAAGTCAATACCGCCACTACTGGTAACATAAATATAAACCGATACGGGATATATATTCAAACACCGCGTAGAACTCTTAAATGCATAAAATGATTTTTATTTATATTTTTTAAACTTTTGCTGGGTTGTAACTCAAATGGCATTCTATCCTTGTGGTGACATGAGCTTGTGGGTTTGATCCCGCTTGGGTGCGTGGTAAGTAAATGGAAATATCTCTATGAGATCAGTGGAGTATCTGATTGTAGGAGATGAAAATCATCTGGTGCATTGAAGGTTCTCCCTCCATGTTACAAGGCTAAGAGTAAGAATACACCAAGACTCCTCTATAAAATTTTCCAGTTACGAGTTGTTACTCTTTCCTTTTGAAGTTTCTCTCACAAACCAAGTCAGCGAAGAGCTCCTCCTCTTTTCCTTTCCCCCAACTACTATTTCATTATCTGAATGTATAGGCAACTCATTGACCACCACCACCACAGCCCACTCAAATTAGTAGGAGAAATAACTTTTGAGATGGGCTTATACCGCCCCTCTCATCGCATACCTGTGAGTCAGAGTCCCACATGTTGGGAGAGGGTGTCTCATAAGACAGACTACCGACTCATGCAGACTCATCCACGGCCATCAATTGTCTTCAACTTTTGCCATTTATGTATAAAGAAAGAGTGAGGGAGGTTAGCTATGAATTGGGTTTTGAAAACCATGAGTAGAGCAATTATGTCGTAGTTAAAAGAGAAGTTTGAGAATTTGAAAATATTTGAATGCTTAAAGACTATGATCAGGTAGGTTAAATAGTGTTAAGAAGTTCCATATTTGGAGACAGCTGAGAAAAAACCTGCGAGGAACACTAATTGAAGAATTTATCACACAGTTATTAGTAAGTCACAAGGAGGGTTGCAAAAACAGATAATATTCAATATTAACATAATCTATAAGCATATGAAAACCATTCTTGGGACAAATAAACAGCACTCATAAGTTATACTCGTCAGCATCAAAATCACACAGCATTACCACATATCTATAAATCCTGCTATGAACACCCTGACAGAAAAACAATCTCTGCAGGTTATCACACAAAATGATTTATTGATCAACTATTATAACTAATAGTATTGAAGTAAAGGCAAAGCGAAAGGCCGTTATTTTCATGAACCAAGCAGGAAATACCACTAAGTAGTCAGGATTGGAGGCATGTAGTCAGATTTGGCACCCAGAACACGAGCCTTGGTGTCAGGGAAGAACTCAAATCCAGGCAGCTGTGACTGTGACTTCACTGGCTTCACTGGCAATCCCAACAGGTAACGTAACGCAGTCAGGTGGTCCTGGCAGGTCATGATCGATTGTCTCACTCGAATACAGATCCCAATATTTGTCAGAAACCTGGTTCACCTTCCTGATACACTCCTCGCTTTCTGGGCGAAAGAATGAATCATCAAGCATGCCAAGGTGCTCATACCATAGTGACATACGGAAACCATGGATCTGGCCACGTGCTGGCTGCCTGGTTGCCAGATGATGTGGTTGGTAAGCTAAGCTCCCATTGCTATCTCAGAGTCCCTAGCTCCATCCATTGATCTCTGGTTGATGTTGGCAGATCCAATTATTATATATTCATCATCAACTGCAAAAAGACATAAGTCAGCTCCATGACTTGAAAAGAAATATTTACATTGAGGCAAAAGAAACACATCATAAAAGTCAAATAAATTCTTTTGAGATTGACTGGGTTCTGGTGTTCAAGTATATCACCAGGTTACACAAGTTTCAAACTTGGGTAAAAACCTTAAAATAGTGAAGGTGGCATATCTTACCAATCATCATTTTAGCATGAACATAGATCATGAAGCGCCGAGCCTCCTGGGCTCTAAGATAATCTGAATCAGGTTCTGGTTTTTCTGATGGCTCATATTCTCCATGCTTTTTCACCTCCCGATTTCCAAGGCAGAAAAATGTCAAATAGTTCCGAGGATCCTCATCAATACCCTTGGCTTTCAGAGCCTGAATAATATCTTTATACATCATCTCCATTGTCCTCCTTTGCCAATCTAATATGGCCTGAACTGATCCACTCTCTGGGAGACCCTCTGGCCACATTGGGACAACTACATAGACAGTGAACCTCTCCCCTGCTTCAATCTTGCTAACAATCTTAAGTGAAAGCTCCTTTGGAATCAGATGCAGAGCACCAACATCCTCAGGCTTGATATCATCAGCACTCCAGCAAAAGGAGCTTCCAAGGAAATACTGATTTTCGATATAAATGAAATTCTTTGCACGTCGAATAGCATTAATGTAGGCATCCTGAATGCTTCGGTCAATGATATTATCCTTCCCACTAACAAGCCCAGCTCTGGCTGCGTCTTCAGGTGTCTCAGGGAAGCCAAAAGCAGCCCCACCATCAATGGATCTAAACAACTGCACATTCCATGTCTCATGGTCATCCGGAAAACATAACCGGAGATGGGGGAATAATGATATTATCAAGCTCTCTAAGCTGCACAAGTAAATCCTTACCACCTTGCTTTCTCCACCTCTGTTCAAAATTAAATAAGACATCCCAAGCAATGGGTCCTTCAAGCCGGGAGTGGATATCATGCCATGGTTCCCTCGGACCACCTTTTGTAATTGAAGCACCAGTAAAATTTGGCTGATGAAAATCATCATGATGTGCAGTGTCCAATGTCCTGAAAAGTGAATGAAAGGGGGTATCATATCTCCCATCACAAAGATCAATACCCCCAACAAAACTTACAATTCTCCTCTTTTGTGACCCTCCACTAGGCAGCTCACTGTCCACCACCACAATCTTCTGGTGATGGGTGAACATGGTGGAGATCTGTAAATCCTGAACAATGCTTCCACCATCATCAGGATTCCGAGGACACAAGACACAGTGCACATCAGTATTCTGGAAGTAATGTTCAGTTTCTTCATCATGGGTGGCCATCAATCCATCCTTTTTCAGTAACCCAACAGAAGTCCTGTCGTCCCAAACAAGCATAAGAACTCTAACTCCTTCACTTGCCTTTTTCTTAAGCAGTTCACCAAGGGTGATGTCTCCTCCAGGCTTTGGCCTCCTTGAGTCCCTTACCAAGGAAATTTCGGTATAGACAGACCATCCAGTAATATAGATCAAGTGTTTTGCATTAGTGATTGAATCAAAGACATCTTCCCAACATCTGTGGGGCTCATAATATGTGCCTCCAGCAAGAGGGATTTTAGGAACAAATTTGTCTGGGACATGAGCATCTTGGTACAGAGAAATCTTACATCCTTGTCTCTGCGAGAAGAACGTGTATGGCACTCCAGGAAATTTAAGACTTTTGATACCGCGAGACCAATTTTGGTCTTTTGCGACATCAAAATATTGTAGCCTCACATGGATCTTCGAACCTACAGGGTTTTTTTCTTTATCCAAGATGTCAACCCATTTATCCACTTCTTGTCCATCCAAGAGTTCTTCAACAGGTACATACGCTCTTCCAATTAAAGTTGCCCCAATAGGATTATCGTCTTTGACAGTGAATATAACATTCGAAGCCAAATGGGCACAGTAAATATGAAAAGACTCGTACCACCTGGGATTCTTAGGCTCTTCTAGTATTCTAGTCCTCCCAACTCTAGCCTTTTCTAGATCAATGGATGCATACACTTTAGTAACTCCTTTGCCAAAACCAACTGTCTCTTCAATGTTTTCCATAATCTACAAAAATATAAAATCACCAGTAAGATTTTGGAAAAAAAAAAAAAAAAGTAAAGGCAAAAGTATTACTAATAATAGTACATTAAAATAAATAACAAATAAAAAAAACCAATACTTCGATAATTGAAATGAAATTCTAATCTTTCAATTAGGAAAACAACCTTCAACACCTAACTCCATTAACAAGCATCATATTACCAGAGTAAATAAAATAATTAGACGACGAAATGACAAAAACGATAATATATTTTGTAGTGCATAAAATGAAAACAGGAAGGATTATTCATACAATGCAGATGATTCTAACAATTAAAACAGAAAATATATTGAAAAAGAAAGATCAAATAAAAAAGTAAAAGCACTACAATCTTTAACAAATCTTGCTGCCGTAAGAATACTCAAAAACAAGCAGCCCATGATTTAAAGCACTGCATTGGTCACTGCTCTCTGTGATCTGGATAAATCTCAGTTTCATAAAAAGAAGTATTGGAGTCTATAGACAAGAAAATACAGAATCAGTTTCTTATTCTTAAACGCTAAAACTACCATATGCGTTTCATCTAGCATCAAGCTTCTGCTTCTACAGTTTTTTTTTTTTTTTCCACATTCAAGTGGCACACTTGGCATCTATGTCAAAATCTAAATCAGGCAGTG
>OU015766.1:8102558-8126709 GCA_907173295.1 Fagus sylvatica | reverse complement strand
AAAGCCCAAATAACACAAAGAAAATCCAAATAACACAAGAAAAACGCCGAATAATATCCTCAAAAGCCCAAAAATGAAATTACAACAACAAACGGTATAAATATACAAGCTTTTTTCAGCATTTCTTACTCTCAACCGGTGCCTTTTCTTCTTCCACTTCTGCTTCTGCTTCTCTTCTTCTTTTTGTTCTTTGCGGGACAACACAAGAAGTACTTGCTTTTTCTTTTCTTTTTTGGTTTGTCAGCCAACACTTGCTTTTTCTTCACTTTAACTTAAGCCCAACCACGTGTCCCTACCTTTCCTTGATATTTTTTTTCAACTTTCAATTTTTACCTTTTTACGTTTTATTTATATATATATATCTAGATTTTTAATTGATAAGTCTAGTCAAGATCTTAATAATATATTGAATTTTATATATACTACAATGCTAATACTAATCCGAAATATATTTGTCCTATATTTTATTATTATTATTACTATTAAGGCAATTTTTAACATTTTTTATATTAAAAAATGATAAGATATTGAACATCATAATTAAGTCATTTTTTACAATTTTCATATGAAACAACAATTTTAGATTATTATTATCCAAACGTTCATTTCATAGAAATAACATTTTGTCACAAGTTTTACTAAACGCTTAACTGTGATTTTATAACATTGATAGCATTTAAAAAATGACACTATAAATTAACAGTATAGTCAAGTCCTTTTTGATCATTTACCTCCGAAACGACAATTTTAAACTAAAATTATCCAAACGCTCAATTGACAAAAACAACAATTTTTCATTAGTTTTGCCAAACGCTTAATTGTGATTTTCAAAATCGTGTTTTCAGAATCATGATTTTAAAACCGCACTTTTTAAAAAATACACTTTTTCAAACAGCTAACCCAAATCCATCCTTAGTCTTTTACCCTCTTTTTTTTTGTTTTTGTTTTACGTGCCCGGCCATTAGCCCATCTACTTCACGTGTAATCAGGTGTAGTACACTAGTACTTAGTTTGACTTTTAACTTTTCAAATTTTTTATTATTTTATTATTCATTATATTTTATACTTATTTTTGGGTTTTATTTATTTTATTATTATCTAAATGTGATTGTTTTGTTATCTATTTTGATCAATAAACATATAAATATGTAAATCAATATATATATATATATATATATATATATATATACCGGTACCGAAATATTCTATTCCAATGGACAAACCAAAACGATCACCGAAACGGTATTAATAACTTTGAATAAATCGTTTGTAATTTGTGAATTGTATTTGTGGCATATGAAAAATTTTGAAATTAAAAAACAAAAGGTGCCCCCCTGAATGAAATTCCTGGATTCACCCTTGCTTACTAGTCATCCTGGTCCTTAGCATTTGGTAACCTCAGAGGTTGACCGAAGCCTGAGTTAAGATAGATTTAGAGCTTTCGCCTGCCAGTCTTCTTGGTCCTCAGCACTTGGTAGCCTCAAAGGTTGACCGAAGCCTGAGTCAAGCTATGGTTTCTGTACTTGCCAGTCATCCTGGTCCTTAGCACTTGGTAACCTTAGAGGTTGACCAAAGCCTAAGTCAAGTTAGATTTGGATTTTCCGCTTGCCAGTCATCTTGGTCATCAGCACTTGGTAACCTTAGAGGTTGACCAAAGCCTGAGTCAAACTAGGTTTTGAGTTTCCGCTTGCCAGTCATCCTGGTCCTTAGCATTTGGTAACCTCAGAGGTTAGACCGAAGGCAAGATGCCAGTCATCTTGGTCCTTAGCACTTGGTAACCTCAGAGGTTGACCGAAGCCTCAGTCAAGTTAGATTTAGAGTCTCCGCTTGCCAGTCATCCTAGACCTCAGCATTTGGTAACCTCAGAGGTTAGACCGAAGGTGAGTCAAGCTAGATTTGGAGTTTCCGCTTGCCAATCATCCTGGTTCTTAGCACTTGGCAACCTCAGAGGTTAGACCGAAGGCGAGTCAAGCTAGATTTTCTATACTGGCCAATCATCTTGGTCCTTAGCACTTGGTAACCTTAGAGGTTGACCGAAGCCTAAGTCAAGTTAGATTTAGAGTTTCCGCTTGCCAGTCATCCTGGACCTCAGCACTTGGTAACCTCAGAGGTTAGATCGAAGGCGAGTCAAGCTAGATTTTCTATACTTGCCAGTCATCCTGGTCTTTAGCACTTGGTAACCTTAGAGGTTGACCGAAGCCCAAGTCAAGTTAGATTTAGAGTTTCCGCTTGCCAGTCATCCTGGACCTCACCACTTGGTAACCACAAAGGTTAGACTGAAGGTGAGTCAAGCTAGATTTTCTATACTTGCCAGTCATCCTGGTCCTTAGCACTTGGTAACCTCAGGGGTTGATCGAAGCCTAAGTCAAGTTAGATTTAAAGTTTTTGCTTGCCAGTCATCCTGGACCTCAGCACTTGGTAACCTCAGAGGTTAGACCGAAGGCGAGTCAAGCTAGATTTTCTATACTTTCCAATCATCCTGGTCCTTAGCACTTGGTAACCTCAGGGGTTGACCGAAGCCTAAGTCAAGTTAGATTTAGAGTTTCCGCTTGCCAGTCATCTTGAACCTCAACACTTGGTAACCTCAGAGGTTAGACCGAAGGCGAGTCAAGCTAGATTTGGAGTTTCCACTTGCCAGTCATCCTGGTTCTTAGCATTTGGTAACCTCAGATGTTAGACCGAATGCAAGTCAAGCTAGATTTTCTATACTTGCCAATCATCCTGGTCCTTAGCACTTAGTAACCTTAGAGGTTGACCGAAGCCTAAGTCAAGTTAGATTTAGAGTTTCCGCTTGCCAGTCATCCTGGACCTCAGCACTTGGTAACATTAGAGGTTAGACCGAAGGCAAGTCAAGCTAGATTTTCTATACTTGCCAGTCATCCTGGTCTTTATCACTTGGTAACCTTAGAGGTTGACCGAAGCCCAAGTCAAGTTAGATTTAGAGTTTCTGCTTGCCAGTCATCCTGGACCTCAGCACTTGGTAACCACAGAGGTTAGACTGAAGGTGAGTCAAGCTAGATTTTCTATACTTGCCAGTCATCCTGATCCTTAGCATTTGGTAACCTCAGGGGTTGACCGAAGCCTAAGTCAAGTTAGATTTAAAGTTTTCGCTTGCTAGTCATCCTGGACCTCAGCACTTGGTAACCTTAGAGGTTAGACCAAAGGCGAGTCAAGCTAGATTTTCTATACTTTCCAATCATCCTGGTCCTTAGCACTTGGTAACCTCAGGGTTTGACCGAAGCCTAAGTCAAGTTAGATTTAGAGTTTCTGCTTGCCAGTCATCCTGAACCTCAGCACTTGATAACCTCAGAGGTTAGACCGAAGGTGAGTCAAGCTAGATTTTCTATACTTGCTAATCATCCTGGTCCTTAACACTTGGTAACCTCAGGGATTGACCGAAGCCTAAGTCAAGTTTATTCAAGCTTTAAATCCTTCAAATTCTAAATGCATTTGCAACTGTGTTGGCCCTGCGAAGCATTTTCAAGAAAATAGGACAACACCAATGAAAGATGCAGTTATATAGACAAATGAATCACTGCATTCATCAATAAAGTGATTTGTTGACTAACACATAGTCGTTAATTCCAAGCAAGTTTCCAGGCAAGTACATGTGCATTCTATAAGGCATGTTAAGTCATGTGATATGGTCCATGTTCCATATATAAACTATTATGCTATATACACAAAAAATGCATCAAAGCCTGCAAAGTAGGACTCCAAAAAAGTAGCAAATATCGTGACAGGACAAAGCAGAACACTGATCTGAACAAATGTCTTAAAGTTTAAGAGATCCAAATTTGTACTTTGCAACTAGAGTTTGATAGTTGTAATATCAATTTAAAACCTCTTGGTTATCGCAATTAATGGCAATAGCATATTAATGCTACAACACAACTTGTTAACAATTTCTAGCTACATATTAAAATATGTTATAAGCATCAAGACTTCGGTAGACAAGATTAGACTTAATCGTTCTACCATGGAAGACACGCATCTAAAGACAAAGTCAAGTCTAGAATGTGCATAAACAATTCAAGTAGAATTTATCATTTTCTGTAGGTAATCTCATAGATTCGACGTGCTAAATAAACACTTTGCATGGAATGTATGTCAATGCAAACACACATAATAATAACTATTTGCAAAAAATATTTGCGTGGGGAGTTTTGCATAAATGGCACGTCCGTGTGTAATGAGCATGTAAGTATTAACATGTTTGAGCAAATATAACTAGGCGTTATAAAAATCACATGTATTCTCATCATCTATCATGTCATAATAATGATCGTGTTTATATAAAAATAATTGGGTGGTTAATCATTGAGAATTAATCACCTCCCACCGCAAACAAAAAAAATGAAAACAATTTCATTTTAATTTTCAAAGCCTTAGTAAGATTGTCGTTTAAATTCCACGATATATATATATTTTAACCCTAAATATAAATACTAAGACTATGCTCTCATGCTCGTGAACGTAAAACCATTGTGTAGATCATGCATTTAGAATGACATTTTATAAAACAATCATAGCAAATCACTAATTAAAGAAGTTGCATAAAAAACAAGTAAAGTTAAGAAAACTTAGCTTTGAGGCGAGGCCATAAAGGCCTTAAGGATGAATTTGGAACATAGAAGAGCCCGATCCGTCTCACCAATTTTTTATTTTTTAGGTGTGCCACGTGGCATGATGATGTGGTGCCTGTCAACATGGCCTGTTGACTAGAGATTTAGGGTTGACGTGGCAAATTCGCGAAGCAACACGTGGCGCTAGGCGTGTGCCAGCCATGCATTGGCATGTGTCGCGCACACGCAGACACGTGCTCGCGTGTGGGAGAAGCAATCGACGCCTGCAGCTGCATTTAGTGACGATTCCGCTGGCAAACGACAGATCGGTCGTCCAGGAGTTCGAACATGGTGATGCTCAAAACGGAGCTTGGAAGCCGCCATTATTGAGTTCAAAAGTCGCGATGGCGCACGAACAGAGATGTCAGAGATCCCATCGGCGCGTGGGTTGGTGGAAGGTGGATCTCTCACCATGTTTCGATAGATTAGGGTACGATCTACCCCTTGACGGTGGTGGTTTCCCGAATGGAGGCTCGAAAGGCGGCATTTTGAGCCTCAACGTACACGGTAGCGCGTGGCGCGCGTGAACAAAATGGCTGAGCCTTTCTTCGGCGCGTGGAGGCGTGTGCCACCTCCGATGGCGGTTTTTCCACCGTAGAAGGATAGATCGGAGGAAAATCTATCCATTGGTGGTTGTCTTTGTATGAGATGATGCCTGGAACTCCATGTTCCGAGGTTGGCATGGCTAGGCTGCGCGTGGGCAGCTTTGCCGCAAATTTAAGCGGCGTGTGAAAGCATGTGGGCACTCCAATGGCGATGAATTTTTAGGGGTTTGTAGATCGAGTGATGATCTATCCATTGGTGAAAGTGTTTTCTCAATGCGACGCTTGGAAGCTCGAGTTCCAAGGCTCTCCGTGTTTGGCGAAGCTAGGATGGTTGGAAATAGCCTCTGTTCATGCCAAAAACTCCGGGAAATGCAGTTCCCACAGATGTCGCCAATTGTAGGAGGTCAAATTACTCCTCTAATTTATTTCTAGGGTCGAAACCGCATGTTCGGGCTTTGGCATGGTTGGAGAAAAAGAGAGGAAATTGACACCAGATTTACCGAGGTTCGGCCAATGGAGCCTACGTCCACTTAATCTTTTCTTACTCATTATGGCCATCATTACAATAGAGTGGAGAGGCCTTTATATAGACTACATGGGAAATAAGGAGAGAGGTACACAAGTAACTGGGCCTAATTTAAATGGGTTAGACCCTAATATTCAATGGATTAGGCTTTTGAGCCCTAATATAATTTGACACCATACAAGAACTGTGAATTTTCATATGTTGCGAATGATAATTTGGACCACCAGTCATGGCAATTGCAAGCTAATGATGGCTTGTACAAGGTCATTCTAGTAGGTCTTTGGTTCCTGGACATTATCCTACCTAATAAAACCCTATTTAGAAACCTAATTAGCCAAAATATATACAAGCATTTTTTGTTGAGCAAATATTATCATAAATATACATGCTTTGTAGTTTGTACAACAAAATTTCTCATACTTAGATTGTACCGATTTTAATATACTAAATCATACCATAGGGTTGAAGAAAAAAACAAAATTTCTCATACTCAGATTGTACCGATTTTAATATACTAAATCATACCATAGGGTTGAAGAAAAAAGCATAGGGTTCCATACCTAGCAATGGCAGAGTCAACATTTTAATTTAATGGGAGGTAAGATTAAAAGACAATGATTAAAGTAAAATTAATTAAAAAATGTTAACTAATCTAAGGTAACAAAATAATGAGTGATTATTCAGTAGTCCAGAACTATAAATCAATGCGTAGTTCCCCTCTCATATGAATGGTGGGTCCCATCACATAAATGTGGGTTTCACTAATTAAATTCATGGTAGGATCCACCATTCATGTGAGAGGGGGACTACGCATTTATTTGTAATCCTGGACTATTGAATAATTTTCCCAAAATAATGAACAAATCGAATCATGATTTAATTGTTATAGAAACTGTATGGAAAAACGGTAATTAATATGGGAATCAATTTTTGGTTTTAAATGCTAAAATCCCATGTTTTTCCATTATCTCAAATAATTATAAGTATATGTTTCATAAAATTAGAAGATACGAATTGAACTTATCAATGTATTATCCTTACCAGCATATTGACATTTTTTCTTCTTCGAGAATATACCAACATATTAACTTAAAAGACATAAATATGAGAAATTTAAACATATATTTGAATACTTAGTTACTTGGCATGACATGTTTTCCTTTACGAGGAGAAACAAGGTTCAACTCCCCCATTTCTTAACTATCAAATTATCAAAGAAAAAAGAAGAAGATTAAGGTAAGAAAATAAATGAAAGTAAGAGTATTAAAAATTAATAAAAAATTAATCCACCTAGATACAAGTTCATTTATGATTTTAATTGGACTCAAAATATTCTAAGTAAGCTCATGGTTCTCTATAATTTCAAAAAATTACATAAATATAGTTAGTAAAATTATTATATTAATTTAAAAGATTAATTTATATATAACAAATTTAAACAAGTTATTTTTATACAAAAGAGTAAGTAATAAAAGTATGAGAATATATCAGAAAATTTTCAAAAAGTTCTATAATATTTAGTCTTGATTTCTTTAAAGAAACATCCATCTATTGTTTTTAGATGATAGTTTGATGTTTTGAAGGGAAACAAGCACACAATGCGCCAAGATTCAAGAAATTCTTGATATCTATGTGAATGCATGAGGACAACTAGTGGATCGAGACAAAACAACATTGTTCTTTAGTACGAATACAATTCCCGACACTCAAAAAAAAATTAAAGAACAACTTGGGGGTGCCAATCAAAAGACAACATGAGTATTTGGGTCTCCCATCCTTAGTGAGGTGTGGAAAAAATCATAATTTTGCTCATATCAAAGATAAAGTGTGGCACAAACTACATGACTGGAAGGAAAAACTATTATCCCAGCCTAATAAGGAAGTGCTTATAAAGGTTGTAGTGCAAGCCATACCAAACTACTCCATGAGTTGTTTCAGATTATCGGCAGGCTTATGTTGAGAGATTGAAGGGATGATTTGCAGCCACACTGTAGATAAGAGAAAAGTGTATTGGATCCGCTAGAATCGATTGTGTTAAACGAAAGAGAATGGAGGGATGTTTTTTTAGAGAGATGACAAAATTTAATGAGGCCTTGTTGGCTAAACAAGTGTGGCACCTTCACACTAACGGGTTCTATATACTCTATAAGGTCTTTAGCCCAAAATGTTTTCCACATGGAAGCCTCCTCCACTGCTAAAGGTTCTTACACTTGGCACAACATTTTGCATGCAAAGGAATTCATTAAAAAAAGGCTCAACTTGGCGTATAGGAGACTACAACACAATTCACATTGGGGGGGGGGGGGGGGGGAATTGGATACCAAACCCAGGTAACCAGAAGGTTGTCTCTATATGCTTGGGTTTTCACCACAATGCCACTATCAATACATTGTTCATACCAAGAATGACGACCTCATTGACAATATATTTCTTCCTTTCAAGGTTGAGTTAATCAAAGGCATCTCGTTAAGTGCCAGAAATCCCTAGGACCGATTAATTTAGAATAAGGGCTCCACTACTCTATCCTTACCGATTTGCTCCAACTTAGATCATTCGAGAAGACCATGGCAACATGTTTGGAATCTTCATGTTTGAATAAGGTGAAACACTTCCATTGGAAATCTTGCAACAATGAGTTACCTACAAACTAGAACTTGAGTAGGCGTTTCAGCATTCAAGCGTTACCTTGTGTAAGTTGTATGACTGATCAGGAGGAAGATGTAGAGCATGCCTTATGGCAATGTCAAGTGATAAAACAAGTCTGACATGATGACTTATTATTTCTGCTTGTCAAGAATATGGGACTAAGCCAATTCATTGATGTAGTGGAGTAGGTTTTTGAGTTGTTAAAGGTTCATATAGTGTCGAAGGAAGAAGGAATGGTCCCAGCACAGCATAGAGAGTCAATTCAAAAGGTGATGGCAAGAGTTAAAGATCTACTTTTAGAGTTTTTAGAGTGTACCAAAAGTGTCACCCTAATGCCAAGGTTATCATGGCAACATTTAACCATGACATCTTGATCGTACATGTATTCTAAAGGGAAAAAGAGTTGTAGCCGTATGATATTTGAAGACATTCCCAGTATTTCAAGGGGTAGTAAGGTAAAATCCAAAGCCAATGGCTAGAATGTTGTGCAAGCTTGAACAAAACAAAAAACCACCCGACACTGGCTTATCTTGGCAATAACGGCATACTTATAATTAGACAAGAAATTTAAAGACTTTGCATGATACAACTGAAAGAAAACAGAAAATGTAGAAGAACAGAGAATAAAGAGAATAAGAGAAAGGGTTTTAGAGAAGAAAGAAATAGGTTCTGCTTGATTAATATGAGGAAACTATTCCTCTATCTATACAGGATATAAGCATTTAACTAATCTTGATAAGCATCCAACTAATACTAACTAACACAACAGATTCTTTAACTAATTACAATAAAGAGAAACTAATTGTAACATATTGAGATTAAATAATACAAGAATGCTCATGACTCTATCATCCCCCCTCAAACTGATGGTTAGTGGAACAGACCAATAGTTTGGAACATAATCGATGAAATCTAGGAGAGGGAAGAGCTTTAGTCAAGAAATCTACAAATTGATTATCTATAGAGATGAACTGAAGTGAAAGGTTGCCATGAACAACTCGTTCATGAAAAAAGTGGTATTCAACTTCAATATGTTTTGTACAACCATGAAAGACTGGATTGGATGCTAAGGCTAAAGCGCTAGTGTTGTCACACCAAATCAGAGGAGTGGAAGGTAAATATAGTCCAAGATCACAAAGGACTTGACGAATCCAGGCAAGTTCAGCAGAACCAATCTCAAGAGAATGATATTCAACTTCAGTTGAAGAGCGGGAAACGGTGTGTTTCTTTTTAGAGTGCCATGTAATAGGATTATTACCAAAAAAACACAACAATATCGAATGTAGAACGCCTATCAGATGGGTCACCAGCCTAAGCAACATCTGTAAAGGTAGTGAGAGCAAGAGGCCCAGGTTGGAACAAAACACCTTTATCAAGAGTACCCTTGAGATATTGTAGTATGCATTTTACAACAACAAAATGTGTAGATGAAGGTTTGTGCATAAACTGGCAGACACGGTTAAAAACAAATGTGATATCAGGTTGAGTAAACGTAGCATACTGAAAAGCACCGACAAGGCTACGATAAGGAGTAGGGTCAGAGAGAACATCAATCTTGGGAGTAGATCGTGTTGGAGTAGTTTCAATGGGTGTAGAAGCAATTTTGCAATCAATCATGTGAAATTTTTTAAGTAGATCCATGAGATATTTGTGTTGATGAACAAAAAATCTAGCTTTCTTGTAATCAATTTGTAGTCCCAAAAAATAACGCAAATGACCTAAATCCTTGAATTCAAACGTAGTAGATAATTGAGAAATAATATTGGAGATGACACTAGAGTTATTACCAGTGATGATAATATCATCCATATACAGTAATAGGTACACAGTGACAGATCCATGACGCAAGATGAATAAAGAAGCATCAACAATCGAGACAGTAAAACCCAATTTCAATAGGTGAGAAGTGAATCGTTCAAACTAAGGACGGGGGGTCTGTTTTAACCCATACAGAGATTTGTGCAATTGACAAACATGGGATGGATGTGTCAAATCAACAAAACCAAGGGGTTGGACCATAAACACATTTTCTTTTAGCAAGCTGTGGAGAAAGGCATTACTTACATCGAGTTGCCGAAGAGACCAATGATTCTGAGCAGCCAGAGACAGAATGATACAAATCGTGGGTGGTTTGACCACCAGGCTAAATGTTTCGCCAAAATCAACACCGGCTTGTTGATGTAAGCCTTTGGCAACGAGATGAGCTTTTACCGAGATACAAAGCCTTCGGTATTGCGTTTTATTTTGTAGAATCAGCGACATCCAATGATATTGTGATCAGAAGATGGAGGAACTTGAGACCAAGTTTTTTTCCATTGAAGGGCATCCAACTTAGAAGCCATTGTCACACGCCACTTTGGGATTTGGGAAGCTATGGCGTAGTTGGGAGGTTCGGTTTAAAGGTAATCTGTGGTAGCGGATGTGGCAAAGGCTTTCTATTTGGAAATACCAGATTTGGAACGAGTTTTTATAGGATGAGTAGGGAGAGAGGTGACTGGATTTTCAAGTGCAGGGGCAGTGGAATTTTGGAAAGTAGAGTGCATAGGAGAAATTGTGTTTGAGGTAAGGTTAGGAGTAATTGGATCGGGTTGAGATATAGTGGGCTTAGGTTGGTTTGAATGTGATAATAAAGGAACTAGACCCAATAGTGAAGGAAGTGGGTTGGCAACCGAAATAGGTGAAGGAGGTGTTGTAGAAATTGGGCTCGCTGAAGTAGGAGCAGGGCCCAATATTGGAGGGGTTTGACAAGGATGAAAAAATAAAAGTGTACTAAGCTAATTATTGGAATTAGAAGAAGAATTTGAAGATTGGTGACAAGATGAAGAAGAATTGAAAAAGGGAAAATGAGATTCATTGAAAGTAACATGATGAGAGATATAAATTCTAAAGGTGATAGGATCTAGAAAAATTTGGAATTGGAAGCATAACCAAGAAAGATACATTCTTGAGAATGTAGATGAAATTTGTGTTTGGAATAAGGACGCAACAGAGGAAAACATGCACAACCAAAGCTTTTAAAGAAAGAGTAATTTGGAGATTTAGCAAAATGTTTTTCCCAAGGTGAAGTTGAACAACAATGAAGAGATGGAAAATGATTAATAAGAAAGACGGACGTAGAAAAGGCATAGGTGCAATATCCAAAAGGAAGAGATGATTGAGAAATTAGGGTGAGAGCCATATCAACAATATGACGATATTTGCGTTCGGCAAAACCGTTTTGTTGAGAGGTATGAGGACAAGTAAATTGATGTATAATACCGAAATTGGAGCAAAAATTACGAAACTCATTGTTAGTGTATTCTCCACCACAATTGGTTCGTAAAGTTTTAATGGAGGTGCCAAGATGATTTTCCATGGTTTTTTTTGAAATGTTTGAATGAAGTAAGAATTTGAGATTTGTGTTTTAAAGGGAAAAACCATGTAAATCTAGTAAAATCATCCATAAATATGACGTAATAACGATGAGCATTTATTGAATTGATAGGAACGGGACCCCAAACATCACTATGTACAATTTCTAATGGAGATTTGGTACAAGAAATTGAAGTAGAAAAAGGTAATTGGGTCATTTTGCCCATTACACAGTGTTTACAGAAGGTATTAGAAACTGGAAATTTATGACTAACAAAGTGATGACTTAATACATGATGTAAAACACGTGTCTAAGGATGACTAAGACGCATGTGTGAAAGATAAGTGTGAGAGATATTTGATCGAGCAGTTGATAGATTTGTTGTGTACGAGACATGAGATGTACTTTGGGAAGATGGTAAAGCATGACTAGAGTGAAAGAGATAGTTGGAGACACAAGAGTTCCAAGAAGGGAGTGTGAGACCAGTGATAGGGTAAAGTCCATCTTTACTGAAACCCTTGTAAAAAGGCTTCCCTATAAGAAGATCTTGGATCTGAAAACAATTAGCATCAAAGTAAAAAGAATAGACATTATCACGGCAGAATCGCTGTACAAAAAGAAGATTTGATTTCATTGATGGTACACGCAAAATTTTACAAAGATGAAAAAGATAAGAGGAGGTTCGATGTTGAAAATTACTAGTATGGGAGATCAGAAGTTGATTACCATTCCCAACGGAGACAAGCTGTGAATCGGTGTAGGCTTGGTTGTCAGGTATGTTGTTGAGATCAAGTGTGAAGTGATCCGTAGCCCCTGTGTCAGAAATCTAGGTGGTTTGGTTAGGATATGTGGCTGCGGCGATAGCCATGGCAACGAGTTTGGCCGAAGGATGTCTTCCTTAGTATGCATAATTCATCATTTGATAACAATCGATTGCGGTGTGGCCTAGCTTGTAGCAAATTTGATAGGTTGGATGAGAACTAGGATTTGTAGTCCAAGATTGGGGATTTTGTGAATTTGGATTGAAATTGGTAAAGTTACCTCCATTGTTGGAATTTCCCTGATTAAAAACACCACGATTGTTGTAATTTTGAAATATTTCACTACCTCTTCCACGGATTTGATTTCGGCCTTGTCCACGGTTACCATTGAACTGAGCATTTGAGGGATTGTTGAAATTTGGCAAAGAGTTCTTGTTCGCTACCATAGCCATATGAGCAATTTCTTTGGAATTATCCATAGCACTCTTGAGAAGATCTTCCTCAGTCTTCATTAAGGCATGTAATTCTTCAAACCGTACAGCTTCATTCTTAGTTAACATGGCAGAGGTGAAAGAATGAAATTCTGATGGCAGACCCTGAAGAACAATGTGAAGAATCTCTTCATCATCAATATGAACCTCTACACTTACCAATTTATTTCTGGCTTCTTTGATCTTTTGTAGGTAGTCTGTCACTATATCATAATTCTTTTTTATGCTATTGAGTTCTCGTTTGAGATTCACAATGCTGGAATGAGAAATTGATGTGTACCTATTTACGATTATCTTCCAGATTCCAGAAGCTGTTGTTTCCCCATTACTAATGATATAGCTGAAGGTGATAGTGTTGAATTGATCAATGAAAATGGTGCCTTATCTCGTGTTTTCCATTGTAGATAGAGAGGATTAATCTCTGGTGTTTCTGCTTTAGTTTGATCTAGAATGAACTTGCAAGGACATGGAGTTGGATCTTCAAGATGGTCAAGAAGAGAATAAGCATCAAGAATTCCTATGATTTGGAATTTCCACATTAGGTAATTTGCGTGATCGAGTTTCACTGTGACATAGTTTGAGATATTTGACAGAAGAAAAATGGGTATTTGAGTATTGGCTTGTGTGTTTACAGAAGGAGGAGTAGTAGTCATGGTGTGCAATGAATCTTTACTGCTCTAATACCATGAAAGGAAACAGAAAAAATGTAAAAGAATATAGAATAGAGAGAATAAGAGAAAGAGTTTTAGAGAATAATGAAATAGGTTCTGATTGATTAATATGAGGAAACTATTCCTCTATTTATACAGGATATGAGCATTGTAACTAATCTTGATAAGCATCCAACTAATACTAACTAACACAACATATTCTTTAACTAATTACAGGAGAGAGAAACTAATTGTAACAGATTGAGATTAAATAATACAAGAGTGCTCACGACTATATCAACAACCAGGCTAGGATGCACATAGAGACAAAAGAGAGGTAGTGGAGCTCACCGTTGCAGGTAACCCTCTTTGGCTTAGCTGGCATCTAAACAAAAGGTACTAAGCCTTTGGTATTATGTGAAGCACCACCACTACCTGACCCTATGTCAATTAAGCATACATTTGCATGGCACAACAATACAACACCATTTGTAACTGATTTTGTCATGTATTTTTATCCAATAACATAGTGACACTTGTAAGAAGGGCTCTCTTTCTCCTTGGCCTATAAAAGGGTGGGAAGCCTTTCACACACATACACGAAAAGAAGACAGCTATAGAGCATTAGGAAGCCTTAGTGTTCATCTTGTAATCCTCACCATTTAAACGAACTAGTGCAATATCTTAAAGTTGAATTTCCTCTACCTCTCCCGTGGTTTTGTGCTATTGCAAGAGTGTTTCCACGTAAAATCACTTGTCCCACTTTTATTCTCTTAAACATTATCCATTTTCCATCAACTCGCTGTTGACCCATTACTGGTGGCACCTAGTGCACGATTAGTTATTGTGAATCACTAGACTTTGTGTTTTAGGGTAATTGGTATGTACATAGAGCTATCGGCTCCCTAAGCCCAAACACCAACAGCTCGAGCAGTAGAGGAGTGGAGTCCACTTGGAGATGATGCAAATAAGGAAAACTTTGATGGTGCTCAATTTAAGGAGTGAAAAACAACAAGTGTTAGTGTGGTGATTCGCACACAAACAATATCCAATTAGTTGCAGGGGCACTAAAGATCCCTCATCGTCAACGCCATGCAAACGATAGAGCCCTATTCCACACATTACGGTAACATGATCGAAGACTCAAAGGCATTGATGAAGAATGTAATGTGTGGCACCTGGTCACTCAAACTTGGAGACAAAACAACGTTGTCGACCATGCGTTAGCTAGGGAAGCTTAGGAAATAGAGGATTTATGTATTTGGAGGAAAAATTTTACAGAGAAGTTTTTATCTCTTGTAACCAAAGACGTTTTTTTTTACAAAGTACCTTATCTCAAGAAAGAAAGAAAAAAAAAAAAAAAAAAACTATATATATAATGCTTAACAATGCTTTCTTTTGCCTACTGTAGAATATCCAAATGGTTTATTAGTATGGAAGAATTTGAAGAAAATTATTTAGATTTTAATTTATATATATAGTTTCAAGGTGAGTATAATACAAACTGTAGTGGGTTTAATTACAGGGCTAAATGTTTCATCATAATCAAGTCCAACCTATTAGTGAAAGCCTTTGGCAACCAATATGG
This sequence comes from Fagus sylvatica, assembly GCA_907173295.1. NCBI lineage: Eukaryota > Viridiplantae > Streptophyta > Magnoliopsida > Fagales > Fagaceae > Fagus > Fagus sylvatica. Next base: position 8,111,525 of record OU015766.1, on the reverse strand, counting down.
CTTTGCATCAAGAAACTGACCTATCTGCATTTCTCTTCACTTTGAACACCCACTTACAGCCAACAATATTCTGAAAAGGGTCGAGAGGAACTAAAGTCCAGGTGCCCTACTTGTGTAAGCAAAGAACTCATCCTTCATGGCGTCAATCCAAGGAGTAAGAGCACTAGAAACTGAAAATAATGGAGGCTTAACATCAAGATAATCAGGTTTGGTTGAGGTTAAGGCTGCTTTCTTCTTAGAAATACTAGATTTGAGTCTAGTTTGCATGGGATGTGTATTAGTGACAGGTATAGGAGGAGTAGGTGATGGGTGTAAAGGTGGAGCTTCATGTGAAGTGTTGGAAGTGGGAGAAGGGCCTGTGAATGTTAAGGTAGTAGGTGCAGACTCTAAAGGTATAGAAGTATGTAAATGACTGGGAGTGTGAGTGTGCTTTGGTAGAGAGGTGGGTAAAGTGCTGATTGTAGATGGGGAAGAGTGTGAGGTGTGTGGAATGGACAACAAGTGGTAAGGTAGAGAAGTGAGCTAAGCCAAGTATTAGTGGAAGGAGATTAATCATCTGTTGATGAGAGAGATGATTGAGGTGTAGAGAAAGGAAAGGAAGTTTCATCAAACTTCACATGCCTAGTAATGATAATTTTGTTGTGTGTAAGATTAAGGCAAAGATAGCATTTGGAGTGGGTGGCATAACCTAGGAAAACACACGCATGGGATCGAAACTAAAGTTTATATTTGTTATAGGGTGTTAATAAGGGATAACAGCAGCCCAAGTCTTGAAGGAGGTATAATATGGAGGAGAATTAAAGAGTACTTCCCAGGAAGATTTAAAGTGCAGAGTTGTTGTCGGTAGTCTATTGATGAGAAATATGGAAATGGCAAAAGCATAGGCCCAATAGGATAGAGGTAAGGAAGATTGAGAGATTAAAGTGAGGGTTGTTTCTAAGATATGTATGTGTTTCTTTTCCGCCACCCTATTCTATTGGGGAGTATGTGGACAAGAGGATTGATGAAAAATTCCATGTTGAGAGCTGTGATTTTGGAAGGCATAATCAGTGTATTCCCCCCCGCCCCCACAATCAGTTCTAATTATTTTGAGTTTGTGGTTGAGCAAGTTTTCAATTGTAGTCTTAAAGTGAATGATTGTTGAAAGAACTTTGGACTTGTGCTTTAAAGGAAAGAACCAAGTAAATTTAGAGAAATCATCTATGAAAGACACATAATATCGTGTGTTCCATTTATTGAAGTAATAGGTGTTGGCCACCACACATCACTGTGAACAAGTTGAAAGGGCTTAGTGGCATGAATACAAGAATTAGAGAAAGTTAACTGTGACATCTTTCCAAAGACACAATGTTTACAAAAAGAATTGGAAATTGAAGTAGAATCTATAATAGTTGCAGGAAGAGATTGTAGTACTAAATGCATAATATTGGAGTGTGGATTGCCTAATCTTGAGTGCTAAGTACATCAAGAGGCTCGAGTCCCTACGGAAGCTGACTTAGTTGAAGACTGGAATGCAGACTTGAAGTGGGCTGGAAAGGTAGGATATGGATGCTTGAAAGGGTCACCATAGACAAGCCAGCTTCATTGAGGCCTTTGCAGAGGACTTTCCTCGAAAGGTATGTCTTGAATAGAAAATTTAATGGAATCGAAGTGAAAACTGAAATTGTTATCTTTGTAACATTTAAAAACAAAGAGAAGATTAGATTTCATGTTAGGGACTCTAAGAGTGTGCCTAAGGTGAAAAATATGTTTGGAGGCTTTGAGTTGTGCATTACTAATGTGTGTGATAGGCAAGGTTTGACCATTACCAATTGTTACTCCATCATTTCGATTTTATTGCTTGGCTTGTTGAATGTTGGCCAAATCTGGAGTGAAGTGTTATGTGGCCCTTGTGTCAGACACCCAAGAATTAGATGTAGTTGCATTAGAGGAGAAGGCCATGGCAACAAGCTTTGTTGGTGGATGTTTGCCCTAAAATTCAAAGTTCATTCTGTGGTAGCAGTCAAGGACAGTGTGTCCCATATTATAGCAAATTTGACAAGTTGGCCTAGAGGATGATAATTGAGGATTGGGATATTGAGGTGATGATTGTGGAGAAGACAAAGAGAAACCTCCTTTGTTGTTGTCAAAGTTCCTTCTTCCTCTGCTTCCTCTGTAATTATTATATCTTCCTCCTCTCCTTCCTTTATGTGAATGAGCATTATATTGAGGAATTGAAGAAGGATGAGTACCTGTGGTAGATTTAGGACCTGAGCCAAGCATAGCTAAGTGTATAGACTCCTTTGAAGAAAATGAGTTGTTGTTCTTAAATGACTTTTCTTCTGCAGTGATAAGAATATGGAGTTCTTCAAAGCCAATAGGCTCATTTCGATTCCTTATTGTTGAATAGAAAGGATAAAACTCAGCAGGTAAACCATCAAGAACAATTCAATAAAGACTCCTAAAGCTTCTAACTTGTCTTTACATTCCTTGATTTTTTGCATGTAGACATTAATGTTGTCACTGTGTTTCTTGATGCTATTTTGATCTCGTTTGAGACTGAGAATGTTGGATCTTGAAAAGGAAGTGAAGCGCTTCTCCAAGGTATCCCATACTTCTTTAGAAGATTTCTAACCAATTACAAGAGCCATAGAGTGGCACTGATCATGGAGATCAAGGCCTGATACTTGTTGTCCCAATGAAGGAATTTTGGATTCATCATAGATGTAACAACACCATTAATGTCTATGAGATACATCTCTGGGTAAGGAAAGGAACCATCAACTACATCAAGAAGTTTGTAGGCTTTGAGAGTGGAAGTAATCTAGAACTTCCATAGCATGTAGTTGTTTTGATCGAGTTTATCTGAAACCAGGTTAGTGATATTGTTGGAAAGTAGAATCATATAGGGGTGTTTGTATTGTTACTCATATTTTTTTGAGAGAATGAAGATTAAGAGGAAGAAAAGAGAGTTTAAGAAGAAGAAGAATTAGGGGAAAGAGAAAAATGTAGTCATGGCTGTATCGGCCATGGCTCTGATACCATGAAAAGAAGAGGTTTTAGAGATAGAATTCTAGAGAGAGAATGAGAAAAATCTTGTATTTCATTGATTGAAGGAATTGTACAGTACAAACTCATATTGATAATTACAATTATCTAACTAACACTAAAAACCAAAGCTAACAGCTTTCTAACAAAATATAACAAACTCTTAATCAGATATTAAACACATGCAAGACACGTGTTGTCTGGTACACGTGTGTTGATAGAGTAGAGAACAATAGCTTGAGTTGTTTTGCTCACTGAGGTGTGCGTTTAGAGGGTTTGATTGAAATCCCCAAATCTCATACTCTTAGGCTGCGTTTGGATCCTCTACTTTGAGAATGCATTATAGAAAATGCATTCTTTAGAATGCATTTTGCTGAAAATAGTGTGTTTGGTAAAATACTGAAACTTTTGCTAAGAAATGATTATATTGAATAGAATTGTGTTTGGTTGGTATTTTAGAGAATGCATTTTTCCTATTATTAGGATATATTACGTAATTAACAATTTGTTTTATTTTCCCCACCACACACGTACCTGCCCCCTCACCCACATAATTTTTTTTTCTTTCTTTTTCTCTTTACAGATCACACTCATCCCCCATTTCTCTTTTCTTCCTTTTTCTTTCTTTCTTTCTTTTCTCTTAAGGTCTCAACCCACCCTTACATCTCTCTTTCCCCCTTCTTCTTCTTTTTCTTCTTTTTTTTTTTTTTTTTTTCTCTTCAGGTCTCAACATTTTTTTTTGGTAATTTTGGATCTACATATTCTCTTCAGGTCTCTTTCCCCCATTTTTTTTGTTTTTTGCATATATATATATATATATATATATATATATATATATTTTTTTTTTTTTCTTTTGTTGTGTTTTTGCTTCTTGTGATTTTGTGAATTTGTTTCATTGACTATGCTGTGTTTTTTTTAATCTGTGAAGTGTTATTTTGTTGTGATTTTTAATCTTGGATGTTACTGTGTGAAGCTAGAAAAGGAAACAAAAAAACCAATGGAAAAAAGAGAGGAAAAAAAAAAGTAGTTGGAGCATTAATTGCTCATGTTGACTAGGTCCCACTTGTTTTAGTAAAAATGAGAATTAGAAGCCAGAATCAGAATTAAAAAAAAAAAATGGATTCTGACTTCTGCTCTAGAATTGTAAATTTGGAGAATGCATTCTAAGCAAAATGCATTTTGCATTTGCTAAAATCCCAACCAAATACCTCAACTTTTTTTGAAAATGGATTTTAAGTATAGAAATCCGAAAAAACCCTTTTGAGTAGAGGATCCAAACACCACCTTACACAATGATGATACTACAACTAGTATACATTGATTACCATACTCCAAGTACAACTGTAAATTATAAAGCTAAGTTCTTTCCCTAATTATATTTTATTGCTACAAACAAGAAATCCAAGTACACACTTTTAGTTTTCTTATTCAAAATTGTTTTAGAAGACGTACCAAAAGTTGCTTGATTTCTATCCGAGAGGGCATGGCCGCATGGCTACTGATATTTGGTGTTATTAAGATGTGTAAGTTCTACATTCATCACATTTGCGGATTTGTTAAGATCAATTATGGATTGCCACTTCAGTGTATGTATTAAAATCATCTTTCAATGATGACAACTAAAAAGCTCCTACCTTCATGTAATTGAAGATTGTTTATATATATATATATATATATACAGTATTGAGCTCAGAATATTCGCTTCAGTAAATGTTTTTCAAAAAAAGCAAATTAAACAACTAATTGTACAAAGTTATGGACTCATCACTCTTTCAAGGGTCCATCAGGAGTAAAGACTATACGGAATATTATGTGTATGTAATTCACATCTTGGATATACAGAAAATCCTCATAAATGATTCTGATTGTCATTTTCTTACTTATAGTATAACACTAAAGGTGAGGGTACAAAAGCAGCCTCACTAAAATTGTGTAAAAAGTTTTATACGTCAGTTGAGTAACTTTTTATGAGATTGACTCCTAATAGCCCATATGCATGTTGGACACTCGTTGTGGCTATATTAATGTTATTGGACCACATGAAGTACTATTTAGTTAAAAAGGGCTGTGAAGTGTGAAATGTCAGAAATTAATTGTCATTTAGTTAAAACTTAAACACAAGCACTGTAATTGTTAGTTTATGCACATGCATACTCTTTTATATATATATATATATGTAAAACTTTGTTAGTTACTTAAATGTGTATACGTAACATGATCAATTCTCATAAATCTCAAGCACCAGCTCCTTCATTTTAAGTCACTTCTACACATCTCTCTCTCTCTCTGCTAAAATGGTACAATCTAAGAAGTTCAGAGGTGTCAGGCAACGCCACTGGGGCTCATGGGTCGCTGAGATTCGCCATCCATTACTGTATTATTCTCCACAAACTCTTGCTATATAACACACAGCTTCATAATTTCACATTCTTTTCTTTTATTTTTCTTTCCTCTTCCAACTATTATATACTATAGTTTGTTGTACTTTTACACTTTTCTTCCATTAATCTGAAATATCGGATATACTATGAATAAGTACAGCATTATTATAGGCTTATATAATTTCTGCTACTTTCAACAAATCCGTACTAGCTTGATCAATTCATTTATGTGTGTCTATGTATGAACTTTTGTGTTGCTTGTAGGAAAAGAAGGGTGTGGCTTGGGACGTTTGAAACTGCAGAAGAAGCAGCGCGAGCCTATGATGAGGCAGCCATTTTGATGAGTGGTCGTAACGCCAAAACAAACTTCCCAGTCGTCACAAATCAAATGAGCAATGACAACAACAATATCTCCAATACATCTTCATCCAATGCACTTTCTAAAATCCTTAGTGCAAAGCTTCGCAAGTGTTGCAAATTCCCATCACCTTCTCTCACTTGCTTGAGGCTTGACACAGAGAATTCCCACATTGGAGTTTGGCAAAAACGTGCAGGGACTCATTCTGATTCCAATTGGGTGATGATGGTTGAGCTAGGAGAGAAAAATGTTGGACAAGTAGAGGTGCCTGCAGAGAAAAACTTGGCTGTATCAAACACAGCGGAAATGGAGGGGCGGCCGCGGCCGGAAGTTGGAGATGGGATAAATGAGGAGGAGAGGGTTGCATTGCAGATGATTGAAGAACACCTCAATAGAAATTAAGCTACTACTACTTTTAACTTAATTCACATGGGGCTCACCAAAGGCATGGGTGGCTTCCATGTGCTCAGCTTTGTGTTTGTTTGTTTAAAATAGAGGTTTGTTGTTTGAGATCCTAAGGAGGAGTTATAAGTCTTGCCCTACATATGTTTATTTACACCTCCATAGATTTAAGTCGTTTTGTCTTTCTAGGAACTAGGGAGTATTTAGTTACTATAGAAATTTACTAGTGGTATTTTATGTAGCAACAAATTTAAATAAATAATTTGGCTTTTTTTTAGGGGGGGTTTTCTTTGGTCTTTTAATTTTTAATTTGAATTCTATTACGTCCGCTACTACAATACATCTATATCTTCTGTTGTTTGCATGCGTAGATTTGTATGAGCTTTTAGTAAAACTGTTCGGTTTGCATATCACCACTACTCATGAGCCACTAGATGAAGCTCATTAAGATTTTGTTATCACAGACCAAGAGGGTTTTTGGATATATGATTTGGAATTATTTTGATCACCTAAAAAAATATATATATATATTTATCTTGTGGAAGCATGCACCAGTAATTAGGTATCAAACCTCTTTTTTCTTTTTTACCTATGATGCAACAGAAAATCATAATGAAATCATTTTCATGTGCATTACTATTTTTGCCAATTTCACCGTACCAAAAATATCCAAATTAAGTTGGAAACTGTAATTATTTTCTTATATATGTGGTAAAGAATACTAGGAGTAAATGGTGGAACAAAAATTACATTAACAAAGACAAACGTTTTTAATATATGAACCATCGATCACAAGTTTACAACCAACTATAAACATCAAATCATTCATTATAATTTTCCAGACCGTGACCCTAACATTAATAATGGTTGATTATTCGTTGTTACTAACAAGTAGTTGAACAATGGATAACCATATTAATGATTCCTTGTTTGACAACATAATGGATGCCAGACACATAAAATTTGAGAGATTGAGAGCGAATACTCAAATTTTAGTATGTAGGATACTTTTGACAAATTTTTAAAATCACACCAGCTTATTTGCCATATGCATAGAATGGTCAATTGGTCATTTTGCTGTCATGTACACTAAATTGGGGCGAAAAAAAATAAAACATAAATTACTATATATAACATTGAATTTATAGTGATGTGAATGTTAATATATGTGTGTATTAAAAGATTCAAAGAGACTTTAAGAGGCTTTAATTTCCTTTTCTTTTTTTTCTTTAAAAATAAAATCTTGCTCAGAATTGAATTACTCGAACGAAAAGTAGACAGACTATCAAATGAAGTTTTGTATTGAGTGAGGTTTCAGTATTTCATGAATATAAGAATTGGTCATTATCTCATTAAATCGACATGAAGTTATCAAACAAAGAATAGTGTGAATGGCTAAGCTAGAAATTGTAATCTAAATATATACCCTGTTTATAAGAGAGAGATCGAATCCACACTCTCATTGAAAAATGATGATCAAAGAGAATGAGAGAAACACTACTAAGCCAAATGTCCAATGGATTAAACTAGTTTATGTGTATAGAAAATCCAGACACGAGCACAACACATATCCTAAAATGATCACGTGTTGGCCCAGTATCCCATCTAATACATTGGAGTCAGGGTGGCCCTGGGCAAGGGCGAGGTGGGCGATCGCCCTAGGCCTCACCTCAAAATTAGGCCTCATTTCAAAAATTTTTTAAGGCCCTTATTGAAAGGACCTCAATATATTTATATATACAAAAATTAAAAAGGCCCATATATTTAAAACAAGCCTTTAAATTAAGCCTAATATATAATAATTTATTTCTCTAACCCAAGTATGTATGAAAACAATTTTTGGTATTTATTTGATGTGAAGAAGCTAACTTCACTAAATTATGATAATTTGAAAAGGTATTATGTTAATCTTGAAGGTTTTTTAAAATCTGATAATTTTTTTGATCTTGATAGTATTGATTTATTTTCAGATTTAAAAGTCTTTTTTACCAAAAGAAAAAAAGACAGCGACAAATATACTTAATTTTATCAAGGAATAGAATTGTTCTAAATGCATCTATTGCATATAGAATATTATTGACTATACTTGTTACAGTCGCATCCGTTGAAAGAAGTTTTTCAAAGTTAATATTATAAAAATCTTATTTGCGATCAACTATGTCACAAGAAAGATTAAATGGATTAGTCATATTATCTATTGAACAAGATTTGTTAGAAAATATTGAATATAAAAGTTTAATTAGTAATTTTGTAACAGAAATCGTATGTAGAGTAATTTTTCAATTTTTTTTTTTTTAAAGATAGAAGGCCTCATTTTTTTGCACCGCCCAGGTCTCATAATTCCCAGGACCAACCCTGATTGGAGTACAAGCATTAACCATCACACTGACAGTAACGACCTTGTACTTATAGGATAGCATCCTTTAGTTCATCAAATATACAATGCTGCAACATTGATGTGATTGTTGAAATTTATAATGATTCCACTACATTTTTTTAAATATTTCGCGATTCTACTGCAAATTAATAAGTGTTCCATGTGAGTTTTTCAGATTCAACATCTCTTAGAATTTAATGAGTCTCTCATCCATTCAGAAAACTAGCTGCTCTAAAAAGGCATCATTAGATCTTTCAAGCCTTGAATGGAAATTACTGGATTTTGGAGTATCAAAGCCCACGTGATGGAGATTCGTTAGGCTCTTGGCCAAGGCATTTGTATGTCTAACAAGATCATAAAAGGTCCATTGACTTGGAGTAGTGGGGACTGCCTATGTATAGGTTGGTTGATCATCAATTCTT
>OU015766.1:7987517-8102458 GCA_907173295.1 Fagus sylvatica | reverse complement strand
CAATCAATCATGTGAATGCAATATCAATTATGAAACTTATGATTAATGATTCCACACGTTTCCTTTGACTTTGAGACGTGTTATACTGTTATTCTAATTCATAAAGATGCAAACACGTGTATTTTCAAAAAAACAAAAACAAAAGATGCATACACGTGGATGGATGTCGTGGCTTTAGATTCTAGCCCGAACCGTGACGTTTGTGAATTATGGGCCAAAAGCTTGCGTCCGGTTGAAGTTGGAATAAATATGTCTGTATCATGTAAGGTAAGTTTGGTACGTTATAATAGACCTGTAATATAATAGTTATTATGTAGTAATAGTTATTCAGTTATTCAGTTATATTTTTATTATGAGGAATATTTATTGATGAGTATAGAAAAATGAGTCGTTCAGATACGATGTACCAAAGTATGTCTTAAATGGACGACCGTTACACACCCATAAAACTCCCATTTCCCCATAAAACTAAAACCCTTAATTTCCTCACTAATGTGACCGTTACACACACATAAACTCCCTTAAATATTACCGTTACGCCATTTATACCTGACATTCATCAGTTATATAACCTTTAGCCTATATAAGACCAACCAAGACCTGAACTAGGTACGCACAAAAAACCTATGAGAAATCTCTCTCAATTTGGAAAATATAAAGATTCTTTGCTAACTTAAGCATCGGAGCCTCCCCTCCGGGGCCCACCCCGACAGGGTCTTCGATTATGGTTTTCTTCTTTGCAGGTATTGACGATTCGACTTGGCTGTGCAACTGATGATGAAAATTCACGCATTATCAGTTGGCGCTGTCTGTGGGAACGAAAATTCCTTATACAAATATTGCACAGTCAAGATCGAACATATTGGATGGGATCTCTACCTTCCCCTACTTTCCCAACCATTAGAGGTACAGGCACCGCAAAACTGCGGTCTTCTTAGCCTTCCATGGCATTGACGACCATGACGTGTCATGGAACCCAAAGAGACAAAGCCATCAAATCAGAATTTGAAGAGGCGTTATTCCTCTCCATTCGCTGTCCCTGGACAAGACCGAAATAGCCCTATGCGCTATGACTAGGTCCGCTCAGCATGGATTAATAAGGGGTGCCCCTAAATGGAGAAGACTATGGCAGTTGAAGCGATGACCCTAATGGAAGGTATTAGGTAAATGGAGAAAAGCAAAAACATAAATTCTCCACGCCATTCATCTCCCCCTACCAGGTTCAATCTCGACCCATTACATTTCTCTTATTTGCAATATTACCTCCTCTTTTAGCTGCTGTTAGTTCAAAAACTATGCTGCATTGTTTTAGCAATATAAGAGGAAGTAGTTTCTAGAGAATCCGAACCAAACACTATTACTAAAAGTCAAAACTTTACATAAGTTACTTCAGTAATCAGACCATGAATTGGTTAAAAAAGATAAAACATTAATTGTGAACAATCAATCCGGATTACAAGGCAAAACAAGGTAAGAACCTCAATGTTGATAGGTCTTTCTATAAATTGCCCAGATTGAAAAATGGCCAGCCCTGACATATTGATTGCTCGAATATAATTCACATGTACAAACTTGTATTGAAATAAATCTGAAAGAGATATTCTTTTATTTATTTCCCATATGTATCAATACATTGACCATGAGTTATAATTACATATAGTGGTGATTCAAAAGGAAAATGTTGGCAGCCCCATGAATTAAGATTTATATTAGTGAACTCATTCATTAGACCCAATTGACTCATAAACGGTCTGTAGGACTAGCTTTATGTTTCATGGACACCAATTGGCGTAAATGTATTGTAACATTCATTGCAATCAATTTGATTTAATCCAATTTAAAGTTACGTTTTCCATATGAATACTAAACCCCTCTACATATGCATAAATAATTGCCAATAAACTATTCATTGGAATATATCTGTCTATCGAGAATTTTTCTCCTTTTATGAGTAAATTTGTGTATAAGGCACAAAACTTTCATTTCGTATTTAAATGCCCGAGAATTCCCATGTTGACCACTTCAATCAGTGTCGCTGGGAGTAAAACTTCCCAAATATACTCTTGGGAATGTTACATAAAGGCATATTATTTCATAGAAATATATTCTCATAAATTGAGTCATTATTTTAATACCAAACTTGCCATTCTTCGGCATTCGGTGATTAAAGATGAATTATTAAAGGTCATTTATATATATAGACACATATTCACATATGTTTTTATGACGACCAATTACATAAAATATTTAAAAAGAGCATTAATGCCTCTAGCTAAATACGGGTGTTGCAATCCCAAATTAGGGAAAGAATGGCTGTCACCTAGTCGGTGGCACAAATTTGGTATCACTGGCACGGAAAATTAGTAACTCATCTGCTAAAAGTCAGCAAGAGATCAAAATTACTATAATATACATACATTTTTAAACATATGTGTGTCGCTGCCACTTACATAAAAATTCTAAGAGCAGAATATCTAAAAAATGATGGTTAGTGTAGTCATATTATGTCCTTTCTTTTGTGATAAAAAAGAGGAAGAACAAGTTAAAATGAAGCTACACTACTCTCCTATTGCCTCGATAGAAAGAATGACATTGTGACCACCTGGTTGCATTCCTTGATAAAATACATACAAATAGATTGATCCTCTAGCTAGACAACGTAGTTAGAGTTAGAGCACCACATCATCTATTACGTATGCCATTGTTTACAATATATTCACATGCTTGATGATCATAAGCACATATACATATTGAATGTTATGACCCAAAAACAAAAAGTTCTTTTTTAAAGTTTGTCATTTGAAAGCTACCGAGATGAGCAGTAGTCTTGGGGCAAAGAGGAACTTAACCAAAAAAAAAAGGAGTTTGATAAAATTCTCCAAGCTCAATAGACCAGATATCAACAAGAAAATAGAAAAATCAAGTGCCCTCAATAAGAGGAAGGGCAGATTGCGAGATTAAGGAGATCAAGCAAGCATCAAAGCTAACAGCTTCTCGCTTCACACAAGCTGACCAGCGCATTAAAAGGCCCTACCAGGTCACCTGTTTAGATACAAACCATATGATTGGGTGCATGATTCCTTAGCAAGCAAAAGACCCCACATGAGAAGTGGAGAACACTAATACCGAGTAACCTCCAAGGTAATTAAATCTCTATCTTTGTTTCATTCTCTCTATACCTGTTAATTGCGGGCATGAATTATAGCATGAATCACATGGACTTTTCAATTTTAGCTTAATCACATATTTAGAGTTTTGAAACTCTTCCACATGTGCCTAAATAAAATAATTTATTTCCTTTGGCAGTAACATAAATAAAGGAAAGAATGAATTAAATTTCCTAGGAAAACAGCTAAAAGGATATAATATGTTAAAGTAGTCAACTATAAATGATTAAATATAGTTGAAACTTCAAACAAATTCAGTAAAAATTCAAGTTCATTGGAATCGAATTGTTTGGATACCTACACTTGATCGGTCTTGACGTAATATCTCACATCTAAAGCCCTTTATGGTTGAACTTTTAATTGTTAAAAAATGCGTATTTTATTTAATCAATTATCACATTACCATGCTTTCATCCTAATATGAAATTAGCATCTCCTAAGATCTAATCATTTCCAAATAATAAATAAAAGGGGAGAGAAAGAAAGCCAAGTTACGGCTAAGTACCCCCATTAAATATTATTGATTTTATTATGTCTCAAGCTATTTTTCGTGAATAAATAGCTATGAAAATCTACAGTTAGTTAAATTTCTTGCAAATACATAAACATATATGTGCTACTTGAGGTAAATTGCAGGATGAATAATGTCCAAAAAGCATATGTACAAACGCATGTGTACGATGGACGACCTTAACCGCTTGAACAAAACAACAAGCTTAAGGACCATAGACGACCTTAACCGCTTGAACAAAACAACAAGCTTAAGGACCATAGACGGGCTTAATCGCTTGAACAAAACAACAAGCATAAGGCTCATAGACGGTCTTAACCGCTTGAACAAAACAACAAGCGTAAGGCTCATAGACGACCTTAACCGCTTGAACAAAACAACAAGCGTAAGGCTCATAGACGACCTTAACCGCTTGAACAAAACAACAAGCGTAAGGCTCATAGACGACCTTAACCGCTTGAACAAAACAACAAGCGTAAGGCTCATAGACGACCTTAACCGCTTGAACAAAACAACAAGCAAAAGGCTCATAGACGACCTTAACCGCTTGAACAAAACAACAAGCATAAGGCTCATAGACGACCTTAACGGCTTAAACTAAAACAACAAGCGTAAGGCTCATAGACGACCTTAACCGCTTGAACAAAACAACAAGCGTAAGGCTCATAGACGACCTTAACCGCTTGAACAAAACAACAAGCTTAAGGATCATAGACGACCTTAACCGCTTGAACAAAACAACAAGCTTAAGGATCATAGACGGTCTTAACCGCTTGAACAAAACAACAAGCATAAGGCTCATAGACGGTCTTAACCGCTTGAACAAAACAACAAGCATAAGGCTCATAGACGACCTTAACCGCTTGAACAAAACAACAAGCTTAAGGACCATAGACAACCTTAACCGCTTGAACAAAACAACAAGCTTAAGGACCATGAACGACCTCAAGCACTTGAACAAACAACAAGTGTAGAGTCCATGGATGACCTCAAGCACTTGAACAAACAACAAGTGTAGAGCCCATGAACGACCTTAACCACTTGAACAAAACAACGAGTGTGAGGTTCACAGACGACCTTAACCACTTGAACAAACAACAAGTGTAGAGTCCATGGACGACCTCAAGCACTTGAACAAACAACAAGTGTAGAGTCCATGGACGACCTCAAGCACTTGAACAAACAACAAAGTGTAGAGCCCATGAACGACCTCAAGCACTTGAACAAACAACAAGTGTAAAAGTCCATGGACGACCTTAAGCACTTGAACAAACAACAAGTGTAGAGTCCATGGACGACCTCAAGCACTTGAACAAAAAACAAGTGTCCATGTCCCTAAGCATATGTACAAACTCATGTGTACGATGGATGACGTTAAGCACTTGAACAAACAACAAGTGTAGAGTCCATGGACGACCTCAAGCACTTGAACAAACAACAAGTGTAGAGTCCATGGACGACCTCAAGCACTTGAACAAACAACAAGTGTAGAGTCCATGGACGACCTCAAGCACTTGAACAAACAACAAGTGTAGAGTCCATGGACGACCTCAAGCACTTGAACAAACAACAAGTGTAGAGCCCATGGACGATCTTAAGCACTTGAACAAACAACAAGTGTAGAGCCCATGGACGATCTCAAGCGCTTGAAGAAACAACAAGTGTAAAGTCCATGGACGACCTTAAACACTTGAACAAACAACAAGTGTAGAGTCCATAGACGACCTTACACACTTGCACCAAAAAAGCAAGTGTAGTGTCCATGAAGCACGTGTACTAAAAGCATGTGTATGGACGATCAAAAACACTTGTACCAAAAAGCAGGTGCCCATGGAGCACGTGTACTAAAAGCATGTGTATGGACGATCAAAAACACTTGTACCAAAAAGCAGATGAACCTAAAGCACATGTACTAGAAGCATGTGTATGGATGATCAAAAACACTTGTACCAAAAAGCAAGTGCCCATGAAACACATGTACTAAAAGCATGTGTATGGACGATCCAAAAACACTTGTACATAAAAAGCAAGTGTCCATGAAGCATATGCATCAGAAGCATATGTACGGACGACAAAAGCATCTCATTCTCCGCCTAAGAGGCATTCACTCACCCAAAAACCATGCACCTCATCTCATCTAGAGATACCTTGTCAAGAGAGCCAAATGTTTCAAAGTCTCTAATACGGAAAAGGGAACAACATACCCACCATGCAAGGAAAATAAGGTCATTTCCAAAGTACTTGGGGCACCTGACATTCCAAAGGCCGTCCAACCTAGAGCAGATAAACGACCTTGGAATGGGGGGCTTCTGATGAGTATAGAAAAATGAGTCGTCCAGATACGATGTACCAAAGTATGTCTTAAATGGACGACCGTTACACACCCATAAAACTCCTTTAATTTCCTCACTAATGTGACCGTTACACACACATAAACTCCCTTAAATATTATCGTTACGCCATTTATACCTGACATTCATCAGTTATATAACCTTTAGCCTATATAAGGCCAACCAAGACCTGAACCAGGTACGCACAAAAAACCTATGAGAAATCTCTCTCAATTTGGAAAATATAAAGATTCTTTGCTAACTTAAGCATCGGAGCCTCCCCTCCGGGGCCCACCTCGGCAGGGTCTTCGATTATGGTTTTCTTCTTTGCAGGTATTGACGATTCGACTTGGCTGTGCAACTGATAATGAAAATTCACGCATCATCATTTATCAGTAATAGTTATTCCTTAAAATGAAAAATAATTATTCCTCCCAAAAAGGAATGTAATAACTATTTTTATACCCTGTGTAATGGGAGCATATCAGCTGCAATGGCTGAATATGCAATCCCTATAATGTGAACAATTGGCCCAATAATAAAACTACATCTAATTAAAAAAAAACATGTCAGCAAATGAGGTGTCAAACCTAAAACAAAGATTTTCTTCTTCCCTGTGACCAAACAAACCCAAACTTTCATCACCAGCCAAAACAACCCCATTCTGCCGGCGTCCTCAGCCCCAACAATGGCCGTTACCTTACCTTTTTTTTCCTTCTTTCTCACCGATGAAGATCACGGCGTAAGCCACTTCGAGTACTTCGATGAAGATCACGGCGCTATTGTTGCTGTAGAGGTGCAGGCGTCAAGGAGTTCATCGTCTTCGTTGCTCGCACTGCCGCCAAGCGAACCCCACCATCCCAGCACCAATCCGTCCAGCATAGGGGAGGGGAAACCTTTATGCTGTTCTATCCACTCCAACGCCACCATCCCAGTACCTGTGTCTTAACTCTTACGCCCAACGCCTTTGCCAATATCACCGGATCCGACCCATCCGAGTTGTGCTTCAGCACCAATAGCGCCGTGATCTTCATCGAAGTACTCGAAGTGGCTTACGCCGTGATCTTCATCGGTGAGAAAGAAGGAAAAAAAAAAAGGTGAGGTGGCGGCCATCGTTGGGGCTGAGGACGCCGGCAGAATGGGGTTGTTTTGGCTGGTGATGGAAGTTTGGGTTTGTTTGGTCACAGGGAAGAAGAAAATCTTTGTTTTAGGTTTGACACCTCACTTGCTGACATGTTTTTTTTTAATTACATGTAGTTTTATTATTGGGCCAATTGTTCACATTGTAGGGATTGCATATTCAGCCATTGCAGCTGATATGCTCCCCTGTGTAATAACTATAAAATATAAAATATCCAAAAGACCCAATCAAAACATACGTTTCTACTTTTATCTCGCCTCTTTCTCTCTCTTGCTCTTCATCTTCCTCATCAAGTTCTTTCTCTCTTCTCTTTCTCTCTCTTGCTCTTCATCTTTCTTATCAGGTTCTCTCTCTCTCCTCTTTCTCTCTCTAGCCATCGAGGTCATCATCCTCTAGTTGGCCATAGAGATACTCTCTGTCTCATCTTTCTCTCTATGGCCGTGGAGGTCCTCTCTCTCTATTTGTCTAGATGGTGTTTTTAATCTGTACAGTACTGGTTTTTTTTTTTTTTTTTTATAACCATTGTTGTACTGTACATACTGATTTTATTTTTTTTTTTGTTAATACTGTGTTTTTATACATTGTTGTTAATCTGTACTGGTTTTGTATTTACTGGTTTTCAATCTGTACAATACTGGTTTTTTTCCCCATAACCATTGTTGTTAATCTGTACAGTACTGGTTTTTGTGTTTATTGGTTTTTCAATCTGTATAGTACTGGTTTTTTTTTCCCCCTATATAACCACTATAATTAATCTATACAAACTGGTTTTTCAGTCTGTACAGTATTTGTTATTCTTTTTTTTTTCCTATATAACTATTGTTGTTAATCTATACGGTACTGTTCATGAAAAAAAAAAAAAAATTCTTTTGGTTTTTGTGTTTACAGCATATACCAATATTTATTTATTTTTTGCTTTTGGTTTTTGTGTTTACTGGTGTTTTCAATTTGTATAGTATTAGTTATTTTTTTCCTATATAACCATTGTTATTAATTTATACAGTACTGCTCATGGAAAAAATAACTAGTTATATAATTATTTTTGCTTTTGCTTTTTGTGTTTATAACATATACCTGTATTTATTTATTTTTTGCTTTTGGTTTTTGTGTTTACTGGATGGTGTTTTAAATTTGTATAGTACTAGTTATTTTTTTTTCCCTATATAACCATTGTTGTTAATCTGTACGGTACTGCTCATGGAAAAAATAACCAATTATATAATTTTTTTTTGCTTTTGGTTTTTGTGTTTATAGTATATACTAATATTGTTTTTATTATTAAATATGTACTGTACTGGTATTTTTCAATTTATGCATAATAAAATTCTAAACAAGACTCACAAAAAGTGTAAATATATAATGCATTTCAAAAAAGGGTATTTTAGGAATTTGACTAAAATATAATGTTATTCCACCACGTTATTATACTAGACCAAACTATAGAATACAGATTCAGGATTCTATTCATGTGTTGTTACCAAACTGATGAATAGTAATAATTATTCCATTACAACTTATTCTATTCCTTGTACTACTAATTCCTATTACAGTATATAACCATTGCAGTGTACCAAACGTACCCTTAGACTTCTACAGCTCTAATATTTGGCTTACCACCATTTATTTGTCTTTGTTAAGTGTTAAGTGTTAAGTGTTAAAGGTAGGCTTGGGTTAATTTAGTTGTTGTTTTTTAAAGGAATCGCTTTGAGATCTTAAATTGTGAAGCAGAAAAAAACAGTAAAATCTAGATACGGAAAATGGGATTTCTATGCAAGGGTTTAGTATGGATAACCAGTCATGGTTATAGGATTTTTTTTTCCAAAGAGGTTGATTAGAAAACTTGAATATATTACATTTAAAAAATATTAAAGAATCTTGCTATATAAGTGATTTTCTTATTGAAAATTTGTCTATAGTTATAGCAAAAGAATAAAAGATAAACTATAAGGTATTTGACATGTGATGTGAAAACAAACAAAAAAAAAAAAACTAAATTTAATTCAACCAAAAATTTATGATTAATTAAATTAAATTAATTAATCACTCACAAGGAGTATCCAAAAGAATAAGACCTTGCCTCACGACACATAAACAGTCATCAACAACACCAAATCTTTACAGCATCAAATGCTTAAAAACTAAAAAAATACAACTATCATTTACTAATTCTTTTTCATTGCAACATTTTGTCAAACAAATAAAGTATAAACGAAAAAAGACGAGAACGCAAAGTATTTTTAACTATAGAGCCCAATCCATCAAATAATTTGTGTCTTTTTTTAGGTATATATTGGCTATAGTTTAACTGAAATTGGGGGTTTGGTTAAGCCAATATAAATGCTCTAAGGTAAGGTAATTTAGGGTTTTGGTGAAGCCAATATAAATGCTATTGTAGTTATTTAATTTAATTTTTGTTATTACTATTTGACTTTTACCACCTATATAAAGGAAAATTAAAAACCAAAAGTGTATTTATTCCAAAGTCAATACCGCCACTACTGGTAACATAAATATAAACCGATACGGGATATATATTCAAACACCGCGTAGAACTCTTAAATGCATAAAATGATTTTTATTTATATTTTTTAAACTTTTGCTGGGTTGTAACTCAAATGGCATTCTATCCTTGTGGTGACATGAGCTTGTGGGTTTGATCCCGCTTGGGTGCGTGGTAAGTAAATGGAAATATCTCTATGAGATCAGTGGAGTATCTGATTGTAGGAGATGAAAATCATCTGGTGCATTGAAGGTTCTCCCTCCATGTTACAAGGCTAAGAGTAAGAATACACCAAGACTCCTCTATAAAATTTTCCAGTTACGAGTTGTTACTCTTTCCTTTTGAAGTTTCTCTCACTCAGCGAAGAGCTCCTCCTCTTTTCCTTTCCCCCAACTACTATTTCATTATCTGAATGTATAGGCAACTCATTGACCACCACCACCACAGCCCACTCAAATTAGTAGGAGAAATAACTTTTGAGATGGGCTTATACCGCCCCTCTCATCGCATACCTGTGAGTCAGAGTCCCACATGTTGGGAGAGGGTGTCTCATAAGACAGACTACCGACTCATGCAGACTCATCCACGGCCATAATTGTCTTCAACTTTTGCCATTTATGTATAAAGAAAGAGTGAGGGAGGTTAGCTATGAATTGGGTTTTGAAAACCATGAGTAGAGCAATTATGTCGTAGTTAAAAGAGAAGTTTGAGAATTTGAAAATATTTGAATGCTTAAAGACTATGATCAGGTAGGTTAAATAGTGTTAAGAAGTTCATATTTGGAGACAGCTGAGAAAAAACCTGCGAGGAACACTAATTGAAGAATTTATCACACAGTTATTAGTAAGTCACAAGGAGGGTTGCAAAAACAGATAATATTCAATATTAACATAATCTATAAGCATATGAAAACCATTCTTGGGACAAATAAACAGCACTCATAAGTTATACTCGTCAGCATCAAAATCACACAGCATTACCACATATCTATAAATCCTGCTATGAACACCCTGACAGAAAAACAATCTCTGCAGGTTATCACACAAAATGATTTATTGATCAACTATTATAACTAATAGTATTGAAGTAAAGGCAAAGCGAAAGGCCGTTATTTTCATGAACCAAGCAGGAAATACCACTAAGTAGTCAGGATTGGAGGCATGTAGTCAGATTTGGCACCCAGAACACGAGCCTTGGTGTCAGGGAAGAACTCAAATCCAGGCAGCTCTGTGACTTCTCCTTCACTGGCAATCCCAACAGGGTAACGCAGCAGGTGTCCTGGCAGGTCATGATCGATTGTCTCACTCGAATACAGATCCCAATATTTGTCAGAAACCTGGTTCACCTTCCTGATACACTCCTCGCTTTCTGGGCGAAAGAATGAATCATCAAGCATGCCAAGGTGCTCATACCATAGTGACATACGGAAACCATGGATCTGGCCACGTGCTGGCTGCCTGGTTGCCAGATGATGTGGTTGGTAAGCTCCCATTGCTATCTCAGAGTCCCTAGCTCCATCCATTGATCTCTGGTTGATGTTGGCAGATCCAATTATTATATATTCATCATCAACTGCAAAAAGACATAAGTCAGCTCCATGACTTGAAAAGAAATATTTACATTGAGGCAAAAGAAACATCATAAAAGTCAAATAAATTCTTTTGAGATTGACTGGGTTCTGGTGTTCAAGTATATCACCAGGTTACACAAGTTTCAAACTTGGGTAAAAACCTTAAAATAGTGAAGGTGGCATATCTTACCAATCATCATTTTAGCATGAACATAGATCATGAAGCGCCGAGCCTCCTGGGCTCTAAGATAATCTGAATCAGGTTCTGGTTTTTCTGATGGCTCATATTCTCCATGCTTTTTCACCTCCCGATTTCCAAGGCAGAAAAATGTCAAATAGTTCCGAGGATCCTCATCAATACCCTTGGCTTTCAGAGCCTGAATAATATCTTTATACATCATCTCCATTGTCCTCCTTTGCCAATCTAATATGGCCTGAACTGATCCACTCTCTGGGAGACCCTCTGGCCACATTGGGACAACTACATAGACAGTGAACCTCTCCCCTGCTTCAATCTTGCTAACAATCTTAAGTGAAAGCTCCTTTGGAATCAGATGCAGAGCACCAACATCCTCAGGCTTGATATCATCAGCACTCCAGCAAAAGGAGCTTCCAAGGAAATACTGATTTTCGATATAAATGAAATTCTTTGCACGTCGAATAGCATTAATGTAGGCATCCTGAATGCTTCGGTCAATGATATTATCCTTCCCACTAACAAGCCCAGCTCTGGCTGCGTCTTCAGGTGTCTCAGGGAAGCCAAAAGCAGCCCCACCATCAATGGATCTAAACAACTGCACATTCCATGTCTCATGGTCATCCGAAAACATAACCGGAGATGGGGGAATAATGATATTATCAAGCTCTCTAAGCTGCACAAGTAAATCCTTACCACCTTGCTTTCTCCACCTCTGTTCAAAATTAAATAAGACATCCCAAGCAATGGGTCCTTCAAGCCGGGAGTGGATATCATGCCATGGTTCCCTCGGACCACCTTTTGTAATTGAAGCACCAGTAAAATTTGGCTGATGAAAATCATCATGATGTGCAGTGTCCAATGTCCTGAAAAGTGAATGAAAGGGGGTATCATATCTCCCATCACAAAGATCAATACCCCCAACAAAACTTACAATTCTCCTCTTTTGTGACCCTCCACTAGGCAGCTCACTGTCCACCACCACAATCTTCTGGTGATGGGTGAACATGGTGGAGATCTGTAAATCCTGAACAATGCTTCCACCATCATCAGGATTCCGAGGACACAAGACACAGTGCACATCAGTATTCTGGAAGTAATGTTCAGTTTCTTCATCATGGGTGGCCATCAATCCATCCTTTTTCAGTAACCCAACAGAAGTCCTGTCGTCCCAAACAAGCATAAGAACTCTAACTCCTTCACTTGCCTTTTTCTTAAGCAGTTCACCAAGGGTGATGTCTCCTCCAGGCTTTGGCCTCCTTGAGTCCCTTACCAAGGAAATTTCGGTATAGACAGACCATCCAGTAATATAGATCAAGTGTTTTGCATTAGTGATTGAATCAAAGACATCTTCCCAACATCTGTGGGGCTCATAATATGTGCCTCCAGCAAGAGGGATTTTAGGAACAAATTTGTCTGGGACATGAGCATCTTGGTACAGAGAAATCTTACATCCTTGTCTCTGCGAGAAGAACGTGTATGGCACTCCAGGAAATTTAAGACTTTTGATACCGCGAGACCAATTTTGGTCTTTTGCGACATCAAAATATTGTAGCCTCACATGGATCTTCGAACCTACAGGGTTTTTTTCTTTATCCAAGATGTCAACCCATTTATCCACTTCTTGTCCATCCAAGAGTTCTTCAACAGGTACATACGCTCTTCCAATTAAAGTTGCCCCAATAGGATTATCGTCTTTGACAGTGAATATAACATTCGAAGCCAAATGGGCACAGTAAATATGAAAAGACTCGTACCACCTGGGATTCTTAGGCTCTTCTAGTATTCTAGTCCTCCCAACTCTAGCCTTTTCTAGATCAATGGATGCATACACTTTAGTAACTCCTTTGCCAAAACCAACTGTCTCTTCAATGTTTTCCATAATCTACAAAAATATAAAATCACCAGTAAGATTTTGGAAAAAAAAAAAAAAAAAAAGTAAAGGCAAAAAGTATTACTAATAATAGTACATTAAAATAAATAACAAATAAAAAAAACCAATACTTCGATAATTGAAATGAAATTCTAATCTTTCAATTAGGAAAACAACCTTCAACACCTAACTCCATTAACAAGCATCATATTACCAGAGTAAATAAAATAATTAGACGACGAAATGACAAAAACGATAATATATTTTGTAGTGCATAAAATGAAAACAGGAAGGATTATTCATACAATGCAGATGATTCTAACAATTAAAACAGAAAATATATTGAAAAAGAAAGATCAAATAAAAAAGTAAAAGCACTACAATCTTTAACAAATCTTGCTGCCGTAAGAATACTCAAAAACAAGCAGCCCATGATTTAAAGCACTGCATTGGTCACTGCTCTCTGTGATCTGGATAAATCTCAGTTTCATAAAAAGAAGTATTGGAGTCTATAGACAAGAAAATACAGAATCAGTTTCTTATTCTTAAACGCTAAAACTACCATATGCGTTTCATCTAGCATCAAGCTTCTGCTTCTACAGTTTTTTTTTTTTTTTCCACATTCAAGTGGCACACTTGGCATCTATGTCAAAATCTAAATCAGGCAGTGTAGGCATTATGGCCAAGAACTAACATACTTTCAAGATATCCATGCATGCCATGTGAGATAGTTCCAAAATTCTATTAAGATTACAAAACTACCCATCCGCTAAGCAATAAGTGAAGTGAAAAGGAGAATACAAGATAAGTGATAGAGAGCAAATAGAGGACTTCTTCAATACTTTGTTAAGTAAGTTGAAACAAATGTATGAATGTAATGCCCATTATCAGAAGGATTTGAAATGAGGAATTGAAAATTCAACCCTAGTAAAATTTTCCAAGTGTACATGGGCTATACCCTATTCTTAGAAAAAGAAGAAAAAATAAGTCATCTTAACATTATTTGTTGATATTATTTTAATTTTCTAATATCTTTAATTCTCTTGTATCATTAAAAAAGGCTATCCACTAAAATCAACAACTGCCCCACCGATATTATAAATGTCGTGGGCCATCAACTAAAATACATATCATGACAACCACCCCAAGGGATAGCACAATCGTCTGAGGACCACGCCTCGTAAAACAGAGGTCAATAATTCGAATTTCCCCTTCTTCCTCTTGTGACCAAAACGTACTTATCAAATTATAATATCTAGACTACTGCAAATCTCAAGAGATGTGAACAACAAATTGTGTTACGATCATTGTGATTATAACTTTTACCAGAAACAAATCCATTAATCATTTTACCTTTTAGGATAATTTCAAAACAAAAACAAAAACATCATTATTTACTTTATTTTTCCTATAATTTTCGCAATAAATAAAAAATAAATAAATAAATAAATAAAAAACATTATCCATCCTATCTAAGAAAACGCTGTCCACATCTGCGCTATTTCCAAAAAAAAAAAAGAAGTTACAATTAAGCTCCTCAGTTAGACCAAACAAATGTTGGGACTCAACACACCCACATAACACACACTGATTTAATCCAATCGATGATAACAATTTTGGGTCAGATCCAAATGTATTGAATAAAGAGAGATTAAAAAAAAAAAAAAAAGGTGATAATATAGAACCTTGCGGAAGAACTTAGGGGTACCGCCACTGTGGAGCTTGTCAACCTCATAGATCGTAGCGTGAAGTGTCCCATGTAGCAGAATATGCGCCATTTCTCTGTACCCATTAACCAAAATTTAATAAAGAAAGTAATCAGATATATAAAAGGAAGTTGATCGGATCAAAGCCAATGATTTAAAAAGAGAGAAGAGAGAGTGATTAACTTACATGGATTTGGGAATTGAGAGAGAATGAGATCTGAGAGATGGGAAAATAGGATTGTGAGAATGTGATCCGCTTTTGGTTGTATCTAAAAGTGAAAAAGAAGTGAGAAAGCAGAGAGAGAAGAGAGAGATCCACGAAACAAGGCAATCAGCTACAATTTAAAAGAAAACAAGGAACATGATGGTCCCGTACAATTGAAAGTTGCTTTTTTTTTTCTTCTCAGCAATGAATGTCATGTCCCCACCAAATGACGCGGCAGATTGTAATCGGTCGTATACCGACATACCAAATTATTTTTAAATCGATCATATGTATGCCGACATACCAAATTATTTTTATTGGTTTTTAATCTAAACAAAATTACAAGTGTACCTAAAATAAGTAATGTTTTAGAATGTTGTACCTAAGTCAAATAAGCTCGGACAAAATTCTCTCAAATAAGCCCTACTTAATATATAAATTAAGACGAAAAAAGTCAAAGGAATTTCAAAAATGCCTTTTTAATAAAGGTTTAATTATACATTTGGTTCTTAACATTTGCTTGATATTTCAAAATAGTCCCTAACATTTCAAATCTTTTATTTTAGGTCCTAGCCTTTTAAAATTTTGCCAAAAAAGTCATTAACATCAACTAGTGGATAGAAAAGTGAAGTCGCAATCAGAAACACTAAATCATGCACTAATGCTTACATGGTGCCCATGTGGCATTAAAAAAAAAGAAAAAGAAAAAAAAAGGACAATAGCTTGTTAAAAAGAATATGTATTAACCACGTGAACAACAAAAATTGGGGATTTCACATTTGAAATCCTTAGCCCAACAGATTGAAATCAACAAAGATGGAAGAGGCAAGGATATTGAGATCAAAGGTGGAAGAATGTCTATGTAAAAACCCACTCACAATTGGCATGATATTGTCCTCATTAGCAAAACCTAATTACTCTCAAGGTTTTATTTTCACCCACAAAGCCCATACATTATGGGTGAAAGACCTCATACCAATTAGATTAGCATCTCCCGCGATGATATGAAACTATTGGCTCACACATACCCACAGAGGAGAACCGTTCTCGGCTATGACATTATCTATAAGAACCTACTCACAATTGGTATGATATTGTTTTTTTAGCAAGGCCTAGTCACCTTCAAGGTTATGTTTCCACCCACACCCTTAGAGAAAAATATAATGCCAATTATAAATGGGTCCTTACATATGTATCAAAGACGAGGACGATTCTTCTATGAGATTATGGGTGAGAACAAAACCATGAGAGGGGTTGGGCCATGCCACAGAGGACAATATAACGCCAATTGTGAGTGGCTCCTTACAAATGGTTTTAGAGACAAGGATGGCTCTCATTTGAGGGTGTATGTGAGGTATCAGCCTGAGTTAAGAGTCTCACATCGCTTAAGTGAGTGTCCAAGACTTGGTTTATAGTGGGTAATGCTATTTTAATTGGTATAAAGCCTTTTCACCTATAATGTATGGGCATTGTGGGTGAAAACAAAACCTTGAGGGGGGCTGGATCCTGCCAAGGAGAAAAATATCATGCCAATTGTGACTGGGTCCTTACAGATGGTTTCAGAGCCAAGAATGGCTCTCCTTTGAGGGTGTATGTGAGGCATCAATGTGAGTTAAAAGTCTCACATCGCTTAAGTGATTGTACAAGACTTGGTTTATAAAGGAGGATGCTCTTCTAATTGGTATGAGATCTTGCACCAATAATGTATAGACCTTGTGAGTGAAAACAAAACCTTAAGGGGGGTTGGACCTGCCAAGGAGAACAATATCATGTCAATTATAAGTGAATCCTTACATAAACATTCATCCACCTTTGATCTCCCTATCCTTGCCTCTTCTATCTTCATTGATTTTCAATTTGTTGGGCTAGGTGTGAAGTCCCCAATTCTTGTTGCTTGTCGTGCATAATACATATTCCTTTGTAACAAGCTATTGCCCTTTTTTCTTTCTTTCTTTTTTTCATACCACATGGGCACCATGTAAGCATTAGTGCATGATTTTAGTGTTTCTGGTTGTGACTGCATACTTTTCCATCTACTAGTTGATGCTAAGGACTTTTTTGGCACACGCTTATGAACAAAAGAAAAAAGGAAAGAAAAAAAGAAGTTAAAATGTATACAAAATATTAAAAAAAATGTCAAAATTTAATTAATCGTATGGTTGGATTCCCAATTTCCCATAAACAAACACTTTATTATTACCAAAGATTTGCTCTATTTTATTTTACATTCCCATCTAATGTTTTTTTTTTTTTTCATTAATTGATCTGAAAAAAAAATAATAAATAAAAAGAAGATATTAGCTCAATAGTCACATTTTTTTTTTCTCTAAAAAAAAAAAAATTACGCCTGGGCACTATCAATTATAAGAATTGGCAAATTTTTTAATTTTACCAAAGAAAATCTGAAACTTTAACACAATCCCGTAATTTAAAGTTAGGGAAAATTAAATTTTAAACCCTATAGTTTACAGGTGTTAACAAATTAAACTATATAGTTTCCAAAGTAACAAATTAAACCTCAAAGTTTCAAAAAGTAACACATTAAACCTTAAGGTTTCAAAAGTAACAAATTAAACCTTGAGGTTTCAAAAAGTAACAACTTAAACCTTAACCCATGCAAGTAATGCAAGGTTTAATTTGTTACATTTTGAAACTTCATGGTTTAATTTGTTATTTTTAAAACTATAGGGTTTAATTTGTTATTTTTTGAAACTTCGGGTTTTAATTTGTTACTTTTAAAACTATAAGGTTTAATTTATTACACCGACTAAACTATAAGGTTTAAAATGTAATTTTTCCTTTAAAGCAGAAGACGTTGTCATCTTTCTACCACGTGGCATCTAAGACAACGTTTTTTGCTTGACACTTAACATTTTAGGTGGCATCTTATTTATTACTACATCATTAATAAATTAAATACCACTACCCAATAATTAATATGCTCCAATTAAATGCTCATATTTAATATTTTTCAATATATATATATGATTCCAAGTTAAAGAGATTTACATATAGATTCGGAATATATATTAAATGGTCTTATTAATTAATTCGATATAAATAGATATATTCCAGCCAAATATGTTAAACACAATATATGTTATTTCAAATATGCATTTAAATTACCACCAATGGTCATTCCTCTCCCCAAAAAGTCTCACCCTTTGATGAGGGCGTGGTTCGATCCCTGGGATCCCCAAATATGCTCATATTTAATATTTTTCAAATTCCAAGTTAAAGAGATTTCTTTTATATATATATATATATTATATATATATATATGATAGAAATTCTAATCTAAACTCACACACACGTATATTTTGAAGATCTCGGGAATCGAACCCACACCCTCATAGAGGAGTGGGCTTTTTGGGAGGGGATTACCACTGGGCCGAATACCCAAGTGCAGAGATTTACAATATATATATATATAGTAACCCTATATTTTTATTCTATGATCTAAAACCGCCCAAAAAGGAAAATATAAATTAAATGTAAGTCAAGCTTTCCAAAACGACGTCGTTTTAAAAATTCATTAATCTGTTCAAACAATTCCTATTTTAATACTTCCGTTTTGCACGTCTTCATCATTAATAAATTAAATACTCACTACCCAATAATATGCTCCAATTAAATGCTCATATCTAATATTTTTTCAAATTCCAAGTTAAAGAGATTTACATATAGATTTATATATATATATATATATATATATATATAGAAGAGAGAGAGAGAGAGAGAGAGAGAGAGAGAGAGAGAGAGAGAGAGAGAGAGAGAGAGAGAGAGAGAGAGAGAGAGAGAGATTTTAATAATTCTGTTTTCCACGTCTTCATTAATGCCAATTTAAATGACATGATTATGGGTCTTCATTACTATCAAGTTCTTTACTTATATCTTAAAAAAAATAATAAAAAAATTCACAAATACAATACAAAAGACTCCCACCATAATCATGTCATTTAATTTTGATTTATCTAAATAACAAAAAAATAAAAATAAAAACACGGATATATCTCAAAAACTTACAATCATATTTGGGAAATGATTTCATTTACACAACTGAACCGACTCAAAAAATTGCTCCAATAATTTATTTTATTTATCATTTCTCTCGGATTACCACTTTTTTCGGATATGACTCTGAATTAATTCAATAAAAAAATGTCTCCTCAAATCCCTCTTACCTTAAATGAGCACTACATTAAAACTAAGGTTTTTTTTTTTAATGGTCCTTAAATGCTCTAATAAAGTTTTTACCAATTATTTTCAGTTACTGACTACCTTTACCCCTTAATTACGGGTTTTCTTTTTCTTTCTTTTTTTGAGAAAAATTTACGGATTTTCTTTAAATAATGTTTGTCCATAATTCAACATTACGTCGTTTTGAAGTTGTAACATTTTATATTAAGTTATTAACTCTTTTAATTATAAAAAAAAAAAGTTATTAACTATTTTATTCTTAGCAAGTCTCCTCGACTTCCTTGCTATTAGTTGTTCTTCTTATTCTTAATTGTCTCACACTATTCCCTTTGTCTTTTTATTTAATTCCCTCAACTTTTTTGTTTGAAGCAATTTCCCTTAACACTTTATCTCTACAATAAACAAGATCTTTTATTTTTATTTTGTCTTTCTTTTTCTCCATGTTACTTGATGGGTTTTGATTTTTTCAATTTGGTTCTTTGTTTTAGTTTGCTTTATTTAGCGTTGAAGAATCACTGCTATGTTATGTCCCTCAAAGGTAACACCGTTTTTCATTATATACTTATTTCTTTTCTTTTTCCTAATTATCTATTTGGTCGCCAAGAAAATTTAACAAAATGATGAGAAGGTGGAAGAATTTTTGGCACTCGATAATACGAAACGTAGTGGTGAGTCGTTGTTTTGATTTTCTCACTTTGGTTCTTTGTTTAGTGATAAATACTCACCACTACGTTTTGTTCCTTAAAGGTAACACCATTTGTCAATATTAGATATGAACTTCTTGATTGTTTGTATTTACCTTAATTTCATATGCTCGATTTCATTGGATGCCGAAGAAATGATGAAAATGAGTAATAGGTAATTACCATAATCATTGGAAAATCTTTTGTTTGAAAAGTATATGTGGTTGTTTATGAATTAGCTATGAATTAAAATTTGTCAATGCTAAATCTAAAATCACAACATTTTTTCATTTTAAAATTTGTACAGTACTTTGCAGATGAAACATTTTTTCAATTATAATATGTTATTTATAATAATTTTATAAATAAGTAATAATATAATCCATTAATAAAAAGGTACATGGTCTTGCATAATTGTGCGAGTTATAATCTAGTTTTTGTAAAAATTAAGAACTTGATGATTTTTAAAGTAAATTATGTACCAATTTTATTTATAAAAGGAAGAGATACCATATTTAAAACAAGACGTCGGTGATAAAAAGAAATAACAAAAACAATATTTTTCATTTCTCATTCTACCAATGCATTGGATCACGGATCAGATCACCCCTACATGTGCACGTGACACATTCATTAATTCATAACATGTCCATCTCCGTAGCCAATCTCTTACTTTTTAAACATAATAAAATATTCGGATTTTATTTATTTATTTATTGGGTTGTATACTTGTATGTTTAATCCCTGTTTTAAGCATCTGATTCAATTTGGAATAGTTTATATGAGATGGTTTATTTTAAAAAATAAGTGTACTTTAAGAAAAGATATTTTAATAAGTTACACTTTAAAAATTTATATATAACTAAACTTTTGACGAAAAAGAACTAGTAATAACTAATAAACTGATTAATTAACAATAAGAAGTTGGAACTAATATATAATATGGCAAAGAAAAAATATCTTTACTAATAATGAGTAATGAAACATATCCAATATCTATTGCTTTCCCTGCCTTAACGGTGAGTGTGGAGCTGTGGGGCCTAAGACAGTTAATGGTGGGGTCCCCAGCCATGACTCTTGGGTATTGACAATAAGCTTTTCCTTAATCAATTCGAGATTGACACTATCAGGCATAGTGTACACATGGCATCTTTAACACAAGTTAGTTTGCACGACGAGAGAGATGTGACATACTCACCTAACAGCCAATCAGCCATTGATACTATACATTTCCCTTCAATTTGTGTTGTTGACCTTAAACTGGAAATATGAGGTTCAAATAATTGAACGTGGCTTGGCCTCTACTTGCAAACTATATATTCAACCAAAAGAGAAGAAAGTCCCATATGTGGGGGAGAATAAAACAGAAATCTATATTAGAAAATGCGAAAGAAAATCAAGAGCTTGACAAAACTCAGAAAGATATAGGATAAATTACATTGACACCTTATTCTTTTGGAGAAACTAGACTTGTTACACCCTATTTTGGGTAAATGACACTCTGCTCTCAAATTTATAAAATAATGAACACTCAACCCTATTTTCTCCATTTTTAAAGGAATATTTGTCATTTAAACTTAAAATAATTGGAATATAATTTTTCTATTTAACTCTGCTTAGTTAGACATTGGTTAAAAAAATTAATAATAAAAAAAAAGGGCAGAGTGTTTTATTTTGCAAATTTGGGAGCAGAGTGCCATTTCCTCAAAATAAGGTGTATAATGGAGCAAGATCCAATGATGAATTCAGCCATTGGATTCGACCTTGGGATATCAAAAGACTTTGGCATCATGACCCATAGGTGGGAAATCTTATGGGTAGACGACATTGAGAGAAGAGAAGGGTTTAGCCAATGGCTGATCCCATCAAGTATTTGAAGACAAACACGCCTAATGTGTGAGCCAAATGGGGCCCACCTGTGCCAAGAGACACGGAATAGTACAAGATACACGATCCTTAATAGTACAAACACATACCTCAGAGAAAATGCCTCTGGAGCATGACTGTCTTAGGTTAGGAGGGGACAAAGGGGGTTGATCCATTTGTCCCTTGTGCATGCACCAGCACGGGTCGAACCTGTGTCAGAAGTGCAGATAACAGCGCAGAACGAGAACAAACAACTGAGCATCAGAGGCTACCCCAAGCAAAGGCCAATGGTGTGCTTACACGTGTGCAGGGGGCTAACGAATATATATGGGAAGGCAATAGCACAGAGAAGAAGATCAATGGATTTAGTGATTTTGAGCTTTAGTGATTGAGAATGGAGAAAAGAGAGAATTGTTGGCTTTTAGAAGTTTTCCTTTAGTTTTCTCCATTGTTGTAAACATCAAAGCTTGTAACCGACTTCATACATAGTGTAAACACCCTATTGGCTTGAGCCCGTGGTTTTCCACGTACAAAATCTATGTTTATTTTGCTTTTGTATGT
Source organism: Fagus sylvatica (assembly GCA_907173295.1). Taxonomy (NCBI): domain Eukaryota; kingdom Viridiplantae; phylum Streptophyta; class Magnoliopsida; order Fagales; family Fagaceae; genus Fagus; species Fagus sylvatica. Next base: position 8,079,949 of record OU015766.1, on the reverse strand, counting down.
TTTACCTCAATCATTAATAATCACTTTTAGTTAGTAACTTGCCGTTATTGACACCCGGTGTCTTGCTAATCACTCTTAAACTCGCCATTGAATCTAAGTGTAATTAGGAGGTACAAGGTGTAGTGAGTCTAGTTTCCCCAAAAGAATGGGGTATCAGTGTAATTTACCCAAAGATATAATAACAAGCTCATTCCGCCCCCCTCCCCCCGATAGTTCTTTGTTTCGAACTATACCGGTTTTCAAGACCGGAGCTATCAATCACTTGGCCACCTTGTCAACACCGGAGAATTTCCTCTCTCTTTTTTGAATGGGAAACAATCCTATTTTGACCCTCATTGGCGAGTTTAAATATATATTGCAAATGTGTGTGTGGGTGTGAAGGGAACACGTATATATGTGCAAGTGAGCACAAATTTGGAGTCGCCACCAATCATATGAAATTGAGGTGTGATTGGGCACCTATGTCTAATGGATTTTATCTTGCTTAGACATATTAAAAATGGTCTTGAACCAGAGATGGGTTCGGGGGTTAGATTATGCATGGGGAAGGTGTTAGGCACCCCACGACATCCGTTAAAAATGGTTACCTCTCTCCTAGTGTTCTTTTATGTTTGCTTAGCATGGTTATTGATTTAAATTAGACATAAATGTCCCAATTTCCATCAAGCAACGAACCAAGAATGGTACATGCCATTTGACATCATTTGGTTTTGTTTAGACTCTTTGTTTCACTTTTCTTTATCTTTGTATTTTTTATGGTTCTAGGCGATTCAATGGTAGGATGCACTTGAAATCCTAACATTGATGTCGGGACAAACAATTATATTTTTGGTGCTATATTTGAGATCCTTTTACCCTTGGTTTCCAAGAATAAAATGGTTCGTCAAATAGCGGGCTTTTGGATGATTAATTCTCTCTTTGAGGAATTTTTATGCCATAATATTATGGGTATTATAACGTTTAGAATCGCTTATAGTATGTCAATGGTAAGCCATATCGACACATAAAGGACTCATACATGGTGTCCCAAGACTAGGTCGAGCCATAGAACTTAGGATGAACCAATCTCGTTTGTAACGCCCATATTACCATGTTTTCTCTTTTTAAAATTTTCATGGTGTACATATCTTAAATCACATTAACATCAAAGTAAGTGATCATGGCATGTTTGCTGCACTTTAATCACAAATAATAAGTATGGAATGAATATGACATAATTACATTACTTAATCAAGATGACAAGTATGGATGATTATGACATAAATGTAACACTTAATAAAAATGACAAGGTATAATTTATGACGTAATTAAAGTACTTAATAAAAAATGACATAGAGATGGGATGACAATATGAGATGAATTAGGGAAAGGGTCAATACCTCATGGGATTGGAAATTAATGCTATTGAAAGGCTTACGTAATTTCCAATACTACCTTAGGGATTACATGAATAAAGGGAAGCAATGTAGAGAAGAGTTCAATACCTTATGGGATTACATGAAGGATTAGTGCTATTGAAAGACTTACCTAATCTCTCAAGACTAAATAGGACTTATATGAACAAGCAAATACTCAAAATTAATCAAAGGGAAAAATCAATTAAATAACAAAGGGGAATCTCGAGGGTCCAATACTTTATGGGATTACATGGAGGTTAAGGCTATTGAAAGTCTTACATAAACCTCCAAGACCAATTAGGGTTTATATGCTCAAATTAGAGGAAAGGGGATAATCATAATAAAGAGAGCATAATAATGAAATTAAACAAGGGGGATTCTCATGGGTCCAATACTTTATGAGATTACAAGGAGGTTAATACTATTGAAAGTCTTACATAAACCTCCAAGACCAATTAGGATTTTCATACCCAAATTGGAAGGGGAAAAGGGGATAATCACAATAACAAGGATATAATAACGAAATTAAAGTAAGGGGGATTCTCATGGGTCCAATGCCTTATGGGATTACATGGAGGCTAATGCTATTGAAAGTCTTACATAAACCTCCAAGACCAATTAGGATTTTCATACCCAAATTAGGGGAAATGGGATAATCACAATAATAAAGAGATAATAATGAAATTAAAACAAGGGGGATTCTCATGGGTCCAATACCTTATGGGATTACATGGATGTTAATGCTATTGAAAGTCTTACATAAACCTCTAAGACCAATTAGGATTTTCATACCCAAATCAAAGGGGAATGGGGGTAATTACAATAACAAGAATATAATAACGAAATTAAAGCAAGGGAGATTCTCATGGGTCCAATGCCTTATGAGATTACATGGAGGTTAATGCTATTGAAAGTCTTACATAAACCTCCGAGACCAATTAGAATTTTCATACCCAAATCAAAGGGGAAAAGGGGATAATCACAATAACATAGTTGATGTAAATGACATGAAAGGAAAGAGCAAATAAACCACATAGTAAATGCAATAAACACATAGTGAAAGCTTTTAAATAGTGGGTCATTGTGAGTCATTTCCCATTGTAGGATCTTTACTAATCATTCCCATTCACACAACCTCATAGTTAATGTAAATGACATAATAGGAAAAGGCAAGTAATGAAAGCTATAAACATAGTGAAAGCTTGTAAATGAAAGCTATAAACACATAATGAAAGCAATAAATGAAAGCTATAAACACATAGTGAAAGCTTGTAAATGAAAGCTATAAACACATAGTAAAAGCAATAAATGAAAGCTATAAACACATAGTGAAAGCTTGTAAATGAAAGCTATAAACACATAGTGAAAGCAATAAATGACTTAATGAAACAAGAAGTATGGATCTTTGTGAATCCTTTCCCATTGTAGGATCATCACTAATCATTTCCATCATAAAATGAAAAATGGGTATGGGAGAGTGTATGAGTGAAGAGAGGGATAAGAGGAGCTTGGAGGGGTAAAGGGAGAGATTACCTAAGTAGAACCTCTTAGACTCTAACCAAAGATTAGCCTAAACTAAAAGAGAGAACCCCTTTCCCGAGTTTCTGCCCCAAAAACCCAATTTCTGCCTAAAATACTCGAGCCGAGCTTGTTGAAATGAGGGGGAGGGGGGCTGTATATATAGCCAAGTGTCACGCAACATGATGCTGCGTGACACCTGGCATTCTTATTTGCCAGTTGTCCCTTTCAGCCGACTTTCCTCTTTTGGTCCGAAAGTCTATACAATTTTTTACCTTCCTTTTCGAGGTAGCTTTTGAGGGCCTTTTGGTGTTCAAAATAGGTCATGCATGGTACCGTTGGAAATCTTGAGAAGTCTACTTTCCAACGATATCAAGTTTACGCAAATCGGAGCTCAGTCGGAAAAGTTATGGCTCCCAGAAGTAAGGGTGTCTGAGTAGTTTTTCTGTGTTTTTCCGGCGAAGATTTCGACCAAACCGGAGATGTTACCAGCGAACCAAGAGTTGCAGGTCACAGCTGGAGTTGCCCTCTTTCTTAAATTTCCAAACTTGCAGATCAACTCGCAGCGAGTTGGGAAGACTCTGTGCGCGAAGATGGTCCCCCCGGGAGGGAAAATTCGTCGGATTTCCAGCACGCTTTTCTTACTTTCGTTGATTTTCCCGCGCACGGTTGACGTAGATCCCGATGTTGGTTTTTGATGATCTTGGTGTCCCTGGAAAGCTTAAGATGTCTTCTTCGGAGTGTCACAAATCTCGCGAGAAGTCGAGCTTGGGCCTGTGAGATACACCCTTGTGAACAGAGGCCGGCGGAGCGTTTTTCCTTGACAGAGAGTCATTTTCCGACTGAGATTTCGGCTTGATCTGGGAAGATCTTGGAAATCTGAGAGTTGAATGTTGTAGCTGAACGTGTCCTCTTTCTTAAAGTTCTGAACTTGCAGGTCAACTTATAATGAGTTGAGAAGACTCTGTGCGTGAGCGTCGCCTTATAATGGGCCGATTTTCACGGTTTTACCCATAACTCTCTCGTTTCTCACCCGGTTTTGACCCATAAAGTATCGGATCGAAGCTCTTGATATGCTCTACTTAATGGTCAAGAGTAGTTAAACAAATCTTGCTTTTAGCCTGGTCATGGTCCCGGTCAAACTTCGGTCTAGTCAACTTTGGTCAACATTAGTCAAACCTTCCTAAACCTTGAGAAATGTGCTCCCGGCTATGTTTTGAGAACCTTTAAGTGCAATTGGACCTCTTTCGGGTCAAACTCGGCCCAGTCCGGGCTGCCTTGTTTTGTGTGTCGACACCCAAGAAAATCCCGGATGTAAAAATAGGGTTATGACACACCTCTATTTGAACTTTAAGTTTTCTATATAGGAAAGAATGAGCTACAAAACTCTTGGCAGAGTTTAGAAACTTTTTTTCTTTCTTTCCTCACAACAAAAGGAATGAAAGATTTGAACCTAAGTTTTCTATATAGGGAACTTTGGACCATCTCAATAAGCCACAAAAGTCTTGACAGAGTTTAGAACCTTTTTTTTTTCCACTCACAACAAAAGGGAATGAAAGATTTGAGCCTAAGTTTCCTATATAGAAAAGATTATTTAGCTATATATATATATATATATATAGAGAGAGAGAGAGAGAGAGAGAGTAGGGATGGCAACAGGGCGGATTGGGACTGGATCATGGGTGACCCGAACCCGCCTCGCACATGTACTACCAATACCTGACCCCGCCCCGCCCCGGTGGTCGGGGCAACTTTTTCCGCCCTGCTCCCGAACCGCCCCGCCCCAAGAATCGGGTTATCGTGCATTAACCTGATCCGACCCGACCCCAATCAATGGAAACTCGACCCAACCCGACCCGACCCCAATCACATGGAAACCTGATTTACAAATCATTATTATTCCATTCAAACTAAATCTTTAGCAAAGAAATATCATAATATAAAACCAAATATTGTATCAAGACAATAAAACAATGTCTATGTCTTAAACATCCAAGTATTAATACTTAATACAAACCATTAATCAAAACCAAATATTGTATCAAGACAATAAAACAATGTCTATGTCTTAAACATCCAAGCATTAAAACTTAATACAAATCATATCATCAAAACCAAAAGTCTAACACAAACCATTTCACACCTAATTGTTTAGCACACAAAGTCATAATACATACAAAAAACACATCTAATTCTTTAAGAATCATTCCCGCTTTCTTCCACCCTAGTGACACCACTTTCATCTTCATCATCATAATCATCAAGGATGTTTTGAATGTCCATATCTTCTTCTTTTGTAGATGACATGCCTACAAACAAAATCAATTCAATCAAATAGTTAGAAAAAAAAAATAATACAAATACAAATACAACATAAATCATTGAATGGATAAACTACGAGTTTAATTACTTTTGATTCCAGCCCATAACCAATTTTGAGCACACATTAATGCTTCCACAGTCTTTGGATGAAGTTTACTTCGATGTGGACTTAGCAACCTTCCACTTGTACTAAATGTTGACTCTGAAGCAACAGTTGAAACTGGAATGGCTAGGATATCCCTTGCAATCCGTTGCAAAGTAGGATACTTAGGCCCATTAGCTTTCCACCAATTCAAAATATCAAAATCCAAAGTTCTTGGCATAAGATCATCCTCAAGGTAATGGTCCAACTCCAATTTTGTATTCCCACCTTTCTTTTTCTGACTAACAAAATTATCAAAGTTAACAAGGGAGTCATCAATTGCTACAACATCCTCACTTGCACAAGTGCCACGATTAGCTTCCTTACCCATTCGCCCAGAATTATAGTCACGAAGCATTTCATAGCAAATATCCCTAATCCTTTGAATTTCATCATCAGCTTGGTCACCATAAATAATAGGAAAATAATATTCCAACAATTCAATCTTATATCTAGGGTCTAAAATGGTTGCCACAGCCATAACCCCATGAATCACATTCCAATAGCTATCAAACTTCTCCAACATTCTAAATGCCATGCTCCTGATCACATCATTTGTGCTTGTGAACCATAAATTCAATGCTATTTTTATCTCACACACCTTAGGAAAGAAAAGATTAGCTGTGAGGTATGAAGTACCTGAGAACACCTCTGTCACCTTGTAAAACAATGACAATCTCTGACATATATCACTTGCTATCTCCCAATCTTCCTCACTTGGCATGCAATTATAAGCTGACTCCCTTTGTTTCAAACGAAAGAAGATATCCTGATACTCAATAGCAACAGAAAGCATAAGATAGGTAGAGTTCCAGCGAGTCTTACAATCAAGGGCTAGTTCTTTGGTACATTCAATATGTAATTGTTGCCTGGTTTCTTCAAACCTTTGCCTTCTCTTTGTTGATGCCGTCCAAAACCCCACACTATCACGAACCTTCTCAATGCATGGTCCAATGACACTCAAACCATCCTGTACAATCAAATTAAGAACATGTGCAGCACAATGCATATGCAACATAGATCCACGCATAACAAGTGAACTACGTTGAAGCTTGTCTATGATAATATTTATAACTGCATCATTGGTACTGCAATTGTCCATGGTCACAGTACATAACTTTCTATCAATGTTCCACTCCAACAAAACATCTAAAAGGACTTCAGAAAGAACCTCTTTTGTATGTGGAGATGGCACATAAATAAACCTAACATAAAAAATTTAAATAAGTATACTTAATATGCCAATAAGTTAATAAAATGCTTGAAAATAATTTAATAAGAAAAATGAATATGTACTTTTAAAATAAAAGTACCTCATAACTCGGCTCTGTAATCTCCACAAATCATCAATAAAGTGTGCTGTTATAACCATAAACCCTCGCTTTTTGTTTTGTGAAGTCCACATATCGGTTGTAATAGAAATTCTACTTCGATTCTTATCTATTTGTTGCATTGATTTGTCATTTTCAAAGTCATAAATGCTTAAAATATCCCTCTTTATAATGTTTCTAGTAACCATCTTAAACATTGGTTGAAAAGAAGCTGAATAACTTCTAAAGCCAATATGTTCAACTATAGAAAGGGGATACTCATGCAAGATGATCATATTGGCAAGCTTCTTTCTTGATACATCTTGATCAAAATGATAAGGACTCAGACTAGCCGTTAAATTTTTTTTATTTTGTTCTTGCACCAAGATTTGTTGCCTGATGTCTTTAATCGTTCTCCTTGGACATTTTTTGTAGTGGTTATGCAAATGCCTAGTCCCATTTTTACTATCCCCACCAAGGTGCCTTGAACAATAATTGCACACTGCCTTGAATACACCATCAATTTTCCTTTTCTTAAAATGATTCCACATACTCGATTTCAACTTTCTCATTCCCTCAACATCTTTATTTTCAGTTTGTCCATCTATTTGAGTATCCATTGGAAGTGGGCTTGAAGTTCCATTATCTTCATCAACCGTTAAAGGAGATTCACTACTCCCAATGGGTGTAGAAGAAGAAGATGGATTTGAGTTACCAATGGTTTCATGTGTAGACATTTGTTATCCCTAAAAAAAAAATTATGAGATCATTAAACAATTATGTAATCTCGAAAATGTAATATACAATAAATTAAGAATATAAACAAGAAAATAAATTAAGAATCAAAGATAGAAAGAAATTTATCAATCTATCATTAAAAATAGAGTTATGACTCAATCTATCATTCAAGGCCCCTAATCAAGCTGTATCATTTAGGGACCTCCAAACTTCCTTAAAACCATCTCTTATATGCACAGGACAGTATAAGTCATTGATAATACATACACACCTAATAGGTCTACAAATGAGCTTCAAACTAACAAAAAGCCTTTAAATTTAAAACCCATCAACAGTGTGGTGGCAGAATATAATTTCCTGTCCTTTCTAGAAGTATGGTGAAAGTTTCTTATCATTGCAGCACACAATGCAATAAGAAATGCAGAAACTCAGAAATTACGCAAATTGAATAAAATGACAAAAACACAAACCAATTCAGAATGAGTCAAGTTATTTCTAAAAAATAATGTACAATACAAGCACATGCACATGATAACCGCATGATCAAGTAAAAAAGGATGGATAGCCAGATTCCTTCCAAAGTACGAATGTGCTTTTACTGATATAAATAAAGCATGAATGAATGAGCACCACAAAACTACAAATGGATATTATTTTACAAGCTCACCACTTCAAGCCCATCATTAGTGAACTCTAGAAAAGATCCCACTGCTCTAGTAACACAGGAAAAAAAAAGATCCCATTTTTTTTTTCTCACAAATCTTATCTTCATTGTTGATTCTTTACTTCAATACTAATTTAACAACCGTGATATAACAAGATGGAGATGACACATTATGGATGAAATTAACAACCGTACCTTTTACAATTCCAGGCACCGTATTGACTGAGTGAGGAGCTGCGGCAACCTTAGGGGCTGTGTGAAGGAGGCTGGGCAGAAAAAAAAAAAGTGAGGAGTGAAATGAAGTAAGGGTAGAAAAATGGGTTTATATATGAAAACCCTAGGGGTAATTTTGTAATTATAATCGGGTCGGGTCGGGTCGGGGCGGGTCAAGCAAAATCCGTGACCGCCCCGCCCTGGGTATTGGGGCAATTTATGTAACCCGTAACCGCCCCGTCACCTCTACGGGGCGGGGAATACCCGCACGGGTCGGGGCGGTGCAAAATTGCCATCCCTAAGAGAGAGAGATTGGACATTGTCAATAAGCCACAAAACTATTCATAGAGTTTGAAATGTTTGGTTTTGATTTTTTGTTTTTTTAGTCTTAATAACATATTGTCATTTTGTTGGGTATAATGTATAACTTAATTTACTTTTGTGATGATATTTTAAACAAGAACAACAAATAAAGAATAAATAGTTTAATAAATAAATAAATAATATTATTAAATAAACTCACAAATCGGATGAATGCATGATTAAGGCTAGTGTTTGACACTATTTCCTTTAGACAAATTTCATCTCTCACACTATTCTCTTAGTGGTGCTTTGAGATCAAAGATACAATGATTAACTACACGTAAAAGAAGTACAAGTAATCTTCGTGCCTAGTGAACGTAATCTCTTGATTCAATGCAATATGAGACTCTCAAAATCATAAGAAATAATTAAGTTAGAGCAACAATATAGAAATGAATGAGGGGACACCCTATTTATAGATAGAGTCGCACTTGTTCAGAACAGGTGCAAGATGAACCGTCACAACTGTTCAAGAAAAGACAAAAAACTTTGTGAATAGGCACACTAATTTATAAAAGACAGAACTTTTTGTGAGAATAAATAATGTATTAATAAATAAATAAATTGTACGGACTCGGCCTAACCTACATGGACCTGCTTGACTCACTTGGATTGGTCCTCCCTTGTCCACAAAAGTGGGTTGCCTGTTAAGGCCCAACCCAATAATCAAGACCATTCTAGTTTTTGAAAATAAAAAGTCCATTAAGACCATTTTATTTAAGCCCACAAAAATATCTTACGCGGGATTCAACTATATACTAATTTAATCCATATTCAACTAGATACTTAATGATTCAATTTCTCATTCACTTATAATCATTTTCCAATACATTCCTAATTTTGATTTGTTTTAAATTTAGTCTCTAAATTCCATTTAAAATAAAATGGTTGATGAACTTATAAATTGTGTTCAACGTGACCTAATTGTTTGCTAGGCTTCTATTAAATCTTCAAAACAACAATGTAGTTTTGTAGTTATTTCACATGTTAGTCTTACCTTTTATTGGTACTTTTTTTTTTTTTTTCTCCTCTTGTAGCCATTCCTCATAATGGCCATTCACTTTTGTTGGCCTTTCACCGTTGTTGCCTTGTTGGCCTTCTCCCTCTTTCAAAGAGCCAAGTTTGGGCTACCGCCTCCACCCCAAATATTACCAAACAACACCAAATCGCAAACTATATTTGTAAAATCACCGGCATAACCTCAATATCGTTGAACTGGCCTTTAGGTGTATGCATTCAATCCACCAATCCAATTGATCAAGATTAAAAATATAATATGTGATTTAATCTTATTTTTAACTCATTAATAAAATTGTTTTCATCCTTAAACTTTACTCAAAGTTTGTTTTTCGTCCTTGAACTTTGCAAACATTCCATTTTTTTGTCTTTCTGTCGATCCATGTTAACTCTAATCCTATGTGGCTTAACAGAGTGGTTGATGTGGTAATTATTTAGCATTATTAAGTCTGATATGAGTTTTTATTTTTTTATTTATTTTTATTTTAAAAATGACACATGTGGCACTAAATCATTGGTCCACACACAAACTTTGTATATGAATCCATAGCAGCCAATCCATCCTCCTAATACAAATCTGAGCCACCCTCATGACAGGGAGAAATTATTCGGTCCGCTAAGTGAATCACATCATCCATTCACCAACCCACTTATTAAATGCCATATATGTTAGATATATATCATGTGATTCTGTAAAATGAAACAACAACAATAAGAAATCTGTCATAGTTAATAAACAATAAAAACTCACAGTGAATACAGAATGAATAGATCAAGTCTAGCGTTTGACGCTATCTCCTTAAAATAGATTACGCCCCTCACACTAGTAACTTAGTGGTGCTTTGAGACTCATGGACGTTTGTCCCCAGGATAAAATGATCTTCGCACGCAGAAGAAGCACAAGCAATCTCCGTGCACAACGAACGTAACAAGTGTCTCTTTCTATCTCTTTATGCAAATGAGACTGTCAAAATTATAGGAAATAACTAACTCAAAGCAACTTTTTAAAGTAACTTTAAAAGTTAAAAGTTACTTTAATTGAATGAGGGGACACTCTATTTATAGATAGAGTTACACCTCTTCAGAAAAGATGCGAGATGAATAGTCACAACTATTCAGAAAAAACACAACATTTGGGAAAAAACAATGTATTAATAAATACATAAATTGGATGGATTGGGCCTAACCCACTTGAGTCTGCTTGGCCCACTTTTAGGAGACAATTTCTCATTCACTCCTAACCATTTTTCCAACAATCCCCCACATGAATAGAAATTGACAAATATAATGCAAATGACAATGCAGACACAGAAAGAGTAGAAGAAAAGTTACTGCATAAGGAAAGATAACTTTTGGCTTTGAATCTTCCATAGTGAAAGACTATCGGATATACTGGCTAAACAATGGACGCGATGCCTTGAATTGCTCAGCTGTTTGTGTATACCAAGACAATAGAATTCACACAGCTCCTTTTCGAACATAGTTAGTTCTCATTATTGTGCTCATTTTGGCCTTTAACACCTTCTTGGTTTCATGAGTGTTTTAGAGAATTTAACTTTAAAATTCTCGTTGAAGCGGCCACATTTCACACTCACATAGGTAATTTCTTATTAAGAGTATCCTGCTGCTACCCCACTTGGATTTCCAAGGTATAAGAATCATTAAAAGCATAGCTTATCCTAAACTTTTACAGGCATCACTATTTCATCATAGGAATGGATAAGAGATGTTATCTCCATAGTGATACTACCAAGTCCAACACAATTCAGTTGTCCCTTTGAACCTAGATCTTGGGATCTCCAGTCAGCTAGGTAGGGTTGCCATTATGGGACTTAAATTATAAACTTTAAACCCATTCCCCTTGATGAGCAGTTTACATGCTCTTCACTCAAACCTTTGGTTAACGGATCCGCTATATTATCTTTCGACTTTATGTAGTCAATGGAGATAATGCCATTTGAGAGCAACTGCCTTACGGTATTGTGTCTTCGACGAATATGTCGAGACTTACCGTTATATATATAACTCTGTGCCTTACCAATCGCTGATTTGCTATCACAATGTATACAGATAGGTGGCACAGGTTTCGTCCACATCGGCATATCCTCCAAGGAAATGACGAAGCCACTCTGCTTCTTCTCCTGCTTTATCCAAAGCGATAAATTCCGATTCCATTGTGGACCTTGCAATGCATGTTTGTTTAGAAGATTTCCAAGATACAGCTGCACCACCAAGCGTAAAGACATATCCACTCGTGGATTTTGTGTCATTTGTATCAGATATCCAGTTTGCATCACTGTACCCTTCTAGTACAGCTAGATATCTTGTGTAGTGCACACCATAGTTTAGGGTGTATTTCAAATACCTTAAAACCCTAACTATTGCCTTCCAGTGGTCTTCCCCTGGGTTACTCGTGTATCTACTCAGCTTGCTGACAGAATACGCTATGTCTGGTCTTGTGCAGTTCATTATATACATAAGACTGCCAATTATCTGAGAATACTCTAATTGAGATATGCCATTCCTTTTATTCTTAGTTAGATGTAAATTTACATCAACAGGTGTTTTCACTGGACTGTCATCATATCTCCCAAATTTCTCAAGTACCTTCTTAATGTAGTGTGATTGAGATAAGACAAGTCCATCAGATGTTCTAGTAATCTTAATTCCTAGTATCACATCTGCAACACCTAAATCTTTCATGTCGAACTTACTATTCAACATCCTTTTGGTAGCTTTAATGATATCATTATTGCTACCCATAATGAGCATATCATCAACATAGAGACATACAATGACATAGCCACTTGTGGTATTCTTGACATACACACACTTGTCGCATTCATTGATTCTAAACCCATTTGACATCATTGCATTGTCAAATTTCTCATGCCATTGCTTTGGAGCTTGCTTTAATCCATACAAGGATTTCACAAGTCTACACACTTTCTTTTCTTTTCCAGGAACAATAAACCCTTCTGGTTGTTCCATATAAATCTCTTCATCCAATTCACCATTCAAGAATGCAGTCTTAACATCCATTTGATGTATCTCTAGGTTATACAATGCTGCAATAGCAATTAACATTCTAATGGATGTTATTCTTGTAACTGGTGAATATGTATCAAAGTAATCCACACCTTCCTTTTGTTTGTAACCCTTTACAACAAGTCGTGCCTTGTACTTGTCAATAGATCCATCAGCTTTCATTTTCCTCTTGAATATCCATTTATATCCTAGAGGTTTACAACCAGATGGCAGATCCACCAATTCCCAAGTATGATTTTGTAGGATGGATTCAATTTCACCATTGATAGCCTTTTTCCATAGAGGAGCCTCTGGCGTAGACATTACTTCCTTGAAACTTTGAGGTTCATCTTCTAACATAAAAGTTAGAAAATCTGGACCAAATGTTTTTAACGTTTTTGTCCTCTTACTACGTCTAGGCTCAACCTCATTCCTCTCTTCCATCAACTCTTGATCATGAGAAGTACTAGACGTAGATTCCAAATTCCTTTTAAGGGAATTTGTTTCTTGTGTAGGTTTACATGGAAATATTTCCTCAAAAAATGATGCATTCCTAGATTCAATAATTGTATTCACATGCATGTCAGGAATATCAGATTTATGAATCAAAAATCGATATGCACTATTGTTATGGGCATAACCAATGAAAACACAATCAACTATTTTTAGTCATATCTTTACCTTTTTGGGAATAGGAACCGCCACTTTAGCCAAACACCCCCACACTTTTAAGAATTGATAGGAAGGTGTTCGGCCTTTCCATAATTCATAAGGTATCTTGTCTAATTTCTTTTGAGACAACTTGTTAAGAATATAATAAGTGGAAAGAATAGCTTCCCCCTACAAGTTCTGTGATAAACCAGAACTTATCAACATAGCATTCATCATCTCCTTCAAGGTTTTATTTTTCCGTTCAACAACTCCATTTTGCTGAGGTGAATAGGGAGCAGTGGTTTGATGAACAATACCATGTTCTGAACAGAACTCACAAAAGGTGATTCATATTCCCCACCTCTATCACTCCTAAAAACCTTTATCTTTTTATTGATTTGATTCTCAACTTCTTTCTTATAATGAATGAAACTCTCTAATGTCTCGGTCTTGCTCCTTAGCAAGTACACATAACAGTACCTTGTGCAATCGTCTATGAATGTGACAAAATATTTCCGACCTCTTCTAGTTTGAACAAATTTCAAATCACATACATCACTATGTATTAATTCTAAAGGATCACTACTTCTTTCAATGGAATGAAAGGGTGTTCTCGTTAATTTAGCCTCCACACAAGTTTTGCATTTATGATTAGCATCAATTTGAAATTTTGGCAATAAATTTAAATTGACTAATCTATGCAAAGTTCCAAAATTAACATGACCCAATCTTCCATGCCAAACATTAGATGACTCAAGCAAATAGACAGAAGATTTGTTCTTATTTTCATTAATAGGAACAATGGTCATCACAGTCATTTTGAAAAACCCATCGCTTAAATATCCTTTTCCCAAAAGCATTCCACTTTTAGTGAGTAAGAATTTGTCAAACTCAAAGACCAACTGAAAACCATTCTTGCTTAACAAAGAACCCGAAACAAGGTTCTTGCGAATGTTTGGCACATGCAGCACATCATTGAGGGTCAGTTCTTTTCCAGAACTCATCTTTAGGACCACCTTTCCCTTTCCTTCAACTTTAGAAGTCGAGGAGTTTCCCATGAAAAGTTGTTCTCCATATTCCACAAATTGATATGTAGAAAACATTTTCTTGTCTGAACATATATGACGAGTGGCCCCAGTGTCCACCCACCATTCATTAGTATTTTTCACCAGATTTATTTCAGACACTTGTTCGATAGATATTTTATTAAACAAAATTTTATTTAAACAGAATTCTCAAAATTCAATTTAAAATATCTCACAGAAATTTTGAATTTATTAAATGAATTTAATAAAGACAAAATAGACAAAGAACAAGTTATATAAACAAAATAAATATATTACGCAAACAACTTATATACTTCAACAACAAAAGTCACCATACATAAAGTTTTCATTGTTTCGGAAAAACCAAAATAAACAAAATGTTTAACAATTTACAGTTATTGTTGCGAACTACAGAAATGTTTCAGTAATAACAACGCAATATAGACAAATTACTTCAACTCTTTAAATCATTCAAACGGCACACTGAATCAGTTTTACGCAAACCGTATAATATCACTAAACAATATGAAAACCCAAACAATGAAACTTTGCACAAACAGTTACAGTATTAATATCACCGAAACAAATATTAACGCAAACTCGCAAACAACATCAAAGTCAAATTGTTAAAATCCTAGGTATGAAGTATCAGAAAGAAATTCGCAGCCAACAATTTTAATAACCACAACAGAGTAAAATTTCACAGAAATTGCACAATAAAATTTACACAATCTGTTTTAAGATTGTTAGGTATATATCATGTGATTCTATAAAATGAAACAACAACAATAAGAAATCTGTCACAGTTAATAAATAATAAAAACTCACAGTGAATGTAGAATGAATAGATCAAGTCTAGCGTTTGACGCTATCTCCTTAAAACAGATTGCACCCCTCACACTATTAACTTAGTGGTGCTTTGAGACTCATGGACGTCTGTCTCCCAAGATAAAATGATCTTCGCACGTAGAAGAAGCACAAGCAATCTCTGTGCACAACGAACGTAACAAGTGTCTCTTTCTATCTCTTTATGCAAATGAAACTCTCAAAATTATAGGAAATAACTAACTCAAAGCAACTTTTTAAAGCAGCTTCAAAAGTTAAAAGTTACTTTAATTGAATGAGGGGACACTCTATTTATAGATAGAGTCACACCTCTTCAGAAAAAGGTACGAGATAAATAGTCACAACTATTCAGAAAAAACACAACATTTGGAAAAAAATAATGTATTAATAAATACATAAATTGGATGGACAGGGCCTAACCCACATGGGTTTGCTTGGCCCATTTTTTAGAGGCGATTTATTATTCACTCCTAACCATTTTTCCAACAATATTTACTAAACTAGTCGCAAACCTGTGCGATGCACAAGAAAATTATTGAAAATAAAATCTAAATTAATTTTGATTCCTTTTACTTCTTTTTTTTTTTTTTTTTTTTTTTTTTGTAGTTCAAAATGTTGTAGGCAAGATCGATAAAGAGATTTTACGAATCGGATTTAGGATAAATCCTACTTTTTGGTTTTAAAAAATAACTAAGAAAGTATTTACCATAAGATAATTAAAATTTAATATAATGTAATTTTTCTTTTGGCATAAGTTGAATATAGTCCAATTTTTATAAAATACGATTCATGTTTATATTTACTATATGGATCATGTTTCCATCCAAAAATAAAATAAAGGATACTTAAAATAAGAAGAAGGACAAATAAATACATGACACATGATTATATGATCAAACCTAAATAATTTTCATAACTCATTTCAAGCTCATATGGTTTCATTATAACAAATCATCTATCTTTCTCCATTGCCAGCAACAAAATTAAATGAAATACATAAAAAAAAAAAAAAAAAAAAAAAAAAAAACTCTAAAAATCTTGATGAAAATTGATAATTATGATTATTATTAAAAGATATTTATATTGTGTTTATATATGGAATATATTTTAGTATTAGACATTAATTATGATTGTGTTTTATATATGGAATAATATATTCTTATATTAAAGAAAATATGATGTGTCAAAATTCTAATGGAAGGTTTAATAATAGAATAAAATTTAAATTTAATTAGAAAATATATATTAAAATAATTAGGTGTAAAATTGTGAGATTTCAAAAGCTTATGTGGCACAACATAATGAGGTCAACCAAAAGTAAAAAAGTTTCGGTTTTACATTATAGTATAGATGAATGACTCAGCTAAATAATAATACAACTCACAAAGTAAAAGGCAAAAATGCCCCCACCAAGATTCGGTTGAACCATCTACACAAGCGAACCAGTTGAGCGGCGGAGCGGCATCGACCATAGGCCGGCGACCATTAGAGACCAACTCACGAAGACCCATCAATGCGCGATGGGTTTGATACCTATTCCCAAACAAACAAGTGCATGAAATATAAACCAACCAAAACCAACTTTAAAAATCACTGTTTCCTTTCATTTTGTACAGCGTGTTTCATTCACATCTTCTTCCTTAAACCAACCAAGCCCAACTTTAAAAACAACCCCTTTCAAAACCCAAACATCCAAATCTATTTCTTTCTTTCTTTATATGCAAAACTTTATCTAACTTTTAATGGATTTGAGGAGGTTTCCAATCATCAAACCCACCCCAATCATCACTCACCCTTTAACTTGCGTGAACTCAGCCTCAGCCACCGCCACCATTACAGCTCGAAAGCCATCCACCACAGCCTTCCAATCAGAGTTTGCACAACCATGGGTATCTTCTATTGTCTCAAACCCATCTCTAGATTCTTCTGAATATAAAGGTCTCATACCCATTTGTCCCCTCATCACCAACCAACGCCTCAGGCTTCTCCTTCGAGGCTTCATGGTTGACGACCCAGGCTCGAGCTCAGAGATGGTCGTTGGACTATGGTTATTGTCGCTCCGCTGCTCTACTGGTTTGCCTATGTAGGTGGTTCAAATTCAACCGAATCTTGGTGGGGCATTTTCGTCTTTTACTTTGTGAGTTGTGTCTTATATTTAGTTGAGTCATTCATTTATTACACATGGTATTTAATGAGTGGGTTGATGGACGGATGATAGACGGAATAATTTCTTTATAACATAACATGTGCTCTGCTTTACAAATAACTAGTCGCAAACCTGTGCGATGTACAGGAAAATTATTGAAAATAAAAGCTAAATTAATTTTGATTCCTTTTACTTCTTTTGATGAATATATATATTTTTTTCTTTTTCGTAGTTCAAAATGTTGTAGGCAAGATCGATAAAGAGACTTTAAGAATCGAATTTAGGATAGATCCTACTTTTTGGTTTAAAAAAATAACTAAGAAAGTATTTACCATAGGATAATTAAAATTTAATATAATGTAATTTTTCTTTTGGCATAAGTTGAATATAGTCCAATTTTTATAAAACACGATTCATGTTTATATTTACCATATGGATCATGTTTCAATCCAAAAATAAAA
Organism: Fagus sylvatica; assembly: GCA_907173295.1. Classification (NCBI taxonomy): domain Eukaryota; kingdom Viridiplantae; phylum Streptophyta; class Magnoliopsida; order Fagales; family Fagaceae; genus Fagus; species Fagus sylvatica. The sequence continues at coordinate 8,062,088 of OU015766.1, read as the reverse complement.
TAAATGATACTTAAAATAAGAAGAATGACAAATAAATACATGGACACATGATTATATGATCAAACCTAAATAATTTTTATAACTCATTTCAAGCTCACATGGTTTCATTATAACAAATCCATCCATCTTTCTCCATTGCCAGCAACAAAATTAAATGAAATACATAAGAAAAAAAAAAAAAAAAGAACTCTAAAAATCTTGATGAAAATTGATAATTATGATTATTATTAAAAGATATTTATATTGTGTTTATATATGGAATATATTTTAGTATTAGATATTAATTATGATTGTGTTTTATATATGGAATAATATATTCTTATATTAAAGAAAATATGATGTGTCAAAATTCTAATGGAAGGTTTAATAATAGAATAAAATTTAAATTCAATTAGATTATATATATTAAAATAATGAGGTGTAAAATTGTGAGATTTCAAAAGCTTATGTGGCGCAATATGATGAGGTCAACCAAAAGTCAAAAACTTCGGTTTTACATTATAGTATAGATATCACCGGCGAATGCTTCAATCTTCATCCTCTTCCTCCCTACCCTTCCAAAAGTTTACATGCTTTATTTTTCTTGTTTAAATACACCAACCGAAATTCTCGACTATACAGTTTCCCCACAAAAAAATTAGGGATCTTTACCGATAAGATTTTGATGGAGGTGTGAAGGGACTCTCTCATTCGCTGAGAAAGAGGGAGAAAGTGAGAGAAAATCCTGAAATCAATGATGTTTGTTTGGCTTCTTCTGTGGTCACCAGTAAAATTACCAGAACTTTCTTTCTCATTTTCCGTGGAAGTAAGAAAATCTTTTAAAAAACATTAATAATGTTGGAAATTGTCAATGTTTATGGCAAAGTTTAAACCTTGGGGATGAGCTAAATATTAGACACTTGGAGAATGTGAAGGATGGAATAGAGGCAATGATAGCCAACATGACAGGGAAGCGAAACTTGAACCCTTGGAGTTATCATGGGGCATGATCACAAGGAATTAATAAGAGCAATGATATTGATGGAGTTATCCATCATGGGCAAGGAAAAACCCAACGTGTAGATCTAAGCTTTGCCGGTGATATTATTTGTAAAAGCAGAGCACATGTTATGCATTGAGCTTTGCCGGTGATGGATTTGCTTGTCAACGTTGATTTGCTCCGGTGGATGGGTTTCACGATGCGGTGGGATTTTGCAGATTTGGGATTTGTCTCAGGAGGAGGGATGGGTGCTATGAATTTCACATACAAAGTTTGCGTGGACCAATGATTTGGTGCCACATGTGTTATTTTTAAAATAAAATAAAAAATTCATGTCAGATTTGATAATGCTAAGTAAATACCACATCAGCCACTCTCTTAAGCCACATAGGATTAGAGTTAATGTTGATTCATAGAAGGACAAAAAATGGAACGTTTGCAAATTTTAGAGATGAAAAATGAACTTTTGGAATTTTTGGGACGAAAAACGAATTTAATGTAAGGTTTGAGGATGAAAATAATATTTAGCCTAAAGAAAATGTTCTTCACACCTCAAAGTCTCATTTAATTTCTGATCACAATAATTTCTTCAACATTCGAACCCAACTAGGACCTTATGGGTCTCATGAGGTCTTAAGAACCATTAGGCCCAGAGACATAGGGAAATGGGGGCAGGAAGGGGCCATGGCCCTTGCCCAACTAAAAAAAAAAATAGTATAGTGTTTAATTAGAAGATGATTTAGACTTTAAATGGGTTTAACTTTACTAAGTTGGCTTATTGTCTTAACTAAGTTATTCCTGAGTTTTCATGCTTGAACTTGTCGTCATGCTTGAACTACATTGTTGTAGTTTTTTGAACTTCATAAAAAAATAGAATTATATGGCTGGTTTGGTACATGTTTTCATTTAATTTATATTTTAAAAAAAAAGAAAAAAGAAAAAAAAAGAAGTACTAGAAGAGTAAGAAGAAAGAAAGATTAACTTTCTCTCTTTCGGGTACTAAGAAAAAAGCTAAGGCTACAGGTTTGTTATCGTCAATGATGGGTGGTAAAAGTGGGGTATGAGATTTCTAGAAACAACAAAAAAAAAAAATTCAAAAAAAGAAAAAAGAAAACAAAAATATAAAAAAATGAAAAAAAAATTAATCATATTTTAAAATGAAATGTTAATTTACAATACCATCACTTCATCCAAACAAATGATATTTTTTACTACTGGGATTTTAAATGATGGGGTTTAAAACCCTTCACTTCTCAATTTCTATATGAATTTTAATTTCTTTACCCAAAAACAGCATTAATGTACTTTCTTTCTTTTTATTAGGTAATTAATGTTAAAGACACAATAAATTTCTCAATATTTTTCACAACTTCTAAGTTGGTAGGCTGTAACTGGTTTTCATATGGCCTCATTATTGACACTATTTATTTATCCATCATTAACAACTTGCTACTTCCGCAATTGTGAAATAAGTGGTGAAAAATATTGTAGTTGTAGAGTTATTGTTTTTTATTTGATGAAATGAAATCTGACACTTTAACTATTACACTTCAATTAGATGGTGGGTGTGGGTTGAGTGGCTATCTTTTTCAGTTTTTTACCTTTTTGTTTCATTCCTAATCAATTGGTGTGGCTTGAATTTTTTATTCTTAATGATTTTGTTTTTGGGCTTACTAAATGTGATCATATTTGCATTTTAGTGTTTTTTTTTTTTTTTTTGGCTTTGGTTTTTCATTTTCTTGTTTTCTTTTTACTTAGCAATAGCAATGATAATTAGCCTTTTTTTTGTTAGAATATTATTGTACATATCCAATAAAAAAATTATTGTACATATAATAAGATATAAACATAACTTTTATTTGCTGCATCATTTAATACAAATTAATCATTGATGATTTCAATAATAAAAAAAAAAAAAAAAAAAAAAAAAAACGTCATATTCATTTTATTAGATAATTGCATTGCAATGTATTAAAACACTTTTATTATGTGTCTTTTCATTTGTTGATATTTTGTTAATACAAAATGGATGTTACTTTAAATTTTTATGAAAAATTATTACATTTCCGCTCCCACTCAAATGAAATCCTAACTGCCCCGTCCCTGATTAGGCCAACCCGTAAGGATTATCAAAAGTAACTTGAACGAAATAAAATCGTGTAGAAAAGAAATCATACTGAATATATTAATGGAACACGCCATACCAAATGGTTATTTGTTGGTACAGCATTGGTCTTTTGCCAACTTTGTATTTACACATCCGATGTTCTCTCTACAAAGTAATAAGGTATACATATTTTACTGGAAGTTGTGAAGTAATATGCAAGTTGGCTCATGCTCTTGCAAGGCTGTCGCTTTAATGCGATCACAAGCTATGCTCCCAGCCAACTGCTCCTCCTCCAATGATAATTTTCAAAGTTACATCAGCTGCGCTGTTTCTTTCACTAATGCAGCATGAAAGGGGAGAGGATCCCCTCAGATCCTCCAAATCCCTTCAATTTTTAGCAAGAATTATGACATGTGACACTTATTTGATTTTGTATGGTTTCCACGAGTGTTTTAAGACTGTTGAAATTTTTTAAAGCCCACATTATCTTTTATCTAGCTAAAAAATGGAGGATTCAATAAGAGGGATTCTTTCCCGGCATAAAAATACATGGAAAGCATTCCGAAATTCAACCAATGCAATATATTATATATATATATATAATAATATATATATATATATATATATATATATAATATATATATATATATATATATATATATATATATATACCACCTCACGTTATATATATTATGATATTGCATAATGCTTTACATTTTATCTTATATAATAATATAGAGAAAATATTTCTTCACACCATCTACACCTTAAATCAAAAATCATCCAAATCTTTTCCATAACTTTGAATTCACTAACGTGTCCATATTTTAAACATTTTAAGTAGTGTGAGGATAAAAGCTGGTTTATAGCCAAACTCTATTATGTGAAAATAATGATGTGAAATGGACCAAATAATGGTATGGAAATATCAAAGACCGTGTGTGTATATATATATATAAAAGATAAAAATTAGAGAAAGATGAACTCTACAAAACCTAACAAAATTTATAAAAGAAATTATGTCAAGTGGCTGTATCAAGGCCTAAAATTCCGCCATATATCATTTTTTTTTTCCCAAGAGCATATCAGTTACAATGGTTTAATATACAATCTTTACAATGTTCCAATAATAATACGCCACCTAATAAAAAATATATGTGATGCGTTAAACCTAAAAAACATGTCAGATATTGAGTCAAATTTTTTTATTAGGTGACGTGTTATTATTGAAATATTGCAGAGATTGTATATTAAACTATATTGCAGTGAATATAGTTCATATTTTTCCTTTATATAGTAGACCAATTGAAAGGGAGGTAACGCAACTTGATAACACGTGTGTTTTGTGTACCAAAATGTATAAGTTCAAATCCTATGAATATGATCCTTATCTATAATGAGTAATAACCGTAACGAGGAATCAATTGAAAGTTTGAAACCAAGTAAATAAATTTTTTCATCATCATTGAGAGACTATCAGTGTAGTAGAGAATTTGTTGACAAAAAGGATCACTATAAGATGATCTCATGGCTATTAACCAATAATATTACCAATAACCAGTGTTGTTATCAATGTCTAATTAATTAATCTCATTAAAGTTCTATTTTATATCTTATCATTATTAATGATTCCACTTGATTCTTTCAATCAACCAATTATCTTTTTTACCATCGTACTTATTATTTATTAATATGGTACATAACAAACACTATAATTTAATAATATCTAAATTTGATTAGAATAGCTATATACCTATTTAATTAATGATTCGTTTCAAATTTTAAACTTTTTAAATCATGAATTTGATTACATTAGTTACAAACCTATACATAAAATTTATTTAACTAAAGGTTTTTGAAACAAATTATATACTCCGATACCTCCGAGTCCATTTCTTAATATTATTTGAGTATTGATGCTTTCTCATTTGGGTATTGTTTAAGGGCACATTTGGTATACTGTAAACTTTACCAATTAGAATTAAATAATGATTTATAAAACAAGCTTGAACTTTTTTTTAGAAAAATAATACATGATTCATAACAGAGTTAATTCACATTTGACTTTAAATTAATACATAGAAAAAAGGGTTTGTAATTTTATTTATTATTAAATTTCATAATTGAAGGCGTTTGAGTTTTGGTTGATCTCATAAAATTATGCCACATAATCGAGGTCTCACAATTTTACACAACATTTTTTAATTAAAAATAAATTATTTTTATATTTAAATCATCAATTAGAATCTTAACACATTATATATTATTTAATAGAATATATAGTTCCATATACAAATATAATCATATATAGAAAAAAAAAATGATGTTAAACTTTCAAATGCATTGCATGGGGTACCGACTAGTATAAATTGACTACGCTTACTTTTCAACAATTTTTAATTAAATTATAACAATCAATAATTATAGGGAAAATTGCTCTAACCTTCCATGAGGTTTAGGGTAAATACACTAACCTCCCCTAACCTAAGGTTTTCAATAGTATATTGACTTCCTCTACTTTTCAAAATAAGATGCACTCACCTCACCTATAGTTTAACACTGTTAAATTGACTAACAAAAATGTTTAAAATACTATTTTACCCCCACTTTTAAAGCATATTTCTCATTTTACCCTCAATACCAAATTCAATCACGCCAGTTTTTTAGTTTTTTCTCCAACTCTCTGTCTCCCTCTCTCAAGAACAACACCATCAAAGGTCCACCACCATCAATCCCCAATTAGTTCCTCTCTCTCACACTCCTCTGCATTCTCTCCATGTTCTTCCTTCTCCAACCCATAAACCCAAACCCCACCTCATCCCCACGACTCCATCCACATAAACATTAAGTTTGCTATAAACAATGTTAACATCATTTTGATTTTATCAATCATCTCCATTTCAAATAAGATAATCTTTAAGCACTTTTCGTCCCTAGACAATTTACAAAGTTTCAATTTGGTCTCTAATTTTTTTTTTTTCATGTCACTTTGGTCCTTGTTTTTCGTAAATGTGTCAAGGTGGTCCTTTTGTCATAACATCGTGACCTTTTTGTATTGAAATTGATAGTGTGTTAACATTTGCTACAAAAAGTGTTGATGTGGAATTTATTAGCTACTTAGCATGTGACTTGTAATTTTATTAAAAAAAAAATATAAAAAAAAAACCCTCTATCCCTCTCTCCAAAGGTTAAATTATCCATTCTTTCTAAGAACAAAAATTTTTTTTTGCTCTTCAAAAAGCAGAAAAAAATGGGCATCTAAACAACTAGTTAGACCATAAAAAACCAAATATTTTGTTTAAAAATTCAAAATTACACTTAATTTGATTGTATGTTAAAAACTTAAGAGAGCTTTCTCGTTATCTGTAGCTCAGTTGACAAGGTCCTCTTGTAATCTGGTATTTCAATCTCTTGCTTAATTAAAATAGCGATTTTTTTTTTTTTTTCTTTTAAAGGAAAGAAAAACTATAGGAGGTCAAATTACTCCTCCAATTTATTTATAAGGTTGGAACCGCATATTCGGGCTTTGGCATGGTTGGGGAAAAAGAAAGGAAAATGATATCGGATTTACCATGGTTCGGCCAATGGGGCCTATGTTCACTTAGTCTTTTCTTACTCATTATTGGTCATCATTACAATAGAGTGAGAAGGCCTTTATATAGGCTACATGGGAAATAGGGAGAGAGGTACACAAGTAACTGAGCCTAAGTTAAATGGGTTAGGCCCTAATATACAATGGATTAGGCTTTTGGGCCCTAATATAATTTGACACCACATAATAGCCTCACAGTCTTTGCTTGTCGAATGTAGAGAGGGAAGTGGAGACTGGATCTGTTCAGAAGTGAGATGAGCTTGAGGGGACATGTGATGCCCCAAAATCTGATAAGTGTATGTGCGCTGAGTCCCACATTGGGCATATACTGGGTCGAACTGGGTTTTTATTAACAATTGCAAGGAGCCCTAATTGTAACTTGACTAGTCATTTTGGGGTATAAGCGCAGATGTGACTAGCGCTTTCCTTGGGTTGTTACAAATGGTATCAGAGCCAACCTAGTAATCCCGTGTGGGCTCGGACATATGGGCCCTAACGAGGACGTTAGGGATTTAAGTGGGGGAGATTGTGATGCCCCAAATTTTGATAAGTGTGTGTGTTTGCTGAGTCCCACATCGGGCAATTATTGGGTCGAACTGGGCTTTATTAACAATTGCAAGGAGCCTCAATTGTAACTTGACTAGTCCTTTTGGGGTATAAGCGCAGATGTGGCTAGCGCTTTCCTTGGGTTGTTACAGGACAAGCCGCATCCGTGGAGACTTGATGAGGCCTTGCAAGTGGAGCTTAGGTCCTTGGGGCCAAATGAGGCCTTTGAGGCCAAGCTTGGGTTGTAGAAACCAAATGAGGCCTTTAAGGCCTAAAAAACAAGACATGTGAATCAATTTTGTTGGCTGCTTACTTGTACAGGGGAAATAAACAATCTTGCATAAATCATACACAGTTTTTTGTTCGAGGCCGTTGGAGCCATTTGGTTCAAGGCCTTTGGAGCCATTCGGTTCAAGGCCATTGGAGCCATATTCAATGCGCTTTTGGTTACTTATTTAGCGTTTCACTTGTTTCGTATTCTTACTTATTTCATGCTCGTTCTTTTGTTTAAATTTTTTTAGCTACGCAGCTGTTCATAGGATATGCTTGGGTAGAACCATACCTATCACTTGCTAGTCATCCTGGTCCTTAGCATTTGGTAACCTCAGAGGTTGACCGAAGCCTGAGTTAAGATAGATTTAGAGCTTTCGCCTGCCAGTCTTCCTAGTCCTCAACACTTGGTAGCCTTAGAGGTTGATTGAAGCCTGAATCAAGCTAGGGTTTCTGTACTTGCCAGTCATCCTGGTTCTTAGCACTTGGTAACCTCAGAGGTTGACCAAAGCCTGAGACAAACTAGGTTTTGAGTTTCTGCTTGCCAGTCATCTTGGTCCTAAGCACTTGGTAACCTCAGAGGTTAGACCGAAGGCGAGATGCCAGTCATTTTAGTCCTTAACACTTGGTAACCTCAAAGGTTGACCAAAGCCTCAGTCAAGTTAGATTTAGAGTCTCCGCTTGCTAGTCATCCTGGACCTCAGCACTTGGTAACCTCAGAGGTTAGACCGAAGACGAGTTAAGCTAGATTTTCTATACTTGTCAGTCATCCTGGTCTTTAGCACTTAGTAACCTTAGAGGTTGATCGAAGCCCAAGTCAAGTTAGATTTAGAGTTTTCGCTTGCCAGTCATTCTGAACCTCAGCACTTGGTAACCACAGAGGTCAAACCGAAGGCGAGTCAAGCTAGATTTTCTACACTTGCCAGTCATCTTGGTCCTTAGCACTTGGTAACCTCAGGGGCTAACCGAAGCCTAAGTCAAGTTAGATTTAAAGTTTTCGCTTGCTAGTCATCCTGGACCTCAGCACTTGGTAACCTCAGAGGTTAGACCAAAGGCGAGTCAAGCTAGATTTTCTATACTTTCCAATCATCCTGGACCTCAGCACTTGGTAACCTCAGAGCTTAGACCGAAGGCGAGTCAAGCTAGATTTGGAGTTTCCACTTGCCAGTCATCTTGGTTCTCAGCACTTGGTAACCTCAGAGGTTAGACCGAAGGTGAGTAAAGCTAGATTTTCTATACTTGCCAATCATCCTGGTCCTTAGCACTTGGTAACCTTAGAGGTTGACCGAAGCCTAAGTCAAGTTAGATTTAGACTTTCCGCTTGCCAATCATCCTAGACCTCAGCACTTGGTAACATCAGAGGTTAGACCGAAGGCGAGTCAAGCTAGATTTTCTATACTTGTCAGTCATCCTGGTCTTTAGCACTTGGTAACCTTAGAGGTTGACCGAAGCCTAAGTCAAGTTAGATTTAGAGTTTCCGCTTGCCAGTCATCCTGGACCTCAGTACTTGGTAACCACAGAGGTTAGACCGAAGGCGAGTCAAGCTAGATTTTCTATACTTGTCAGTCATCCTGGTTCTTAGCACTTGGTAACCTCAGGGGTTGACTGAAGCCTAAGTCAAGTTAGATTTAAAGTTTTCACTTGCCAGTCATCCTGGACCTCAGCACTTGATAACCTCAGAGGTTAGACCGAAGGCGAGTCAAGCTAGATTTTCTATACTTGCCAGTCATCCTGGTCCTTAGCACTTGGTAACCTTAGGGGTTAACCGAAGCCTAAGTCAAGTTAGATTTAAAGTTTTCGCTTGCCAGTCATCTTGGACCTCAGCACTTGGTAACCTTAGAGGTTAGACCGAAGGCTAGTCAAGCTAGATTTTCTATACTTTCCAATCATCCTAGTCCTTAGCACTTGGTAACCTCAGGGGTTGACTGAAACCTAAGTCAAGTTAGATTTAGAGTTTCCGTTTGTCAGTCATCCTAGACCTCAGCACTTGGTAACCTCAGAGCTTAGACTGAAGGCGAGTCAAGCTAGATTTAGAGTTTCCGCTTGCTAGTCATCCTAGTTCTTAGCACTTGGTAACCTTAGAGGTTAGACCGAAGGCGAGTCAAACTAGATTTTCTATACTTGCCAATCATCCTGGTCCTTAGCACTTGGTAACCTTAGAGGTTGACCGAAACCTAAATCAAGTTAGATTTAGAGTTTCCGCTTGCCAATCATTCTGGATCTCAGCACTTGGTAACATTAGAGGTTAGACCGAAGGCGAGTCAAGCTAGATTTTCTATACTTGCCAGTCATCCTGGTCTTTAGCACTTGGTAACCTTACAGGTTGACTGAAGCCCAAGTCAAGTTAGATTTAGAGTTTCCGCTTGCCAGTCATCCTGGACCTCAGCACTTGGTAACCACAGAGGTTAGACTGAAAGCGAGTCAAGCTAGATTTTCTATACTTGCCAGTCATCCTGGTCCTTAGCACTTGGTAACCTCAGAGGTTGACCAAAGCCTAAGTCAAGTTAGATTTAAAGTTTTTACTTGCCAGTCATCCTGGACCTCAAAACTTGGTAACCTCAGAGGTTAGACCGAAGGCGAGTCCAGCTAGATTTTCTATACTTTCCAATCATCCTGGTCCTTAGCACTTGGTAACCTCAGAGGTTAGACCGAAGTCGAGTCAAGCTAGATTTTCTATACTTGCTAGTCATCCTGGTCCTTAGCACTTGGTAACCTCAGGGATTGACCGAAGCCTAAGTCAAGTTTCTTCAAGCTTTAAATCATTTCAAGTTTTAAATCCTTCAAATTCTAATTGCATTCACAACTGTGTTGGCCCTGCGAAGCATTTTCAAGAAAATAGGACAACACCAATGAAAGATGCAGTTAGATAGACAAATGAATTACTGCATTCATCAATAAAGTGATTTGTTGGCTAACACATAATCGTTAATTCCAAGCAAGTTTCCAGGCAAGTACATGTGCATTCTATAAGGCATGTTAAGTCATGTGATATGGTCCATGTTCCATATATAAACTATTATGCTATATACACAAAAAATGCATCAAAGCTTGCAAAGTAGGACTCCAAAGAAGTAGCAAATATCGTGATAGGACAAAGCAGAACACTGATTTGAACAAATGTCTTAAAGTTTAAGAGATCCAAATTTGTACTTTGCAACTAGAGTCTGATAGTCGTAATATCAATTTAAAACCTCTTGGTTATTGCAATTAATGGCAAGAGCATATTAATGCTACAACACAACTTGTTAACAATTTCTAGTTACATATTAAAATATGTTATAAGCATCAAGACTTCGGTAGACAAGATTAGACTTAATCCTTCTACCATGGAAGACACGCATCTAAAGACAAAGTCAAGTCTAGAATGTGCATAAACAATTCAAGTAGAATTTATCATTTTCTGCAGGTAATCTCATAGATTCGACATGCTAAATAAACACTTTGCATTGAATGCATGTCAATGCAAACACACATAATAACAGCTATTTGTAAAAAATATTTGCGTGGGGAGTTTTGCATAAACGGCACGTCCGTGTGTAATGAGCATGTAAGTGTTAACATGTTTGAGCAAATATAACTAGGCATTATAAAAATCACATGTATTCTCATCATCTATCATGTCATAATAATGATCGTGTTTATATAAAAATAATTGGGTGGTTAATCATTGAGAATTAATCACCTCCCACCGCAAACAAAAAAAAAATGAAAACAATTTCATTTTTATTTTCAAAGCCTTAGCAAGATTGTCGTTTAAATTCCACTATATATATATTTTAACCCTAAATATAAATACTAAGACTATGCTCTCATGCTCGTGAACACAAAACCATTGTGTAGATCATGCATTTAGAATGACATTTTATGAAACAATCATAGCAAATCACTAATTAAGGAAGTTGCATAAAAAACAAGTAAAGTTAAGAAAACTTAGCTTCGAGGCGAGGCCATAAAGGCCTTAAGGATGAATTTGGAATGTAGAAAAGCCTGTTCCGTCTCACCAATTTTTTATTTTTTAGGTGTGCCACGTGGCATGATGACGTGGTGCCCGTCAACATGGCATGTTGACTGGAGATTTAGGGCTAACATGGCGAATTCGTGGAGCGACATGTGGCGCTAGGCGTGTGCCGGCCATGCATTGGCATGTGTCGCGCACACGTAGACACGTGCTCGCGTGTGGGAGAAGCAATCGACGCCTGCAGCTGTGTTTGGTGACGATTCCGCCGGCAAACAGCAAATTGGTTGTCCAGGAGTCCGAACATGGTGCCGGATGCTCAAAACGAAGCTCGGAAGCCGCTATTATTGAGTTCAAAAGTTACGGTGGCGCGCGAACAGAGATGTCGGAGATCCCATTGGCGTGTGGGTTGGCGGAAGGCGGATCTCTCACCATGTTTCGATAGATCAGGGTACGATCTACCCCTTGACGGTGGTGGTTTCCCGAATGGAGGCTCGAAAGGTGGTGTTTTAAGCCTCGACATACACGGTGGCGCGTGGCGCACGTGAACAAAATTGCTGAGCCTCTCTCCGGTGAGTGGAGGCGCGTGCCACCTTCGATGGCGGTTTTTCCACCGTAGAAGGATAGATCGGAGGAAGATCTATCCATTGGTGGTTGTCCTTGTATGAGATGATGCCTGGAACTCCATGTTCCGAGGTTGACATGGCTAGGCTGCGCTTGGGCAGCTTTGCCGCTAATTTAAGTGGCGTGTGAGAGCACGTGGGCACTCCAATGGCGATGAATTTTTAGGGGTTTGTAGATCGAGTGACGATCTATCCATTGGTGAAAGTGGTTTCTCAATGTGACGCTTAGAAGCTCGAGTTCCAAGGCTCTCTGTGTTTGGCGGAGCTTGGATGGCCGGAAAATAGCCCTCGTTCATGCCAAAAACTCTGGGAAATGCGGTTCCCACAGATGGCGCCAATTGTAGGAGGTCAAATTACTCCAATTTATTTATAGGGTCGGAACCGCATGTTCAGGCTTTGGCATGGTTGGGGAAAAAGAGAGGAAAATAACACCAGATTGACCGATGTTCGGCAAATGGGGCCTACGTCCACTTAATCTTTTCTTACTCATTATGACCATCATTACAATAAAGTGGGGAGGCCTTTATATAGGCTACATGGGAAATAAGGAGAGAGGTACACAAGTAACTGAGCCTAACTTAAATGATTTAGGCCCTAATATACAATGGATTAGGCTTTTGAGCCCTAATATAATTTGACACCATACAAGAACTGTTAATTTTCATATGTTGCGAATGATAATTTGGACCACCAATCATGGCGATTGCAAGCTGATGATAGCTTGTACATGGTCATTCTAGTAGGTCTTTGGTTCCTGGACATTATCCTACCTAATAAAACCCCATTTAGAAACCTAATTAGCCAAAATATATACAAGCATTTTTTGTTGAGCAAATATTATCATAAATATACATGCTTTGTAGTTTGTACAACAGAATTTCTCATACTCAAATTGTACCCATTTTAATATACTAAATCATACCATAGGGTTGAAGAAAAAAGCATAGGGTTCCATACCTAGCAATGGCAGAGTCAACATTTTAATTTAATGGGAGGTAAGATTAAAAGACAATGATTAAAGTAAAATTAATTAAAAAATGTTAACTAATCTAAGGTAACAAAATAATGAGTGATTATTCAGTAATCTAGAACTATAAATCAATGCGTAGTCCCCCTCTCACATAAATGGTGGGTCCCACCACATAAATATGGGTTTCACTAATTAAATTCATGGTATGACCCATCATTCATGTGAGAGGGGGACTACGCATTTATTTGTAATCCTGGACTTTTGAATAATTTTCCCAAAATAATGAACAAATCGAATCATGATTTAATTGTTATAGAAACTGTATGGAAAAACGGTAATTAATATGGGAATCAATTTTTGGTTTTAAATGCTAAAATCCCATGTTTTTCCATTATCTCAAATAATTATAAGTATATGTTTCATAAAATTAGAAGATACGAATTGAACTTATCAATGTATTATCCTTACCAGCATATTGACATTTTTTCTTCTTCGAGAATATACCAACATATTAACTTAAAAGACATAAATATGAGAAATTTAAACATATATTTGAATACTTAGTTACTTGGCATGACATGTTTTCCTTTACGAGGAGAAACAAGGTTCAACTCCCCCATTTCTTAACTATCAAATTATCAAAGAAAAAAGAAGAAGATTAAGGTAAGAAAATAAATGAAAGTAAGAGTATTAAAAAATAATAAAAAATTAATCCACCTAGATACAAGTTCATTTATGATTTTAATTGGACTCAAAATATTCTAAGTAAGCTCATGGTTCTCTATAATTTCAAAAAATTACATAAATATAGTTAGTAAAATTATTATATTAATTTAAAAGATTAATTTATATATAACAAATTTAAACAAGTTATTTTTATACAAAAGAGTAAGTAATAAAAGTATGAGAATTGTGAGGATAAAAATTGTTTAAGACCTACAAGACATTTAGGGCTTCATTTGATGCAATAAGATAAGCACGGACCGTATTTATATGAACGGCACGGATCATATCTACTCCAGACCGGACCTTCCTAATATTGACGTGCCGTTCATACCTACAGATTCATTGAATCTCTACATTAAATGCTCATCAGTCTAGTGGTTGAAGACATTAATTATCTTACGGCGAGGTGACCTGTCTAGCAATAACCCACATGGGAATAAGCACACAAAGTCATTAATGCAGCAGGGCAGATCACGCAAGCTGGAGCAGCCAAATATCTACATGTCCCATCAAGGGATACCATCCCCTTTTGGGGAACAGGCTAATTAATTCAAAGGACAGGTGAGCTGTCTTTGGAGAGCCTATAAAAGGCAATGTTCAACCAGAAACCAGGTACGCAAAAAAAACAGATAAAAAAAGAACTACACTCTGTTGCTATTCTACTTACTCTCAAATACACTTGACTGACTTTACCATCGGAGGGTAATCAGTCCCCAACACCGGGGACCATTTTCCTTCTCACTTGATTTATACTATGCAGGAACCACTCTTTCAGTCAAAGGACGATCTTCACAACCACACCAGGAAAGGTCTTTCTTTAAAACCTATTATCCAACATTTTTTCCCGTTACAATTGGCGCCGTCTGTGGGGAAGGCCGATTCAGGAAGAGGTTACAGATCTACCGTCTGGAATGGAAGAAATGGCCGTCTCAGGAAACGAGCGAGGAGGCAACAGACTACCCACTTTCAACCAAAGGAGATTACAGTCCGAGGTGCGAGTCCCCGACGGACGGGAGGAGCGCGAAGTACGGCGCTCCCGAGGAAGGACTGAGGGAAGGCAGCGCTCGCATTCCAGAGAGCCTTCTTTCCTCGGAGACGCCAGAAAGAAAAGGAGGATCGAGGAGCTCGAAGAAGAACTCAAGCTCTTAAAAGAAGGAGATAAGAATAAAGATGAGCAACGTAGGAGCAGACAAAGCAGGAGTCATTCAGGCTCGTGTGGAAGCCCACATCCTGCTCCTAGTCGTAAGGAACGCAGCAGAGGATCAGATTACAGACGCCGAAGGAAAGTGTCTCCCAAGAGGCGAAGACATAAACGTTCTAAGACTCCTCCTCGACAAGAGCAAAATCCAATCTGGAGGAAGCTTCAACAGATTTCACACTCTCCTTTTTCAACCAGAATAGAGTGAGCAAAGTTTCCAGCTAAATTTGTTACACCTCCCCTTACAGTATACGACGGAAAGAGCGACCCGGTGGGACACTTGAGCCGCTTCCGGCAAGCGATGGCTATCCATAACTCCAATGATGCACTCATGTGCCGCGTATTCCCCTCCAGCTTAGGCGAAGTGGGTTTACGGTGGTTTGACCGTCTAGAGCACAGGTCTATTCGCTCATGAAAGGAGATGTCCGAGATTTTCACCGCAAGATTCATCACGAATACTTGGAAACCTAAGGAGATCGATTCTTTACTGGCCCTCACGATGAAAGTTGGAGAAACGTTGAAGTCATACTCAACACGGTACTGAGAGGTCTACAACGATATCGATGCATGTGATGAAGACATAGTGGTGAAGACATTCCGGTTCGGCCTGCATGAGGACAGCAAACTCAGGAAGTCCTTCACTAAAAGGCCTCCCATCAATATGGCAGAACTCATGACCCGCCTGGAACAGCATATCAGAGTTGAGGATGACCCGAAGAGTTCGGCCAAAATTGCAGAAGTGGCCCCTCTTGTTGACAGAAAGGCAGCACAACCAGAGCCCCAACCCGAGTCGTGTCGGGCCAAGAAAGCCAAAAGCTCAACAGGTACGTCTGGGACCGATATGTGCCTGGCCGTATACACAACTTTCAAAGAGCCGATCTACCGGCTCCTTCCTCTCATCAAGGATAAGCCCTACTTCAAATGGCCCCCGAAGATGCCTGGTGACCCTGCAACCAGGGAAACTAAGCCGTATTGCAACTATCATCGAGAGCGCGGGCATCTGACCGAGCATTGTCGGGCTTACAAGTACCATTTAGAACATTTGGTGAAGAATGGGCATCTCAAGCAATATGTGGACGAGTCAAAGAGTCCTCATCAAAACGTGGAAGTACCGAGGATCACTGTGAAAGCCTCAGCCCCCGTAGGAATCATTGATGTAATTCATTATGAATCAACCTGCCACAACCAAAGAGGAGAGATGAGGAGGGCGGCACATTTGCGAGAAGTATTCCAAGTTCAAGACTCGGCCCAAATGGCTCCTAGTCCCTTGAGGAAAGAATCAGTGGAGGAGATTGTTTTCAACAATCAAGACCTCGAAGGGGTGCAGCTCCCTCACTCGGACGCTTTAGTAATAACTCTGAGAATCGGGGAGTTCGATATCAAGAGAGTCCTTATAGATCCTGGCAGTTCAGTCGATATCATGTACGAGTCCCTATTTAAAGGCTTGGGCCTCGGGAAGAAAGACTTGAGCCGCACAGAAGGACCGCTCAGCGGCTTCTCCGGGGAAACAGTCGTTCCATCCGGAAAAGTGACGATCAACGTTAGGGCTGGAACGGTTTCATCCCCAACTGAGTTCTTCGTTCTGAATACTTTCTCTCCTTATAATGCTATCCTGGGAAGACCGTGGCTGCATTGAATGGGTGCGGTCCCCTCCACACTCCATCAGCGGCTGAGGTTTCCAACTCCGCAAGGCATTATGGAAATCATGGGGGACCAACTGGCGGCAAAGCAGTGCCTAGTGGCTGCAGTTAAACAAAAGGACCAACACCCTCAATGAGCAAAGGAAGGCCCCGATGGGGGCAAATAGCAATTATAGAACGGGGAGGACCGTGAAGAACGCCATCCCCAAGAAAAGTGTGTGGAGAAGCTTGTACCAATATCAATAGCTGAGGGTGAATCTCAGAGGCAGTTTCTGATAGGCGACTCTCTGTCCGAGGAGCACAAATCACAATTGTTGACCCTTCTCGACAAGTATCAAGATGTTTTCGCATGGACTCCATACGAAGCCCCCGGAGTGGATCTAGAGTTTGTCTGCCATGAACTGAATGTTTCGCCTGAGTATAAACCAGTAATCCAGAAAGCAAGAAGGACGTCACCGCAGCATGCCGAGGCCGTGCGGGAAGAAGTGGAACGGCTCTTGAAGATTGAAGCAATTCGGGAAGTCTTATACCCACAATGGCTGTCCAATACTGTCGTTGTGAAGAAGAAAAACGGAAAGTGGAGGGTCTGTGTAGATTTTACAGATCTGAATAAAGCGTGTCCAAAAGATCCTTTCCCGCTCCCAAAGATAGATCAGTTGGTGGACTCTACTGCCAGTCATGAGAGGATGAGCTTCTTAGATACCTTTCAAGGGTACCACCAGATAGCCCTGAGAAGAGAGGACCAGGAAAAGACCGCATTCATCACACCCCGAGGAGTGTTCTGCTATAAGGTGATGCCCTTTGGATTGAAGAATGTTGGGGCAACCTACCAGAGGATGGTCACTAAAATATTCTCGGAACTGCTAGGGAAGACTGTTGAAGTGTATATTGATGATATGGTTGTCAAAAGCATTAAGGGCACGAATCACGTAGAAGACTTGGAGCGGGTCTTCGGTATACTCAGAAGGCACAACTTGAAGCTCAATGCTTCGAAGTGCGCATTTGGGGTAGGCTCGGGGAAGTTTTTGGGTTTTATGGTAACTCAGCGCGGCATAGAAGCAAACCCAGACCAGATAGCAGCCATCCAGGGGTTACAGCCCCCTAAGAATGTCAGAGAAGTTCAAAGACTGACAGGCATGGCCGCCGCTCTCAACCGATTCATCTCTAAGTCAGCTGAGAAGTGCCGGCCATTCTTCGACCTGATCAAGAAGGGGAAAAGCTTTGCATGGAGCGAAGAGTCCGACCAGGCATTTGAACGACTAAAGAAATACTTGTCAGCGCCTCCATTGCTCTCCTCACCCAAAGAAGGGGAACCTCTCTATATTTATCTCGCAGTCTCAGATAAAGCGGTCAGCGTGGCAATCATACGAAATAACTCGGGAAAGCAGCGACCGGTTTATTACACTAGCAAAACCATGAATGGGGCAGAGACAAGGTACCTACCACTGGAGAAGTCGGCCCTTGCATTTTTCGTGACGGCGAAGAAGCTCCCCCACTACTTTCAAGCCCACACTATGATCATCCTAACTTCTTTGCCTTTGAAGGCCTTGTTCAGGAGTTCAGATTTCAGCGGTCGGATATCCAAATGGGGAGCCCAGCTTGGGGCATACGACGTGCGATACAAGCCCAGGACAGCAATTAAGGGACAGGTATTGGCTGACTTCATAGCTGAGTTTGCACCAGACAACGACATGCATATTGGGGGAGAGCACCCCAAGGATACTGAGCGGGACCTTGAAAAGAAAAACTGGGCGTTGTATGTTGATGGAGCGGCAAACTCCAGGGGCTCCGGCCTGGGAATAGTCCTGATTTCGCCAGAGGGAGAACTTTTGGAGCAGGCAGTCAGATTAGGCTTCGACGCCTCTAACAACGAAGTCGAATATGAAGCACTCTTGCACGGCCTCAGAGCCGCTAGGAGACTAGAAGCTGATCCCCTCACCATTCACTGTGACTCCTAGCTAATAGTCAATCAATTGACTGGTGAATACATGGCGAAAGACGAAAGGATGATAGCTTATCTTGACTTGGCTAAAAACCTTTTAAAGGGCTTCCATGAATTCAACATTGAGAGAGTAGGCCGAGAGCACAATGGGCATGCTGACTTGCTTGCCGGCTAGCATCTTCTGTGGGGCCAGATTTCAGAAGAACCATAACAGTGGAAGTGCAGGATTCACCGAGCATAGCAAGGAGTGGTCAGGCGAGCATATGTCAAATCGAGATGGGGCTTAGCTGGATGGACCCCATACTGGATTATTTATCAAAAGACATATTACCAGCAGATCAGAAAGAGGCAGCTAAGATTCGCAAGACAGCAACAAGGTACTGGATCTCCTGAGAAGGAAAATTGTACAAAAAGTCATATACGGGACCTTACCTTCTTTGTGTACATCCGGACCTGGTCCTAAACTTGCTCTACGAAATTCATGAGGGAGTATGCGGTGGTCATACTGGAGGACGTTCATTGGCCCACAGAGCAATCGGTTAAGGTTACTGGTGGCCATATATGCAGAAGGATGTGGCTCAATATGTCAGACGTTGCGAAAAGTGTCAGTTATTTGCTCCGGCCATACATAAACCGGCATCCCAGCTTAATCTCATATCTAGTCCCTGGCCATTTGCATAGTGGGGGCTAGACCTAGTCGGACCGCTACCTCGCGCAACAAGGAACAGGCAATGGTTAATCGTGGCAACAGATTATTTCACCAAGTGGGTTGAAGCGGAGCCCCTCGCACGCATTACTGATTCTGAATCAAGAAAATTCGTCTGGAAGAGCATAATAACTCGCTTTGGTATACCCAAATGCTTCGTTTTTGACAACGGCACACAGTTCGACAGCGGACCAGTCAAGAAGTACTGCTTGGATTTCGGAATTAGAAACCACTTTTCTAGTCCGGCCTACCCACAAGGAAACGGACAGGCGGAGTCATCCAATAAGATAATCCTCAACGGAATCAAGAAGAGATTAGAAGAAGCCAAGGGAAGATGGATGGAGGAGTTGCCTACCATATTATGGACGTTCAGAACAACGCCTCGAAGTTTAACAAGGGAAACCCCTTACTCTCTTACTTATGGGGTTGAGGCCGTGATTCCACTCGAAGTAGAACTCCCCACCTTGCGTTCAGAAGAGTATGATCAAGAGAATAACGAGCTCATGCTAGCCAAGGATTTAGACCTGGCTCAGGAGCGCAGAGATCTTGCCATGATCAGGCTGGCATCCTACCAGGGCGATCTAAAGAAGAGATACGGCAAAAGCGTAAGTGAACGAATCCTTGCACCAGGGGACTTGGTATTACGAAAAGTGCTAGGAAACAGGAAGGACCCTACTCAGGGCAAACAAGGAGCAAATTGGGAAGGACCCTACCAGATTGTTTCAGAAGCCGGACTGGGAGCATTCAATCTCAAAGGGATGGACGACAAACCCCTCAAACGGCCTTGGAATATAAGCAACCTGAAGAAGTTTTACCAATAGGAAGGTGAACCAAAGGGCTGTACAGATCAAAAGCTTCAATATGTTCTCCCTAATTTTTTGAAATACAAGAACTTTTGTCACATATGGTGCTAAGATATGGATCAACCGAAGCGGCACTAAAATCTTGACCACTTCCAGGTCCTCTGCCTATAAATCCCCAAGTGGTCTGGTAGAGTGTTATAAAAAAACCCTAGCCATGCTAGGTGTTTCGCCTGGAAATCCTCAAATGGTACGGCGGAACGGCATCAAAATCCTGGCCACGTCCAGGTCCTCTGCCTGTAAATCCCCAAGTGGTCTGGTAGAGTATTATCAGAAAAAACCCTAGCCATGCTAGGTGTTTCGCCTGTAAATCCTCAAATGGTACGGCGGAACGGCATCAAAATCCTGGCCACGTCCAGGTCCTCTGCCTGTAAATCCCCAAGTGGTCTGGTAGAGTATTATCAGAAAAAACCCTAGCCATGCTAGGTGTTTCGCCTGTAAATCCTCAAATGGTACGGCGGAACGGCATCAAAATCCTGGCCACGTCCAGGTCCTCTACCTATAAATCCCCAAGTGGTCTGGTAGAGTGTTATCAAAACCTTAGCCATGCTAGGTATTTCGCCTGTAAATCTTCAAATGGTATGGCGGAACGGCATCGAAGTCCTGGCAACGTCCAGGTCCCCTGCCTATGAGTCCTTCAATGGGGCAGAGCAACATCGATCCCTGATCATTACAGGTACAAAATTTACTTTACCCTCTGCCTATAAATCCTCCAATGGTGTTGAAGAACGGCAATAATACTTGGCCGTGCCAAGCACTTCGTTTATTTTCTTGCATAATATCATACATGGTATGTTAGAACGGCGATATAACTTGGCCGTGCCGAGCACTTCAGTTATTTTCTTGCTTATTATCTTACGTAGTATGTTAGAACGGCAATAAATCTTGGCCGTACTGAGTTCTTAATACATCTTCTGCTTACATGGTACGTAAGGGCGTCATTTGTCAGTAGAACGGCTTGAATCTGTGCTTACTATACCATAGTTATTTGGAACGGCACGGATCATTCATTCGTAAAGCAAAGAGTAAAGACATTCAGGTCCTTCATTCAAAAAAAATATACATACTTGAAACAAAATGTCTAAAGTTTTACAGATTTTTCTAAAAAAAAAAAACTTAAATAAAAGCATTACAAATTGTTTGGACCGGCCTCGTCCGGAGCTGCGCTTCCTCCATCAGGAGCATCTTGAAGACCGGCATCAACTGGTCCCACCGCTTCAGCTGATTCCACCTCCTCCAGATCCACCATGACAGCGCCCAGCTGAGGAGGAGGAGAGTTGAGAACCGTTTCAGGATGAGGGGGCGGAATGGCACCAGGGAAGGGTAGTTTGATCGGATTTGGTGGAAGCATAGTCTGCCCAGAGTTTAGCACGGTAATAGCATCATTCCAGGCGTCCGTGTAATACTCGTTACACACTCCAGGAAGCTGACGGCCCATCTCGTCTTGAGCCTCCTTGCTTCCACTTTCGTATACCGCTTTCTTGACTCGCTCAACCTCCAGTTCCAAAGCCCGGACTTTGTCTTCAGCTTTAGTGAGCTAGTCCAGCGCGGCATGGAGGGACTCTTCAGCTTCTACCCTCTTAGCATCTGCAGCGTCAGCTAATTTTTTGGCCTCCGTTGCCATTTTCTTCACGTCCTGGTACTTGGTGGCTAGGACGTTAGCATGAGCAAGGTGGTCTTTGTTGGCTCGGAACCAGTCCTCCAGCTCCAAAGAAGCTTGGACCCCCTGCAGTACGGCAAAGTCATAAGCCAAAATAAAAAAAACTTACAGAAAATAAGACTTAAGTCTTTTGTTTATATACCATGAGAAGACCCCTCCTTAGGTTGTTGATGAGCTCGTCATCAGCAGCCTTTCTCCACTCCTCCATGTCTAAAGGGAGGCGGACAGCCTGACTCAGTGCGTTGGCTACTGAAGCACTCCTCGCATTGCTGACAGGGAGGATGTAATCCGCCTCTGTTACCGCATCCGTTCCCCTGTATTCCATTCGCGGGGCCCACAATGGCATAGATCCCTCCCCTGGGGATTGGACGCCGGACCGGAGAAGCGTACCAGAACGGACAACGTTTCCCAGTTGGGTAACGTGGACCGTCCTTTGAGCCCCTGAGGCCAACGGACTGGGTTGAGTAGAGCTTGCTAGTCGGCTGGGCCCGGCAGAGCTTTCCACCCTTGCCCTCTTACTTCGGGCCGGTTGAGAGGGGGCCGGCACGTTCTCAGAAGTGCCCTCGCGGCTCCGGGTTGGAAGTAAGTTTCTCAAATTTATTCCAGACATGTCAGGCACGTCCACGTCAAGCAATTCCCGGACGTCTCTTGCAGGCAAAGCTAGGTTGGCCGGGTTAGCTCGAGCGGCCTGGATGTCTTTCACCAACCTGCAGGCCAAAAAAGATTTTGTCTGAGCCACGTAGCGAAGCAACAAAGGAGCGAAGCGTGGCTGTGCGTTATCGTCCGTGCAGAGCTCACTCTCCCAGGCCTCACGAAGGTTGTTGATGTTTATTAGACTTTTACGAGGATTCCTCCTTCGAGGATATGCACGGATAAAAAGAAAAGGTCAATATCAAATCACTATCTGTCCGTGCAGGAGACCTTAGTACAAAATAACATTAGTCAGGAATGGACCTGAAACCCCATCTCTTGTGGGGCACTTATGTCCGAGTAAAAACCACTCTCCGGACACTATTAAGTAGTCCTCGTCAAAACCACGATTGGTGTCCGGCAAGCCGTTCACCAATGTGAAGTCAACGTCTCTAGGGCGGAGTGAGTATGCTTCAGTTTTTGTGTTGTGGTGAAGGATGTAGGTCCGGAGTATATCGTGTATACCGAGTTCTAGGCCTAGCCTTCTATTCAACTCTACCGTACCCATCACTATCCTAAAAACGTTCGGATTTACTTGAGAAGGGGATAATCGCAAATAATCAAGAAAGTCCGCCAACAAGGGATTCATGGGAAAACGGATCCCCCCTTCCACAATTGCCACCACAGGGATGAGAAGGTCTCCTGTGGCGGGATTAAGTGCATCAGACCAATGCACATACCTCAACCCCACGTCGTTTGGAATCTCATACACATGCCGGAACACCGCCATAGCCTCCGGCGTGTTCACGAAACGGCACAATTTGCCCCCTTTCACTTTTTTCTTCCTACCCATTGCCTAAAACCTAATCCCCAGAAAAAGACAAAAAAGAAAGTAAAGAGAAGTTGTGAGGAGGACGACTTACAGGTGGAAGCACAGACAATACAGGGGCGATGAAGGGACGAGATAAATAGGAAACTCAAGAGCGCAAGGGCTTGTGCGTATGAGAGGTGAACAAAAATATCAGAAGAAAAAGAAACGGTACTTATAGGCAAAAGATGGAAAGCGTGTGAGGGAAGCCACATTAAGGGGCCCCATCATGATCTCGTGAAGAGTGCGACGGCTCGAGAACTGCCATGACGTCACAATTTAACAACTCACGATATCCCAGGATCATCATTATAAAAACACGGAACACGGAACACGAGGGGTCGCACGAATTGGGATCGTTGGCACGGTTGGCGGGATATGATACGGACAACCACAGCCTGTCCCACACTAGTTAGCACTGTGAAGGACGGACTGAGGGGCTATTGTGAGGATAAAAATTGCTTAAGACCTACAAGACATTTAGGGCTTCATTTGATGCAATAAGATAAGCACAGACCGTATTTATATGAATGGCACGGATCATATCTACTCCAGACCGGACCTTCCTAATATTGACGTGCCGTTCATACCTACAGATTCATTGAATCTCTACATTAAATGCTCATCAGTCTAGTGGTTGAAGACATTAATTATTTTACGGCGAGGTGACCTGTCTGGCAATAACCCACGTGGGAATAAGCACACAAAGTCATTAATGCAGCAGGGCAGATCACGCAAGCTGGAGCAGCCAAATATCTACATGTCCCATCAAGGGATACCATCCCCTTTTGGGGAACATGCTAATTAATTCAAAGGACAGCTGAGCTGTCTTTGGGGAGCCTATAAAAGGCAATGTTCAACCAGAAACCAGGTACGCAAAAAAAAAAAAAAAAAAAAGCCAACTACACTCTGTTGCTATTCTACTTACTCTCAAATATACTTGACTGACTTTACCATCGGAGGGTAATCAGTCCCCAACACTGGGGACCATTTTCCTTCTCACTTGATTTATACTGTGCAGGAACCACTCTTTCAGTCAAAGGATGATCTTCACAACCACACCAGGAAAGGTCTTTCTTTAAAACCTATTATCCAACATTTTTTCCCGTTACAAGAATATATCAGAAAATTTTCAAAAAGTTCTATAATATTTAGTCTTGATTTCTTTAAAGAAACATCCATCTATTGTTTTTAGACTATAGTCTGATGTTTTGAAGGGAAACAAGCACAGAATGCACCAAGATTCAAGAAATTCTTGATATCTATGTGAATGCATGAGGACAACAAGTGAATCGAGACAAAACAACATTGTTCTTTAGTACGAATACAATTCCCGACACTCAAAAAAAAAAATTAAAGAACATCTTGGGGGTGCCAATCAAAAGACAACATGGGAAGTATTTGGGTCTCCCATCCTTAGTGAGGTGTGGAAAAAATCATAGTTTTGCTCATATCAAAGATAAAGTGTGGCACAAACTACATGACTGGAAGGAAAAACTATTATCCCAGCCTAATAAGGAAGTGCTTATAAAGGTTGTAGTGCAAGCCATACCAAACTACTCCATGAGTTGTTTCAGATTATCGGCAGGCTTATGTTGAGAGATTGAAGGGATGATTTGCAGCCACACTGTAGATAAGAGAAAAGTGTATTGGATCCACTAGAATTGATTGTGTTAAACGAAGGAGAATGGAGGGATGTTTTTTTAGAGAGATGACAAAATTTAATGAGGCCTTGTTGGCTAAACAAGTGTGGCGCCTTCACACTAACGGGTTCTATATACTCTATAAGGTCTTTAGCCCAAAATGTTTTCCACATGGAAGCCTCCTCCACTGCTAAAGGTTCTTACACTTGGCACAACATTTTGCATGCAAAGGAATTCATTAAAAAAAGGCTCAACTTGGCGTATAGGAGACTACAACACAATTCACATTGGGGGGGGGGGGGGGAATTGGATACCAAACCCAGGTAACCAGAAGGTTGTCTCTATATGCTTGGGTTTTCACCACAATGCCACTATCAATACATTGTTCATACCAAGAATGACGACCTCATTGACAATATATTTCTTCCTTTCAAGGTTGAGTTAATCAAAGGCATCTCGTTAAGTGCCAGAAATCCCTAGGACCGATTAATTTAGAATAAGGGCTCCACTACTCTATCCTTACCGATTTGCTCCAACTTAGATCATTCGAGAAGACCATCGCGACATGTTTGGAATCTTCATGTTTGAATAAGGTGAAACACTTCCATTGGAAATCTTACAACAATGAGTTACCTACAAACTAGAACTTGAGTAGGCGTTTCAGCATTCAAGCGTTACCTTGTGTAAGTTTATGACTGATCAGGAGGAAGATGTCGAGCATGCCTTATGGCAATGTGAAGTGATAAAACAAGTCTAACATGATGACTTATTATTTCTGCTTGTCAAGAATATGGGACTAAGCCAATTCATTGATGTAGTGGAGTAGGTTTTTGAGTTGTCAACGGTTCGTATAGTGTCGAAGGAACAAGGAATGGTCCCAGCACAGCACAGAGTGTCATTTCAAAAGGTGATGGCATGAGCTAAAGATCTACTTTTAGAGTGTACCAAAAGTGGCACCCTAATGCCAAGGTTATCATGGCAGCATTTAACCACGACATCTTGATCGTACATGTATTCTAAAGGGAAAAAGAGTTGTAGCTGTATGATATTTGAAGACATTCCCACTATTTCAAGGGGTAGTAAGGTAAAATCCAAAGCCAATGGCTAGAATGTTGTGCAAGCCTGAACAAAACAAAAAACCACCCGACACTGGCTTATCTTGGCAATAACGGCATACTTATAATTAGACAAGAAATTCAAAGACTTTGCATGATACAACTGAAAGAAAACAGAAAATGCAGAAGAACAGAGAATAGAGAGTATAAGAGAAAGGGTTTTAGAGAAGAAAGAAATAGGTTCTACTTGATTAATATGAGGAAACTATTCCTCTATTTAGGGTGGGTTTGGGTTAGTTGTTTGAAAAAGTGCGTTTTTTAAAACGTGCGGTTTTAAAATCACGATTTTGAAAACACGATTTTGAAAATCACAATTAAACGTTTGGCAAAACTAATGAAAAAGTGTTGTTTCTTTCAATTGAGCGGTTGGTTAATTTTAATTTAAAACTGCTGTTTCGGGTATAAATGACCAAAAAGGACTTGACTATACTGTTAAGTTATAGTGCAATTTTTCAAATGCTTACAAATTGTAACAATAATAACAATATTTTGTTGCTAAATATAAAAATGATAATAATAATAATATACTAAAAATGATAATAATAATTTTAGTACTAAACTAATATTTTCGGTGCAAATGATCAAAAAGGACTTAACAATATTATTAAGGTTATCTTGCTATCTTTCTAATGTAATCATTGTTAAAAAAATATATTAATTAAGCATTTGGATAATATTTTATTAAAATAATTGTTTTAGATGCAAATTAAGGTCAAACTATAAACCCAACCAATATATAAAAGACTTAACAATAATAAATCCAATGAACTATCATCACTAGCCATATGAAACGTAATATGTAACTTGTAGATATAAAAGAAATAAAAAAAACTAAACATTGTGGAGAATGAAACAAGCCCAGCTTTCACCTGACCAAAAATAAAACAAAAGGAAGAAAAAAGAAAAGTAAGTTATAACGTGTAAAGCTTTCACCTGACAAGTAATAAAACAAAAAGAATGAAAAAAAAAGTAAGTTTATAACGTGTAAAAGATGAAACAAGCCCAGCTTTCACCTGACAAGTAATAAAACAAATGGAAGAAAAAGAAAAGTAAGTTGTAACGTGTAAAAGACTAAAAAAAAAGGGGATGAAATGACTGGTCTGATGCCTTGAATAAAACAAAAGGCAGTCATGTGGGTACACAAGAAAAAAATATCTTTTAGTAAAATGGTCATCTGGGTAAACAAAAAGCAGTCATACAGAGTACTCACTTTGCTCTTCTTCAAGCTAGAAATCTAACCATTAACAAGATAAATAAGAAAGAAAAATGATCAGATGATTCTGCCGTCTTCTTCAAGCTCATCGTCGATCTGGGTACTTTGCTCTTCTTCTTGCTGGTTTGTCCCTTCCTTCCTTCTTTTTCTTCTTCTTCAAGCTCATAGCCGATCTACTTTTGCTCCTCTTCTTCTTCTTCTTCTTCAGCTCATTACCGATCTGGTACCTCTGCTATTTTTAAGTTTGGTTGGGGGTATTTTTGGTAAAGAACACATAAAAAATGTGTTCCGTATTTCGTCAAAATTGCTTTAAAAAGTGTGTTTTTAGAATCGGAGGGGGTAGCCTCCAGTTTGATACCGCGCGATTTAAAATCGCAAATTTTAGAAAACGCAGTGCCAAACGATTGGCTTTCTGCGTTTTCATTAAAAAACGCGCGTTTCTAGCATGAAAACGGGGGGCCAAACTCACCCTTATACATGATATAAGCATTTAACTAATCTTGATAAGCATCCAACTAATACTAACTAACACAATAGATTATTTAACTAATTACAATAAAGAGAAACTAATTGTAACATATTAAGATTAAATAATACAAGAGTGCTCATGACTCTATCATTTCCCCTCAAATTGATGGTTAGTGGAACAAACCAATAGTTTGGAACATAATCAATGAAATCTAGGAGAGGGAAGAGCTTTCGTGAAGAAATCTGCAAATTGATCATCTGTAGAGATGAACTGAAGTGAAAGGTCGCCATGAACAACTCGTTTATGAAAAAAGTGGTAGTCAACTTCAATATGTTTTGTGCAACCATGAAAGACTGGATTGGATGCTAAGGCTAAAGCGCTAGTGTTGTCACACCAAATCAGAGGAGCGGAAGGTAAATACAGTCCAAGATCACAAAGGACTTGACGAATCCAAGCAAGTTCAGTAGCACTAGTCTCAAGAGAATGATATTCGACTTCAGTTAAAGAGTGGGAAACGGTGTGTTTCTTTTTAGAGTGCCATGTAATAGGATTATTACCAAAAAAACACAACAATATCGAAAGTAGAACGCCTATCAGATGGGTCACCAGCCCAAGCAACATCTATAAAGGCAGTGAGAGCAAGAGGCCCAGGTTGGAACAAAACACCTTTATCAAGAGTACCCTTGAGATATTGTAGTATGCATTTTGCAACAACAAAATGTGTAGATGAAGGTTTGTGCATAAACTGGCAGACACGGTTAAAAACAAATGTGATATCAGGTCGAGTAAACGTAGCATACTGAAGAGCACTGACAAGGCTACGATAAGGAGTAGGGTCAGAGAAAACATCAATGCTGGGAGTAGACCATGTTGGAGTAGTTTCAATGGGTGTAGAAGCAACTTTACAATCAATCATGTGAAATTTTTTAAGTAGATCCGTGAGGTATTTGTGTTGATGAACAAAAAATCCAGCTTTCTTGTAATCAATTTGTAGTCCCAAAAAATAACGCAAATGACCTAAATCCTTGAATTCAAACATAGTAGATAATTGAGAAATAATATTGGAGATGACACTGGAGTTATTACTAGTGATGATAATATCATCCATATATAGTAATAGGTACACAGTGACAGATCCATGACGCAAGATGAACAAAGAAGCATCAACAATCGAGGCAGTAAAACCCAATGTCAATAGGTGAGTAATGAATCGTTCAAACTAAGGATGGGGGGTCTGTTTTAACCCATACAGAGATTTGTGCAATTGACAAACATGGGATGGATGTGTCAAATCAACAAAACCAAGGGGTTGGACCATAAACACATTTTCTTTTAGCAAGTTGTGGAGAAAGGCATTACTTACATCGAGTTGCCGAAGAGACCATTGATTCTAAGCAGCCAGAGATAGAATGATACAAATTGTGGGTGGTTTGACCACCAGGCTAAATGTTTCGGCAAAATCAACACCGACTTGTTGATGTAAGCCTTTGGCGATGAGATGAGCTTATACCGAGATACAGAGCCTTCGGCATTGCGTTTTATTTTGTAGAACCAGCGACATCCAATGATATTGTGATCAGAAGATGGAGGAACTTGAGACCAAGTTTTTTTCCATTGAAGGGCATCCAACTCAGAAGCCATTGTCGCACGCCACTTTTGGATTTGGGAAGCTATGGTGTAGTTAGGAGGTTCGGTTCAAAGGTAATCTGTGGTAGCGGATGTGGCAAAGGCTTTCTATTTGGAAATACCAGATTTGGAACGGGTTTTTATAGGATGAGTAGGGAGAGAGGTGACTGGATTTTCAGGTGCAGGGGCGGTGGAATTTGGGAAAGTAGAGTGCATAGGAGGAATTGTGTTTGAGGTAGGGTTAGGAGTTATTGGATCGGGTTGAGATATAGTGGGCTTAGGTTGGTTTGAATGTGATAATAAAGGAACTGGACCCAATAGTGAAGGAAGTGGGTTGGTAGCCGAAATAGGTGAAGGAGGTGTTGTAGAAATTGGGCTCGCTGAAGTAGGAGCAGGGCCCAATATTGGAGGGGTTTGATAGGGATGAAAAAAAAAAGTGTACTAAGCTAATTATTGGAATTAGAAGAAGAATTTGAAGATTGGTGACAAGATGAAGAAGAATTGAAAAAGGGAAAATGAGATTCATTGAAAGTAACATGACGAGAGATATAAATTCTAAAGATGATATGATCTAGAAAAATTTGGAATTGGAAGCATAACCAAGAAAGATACATTCTTTAGAATGTAGATGAAATTTGTGTTTGGAATAAGGACGCAACAGAGGAAAACATGCACAACCAAAGCTTTTAAAGAAAGAGTAATTTGGAGATTTAGCAAAATGTTTTTCCCAAGGTGAAGTTGAACAACGATGAAGAGATGGAAAACAATTAATAAGAAAGACGGAGGTAGAAAAGGCATAGGTCCAATATCCAAAAGGAAGAGATAATTGGGAAATTAGGGTGAAAGCCATATCAATAATATGACGATATTTGCATTCGGCAACACCGTTTTGTTGAGAGGTACGAGGACAAGTAAATTGATGTATAATACCGAAATTGGAGCAAAAATTACGAAACTCATTGTTAGTGTATTCTCCACCATAATCGGTTCGTAAAGTTTTAATGGAGCTGCCAAGATGATTTTCCATGGTTTTTTTTGAAATGTTTGAATGAAGTAAAAACTTGAGATTTGTGTTTTAAAGGGAAAAACCATGTAAATCTAGTAAAATCATCCATAAATATGACGTAATAACGATGAGCATTTATTGAATTGATAGGAACGGGACCCCAAACATCACTATGTACAATTTCTAATGGAGATTTGGTACAAGAAATTGAAGTAGAAAAAGGTAATTGGGTCGTTTTGCCCATTACAAAGTGTTTACAAAAGGTATTAGAAACTGGAAATTTATGACTAACAAAGTGATGACTTAATACATGATGTAAAACACGTGTCTGAGGATGACTAAGATGCATGTGCAAAAGATAAGTGTGAGAGATATTTGATCGAGCAGTTGATAGATTTGTTGTGTACGAGACATGAGATGCACTTGGGGAAGATGGTAAAGCATGACTAGAGCGAAAGAGATAGTTGGAGACACAAGAGTTCGAAGAAGGGAGTGTGAGACCAGTGATAGGGTAAAGTCTATCTTTACTGAAACCCTTGTAAAGTGGCTTCCTTATAAGAAGATCTTGGATCTGAAAACAATTAGCATCAAAGTAAAAAGAACAGACATTATCACGGCAGAATCGTTGTACAAAAAGAAGATTTGATTTCATTGATGGTACATGCAAAATTTTACAAAGAAGAAAAAGATAAGAAGAGGTTCGGTGTTGGAAATTACCAATATGGGAGATCGGAAGTTGATTACCATTCCCAACGGAGACATGCTGTGAATCGGTGTAGGCTTGGTTGTCAGGTATGTTGTTGAGATTAGGTGTGAAGTGATCCGTAGCCCCTGTGTCAGAAATCTAGGTGGTTTGGTTAGGATATGTGGTTGCGGCGGTAGCCATGGCAGTGAGTTTGGCCGAAGGATGTCTTCCCTGGTATGCATAATTCATCATTTGATAACAATCGATTGCGGTGTGGCCTAGCTTGTAGAAATTTGATAGGTTGGACGAGAACTAGGATTTGTAGTCCAAGATTGGGGATTTTTTGAATTTGGATTGAAATTGGTAAAGTTACCTCCATTGTTGGAATTTCCCTGATTAAAAACACCACAATTGTTGTAATTTTGAAATATTTCACCACCTCTTCCATGGATTTGATTTCGGCCTTGTCCACGGTTACCATTGAACTGAGCATTTGAGGGATTGTTGAAATTTGGCAGAGAGTTCTTGTTCGCTACCATAGCCATATGAGCAATTTCTTTGGAATTATCCATAGCACTCTTGAGAAGATCTTCCTCAGTCTTCATTAAGGTATGTAATTCTTCAAACCGTACAACTTCATTCTTAGTTAACATGGCAGAGGTGAAAGAATGAAATTCTGATGGCAAACCCTGAAGCACAATGTGAAGAATCTCTTCATCATCAATATGAACCCCTACACTTACCAATTTATTTCTGGCTTCTTTGATCTTTTGTAGGTAGTCTGTCACTATATCAGAATTCTTTTTTATGCTATTGAGTTCTCGTTTGAGATTCACAATGCTGGAATGAGAAATTGATGTGTACCTATTTACGATTATCTTCCAGATTCTAGAAGCTATTGTTTCCCCATTACTAATGATATAGCTGAAGGTGATAGTGTTGAATTGATCAATGAAAATGGTGCCTTATCTCGTGTTTTCCATTGTAGATAGAGAGGATTAATCTCTCGTGTTTCTGGTTTAGTTTGATCTAGAACGAACTTGCAAGGACATGGAGTTGGATCTTGAAGATGGTCAAGAAGAGAATAAGCATCAAGAATTCCTATGATTTGGAATTTCCACATTAGGTAATTTGCGTGATCAAGTTTCACTGTGACATAGTTTGAGATATTTGACAGAAGAAAAATGGGTGTTTGAGTATTGGCTTGTGTGTTTACAGAAGGAGGAGTAGTAGTCATGGTGAGCAATGGATCTTTGCTACTCTGATACCATGAAAGGAAACAGAAAAAATGTAGAAGAATAGAGAATAGAGAGAATAAGAGAAAGAGTTTTAGAGAATAATGAAATAGGTTCTGCTTGATTAATATGAGGAAACTATTCCTCTATTTATACAGGATATGAGAATTGTAACTAATCTTGATAAGCATCCAACTAATACTAACTAACACAACATATTCTTTAACTAATTACAGCAGAGAGAAACTAATTGTAACAGATTGAGATTAAATAATACAAGAGTGCTCATGACTCTATCAACAACAAGGCTTGGATGCACATAGAGACAAAAAAGAGGTAGTGGAGCTCGCCATTGCAAGTTACCCTCTTTGGCTTAGCTTGCTGGCATCCAAACAAAAGGTACTAAGCCTTTGGTATTATGTGAAGCCCCACCACTACCTGACCCTATGTCAATTAAGCATACATTTGCATGGCACAACAATACAACACCATTTGTAACTAATTTTGTCATGTATTTTTATCCAATAACATAGTGACACTTGTAAGAAGGGCTCTCTTTCTCCTTGGCCTATAAAAGGGTGGGAAGCCCTTCACACACACACGAAAAGAAGATAGCTATAGAGCACTAGGAAGCCTTAGTGTTCATCTTGTAATCCTCACCATTTAAACGAACTAGTGCAATATCTTAAAGTTGAATTTCCTCTACTTCTCCCGTGGTTTTCTGATATTGCAAGAGAGTTTCCATGTAAAATCACTTGTCCCACTTTTATTCTCTTAAACATTATCCATTTTCCATCAACTCGCTGTTGACCCGTTATTGGTGGCACCTAGTGCACGATTAGTTATTGTGAATCACTAGACTTTGTGTTTTAGGGTAATTGGTATGTACATAGAGCTATCTGCTCCCTAAGCCCAAACACCAACAGCTCAAGCAGTAGATGAGTGGAGTCCACTAGGAGATGATGCAAATAAGGAAAACTCTGATGGTGCTCAATTTAAGGAGTGAAAAACAACAAGTATTAGTGTGGTGATCCGCACACAAACAATATCCAATTAGTTGCAGGGGCACTAAAGATCCCTCATCGTCAACGCCATGCAAACGATAGAGCCCTATTCCACACATTACGGTAACATGATCGAAGACTCAAAGGCATTGATGAAGAATGTAATGTGTGGCACTTGGTTATTCAAACTTGGAGACAAAACAACGTTGTCAACCATGCATTAGCTAGGGAAGCTTAGGAAATAGAGGATTTATGTATTTGGAGGAAAAATTTTACAGAGAAGTTTTTATCTCTTGTAACCAAAGACGTTTTTTTTTACAAAGTACCTTATCTCAGAGAAAGCAAAAAAAAAAAAAAAAAAAAAAAAAAAAAAAAAAAAAAAATATAATGCTTAACAATGCTTTCTTTTGCCTACTGCAGAATATCCAAATGGTTTATTAGTATGGAGAATTTGAAGAAAATTATTTAGATTTTAATTTATATATATAGTTTCAAGGTGAGTATAATACAAACTGTAGTGGGTTTAATTACAGGGCTAAATGTTTCATCATAATCAAGTCCAACCTATTAGTGAAAGCCTTTGGCAACCAATATGGCTTTGTATCAAGAAACTAACCTATCTGCATTTCTCTTCACTTTGAACACCCACTTGCAGCCAACAATATTCTGAAAAGGGTTGGGAGGAACTAAAGTCCAAGTGCCCTACTTGTGTAAGCAGAGAACTCATCCTTCATGGCGTCAATCCAAGGAGTAAGAGCATTAGAAACTGAAAATAATGGAGGCTTAACATCAAGATAATTAGGTTTGGTTGAGGTTAAGGCTGCTTTCTTCTTAGAAATACTAGATTTGAGTCTAGTTTGCATGAGATGTGTATTGGTGACAGGTATAGGAGGATCGGGTGATGGGTGTAAAGGTGGAGCTTTATGTGAAATGGTGGAAGTGGGAGAAGGGTCTGTGAATGTTAAGATAGTAGGTGCAGACTCTAAAGGTATAGAAGTATGTAAATGACTGGGAGTGTGAGTGTGCTTTGGTAGAGAGGTGGGTAAAGTGCTGATTGTAGATGGGGAAGAGTGTGAGGTGTGTGGAATGGACAACAAGTGGTAAAGTAGAGAAGTGAGCTAAGCCAAGTATTAGTGGAAGGAGGTTAATCATCTGTTGATGAGAGAGATGATTGAGGTGTAGAGAAAGGAAAGGAAGTTTCATCAAACTTCACATGCCTAGTAATGATAATTTTGTTGTGTGTAAGATTCAAGGCAAAGATAGCATTTGGAGTGGGATGGCATAAGCCTAGGAAAACACACGCATGGGATCGAAACTAAAGTTTATATTTGTTATAGGGTGTTAATAAGGGATAACAGCAGCCCAAGTCTTGAAGGAGGTATAATATGGAGGAGAATTAAAGAGTACTTCCCAGGAAGATTTAAGGTGCAGAGTTTTTGTCGGTAGTCTATTGATGAGAAATATGGAAATGGCAAAAGCATAGGGCCAATAGGATAGAGGTAAGGAAGATTGAGAGATTAAAGTGAGGGTTGTTTCTAAGATATGTATGTGTTTCTTTTCCGCCACCCTATTCTATTGGGGAGTATGTGGACAAGAGGATTGATGAAAAATTCCATGTTGAGAGCTATAATATTGGAAGGCATAATCAGTGTATTCCCCCCCGCCCCCACAATCAGTTCTAATTATTTTGAGTTTGTGGTTGAGCAAGTTTTCAATTGTAGTCTTAAAGTGAATGATTGTTGAAAGAACTTTGGACTTGTGCTTTAAAGGAAAGAACCAAGTAAATTTAGAGAAATCATCTATGAAAGACACATAATATCGTGTTGCCATTTATTGAAGTAATAGGTGTTGGCCACCACACATCACTGTGAACAAGTTGAAAGGGCTTAGTGGCATGAATACAAGAATTAGAGAAAGTTAACTGTGACATCTTTCCAAAGACACAATGTTTACAAAAAGAATTGGAAATTGAAGTAGAATCTATAATATTGCAGGAAGAGATTGTAGTACTAAATGCATAATATTGGAGTGTGGATTGCCTAATCTTGAGTGCTAAGTACATCAAGAGGCTCGAGTCCCTACGGAAGCTGACTTAGTTGAAGACTGGAATGCAGACTTGAAGTGGGCTGGAAAGGTAGGATATGGATGCTTGAAAGGGTCACCATAGACAAGCCAGCTTCATTGAGGCCTTTGCAGAGGACTTTCCTCAAAGGTATGTCTTGAATAGAAAATTTAATGGAATCGAAGTGAAAACTGAAATTGTTATCTTTGTAACATTTAAAAACAAAGAGAAGATTAGATTTCATGTTAGGGACTCTAAGAGTGTGCCTAAGGTGAAAAATATGTTTGGAGGCTTTGAGTTGTGCATTACTAATGTGTGTGATAGGCAAGGTTTGACCATTACCAATTGTTACTCCATCATTTCGATTTTATTGCTTGGCTTGTTGAATGTTGGCCAAATCTGGAGTGAAGTGTTATGTGGCCCTTGTGTCAGACACCCAAGAATTAGATGTAGTTGCATTAGAGGAGAAGGCCATGGCAACAAGCTTTGTTGGTGGATGTTTGCCCTAAAATTCAAAGTTCATTCTGTGGTAGCAGTCAAGGACAGTGTGTCCCATATTATAGCAAATTTGACAAGTTGGCCTAGAGGATGATAATTGAGGATTGGGATATTGAGGTGATGATTGTGGAGAAGACAAAGAGAAACCTCCTTTGTTGTTGTCAAAGTTCCTTCTTCCTCTGCTTCCTCTGTAATTATTATATCTTCCTCCTCTCCTTCCTTTATGTGAATGAGCATTATATTGAGGAATTGAAGAAGGATGAGTACTTGTGGTAGATTTAGGACCTGAGCCAAGCATAGCTAAGTGTATAGACTCCTTTGAAGAATATGAGTTGTTGTTCTTAAGTGACTTTTCTTCAACAGTGATAAGAATATGGAGTTCTTCAAAACCAATAGGCGCATTTCGAGTCCTTATTGTTGAACAGAAAGGATAAAACTCAACAAGTAAACCATCAAGAACAATTCAATAAAGACTCCTAAAGCTTCTAACTTGCCTTTACATTCCTTGATTTTCTGCATGTAGACATTAATATTGTCACTGTGTTTCTTGATGCTATTTTGATCTTGTTCGAGACTGAGAATGTTGGATCTTGAAAAGGAAGTGAAGCGCTTCTCCAAGGTATCCCATACTTCTTTAGAAGATTTCTGACCAATTATAAGAGCCATAGAGTGTCACTGATCATGGAGATCAAGGCCTGATACTTGTTGTCCCAATGAAGGAATTTTGGATTCATCATAGATGTAACAACACCATTAATGTCTATGAGATGCATCTCTGGGTAAGGAAAGGAACCATCAACTACATCAAGAAGTTTGTAGGCTTTGAGAGTGGAAGTAATCTGGAACTTCCATAGCATGTAGTTGTTTTGATCGAGTTTAATTGAAACCAGGTTAGCGATATTGTTGGAAAGTAGAATCATATAGGGGCGTTTGTATTGTTACTCATATTTTTTTGAGAGAATGAAGATTAAGAGGAAGAAAAGAGAGTTTAAGAAGAAGAAGAATTAGGGGAAAGAGAAAAATGTAGTCATGGCTGTATCGGCCATGGCTCTGATACCATGAAAAGAAGAGGTTTTAGAGATAGAATTCTAGAGAGAGAATGAGAAAAATCTTGTATTTCATTGATTGAAGGAATTGTACAGTACAAACTCATATTGATAATTACAATTATCTAACTAACACTAAAAACCAAAGCTAACAGCTTTCTAACAAAATATAACAAACTCTTAATCAGATATTAAACACATGCAAGACACGTGTTGTCTGGTACACGTGTGTTGATAGAGTAGAGAACAATAGCTTGAGTTGTTTTGCTCACTGAGGTGTGCGTTTAGGGGTTTGATTGAAATCCCCAAATCTCATACTCTTAGGCTGCGTTTGGATCCTCTACTTTGAGAATGCATTATAGAAAATGCATTCTTTAGAATGCATTTTGCTGAAAATAGTGTGTTTGGTAAAATACTGAAACTTTTGCTAAGAAATGATTATATTGAATAGAATTGTGTTTGGTTGGTATTTTAGAGAATGCATTTTTCCTATTATTAGGATATATTACGTAATTAACAATTTGTTTTATTTTCCCCACCACACACGTACCTGCCCCCTCACCCACATAATTTTTTTTTCTTTCTTTTTCTCCTTCACAGATCACACTCATCCCCCATTTCTCTCTTCTTCTTTTTTTCTTTCTTTCTTTTCTCTTCAGGTCTCAACCCACCCTTCACATCTCTCTTTCCCCTTCTTCTTCTTCTTCTTCTTCTTTTTTTTTTTTTTTCTCTTCAGGTCTCAACATTTTTTTTTTTTGGTAATTTTGGATCTACATATTCTCTTCAGGTCTCTTTCCCCATTTTTTTTTGTTGTTGCATATATATATATATATATATATATATATATATATATATATATTTTTTTTTTCTTTTGTCTTGTGTTTTTGCTGCTTAGTTGTGATTTTGTGAATTTGTTTCATTGACTATGCTGTGTTTTTTTTAATCTGTGAAGTGTTATTTTGTTGTGATTTTTAATCTTGGATGTTACTGTGTGAAGCTAGAAAAGGAAACAAAAAAACCAATGGAAAAAAGAGAGGAAAAAAAAAAGTAGTTGGAGCATTAATTGCTCATGTTGACTAGGTCCCACTTGTTTTAGTAAAAATGAGAATTAGAAGCCAGAATCAGAATTAAAAAAAAAAAATGGATTCTGACTTCTGCTCTAGAATTGTAAATTTGGAGAATGCATTCTAAGCAAAATGCATTTTGCATTTGCTAAAATCCCAACCAAATACCTCAACTTTTTTTGAAAATGGATTTTAAGTATAGAAATCCGAAAAAACCCTTTTGAGTAGAGGATCCAAACACCACCTTACACAATGATGATACTACAACTAGTATACATTGATTACCATACTCCAAGTACAACTGTAAATTATAAAGCTAAGTTCTTTCCCTAATTATATTTTATTGCTACAAACAAGAAATCCAAGTACACACTTTTAGTTTTCTTATTCAAAATTGTTTTAGAAGACGTACCAAAAGTTGCTTGATTTCTATCCGAGAGGGCATGGCCGCATGGCTACTGATATTTGGTGTTATTAAGATGTGTAAGTTCTACATTCATCACATTTGCGGATTTGTTAAGATCAATTATGGATTGCCACTTCAGTGTATGTATTAAAATCATCTTTCAATGATGACAACTAAAAAGCTCCTACCTTCATGTAATTGAAGATTGTTTATATATATATATATATATACAGTATTGAGCTTAGAATATTCGCTTCAGTAAATGTTTTTCAAAAAAAGCAAATTAAAGTAACAACTAATTGTACAAAGTTATGGACTCATCACTCTTTCAAGGGTCCATCAGGAGTAAAGACTATACGGAATATTATGTGTATGTAATTCACATCTTGGATATACAGAAAATCCTCATAAATGATTCTGATTGTCATTTTCTTACTTATAGTATAACACTAAAGGTGAGGGTACAAAAGCAGCCTCACTAAAATTGTGTAAAAAGTTTTATACGTCAGTTGAGTAACTTTTTATGAGATTGACTCCTAATAGCCCATATGCATGTTGGACACTCGTTGTGGCTATATTAATGTTATTGGACCACATGAAGTACTATTTAGTTAAAAAGGGCTGTGAAGTGTGAAATGTCAGAAATTAATTGTCATTTAGTTAAAACTTAAACACAAGCACTGTAATTGTTAGTTTATGCACATGCATACTCTTTTATATATATATATATATATATGTAAAACTTTGTTAGTTACTTAAATGTGTATACGTAACATGATCAATTCTCATAAATCTCAAGCACCAGCTCCTTCATTTTAAGTCACTTCTACACATCTCTCTCTCTCTCTGCTAAAATGGTACAATCTAAGAAGTTCAGAGGTGTCAGGCAACGCCACTGGGGCTCATGGGTCGCTGAGATTCGCCATCCATTACTGTATTATTCTCCACAAACTCTTGCTATATAACACACAGCTTCATAATTTCACATTCTTTTCTTTTATTTTTCTTTCCTCTTCCAACTATTATATACTATAGTTTGTTGTACTTTTACACTTTTCTTCCATTAATCTGAAATATCGGATATACTATGAATAAGTACAGCATTATTATAGGCTTATATAATTTCTGCTACTTTCAACAAATCCGTACTAGCTTGATCAATTCATTTATGTGTGTCTATGTATGAACTTTTGTGTTGCTTGTAGGAAAAGAAGGGTGTGGCTTGGGACGTTTGAAACTGCAGAAGAAGCAGCGCGAGCCTATGATGAGGCAGCCATTTTGATGAGTGGTCGTAACGCCAAAACAAACTTCCCAGTCGTCACAAATCAAATGAGCAATGACAACAACAATATCTCCAATACATCTTCATCCAATGCACTTTCTAAAATCCTTAGTGCAAAGCTTCGCAAGTGTTGCAAATTCCCATCACCTTCTCTCACTTGCTTGAGGCTTGACACAGAGAATTCCCACATTGGAGTTTGGCAAAAACGTGCAGGGACTCATTCTGATTCCAATTGGGTGATGATGGTTGAGCTAGGAGAGAAAAATGTTGGACAAGTAGAGGTGCCTGCAGAGAAAAACTTGGCTGTATCAAACACAGCGGAAATGGAGGGGCGGCCGCGGCCGGAAGTTGGAGATGGGATAAATGAGGAGGAGAGGGTTGCATTGCAGATGATTGAAGAACACCTCAATAGAAATTAAGCTACTACTACTTTTAACTTAATTCACATGGGGCTCACCAAAGGCATGGGTGGCTTCCATGTGCTCAGCTTTGTGTTTGTTTGTTTAAAATAGAGGTTTGTTGTTTGAGATCCTAAGGAGGAGGTTATAAGTCTTGCCCTACATATGTTTATTTACACCTCCATAGATTTAAGTCGTTTTGTCTTTCTAGGAACTAGGGAGTATTTAGTTACTATAGAAATTTACTAGTGGTATTTTATGTAGCAACAAATTTAAATAAATAATTTGGCTTTTTTTTAGTGGGGGTTTTCTTTGGCCTATTAATTTTTAATTTGAATTCTATTACGTCCGCTACTACAATCCATCTATATCTTCTGTTGTTTGCATGCGTAGATTTGTATGAGCTTTTAGTAAAACTGTTCGGTTTGCATATCACCACTACTCATGAGCCACTAGATGAAGCTCATTAAGATTTTGTTATCACAGACCAAGAGGGTTTTTGGATATATGATTTGGAATTATTTTGATCACCTAAAAAAATATATATATATATTTATCTTGTGGAAGCATGCACCAGTAATTAGGTATCAAACCTCTTTTTTCTTTTTTACCTATGATGCAACAGAAAATCATAATGAAATCATTTTCATGTGCATTACTATTTTTGCCAATTTCACCGTACCAAAAATATCCAAATTAAGTTGGAAACTGTAATTATTTTCTTATATATGTGGTAAAGAATACTAGGAGTAAATGGTGGAACAAAAATTACATTAACAAAGACAAACGTTTTTAATATATGAACCATCGATCACAAGTTTACAACCAACTATAAACATCAAATCATTCATTATAATTTTCCAGACCGTGACCCTAACATTAATAATGGTTGATTATTCGTTGTTACTAACAAGTAGTTGAACAATGGATAACCATATTAATGATTCCTTGTTTGACAACATAATGGATGCCAGACACTCATAAAATTTGAGAGATTGAGAGCGAATACTCAAATTTTAGTATGTAGGATACTTTTGACAAATTTTTAAAATCACACCAGCTTATTTGCCATATGCATAGAATGGTCAATTGGTCATTTTGCTGTCATGTACACTAAATTGGGGCGAAAAAAAATAAAACATAAATTACTATAACATTGAATTTATAGTGATGTGAATGTTAATATATGTGTGTATTAAAAGATTCAAAGAGACTTTAAGTGGCTTTAATTTCCTTTTCTTTTTTTTTTCTTTAAAAATAAAATCTTGCTCAGAATTGAATTACTCGAACGAAAAGTAGACAGACTCTCAAATGAAGTTTTGTTTTGAGTGAGGTTTCAGTATTTCATGAATATAAGAATTGGTCATTATCTCATTAAATCGACATGAAGTTATCAAACAAAGAATAGTGTGAATGGCTAAGCTAGAAATTGTAATCTAAATATATACCCTGTTTATAAGAGAGAGATCGAATCCACACTCTCATTGAAAAATGATGATCAAAGAGAATGAGAGAAACACTACTAAGCCAAATGTCCAATGGATTAAACTAGTTTATGTGTATAGAAAATCCAGACACGAGCACAACACATATCCTAAAATGATCACGTGTTGGCCCAGTATCCCATCTAATACATTGGAGTCAGGGTGGCCCTGGGCAAGGGCGAGGTGGGCGATCGCCCTAGGCCTCACCTCAAAATTAGGCCTCATTTCAAAATTTTTTAAGGCCCTTATTGAAAGGACTCAATATATTTATATATACAAAAATTAAAAAGGCCCATATATTTAAAACAAGCCTTTAAATTAAGCCTAATATATAATAATTTATTTCTCTAACCCAAGTATGTATGAAAACAATTTTTGGTATTTATTTGATGTGAAGAAGCTAACTTCACTAAATTATGATAATTTGAAAAGGTATTATGTTAATCTTGAAGGTTTTTTAAAATCTGATAATTTTTTTGATCTTGATAGTATTGATTTATTTTCAAGATTTAAAAGTCTTTTTTACCAAAAGAAAAAAAGACAGCGACAAATATACTTAATTTTATCAAGGAATAGAATTGTTCTAAATGCATCTATTGCATATAGAATATTATTGACTATACTTGTTACAGTCGCATCCGTTGAAAGAAGTTTTTCAAAGTTAATATTATAAAAATCTTATTTGCGATCAACTATGTCACAAGAAAGATTAAATGGATTAGTCATATTATCTATTGAACAAGATTTGTTAGAAAATATTGAATATAAAAGTTTAATTAGTAATTTTGTAACAGAAATCGTATGTAGAGTAATTTTTCAATTTTTTTTTTTTTAAAGATAGAAGGCCTCATTTTTTTGCACCGCCCAGGTCTCATAATTCCCAGGACCAACCCTGATTGGAGTACAAGCATTAACCATCACACTGACAGTAACGACCTTGTACTTATAGGATAGCATCCTTTAGTTCATCAAATATACAATGCTGCAACATTGATGTGATTGTTGAAATTTATAATGATTCCACTACATTTTTTTAAATATTTCGCGATTCTACTGCAAATTAATAAGTGTTCCATGTGAGTTTTTCAGATTCAACATCTCTTAGAATTTAATGAGTCTCTCATCCATTCAGAAAACTAGCTGCTCTAAAAAGGCATCATTAGATCTTTCAAGCCTTGAATGGAAATTACTGGATTTTGGAGTATCAAAGCCCACGTGATGGAGATTCGTTAGGCTCTTGGCCAAGGCATTTGTATGTGTAACAAGATCATAAAAGGTCCATTGACTTGGAGTAGTGGGGACTGCCTATGTATAGGTTGGTTGATCATCAATTCTTCATTTCCATTCATTTGCAGCTTTACTGCTAGAGGAAGCTATTGTTAGTATTTTACCTTATGATATTTTATTTTTATCTTTGGCCAAATAATATAATAACCCTATGTGGAAACTATCATAGGCTTGCAGGTTGTAATTTTTCACATCTTTATGGGATTCACACATGACAATTGAGACGCCAAAGTACTGCACTTGAATCACAAGATTCCATCTTCTACTTGGAATTGCTCAGAAATCAATTAGTATTATTTAGTTGAAAAAAACAAACAAACAAACAGTGGCATTTAATGGACATTCAATTCAATTAGTTATGAACGTGCAATAGTGGTGTACTACACCTACATCTCATTAACTTTTGTTGACACAGCAGGTCAGATCATATAATATGTTAACATTTTCAGTTTCAAAATGGTTCATATTATCTCATGGAAATAAAGTGTTAATCATGTAATTTTCAATTAGAGCACTTATATCATTGGCATTAATAGACTGAAATGATTTTTAGGATCTTTAGAAGACTTTTAATTGAATAACCCACATTTATTACTCCCTATATTTGTCGGGCTTCAAATTTCAGTTTACAGCGGTATGGCTTAGATTTATGAAGTTCTGCAACCCACCATAGTGAGAGATATAATATTTCGTACATTCTACTTCTTTGTGAATTGTGAGATTACTGCGTTTGTGCGCTATAGGGTGAAAACCATTAGCCTTTTAGTTTTAGATTCTAGGTTGGCGGAAAATTTCAGTGATGCTATCAATTTTACTATATGAGGTTTATAAATTAATATGGTATTAAATATGATAATGGATTTCAAAACATATTAAATGAATATTTCAGTTTTTCTTTTTCTTGGTGATATATCATTTTGTTAGATTAAAATCCTTTAAAGTTCTTAGAATACTCTATTACATAGAATTCTTTTAATAACTTTTCTTTTAAAATAAAATGGTTTAAATTATACCATGTCACCAATTCACTAACAGAACCTCAAAAATAATGGATTTTAAATACAACTAAGTAAGAAGTTGAATAATTAAGAGAGAGATATCATCCGAAAAAATATGTTGAATGAGAATGAGAGAGAAGGGTGAGTGGGAGGCAAAAATACCAAGCTCCTTGTTCATCTCTAGCTTCCACCTACGGGTGGCAAAATTTACTAAAACTATTAACCTACCCATACTCACCCACTTATTACCCCCAAACCAACTTATTTAATAAATAGGTTGAATGAGTATTAACCCAATCAGACCGTTAAGATGAGTACTAAATAAGTTTTAATTGGATTACTTATTAAGTACACAAAAAATTACATAAAATTTACCCAAACTCATATTTATATACATACATAATTGGTATTCTAGTTAGTTTTAGGTTTAAACCCCCAATTTAGTTAAGTCCAATACATTATATCTTGACATAATAGGAATTAGGATGTCAACACAGTCACTCAACAGACATGGAAATTAGAGCTTTATGGAGCACAAGAATGTAGAAGCAGAGAAGATCTGAAAAGGGTTAAACAAGAAAATCCTTATAGCCGTAAAGGGTGGAGGGTGAGCGAAGCGGATGAACCCTTTAGTCTTCTCCTTGGATCTTTTTCCTCCATCTGATTTCTTTAGAAACACCATTAATTTAACAACGTTAATGTTATGTTAAGAAGTTATTTTTAAAAATTATTATTTTAAAGATTTTCTTAGTGGATTGATGACATGGTATTATCTGACCCTTTATTTTAAAAGAAATATCAAGATTAAAGAAACTTTATGTGATAAAGTGCCCTAGAAACAATAGAAGATCTTGATCCTTA
Organism: Fagus sylvatica; assembly: GCA_907173295.1. NCBI lineage: Eukaryota > Viridiplantae > Streptophyta > Magnoliopsida > Fagales > Fagaceae > Fagus > Fagus sylvatica. The sequence goes on along the minus strand of OU015766.1, from coordinate 8,017,434 downwards.
TTTGTAAAGCTAAGTGGAAAAATTTGTAGTATCCCTAATGCCACATTTATAAGTAATCATAACTATACAACTTTTTTTCATAATTTATTTATCTGGTAGGTTGTGGTCTGAGCAACATCACTTTCCCGTACATGCATCAACTGATGTGATTTTTATGTAGCACCAATTACAACATATCATGTCAACAACCGTTAATAATAAATAAATAAATAAATGTTAGTAAAAAAAAAAAATTAACTACAAATCAGTTTGGAGTCCAAGGCTATAAACCAACTATGTGGCAACTCATAAGATCATCCACATATATTATTTAAATAAGTCACATAACTCATTAAATAGGTCATGTAACTAAAAATACATTAGGAAGATCTTATGAGTTGTCACATAATTGGTTTGTAACCTTAGGCTTCAAACTGATTTGTAGCTAAACTATATCCAAAAAAGAATGATGAAATATTTAGTATCCAGTAATGCTTCAGTTATAAAGTTTTTCACATTTTCACATCATTGTCTACATGATAAATTGTTATTGATTTTCACATAGATCATCCACTACTAACACCACTTTATATTGCTTACTATTTTCAATTTGTCACTATTGTGAAAATGTTGTAAACTTAGCTCTATAGCTTTTATTTCTAGACTTAATTGTATATTTATATGTACAAGGTTGCGTAGATTTAATGACTTATTCTTGTGTAGGAGGCTAGGGGCCTTTGGGATCCAAGAATGACATAGTAAAAGCCTTCTCAATTAGGCTTTCTATAGAATTACTGTTTAGAGGCGGAGCAATGAATATGGAAGCATTATTTAGAGTATTATTATCTAATAATGAATATTGTTTCATTGTGGTAACAAGGCTAAACAATAATTATGTCAGAGGATCATTTATCAAGGAAGGTTTTAAATCATATCAAAGGAATTGGTCCAGAACGCAGTAGGACAAAAGCGCAAATAAGTGGTTTAAGGCACATTATAGGCTTATAGCTGTGGTTGCTAACATTAAAATCAAATTTGGGTTATCTGTCAACCCTCCTACAAAAATACAAAATCGAACTATTGATTGATCAGTACTAGATGGATTATCTTCTTCTTCTTCTTTTCAGAAAAAAAAAAAAAAAAAAAATCTTCTTCTTTTTTTTCTTTTTCTTTTTTAAATCTAATTTTAATCCTTATATTTTGGGTGTTTTCGTTTTGGTCCTTATATTTTTAAATGTTTTGTTTTGGTCCTTTTTATCATCTCACTTGCAAAATTTGATGAAGTGGCTCTTGGAATGCTAACATGGCGGCTGGCACACATAGCTGGTAAGATGATGTGACTACATGTTGTAGACCTGATCACACTGCATTACACATCTCCGAATTCATTTTATGAATGGATAAGTAAATAAAAAATTTCGTAAATGAGATGACGACAAAGACTAAAATGGAGCACTCTTAAAAAAACTCAAGGATTAAAATGAAACATTTAAAAACCCAAGGAGTAAAATGAAAACACCCAAAATATAGGGACTAAAAGTGATTTTTGTCGGAAAAATAAATTCCATCAAATTCAAATTTATTAACAGGAAATCGTATTTTCTTGAAGTGCTTGCACATCATACTTAGATATATACTAGGTGAAAATATTTTTTTTTTTGGTACCTAAAATTTACATAAATTTCATTTTTCATATCTAAACTTTAAAATGTTCATTTTTTGTCACTAACTATTGAAAATGTTACACATTTTGTCCTTAAACTTAAAAATAAATAAAAATATAATCATCCCCGAACTAATGAAAAGAGTTTTCTTTCCATCCTTAGTTTTTGCCCTTAAAATATTTCCTTAAAACTATTGAAAAATAAAATAAAAAATCTCTTAAAAAGTTTATGAACGAAAAAAACAAACTTTTTTAAAATTTAAGAACAAAAATAAGAAATTCATAAAATTTCTAATTTTAGGAAAAAAAAAATATATATTTTAGCCTAAATACAAACCCAAATTTCTATTTTGCAAAATTTCTAATTTTACTCCCAAAAAGTTATCACCACAGCCATGGTGGAGAAGGATGGGTTGTTATGAAAAAGAGGAAGGGAAGTAGGGGCTGTTGGATATAGAGGTATATATAAGTGTAGGTTATAATATGTGAGGATCATAATTTTATAGTAAAAGAATGAATAAGAGGTTAAAAAAAAATAATAATCAATAAAAGTGTTTTAGTGGCTTGCTCGAGTAAAGACACAGTGCCGATCGTTGGTTGTGAAAGAGGGTTGCTTGACTGTCACTCGAAAGTCGTTGGACCAAGACAATTACAAAATGTGAAAATTTTGCAAAAAAAGGTGAGGGGACAGTTTCAGTTTCTAATAGTCAATGACAACCAAGCCAATGTTTTAGAGTGGTTGCATCAACCAAAGTGGGAGATTATTGTGTATATATATATATATATATAGGTATATACAATTGTATGTTGTAATATGTGAGCAATATTACTTTGATAATAAAAGAATGAAGAGGAAGTTAAAAAAAAAAAAAAAAAAGTGTTTTAGTGGATCGCTTGAGCGAGCTCAATACTTGCTCAAGAGAAGACACAAACAATATTTTTGGATGAGAAAATAGTTTACCTAGGCCGGGATTAGGCCCCTAAAGAGGGTCGCTCAAGCGAGATAGTTACATAATGTGAGAAAAAAAGGAAAAGAAAAAAAGTGAATGCTTGTGGGCTAGTGTTCCCAACGAAGTAGGATAACTTAGCTCTGGGTCTCACCACTTTTGCCTTTTGGGTATGGGAATGCTTGGGCTTGGCCCTTCGAAGCCTGAGAGTTTCCACTCAACGGGCTTGGACCTGGTCTTGAAACTAGGATGAGTTGTACATTGACTTGATGATCTTGGACCTTCTTGGCTTGATGAGCTTGGACCTTGACTACAAACCTTGGTCGTTAACGACTATCTTTGGACCTTGTGGGTTACCTTAAATTCTTTACTCATGATGGGTCCAAGTGTTGGGTTTGGGTTCATCCATAGCAAACAAAGTACACGCAAAGGTTTTTGCAATCATGCTTTTTAATGATTGAGACTTTTCATGGAAGAATATTTCTTTCTTGTTTTTCTAAAAATGAAATTTGCTCATTAAGAAAAAAATTATAGGGGTTTAACTTTTCAAAAATACAGTTTGTTCTTTTTATAAAAATAAAATATAAAAAATAAAAGTGATGGACATTTCTTTTTAAAAAAATGAATTTTGCTGATTTTTTTGGTAAGTCACGGAGTTTATATATATATGTATAGATATCTTTTTAAAGAATGAAGTTTGTTCACTTGACAAAAATGATGGAGATTTCTTTTTAAAGAAAATGATTTATATAAAAAAAATGAAATTAGGTTTCATTTAAAAAAAAAATCCCCATGCTTTTAAAATTAAATTTGTTCATTAAAATAAAGAATGGTAAGATTCCATGAGGAAATTTTTTTTGAGGAAAAAAAATGAAGTTTGTTCATCTTGAAAAAGGATGGAAGGATGAGGGAATTTTGTTTTCTTCTTTATTCTAAAAAAAAAAAATTCACCTTAAAAATAGGTGGGGACTTTTCCATGAAGAATCTCTTAGCAATGGAGATTTGTTTTAATCGGACCAAGCTGTAGTTAAGCCCACGTACATACAAATAATGGCAATGAACAGACAAACAAGTGCTATGCTCATTATGGATTGGTTTAGCATAGTTGATAGGTTCTATGGGCTTCAATATGCAGGTGAAAGTTTGGTTCTAAGAGCGATCTCATCCCATTGGCTAAGGCGTCGTATCTCCCAACTTGTGACGCAGAAGCACCGCGTTGGTCTGAACAATAAATTTTACTCATTCTAGTGGTGGTGTGGTAGCTTCTCTTGATGGGTACACATGTCCAAATAGTGCGATCCATGACTAGAACTACCAAGGCTTCCGAGCAAGCACACATAATACTTAAGTCTAACCTTATTCCTAATGGAGTTGTCATTGTGAGGGCCATGATCCGAACCTCACAAATCAAAATAAAATGGACCTCAATGAATACTCGATGTGGACGAACATTTTAACACCCTAGATTAAGTGTTTTAACAACTAGAGTCGCTGCTACATTTTATTTAATTTGGGAAAATGAGAAAACCTTTGACAAAATAAAGAGAAAATTTGCATCATTTTATTGATATGAATAGTAATTTACAATTTACACATGAAACAAATAGGAATTATTTTGATTTGTTTCCTAATCTATTTAAATTACATTGAAAAACCTAGTTTACAACCATCAATCTAAGACCAAAGACTAAGTGACGAGATGGAAAGGTGTTAAGCACCAATCTAGCCCAACCAAAGTTGGTATTCTAGAATTAAGTGGCCAATATTCATGCATACCATCCAAGCATCCATCCAAGATTTTTTTAATATTTGAAAGAATAAAGATTTCGGACAGAGTTTAGCTACAAACCAATTTATAGCCCAGGACTACAAACCAACTATGTGACAACTCATAAGACCATTTATATGTATTATTTAAAAAAGTAACATAACTAATTAATTAGATCATTGACTAAAAGTACATGTAGATGATTTTATTAGTTGCAAAGTAGTGAATTGTAGTAAGCCGGCTACAAACCAGTTTATAACCAAACTGTGTACAAAGATCTAACATCCTAGAGTTTTAAAAATATTTTGAATATTTCTAAAATAGCATATTTGCTAAATTACATAATCACAAAAACATGTTATTAATTAGAATTTATGGAGGAGATTATACCCAGGACTTTTAGTGTTCTTCAAACCAACTATGTGACAACTCATAAGACCATTTATATGTATTATTTAAAAAAGTAACATAACTAATTAATTAGATCATATGACTAAAAGTACATGTAGATGATTTTATTAGTTGCAAAGTAGTGAATTGTAGTAAGCCGGCTACAAACCAGTTTATAACCAAACTGTGTACAAAGATCTAACATCCTAGAGTTTTAAAAATATTTTGAATATTTCTAAAATAGCATGATTTGACCTAAATTAACCCATATCATCATCCAAAAACATGTTATTAATTAGAATTTAATATGGAGGACGATTATACTGCATGCACGAACGATTATTCCTTTTAGTGTTCTTCACATTCTTTGAATATTCTTGGTGCTCTTGAGTGTTCTTGAGCTTTGAAGAATTTTCTTGAAGAAATTTAGGTAGCACTTCCCCTTTGAGAGCTTTGGTTGGAGTTCACTTCTTGAACCTAAAGAGAAACAAAGGAAACAAATTGTTGCACTCTTTCTTTTTTGAGTTTTTATAGGTAATGGGGGATAGTTAAGGTCAATAAGAGTAGAGGTGGGTAGTAAATAAGGATGGCAATGGGTCGGGTTTCGCCCCGACCCGCTACGACCCGCCCCGCTCGCCCCGTTTAAAGACCCGCCCCAAAAAAACCCGTTTACTGCTCCGTCCCGTTTGTTTCAACGGGTACCCGTTTAACCTGACCCGATGGTACCCGACGGGTACCCGACCCGACCCGACCCGACCCGATTTTTTTTATTTTTTTTAGTAATCTCAGGACTATATATAGTTTGAACTTCCTGATTATAAGTTTACTTTTTCAATCATGCAAGGAGCACATGATTGACCTTTATGAGACATTTCTGGAGTCTTAACCCCACTAAAGCAACACAAAATGAGTAGTACGTGTGCAGTAACATTACATCCTCCTCATATACTGTATTAGCAATGTGGTGAAATTTTCCAACTATTATATGGTCCCAGCATTCATGCTAGCTTGTAATTGAAAGGACCACCTGTACATCAGCATTATCCTTGTCTCATGGATGCATTCTGAATCAATTTCCATCTTTGAGCAATTGCAAGAGATCATATACATATTGATAATAAAACAACAACACAAAAACTTATGCATCTTCAAATAGACAAAACGATAGAAATTGGTTCATGTGTCTATTACAAAACCAATTTGAATATTACAGAAAATGGGCAACACTAAACCAATTCTTTGTTGCAGCAATACCATTGAAGGGCCGGTTTGCAGTTGCAAAACTCAAAACATGAAATCTGAATAAATTCAGCACTTTTACTCTAAAAAGGCCTTGCTGCTTCTTCGATGAGCACCCTATGCTCCTACTATACAATCTTTGATCCCTCAGAAGGTTTAAAACAAAGAAGAAAGAATCAAGAATCCCTCTGCTGCCTGTGGAACTACAGTCTTAGAGCCTCTCTAAATCCAATGCTGAAACTATTTTCTAGGCCCTTCTTACCAACACCTGCAGCGTTTCCTTTTCGCATCATCGCCACAAACTCATTGTAATCTATTGTTCCATCCTGCAAAATTGATAGAAACAAATGATTATAGGCATCACACTTGAAATGAATGAGCAAATTGCTAAATAGAGGATTGCTTCTCCTTGGCAGCACTTGAACCTAATACATGACCTAATTCAACCTATCGTTTTACCACTTGGGTCAAGACTCATGGGCAGGCTGAATGCAACTTACTATTCTACTCTATGTGGATGGAAAGAACGATATGCAGTGCTAGTCTTGTCAATGTTGTTTGGAACCTAATTTTAGCCTCTTATGCATCAAACTATTAACCATTGCACAAAAAAAATGTCCCACAGGCAAAAAACTACATATTTTTATTTTCCATTTCTCAACCCACCCCCAGCTCCAAATGCCTAATAACCATGGTAGGATAGCCTTAGATTGTAAAACTGATTTTCATTAGAAAAACCGTTGGTCAAATCCATTCTAGGTGCAATAACTTTGAATTAAAAATATAAATTATAACAACCATTCTAGGTGCAATTAGTAGTAAAATCATAAGAGTGGTACCTACACAAAAACTTTCAAAAAGCAACAACTCATTTCAATTAGTCCGCAAGCTCCATGGCACCACTTTCCTCCTCTTCATGATCATCATAGTCCTCAAGAATGTTTTGAATTGTGGCATCTTCTGGCATGGGATGAAGAACCTACAATAAAAAATAATAACACAACACAAAATAAACCTCATTACATATTCACAAAAGAATCAATAATACAATCATGATTTCATGAAACAAATAAAATTGCTTACCTTTAAGTTCACTCCATAACCAACTTTGTGCACACATCAATGCTTCTAAGGTTCTTGGATGAAGACGGCTACGGTGTGGACTCAACAATCTCCCACTAGTACTAAAAGCAGACTCTGATGCAACGGTTGTCACAGGAATAGCTAAAATATCTCTTGCAAGGCGTTGCAAAGTAGGATACTTCAATCCATTGTGATTCCACCAACCCAAAATATCAAATATTTCACTTCTTTTCAATACTCCTTCCTTAATATATGTATCAAACTCTTCTACAACACTCTCACTTTTTTTGTTTCTTTTATTAGTAGTATTACTAACAAAAGAATCAAATTTCCTTAACCGGTTCTGCACAAAATCATGTGAAACAATTTCCATAGAAGATGGAGGTTGAGAACAACTTGCTTCTTCATCCGAGTTTTCACTACCATACTCCGCAAGCAAGTCAAAAAAGATTTTCTTAATTTTTTCAATTTCTTCAGAACCCCGTAATACGACCATAGACCTGTTGGTAATAATATTCCATTATCTTCATTTTATACCTAGGATCTAAGATAGCTGCAATACACATTATCCCATTGACAACACTCCAATAACCATTAAATTTCTCTAACATTTTTGATGCCATAAGCTTGATCAATTCATTTGGACTTACAATCCACTCATTTAATTCCATCTTTAATTCACACAACATTGGAAAATATTCATTAGCTGTAGGGTAGGTAGTGCCAGAAAACAATTTCGTAACACTATAAAAAACCTCTAGTTTCTCACAAATGTCTTTTGCTACCTCCCAATCTCTCTCATTTGGCATGCAAGTGTATAAAGCATCAAAATGCCTCAAACGGGAAAATACATCTTTATAAATTAATGCACTTGAAAGCATCAAATAAGTAGAGTTCCAACGAGTCTTACAATCAAGTACCTAATTCCTTGGTATTTGAAATACGCAAGTGTCGACTTGATTCATCAAATTTTTGCCTTCTCTTTGGTGATGCTGTCCAAAAAAGTACACTATCCCTAATTCTCTCAATGCCATCACCAATTACAGCTAAACCATCTTGAACCACCAAATTCAATATATGAGCAGCACAACGCATGTGTAATAATGATCCACCTAAAGCAAGTGAACTAACTTCAAGCTTTTCTAACAGAATTCTCATCATAGCATCATTTGTGATACAATTATCTACAGTCACTGTTGATAACTTCCTATCAACATTCCACTCTAAAAGACAATCTAAAAGAACAGTAGAAAGGACTTCTTTTGTGTGTGGAGATGGTACATAGATAAATCTAAAACAAATCAATTAAATAATTACAACAGTAGAAAGGACTACTAGTAAACAACCAATTTTGAACTCCTATCTTGGGGTTACCAGCCTACCAAAACTTTAAAACCTCCTTTCAATTTTAATTCCACTAAAGTATATCTTTTTTTCTCTCTAAAACTTCATGCCCCTAGGAATGAGGAATGAGGAGGAAGGCAAGGGTTGGACTTTCAACCATTCAAGAGGGCTGGAGTCGTGGGATATGTTGGTATAGGGGTTACATGACATTAAAATCAAGATTTGGAGCCATAATGCAAGTTGTTGGGTAGAGTGTCAACCTGGCGGTTTAGAGTGTCAGTCAACACTCTAATTATGCCGTCAAGTGCTGGCCTGAGCAATAGAGTGTCGTCCAGCATCTAATACTAGGTTTGGCAATATCCTTTTTTGGTTTGATCCTACACATTTTGCAACATTTTACTGTAAGGGCTAGTTTTCAACCCCCTTAACGTCCCTCGTTCCTTCAATTGCCTTGGATATCATTTTAATCAAATAAAAACCCTTTTTATAAGATTTTTAATTAAACTAACATGAATCCCTTTTCTATTCATCAAATCACCCCATGTGGTTTGCGCTTAGTTGTGTTTAATTTTAAACAAATCAACATGTTACACCTATTTTATTATTAATCAATTCCATAAGGAGCCAATCATAATTCAAGAAATATAATCAAATGAGTTTAACACACATGCACCTTTACATTTAGATCTTGATTTAGTGATAATTTTAATTTGATGGTCCGATTTAAGCGTGCAACATACCGTTTTGATCGTGACAATACTAGATTTGTTTTGACGCATGACCATGATAATTTGATGACAAAAATGATAGTTTTACTCTTAAGATGTGAAAATACCATTTTACCCTAGAAATGTGATTAAATATAGTGTAGCAAATTAGGGTGTCTACATAGTGTTATTTCACTTAACAAACAAAAAAAAATATATATATATATATATATATATATATATATATATATATATATGAGTTTTTTGTTTTAGAACTTACGGAAGAGGAAATTGCATCGGGATTGACAATTATTGAAGATGAAAGATTAATATTTTTATTGCCTTGGATAGGACTATGTAGTATTATCCATGTAATTTGCATTTTATGGTATTATGCATGTAATTTGAACTTTGTAGTTGATTTTAATGTAAATTTGAACTTTCTAGGTGATTATGAATATAATTAATTTGGACTTTGTACATGATTATGAATTTATGTATGTAATTTGTATTTTGCATTTGATTACGTATGTAAGGTCGATTTTGTAGGTGATTAGGCATGTAATGTGCATTCGTATATTGTATATAATGTAATTTGTATTTGTATTTGATTAATATAAATTTATGTAATGATAGACTTTGTGGATTTAGGTGGATTTGGTCTTTAGATTATGAACTTGTATTTGAGCATTTTAAACTTATTTGTTAAAGCCCAAGCTAGTTCAATTTAAAAAAAAAAAAAAAATTGATTCGAGAAAAGGCACAAAACTACAAGCAATCTAATTGGCCAAACTTAGGGAGTTTACCAAAAGGTATCAATCAATTGGTGTTGTAACATTTTAATATTAATTTGAAATAATATTAATTTAAATTGAAAAAATTAAATGTGAAGATATGAGAGTTTCATGTGTTTAATGAGTTTAAAGTGAGGAGTTAGTGTTTTGAAAAAAAACTGAATCCCACATTGATAAGGGGAGAGAGAAAATTATATATTTATAAGTCCATGTAACTATTGTGTTAATGGGATCAGGATCCTCTAGAGTTCCTAGGATACTCTACCACATAGAGTTCTCTAAATCTTAACCATTCTTTTTATAATAAATGGTTCAGATCATGCCATGTCATCATTCCACTAATAAAATCCTTAAAATATTGATGTTAATGGATAAGTGTTAACACCTTAAGTGATAAAAAGTAAAAACCAATATTTTAAGAATTTTGTTAGTGGAATGATGACATGGCATGATCTGAACCATTTATTATAAAAAGAATGGTTAGGATTTAGAGAACTCTATATGGTAGAGTATCCTAGGAACTCTAGAGGATCCTGATCCGTGTTAATGTGTCCAAATACATTCTGAAAAAAAATCACCTAGCCATTAGTGAGTTAATAGTCACGTTTTTATTAAGGAAAAAATTTGTCATTGACTATTAGTGAGTTGTCATATTTATACACATATTTAAGGAAATAATATTCAGATATTGACTCACTAAATGGCTAGCTGTTGGACTCATTAACTCTCCCTATAACTCCTCATTTGACTATAACTCCAGTCCATCTAATTAAAAGGCTAACTAATAATAATTTGAATTTCAAATAATGGTCTTAGTAACTGACCCAACATCAGATTAATTGGTGATTAATTTTGGGCCACATCAGATTATTTGGAATTAAATTCGGGAGGCCCAATGAGCCTATAAATAGACTCCATAACCATCAGTCAAAAACACACAACACAATATACAAAAATATTGGAGCACATATTGAGAGAATTTCAGGAAAAGAAAGAGTGTTATTCTAGTGGAGCTTTGGGCTCACTCATTTGTGCAGAGTTAGGTCGGAGCCAAACAACTACTGTTGGGCTGTTGTATCCAGGAGGGGACAAGTCAAGAGAAGGTCTACTGCACCGGTCTTTGAGCTTTGCCAACCGTAGAGAGCTTAAATCTCCTTAAAGAGAGCAAGATATTCGCGTCTCAGTCCAATCTGTATTGAATTAATTTTTTAATTCCTTGTATTTTATTATAATTTTTTGTATTACTCACCAACAATTTTAAGGAGATTCAAAAGAATGGAACCTACCATTGAGAAGCCTACTAAGAGCGTTGGAGATCTCAACAAGCCCTTCCGTTCAAAGGAACCAATTTCAAGAGATGGAAAGGAAAAGTACTTTTCTATTTGAGCCTTCTCAAAGTCTCTTACGTCCTCACTGAGAGAATCCAGTCAAGCTCTCCACTGATGAAATGAGTGAAGATGAACTACGTTCCCATCAAGAAAAATAGATAAGTACAAAAAGGATGAGTATAATTGTCGTTTTTATCTTTTGAATTGTCTTGCGGATCATTTTTATGATTACTATGATACTACTTACACTTCTACAAAGAAAATTTGGAAAGCCTTACAAAGTAAGTATGATACCAAAGAAGCTGGTGCGAAGAAATACGCAGCTAGTCGCTTCTTCCGTTATCAAATGGCTGATGGAAAGTCTGTTGTGGAACAAGCTCAAGATTTCCAAATGATTGTGGCAGAAGTCAGATCCGAAGGCATCAAGATTGGGGACAATCTTATGGTAGCTAGCATTGTAGACAAGCTTCCACCATCATGGAGAGAGTTCCAAAAGTCTTTGCGCCATAAACAAAAAGAGATATCCCTAGAGACATTGATCACTCGAATCCGTGTAGAGGAGGAAGCAAGAGGTCAAGATGCACTAATGACACAAGAGGGAAATGGGCATTCCACCACTAAGGTAAATTTTATTTCTTCCAATAATAATATGCCCAAAGGTCATTTTCCAAAAAATAGTCAATTGAAGCCAAAGAAAAAAATTGTAAAGAATTATGGTAGACCTCAAGGTAGGGGAAACCCTAATCAAAAGAATAAGAACTGATGTGGATATTTTACATCTTTTTTCTAAGTATGAGAAGACGACCTTCCAGACTCCAAGAGGGACGACCTTCCAACTTCCGAAGATGAATGACGACCGTCTCTAACGCATAACCAGCAGCTCCAGCTGTCCATGAGTCACTCCTTATCCGTTACGGGAATCCAGCGAGACAGCTCACTGAGTCGACTCACCACCTACAATAGGTGTCCTCCATGAATCTAGGGAACCATCTAGGGAACCAAGCCCATGCACGTCACACAGCACTACAATCCCAACGAGTGCCGACCTTCCAGGTGAAGGGTTATTAACGCACCACGTGTCTTCAGATCCGACGGAGCCTAGAAGGCCACGTGCCGCGACCAGAAGGTATAAAAAGCATTTTCTCTCTCCTCTCCTCAAGGATGAACAGTACTTTTTCGATATAGAAATTCACACTCAAGGTTTTTCTGGGAATCAATACTGACAAAGGCATCGGAGCCTCTTTGGCCGGCCCCCAACCGGGGCCAATTCCGATCAGCTTTCATTCTTTTGCAGGTCTTCCATTCCTCGGCTCGACTGACTGCCGTCCAGTGACTTTCCAGCAACTTCAGTTCTTGGTTGGCTGTGCAACTGTTGATATGAAGATGCAAACTTTGGTCATTTCCATGGAGATGCAAATTCCAGACATCAACAGTTGGCGCCGTCTGTGGGAAAGACGACTTTTCCTCTTACAAATTGCACAGCTTGCCAAACTTCTTTCTTAGGCTTCAAAGACGAGAAACGAACGTCACTACGGTGTAGAACGTCGCCCGATCTATCGGTCCCCGGCGAAATCTTCATCATCAGAGCTTTCACGCTCTTCCACGCGCCGTCGGAAAGAATACCTTCCTTTCCACGCGCCGCCGGAGTGACGACCTTCCTATCCACGCGCAACCTGAGCCATTAGAGTCTCAAAGACCCCCTTCCAATCACCCGATCAAGCAACGAGCTCTACCATTGGACAAAAGGTTGCCCGATCTACCAAGCCTAGTCGGAATCTTCTAAACCGGAGTTGTCACGCGCTTCCACGCGCCGGCGGAGTGACGACCTTCCTTTTCACGTGTCTTCATGTGCTCGCCACGTGCCTGTATGTGCTGACACCCGTCAAGCGCACGCCAACATGCTGCAAGCACATGCCATGTGCCACGTATCATGCCCCCATGATGCCACATCAGCATCCTTGCCATGCCTGTATGTGCTGACACCCTCAAGCGCACGCCAAATGCTGCAAGCACATGCCATGTGCCACGTATCATGCCCCCATGATGCCACATCAGCATCCTTATCAGCCCTAATGGCGACGTCAACAGTGTGAGCATGGATTGTAAAAAAAAAAAAATTATGACGACCTTCCAGCCTCACCTAGAAGGAAAAGGAAGATAGATACATGGCCCTTGCAGGGACGGTCTTCCAACTTCTACAGAAAAGTGAGTCGAAGACGTAATCCTTCCAATGACGGTCTTCCAAGTTCCTTAGTGAAGTGAAGACCTTCAACAATTTTCAGGGCTTTTAGCCCCGCCTCGAAGCTATGTCTCCTCCATCCTACTCCTCTTTTACGTATTCTCTTTTCATTAGAAAGATGATAAACAATAAATTAATTGAGGCTGTTTTTAATATGTTTGTTATACACTAACAAATGGTCTAAAAGGGAAATACCCGACCTCAAATGAAATATAGAAATCACATGAATATTTCTATGCAAATACATATATGTGTTGCTTTAACCTTTGAGGATGAGAAATCCTAAAATGTTTATGTCTACATTTGGAAGGTTTGTAAGACCAGCTTAATGTCCTTGAGCTAAAGTTGGCAGTGTTGTTTTACAACACGATTTAAAGTTACATTTTCCATGTGAGAATTATAACTCTTTGCATACATACAAATAATTGAAATAAGCTTTCACATAGGACTAATTATCTCAAATGAAATTACATGTAATGTAATTGTTCAATTCGAATAGTTAATTGATGATGCAAAATCACATTGTTCATTAATTGGGATATTATCATCAATATGCTTACCTAGACGATCTATTTATCGTTTTTTCCTCCATAATTATTGCAAACCGGATTACTGCATAGATGGACGACCGTCCAACCATTATATGCAATTTTGTGTTTGACTTGATTAAAGCATGACGTCATCTTTTCTCATGCCATATTGGGCGTTATGACCCCAAAATATATATATTCTATTTGTTTATTAAGATCAGTGGTAATCTCGCAACAAAGATGAGCTCTATAAAGAAGGGCCACAAGAGAGATCAGTTCAACCACACCATGATTAAGGTTTAAGGATCTACTCCTACTATGGCTCCTATAAGCATCAAGGGCTGAGGTCTAAGGACCCACTTCTACAAGCATGTGGCTTCTATAAGCCTTTCGAAGTAGACCTATATAACAACTATGCATTCGAACACAAGGTTGGACACCTATATGACAGGTGAAATAATTTTTCCAATATGCATGTTACTTTGTGCAAATGGTGGATAACGACTGCTCAGATCTTCCAAAACTCAAGAAAACCGAGAGACAAATACTGTCATTTCTATGGGGACCAGAGCCATAGCATTGAAGATTGTTTTGCCCTCATAAAGCAGATCAAAGAGCTTATTAAGCAAGGAAGATTGCAAAGATTTTTAGTAAGGAACTGGAGAGAAGATCGTCCGCCTGTGGCTTATCACCAATGACCTCCAATAGAAGCTCGTCCTAGACTCCTAGTAGGGGAGATTCATATGATAACTGGGGGCATGGCTGCAGGAGGGACCCCCCGTTCCTCGCGAAAAGCCTATGCTCGCTAGATACACAACGTGTTGGTAACTTAGAAGACCGGCAAGATTCCTAGGTTGGAAGATCTTCCCATTACCTTTACAGAGGAAGATGCTCGCAAAGTCTTCCACCCTCATGAAGATGCATTGGTCGTCTCCCTAAAGATTGTCTGCTATTCGACAAGACGTGTCTTGATCGATAACAGCAGTCCAACGGATATCATCTATTTGACGGTCTTCCAACAAATGAAAATTGGCAAGGATCAGCTCATTGAAACCCCACTGGTCAGTTTTGCAGGGACCAGTGTTTATCTACTTGGAGTTATTTCTCTTTAAATCACAGCAGGTACCTACCCAAGACAAGTAACAAAGAAGGCTGAATTCTTAGTGGTAGACTGCCCTTCAGCCTATAATGTGATAATCGGATACCCTACTCTAGAACAAAACTTTACTAAAATTTTTAGTGGTCGCAATTGACTACTTTACCAAATGGATGGAAGGTCGTCCTCTGGCAACAATTATAGAAAAGAATGTTAAAAATTTCGTCTAGAAGGGCGTCATTTGTAGATTTGGGATCCCAAGGGTCCTGATTTCTGACAATGGGAAGTAATCCGACAACGAACCCTTTAGAGAATTATGTGGTCAGCTGGATATAAAAAACCACTACTCCTTCCCTAGTCACCTACAGGCCAACGGTCAAGTTGAAGTTACAAACCGGACCTTACTCAAACAGATTAAGACCCGGCTCGAGGGGGCAAAGAGTATATGGGTAGAAAAGCTTCCAAGTGTGCTATGGGCATACAGAACCACTGTTAGAACCCCAACAAAAGAAACTCCTTTCAAGCTAACCTTTGGCACAGAGGCCGTTATTCTCGTCGAAATAGGGTTGACCACCCTAAGGACGACCTTCCACAAAGAGGAAGAAAATTAGGGACAGCCTCGGTTGAACCTTGATCTCCTGGATGAAACAAAAAAAAAGCAACACGAAAAATTGCACTTCACCAAGGGAAAATGGCCAAGTACTACAACATCAAGGTGAAACTTCGACGTTTTAAAGTCGGTGACTAGGTCCTAAGGAAGGTTACCCAAGCAACTAAAGACCCGTCACAGGGCAAGCTAGGCCCCAATTGGGAAGGTCCTTATAAGGTCATCCAATACTACAGAAGGGGTACTTATCATTTGGAAGACCGTCATGGAAAAAAGCTTCCTCATCCCTAGAACGCTGAACATCTCAAAAAGTACTACCCTTGAGGTACACACCCCTAACTACGTTTTACATTAAAGAAGTTTGTACTATCCAAACAATATCCTTTATCGATGAAAAGAAGGCTGTCTATTTATAAATGATTGTCTAAATATGCTTGTTGTCATTCAAATATTATGAATCATCAATTAAGCAGGCATCTCTCACAGTCAGACACCCATGAGGTGCATTATCCAGTAGGGTGTCATCAAACAACATGCCCCTCGGAGGATATGTCCAGTAGGGAGTCATCGAAACAGATGTCCCTCGGAGGACAGTCAGACACCCAAGAGGTGCAATATCCAGTAGGGTGTCATTAAACAACATGCCCCTCGGAGGATATGTCCAGAAGGGAGTCATCAAAATAGATACCCCTCGGAGGACAGTCAGACACCCATGAGGTGCATTATCCAGTAGGGTGTCATTAAACAACATGCCCCTCGGAGGATATGTCCAGAAGGGAGTCATCAAAATAGATACCCCTCGGAGGACTGTCAGACACCCATGAGGTGCATTATCCAGTAGGGTGTCATCAAACAACATGCCCCTCGGAGGATATGTCCAGTAGGGAGTCATCGAAACAGATGTCCCTCGGAGGACAGTCAGACACCCAAGAGGTGCAATATCCAGTAGGGTGTCATTAAACAACATGCCCCTCGGAGGATATGTCCAGAAGGGAGTCATCAAAATAGATACCCCTCGGAGGACTGTGAGACATCCATGAGGTGCAATATTCAGTAGGGTGTCATCAAACAACATGCCCCTCGGAGGATATGTCCAGTAGGGAGTCATCAAAATAGATACCCCTCGGAGGACAGTCAGACACCCATGAGGTGCATTATCCAGTAGGGCGTCATTAAATAACGGGCCCCTCGGAGGATAGGTCCAGAAGGGAGTCATCGAAACAGATGCCCCTCGGAGGACAGTCAGACACCCATGAGGTGCAATATCCAGTAGGGCGTCATTAAACAGCGGGCCCCTCGGAGGATAGGTCTAGAAGGGCGTCATCGAAACAGATGCCCCTCGGAGGACAGTTAGACACCCACGTGGTGCATGTTATGAAAGAAGGTCGTCCAGACTCTTCCTTCCAAATTTATCAAGTCAGACACCCACGTGGTGCATGTTATGAAAGAAGGTCGTCCAGACTCTTCCTTCCAAATTTATCAAGTCAGACACCCACGTGGTGCATGTTATGAAAGAAGGTCGTCCAGACTCTTCCTTCCAAATTTATCAAGTCAGACACCCCCGCGGTGCATGTTATGAAAGAAGGTCGTCCAGACTTCTTCCTTCCGAACTTATCAATTTAAGCATCCACGTAGTGCCGTGTATGAAGGAAGGTCGTCAAGAAGATTTCTTTCGAGTTTATCAAGATTAAACAGTGCAAGAAGAATAATTCAAGGACAAAATCACAAAGACAACTAGCATATAAGTGATGGTCGAGTCACACCCCTTCCACAAGGAGTAAACATAACTCGCATCACGAAGTTTTTGTCTACAAAAGATTGAGTCACACCCCTTCCACAAGGAGTAAACATGACTCCAGTCGAGAGGTTTTTGTCTACAAAAGCATGGGTCACACCCCTTCCAGAAGGAGTAAACATGACCCCAGTCAGTACAACATTGTTTATCAAAAGAAAAGCCAACATGGCAGCGTTTGCAAACTAAGTGTATCTACAAAGACATAATTACTTAAGCTAAGACATAGAGCCTACTAAGCTTCATCACCAGCTGGCGGAGGATCAGTCTGATCGTCCACAGAAACAGCCTGGCCACCAACAGGACCAACCGCCGAGTCATCTCCTTGAGGGCCATCTGGGGTACTGGAAGGGACGTCAGACGGGGTAGCCACGCGCTCCTTCGACTGAACCACGTCTTCTCCCTCTTCATCCTCACTGCCTTCCTCCACGGCCGTTGTCTCCTCATCATCAAAAATCTTTACTATAGACCAATCCTGAGCACCCCCAAAGGCAAGAGCGGCCCTCTTCCTGAAATGTTCAAAACCGGCAACATAGTAGCGACGGGTAGCCTCTTGGAAATCTTCAGAAGCCTTGAAATCTATGACGGCCGTCTCCTTTGCATCTGAGATCTCTCCTTGAAGAGCCTCAGTCTTGTGCAACAACTCGTCACGGCCCGTCTCCAAAGCAGAAATGAGCTCGTCCTTCCTCTTGACGTCGGCTTCCAGCTGCTTTACCTGGCTCCTCAAACTCCCCTTCTCGGCCTTGAGACCCTCTGCCGCCTTCTTGTGAGCTTGAGCCTGAGCCGTAGCCTCTTCTAGATTCGCTTTAAGCTTTTTCAGTTCGCTCCCTGATGAACGAAGCCTATTACCCACTACAAACATCTGTCCTGCAGCCTGGATGTTGAGAAAAAGGTTAAAAGAAAGTAATATTCTCGCAAGTAATCGAAAAGAAAAATCATAAAGGGAGAGCCGACCTTCAATGAATCTTGAATTGACATACGGAGAAGGTCCATGTTGTCAATCAGGTCGTATACCTCCAGGTCGACCTTCTCATACATCTTGGCCACCTTGTCCATTGCCCTGGATGAGCTACTGTAAATGGTAGGGACGATATCGCCAGAAGCTGCCCCTTGTCCTTTTGATGTCACCGGGGAAGGGGGGACTTCACGATAAACATGAACCTTTTCAGGTGTCTTGACCTTGGTGGGAATGAGAGGCTTATCTTGATGACCACCTTTCTTGGAACTTTGTCCTTTCTCAATGACGACCTTCTTCCCAGACTTCGCCTTTTTGGAAAAAAGTGCACTGGCGTCAGGAAGGTCTTCCAGATTTTGTGCCACCTCCCTCAAGCGTTTACGCTCCGCCCTGGTCGTCATTCCTGCAAACATGGAAGGGAGTCAAACAAGAACCAGGCAAAGAAAAACACAAATAATTCAGAAGGAAGTCACTCACTTTGTTGGTAAGCTTTGATCGCTTTCTTCACCTCAGGACTGGGCTCAGGACCCAACGACCACTCAGCCAAAGTAAATGGTGAGAGAAGGTCGACTAGTCTCACTAGCTTTTCCTTCTGATACTCTGCGACCCTCAAAAGACGTTCTCTTAAACGGGTGGACAGAGATGGGCGGCGGAAAGCTGCAAAAAGAAGATAGACGAAATAAGTACCTGGACGACCGTCAAAATAAAAATGAAAGCAAGACAAGACGTAAGGCGTCAAGATTGCACCAGCTGTTAAAGGAATCCCCCATGTACGACGAATGCCGCAGGGGTCTTCACCTACCGCCTCGTCAGGAGAAAACTCCCAACTATCTCCACATAAAAAGAAAAACTTGGGTTTCCAGCTTCGGTTGGAGTTAGGAAGATCAGGAATAAGTCTCGGGGATCCTTTGTGACACGTAAATGCCCAAATTCCGGGTGAAGCGGGTATATATGCCAACTTATAAAGAAAGAGGAACTCGTCGACCGTCAACTCATATTCCCCGTCACTGGCCATCTTCCAAAGAACTTGAAGGCCTATAGTAATGCGCCAGGCATTCGGATTTAACTGACTAGGGACTAATCCTAGACGATGAAGAAGTTCCCTCTCAAAGGGTCTGAAAGGTAATCTCAGCCCAGCCGCTAGGTTATCTTCATAAAGGACGACGTCCTCCCCGTTAGACGAGCACGCCCACTCACCTTTATCAGGCAACCGAAGCACTATGTCCTCCGGAATTTGGTAACGTGTCCTTAACCTTTTGATATCCTTATCTACGAACTTGGAAGACACCCCCTCAGCAACAAGGGACTTGTTTGGGTCCAGACCCGAAACGGGTAAAATAGTCTCCTGGGACGAAGAATCTGACGTGGACAACTTTGAGGCCTCGGAAGACCGTCCACGACTACCAGAATATTCAGATCCAGACACCGACCCACTCTCACCCGGAGACGATGACTCCGAGGAGTCGTTCACACTCGAGGACATCAGAAACTCAACACGAGGGTTCTACAAGCAATGCAGCACTCAACCTCGCCGCAAAACCTACCGGAATAAAAATAAAAGAAACCCCTTTTTTCTTACTCCCCGACTACTCGAAAGAAAAACTAAAATGCTGGAAAAACAGAAAAGAAAGGAACAAGAAAGGAAGAAACAGACTTACCAAAGAAGGGAAAGGTCGCCGATACGGGAGCTCCCGAGAAAAACCACCGGAGTCGAGCACTCTCAAGACGGCGGAACCTCCAGCAAGTGCAAAAGAGAAAAGAAAACAAAAAAAGAACCAACTTTTTTCAAAGGGGGGGAAAATGATGAAATAAAGGGGCAGCTCTAGCATTAAAAGGGACGGTTGGGCCTTGATACGTGCGTCCAGCCCCAAGCCGACACGTGTCAGTGCAAATCGAAAACCATCCCATCTCTTTATGACCACTACGCCCGAAACAAAGGGAGCAAGAAAATTACGTCCATGACCCTGACCTTTCATATTCCGAAGGTCGTCTAGCTAGACAACCACGGAATAGGGGGGCAACTGATATGGATATTTTACATCTTTTTCCCAAGTACAGAAGGACGACCTTCCAGCGTCTAAAGAAGGACGACCTTCCAAATACCAAGATGATGACGACCATCTCTGATGTATAACCCACGTGGTGCATTTTATGAAAGAAGGTCGTCAAGAAGACTCCTGAAATTATCAAGTTAGACACCCACGTGGTGCATTTTATGAAAGAAGGTCGTTAAGAAGATTCCTTCTGAAATTATCCAGTTAGACAACCACGTGGTGCATTTTACGAAAGAAGGTCGTCAAGAAGACTCCTTCTGAATTTATTGAGGTAGACACCCACGTGGTGCATTTTATGAAAGAAGGTCGTCAAGAAGACTCCTGAAATTATCAAGTTAGACACCCACGTGGTGCATTTTATGAAAGAAGGTCATTAAGAAGATTCCTTCTGAAATTATCCAGTTAGACAACCACGTGGTGCATTTTACGAAAGAAGGTCGTCAAGAAGACTCCTTCTGAATTTATTGAGGTAGACACCCACGTGGTGCATTTTATGAAAGAAGGTCGTCAAGAAGACTCCTTCTGGATTTATCAAGTTAGACACCCACGTGGTGCATTTAAAGAAGAAGATCGTCAAGAACGCTCATCTTCTGCATGTTATCATGTTAGACACCCACGGGGTGCATTTAAATGAAAGAAGGTCGTCAAGAAGACTCCTCTTCAAAATATTATCAAGTTAGACACCCACATGGTGCATTTAAAGAAGAAGATCGTCAAGAACGCTCATCTTCTGCATGTTATCATGTTAGACACCCACGTGGTGCATTTTATGAAAGAAGGTCGTCAAGAAGACTCCTTCTGGATTTATCAAGTTAGACACCCACGTGGTGCATTTAAAGAAGAAGATCGTCAAGAACGCTCATCTTCTGCATGTTATCATGTTAGACACCCACGGGGTGCATCTAAAGAAGAAGGTCGTCAAGGACGTTCCTCTTCTGCATGTTATCATGTTAGACACCCACGGGGTGCATCTAAAGAAGAAGGTCGTTAAGAACGCTCCTCTTCTACATATTATCATGTTTGTCATCCACGGGGTGCATCTAAAGAAGAAGGTCGTCAAGGACGTTCCTCTTCTGCATGTTATCATGTCACACCTGTTACCCAAATATCAACCTAAGAGGGGGGGTGATTTAGGTTGAGGCAAACTTTTTCGATTTAAATGCGGAATTAAAAACTATTTTCAATTAGCAAAAACAAATTTAAGAACACAATTCAATTGCAATAAGATATGATAGAAAATCAAACACAAGCATATATAAGCAATTGAATAAGTAAGAGATAGAGATAGAGAAAATCAAACACAGTGATTGTTATCGAGGTTCGGCTTCCCCGCCTACGTCCCCGCCTCAAGATCACTTCTCGAGGATTCCCAAATTCACTAATTTGACAATCTTCTTTCGGGTGAAGATCAAAACCGTTACAAATCTTCTTTACACGGTGAAGAGTAACCACCGAGTGAAAAATCCTTTTCACTCTTAGGATTTATACCAAGACCCACAAATCTTCCTTACAAGGTGAAGAGTAACCACCTAGTGAAAAATCCTTTTCACTACTTAGGATTTATACCAAAACCCTAACAAAAACACTCAATGGTTTCAACAAAGTATTTGTTGTACAAGATAAGGCTCTCTCAAAGAGTAATTGTACACAATATGCTCACTCTAATAGTATATCAAGGATTTGATCAATATGGCTCAAAAAGTGTTTAGAGAAATTTTCAATCAAGGATTTTGAATGATATGAAAATATAAGCTTGAGAAGGATGGATTGATGTATAAGATGTTATCTTTTCTATCTTTGATTTCTCTTGTATGCTTGATGTTTAGAAATGAAGAAAGGGTAGTATTTATAGCCATCATGTTGTCTTGCATTCTTCTTGATTTTCAATCAATCAATTTGCTTTCTTTGAAAACTTTTCTTCTTAAGATTTTTCAACCATAATTGATATGGTTGTCTTGCATGTGAATTTCAATCAATTAAGTTTGTCTTTGAAGACTTTAAGAGATTTTTCAATTGATATTGTTGTCTTATATTTGAATTTCAACTAATCAAATTTGTCTTTGAAGACTTTAAGAGATTTTTCAATTGATATGGTTGTCTTATATTTGAATTTCAACCAATCAAATTTGTCTTTGAAGACTTTAAGAGATTTTTCAATTGATATGGTTGTCTTATATTTGAATTTCAACCAATCAAGTTGTCTTTGAAAACTTTAAGAGATTTTTCAATTGATATGGTTGTCTTATATTTGAATTTCAACCAATCAAGTTGTCTTTGAAAACTTTAAGAGATTTTTCAATTGATATGGTTGTCTTATATTTGAATTTCAACCAATCAAGTTTGTCTTTGAAACTTTAAGAGATTTTTCAATTGATATGGTTGTCTTATATTTGAATTTCAACCAATCAAGTTGTCTTTGAAAACTTTAAGAGATTTTTCAATTGATATGGTTGTCTTATATTTGAATTTCAACCAATCAAGTTGTCTTTGAAAACTTTAAGAGATTTTTCAATTGATATGGTTGTCTTATATTTGAATTTCAACCAATCAAATTTGTCTTTGAAGACTTTAAGAGATTTTTCAATTGATATGGTTGTCTTATATTTGAATTTCAACCAATCAAGTTGTCTTTGAAAACTTTAAGAGATTTTTCAATTGATATGGTTGTCTTATATTTGAATTTCAACCAATCAAGTTGTCTTTGAAAACTTTAAGAGATTTTTCAATTGAAGTTGGTTTTAAAATTGAGCCTTAAAGATCAAATCTTAATAAACTTTACAAAACCTAACTCTTACTTCTCATATGTCTCGGATCATTGTCTTTGAGCTTGATTTCTTTGTCTTGAGTCTTGATGACTTTGATCTTCAATGAATTTGCAACTTATCAACTTTGCATTTGCTTGATATTTGAATTGGCCATCTTGGTCCAATTAAATCAATAGTCAAAATTAAGCTTTAAAACATAAATCATTAGTTCATATGAAAATATCATTAATGAACAACTTAAAATCATGGTTATCATCAAAACTACATGAATGTCCTTGGATTAATTAGCCAATTAATAATTATTGAAACCTTGAGGCTAACAATCTCCCCCTTTTTGATGATGACACATATGATATGATATTTTTATACGATTTATGATTTTGAAGCTTTTCTTGAAAAGCTCCCCCTAAAATAATGCATATCTTTATATTAGAGATTTTTAAATCTCCCCCTATCTTTATGCATAGATCAATTTTTTCATTTAAGCATTATCAAGCAATCAATATATATGCGCATTTTTGTTAATTATTGCAAGATATGATAATTCACCAATAGATATGATAATTCATTAATAGATAAAAAAAAATGTCATATCTTTCTCCCCCTTGGCATCATCAAAAATAAATATTATATTCAATATCTCCAAACATCATTCAACATTTTAAACAACCAAAAAAAATTTATTTCTCCTTTGATTTAGTTCAAACATAGAACAACTAACTAATATAACATATTTCTCCTATTTGGTACAAAGAAATAAAACAAATATATTCATATTTGTAAGATTCTTCATCCTAGTGGTTTGGTTGGATTGAGGGTTCGGTTGAAGATGCTTCAGGAAAGGATATGATGTCCCTTGCCATATGCCTAAAATGCTGATGATTTAAGCAATCTGGAAAGGACATGGGATGAAGCCCATATATTATGTACTCTCTCTCTTCTGTCATACAAAGCTTCAGGTGTATCAACAGTTGTATGAACGGGATGATTCGGATGAGGAAGATATATTTGGAGTGTATGCTAAAGATCTTCCCATCAACCTGGTGTATGAGAGAGGTACTTCAACCGAGAAGCATGATCAATAATAATCTTGCTTCGTGGAAACTTGATCAATAATAATTTTGCTTCTATCTGAGAAGATCAAGTATTTGATTTTATGAATCTCTAAATGATGCTGCATCCTCTTAGAGTGTTATCTAAAGAATGAGAGAAAATATTATCTGAGAGGTGTGAGTATGTAGTGGAGAGGTGAAGCGAATTTATAGGACAGACGCGCTGTTTGAAAGAATGGTTCAGATTTTGCTACGTGTCATAAGTGTGAATGAATGGTTCAGATTTTGCTATGTGTCATAAGTGTGAATGAATGGTTCAGATTTTGCTACGTGTCGTAAGTGTGAATGAAGGGTTCAGATTTTGCTATGTGTCAGACTTATCCAATTACGCACGCCATAGACACCGATAAATCAGGAAGTTTGAAAAAAAATTATCTGCTTTTTCAGAAAAAAAGATTTTTGTCGACGCATCGAGTTCTGAGTCAGTGATATTTCCGTATACGTTAAATCTCGAGATTTGAACGTTGAATTTTGAAGAAAAATCTCGGGAGTCGGGTGATAGGTACAGGCTGTTGTTCAAAAATCTGAGGTTTATTTAACACACACTAATTTTCGATGAACTTCATCATTTTCAAACTCTTAGCTTAATCTCTTATTAGATTTTCTAGAATGGCTTCCTCTTCTTCTCAAAACAAACCAGAAACAATTAATCTAAATGATACACCTAGTGTGATGCCAGAAGTCTGGCGTCCTTACTTCCTTTCAATTAATGGCCCTGTGTCAGTAACTGATTCAGTGATATTGAATGGTGAGACTGCCACCGCAGTAGCTGCCGGTCTTTGTACTCCGGAGGATGCAAAGATTTTAGCTGGGAGGACTGACCCACAAATAATAAATGAATCATTGGCACTCACGATTCAGTGTACTGCCACTGTTTCTAACATGGGACGTCGTCTTCATGTTAGGAATATGGAAGTGAAAGCGCTGCGTTCTCAAGTCACCATTTTACAAAGGTTGCTGAAGGAGAGTAAGAAGAAAGTAGGGGAGGTCAAGGAGGAGAACAAAAGGCTGAAGGCGCTCGTGGATTCTTATGCCGATGATTTGGTAATCCGGTCCACAGAGCAGAGCAAGACCACTAATAAGCTGCAGAAGCAGTACGAGAAGCTACTAGCTGAGGTGAAGGAATTGACTTCTCGCTCTATCCCCAAATAAATGTAGTGGGAAGTGTAGTGGTTTTTCCTTTTGTGGTGACTTCTCCTTTATGGCTTTCTTTTTAATAAACTCAAGTTTGTTTAAATGATGAGTTTTATTTCTTATTTTATGCATGAACATATACGCAAATATACATAGAACTGGCATATAATTTAATGTTCAAACAATATAACTAGGAAGATATAAAATGAACAATTTTATGAACATGATATGCATAAAATCATTTTATATTCAATTCTTAAGGTATATATAGATTTAACATAGTTGAATCAAAGAGAAGGATAATAAATTTAAGCTTATTTGATATCAACGTATCTAGCCATACCTATTTCACGTCGAATTGTGCAAAATCGTTCTTCAATGAGAGGTTTCGTGAGAATATCCGCCCATTGACTATCGGTGCTTCACAAATTCAAGTTCAATGTCCCCTTTTTGTACATGATCTCTTATAAAATGGTATCTAATTTCAATGTGCTTTGTGCGAGAGTGTTGGATAGGATTTTTACTTAAACTTATGGCACTTGTGTTATCACACCTTATGGGAATATGATCAAAAAGAATTTTAAAATCCTCTAGTTGTTGTTTTATGTAGAGAGATTGAGCACAACAACTACCGGCCGCTACATATTCGGCTTCCGCCGTTGATAAGGCCACAGAATTTTGCTTTTTACTAAACCATGATACTAGTGAGTGTCCTAGAAAGTGACAAGTACCACTAGTGCTTTTGCGATCAATTTTGCAACCAGCAAAATCCGCATCCGTGTAGCTTATTAAGTCAAATGAATTTGACTTAGGGTACCATAATCCTAAATCAATGGTTCCAAGCAAATATCGAAATATTCGTTTGACTGCAATTAAGTGTGATTCTTTAGGACAAGATTGAAATCGGGCGCAAAGACATACACTAAACATTATATCGGGTCTACTTGCGGTTAAATAAAGTAAACTACCAATCATACCTCGATATAGCTTAACGTCCACCGGTTTACCTTTCTCATCTTTGTCAAGCTTTGTTGAAGGACTCATGGGAGTTCCATATGCTTTAGCATTTGTCAATCCAAATCTTTTTAGTAAGTCTATGACATATTTGGATTGATTTAAGAATATCCCATCTTCGGTTTGCTTTATTTGAAGTCCGAGAAAGAATTTTAGCTCACCCATCATACTCATTTCGAATTCATCCTGCATAGTCTTAGAGAATTCTTTGCACAAGTTTTCATTAGTAGAACCAAATATAATATCATCAACATAGATTTGCACAATAAGCATGTCTTTTCCATCAAACATTAGAAATAATGTTGTGTCAAGTTTTCCACGTGTAAAACCCTTTTCAATAAGGAAACCACTTAGTCGTTCATACCAAGCTCTTGGAGCTTGTTTTAAACCATATAAAGCTTTTGATAATTTAAAAACGTGGTTTGGAAATTCATGATTTTCAAATCCAGGAGGTTGTTCTACATAAACTTCTTCGGCAATAAAACCATTTAAAAAGGCACTTTTGACATCCATTTGAAATAATTTAAAATTTTTAAAACATGCAAAAGCAAGTAACATGCGTATAGCTTCTAATCTAGCAACTGGAGCATAAGTCTCTCCATAATCAATACCTTCCTCTTGATTATAACCTTGAGCGACTAACCTTGCTTTGTTCCTTACTATTATACCTTCTTCATCCTTTTTGTTTCGGAATACCCATTTTGTACCAATGACGGAGTGGTCCTTGGGTCTAGGTGCAAGAGTCCATACCTTGTTTCTTTCAAATTGGTTTAGCTCTTCTTGCATTGCCAAGATCCATGATTCATCTTCAATAGCTTCATTTATGTTCTTTGGTTCAATTTGTGAGAGAAACGCCATGTTGTTGCAGATGTTCCTTGAGCTTTGATCTTGTGCTTACTCCATGTTCAATTTCACCAATGATCAATTCTTTAGGATGACTATGGACTACGTTCCAACTTTTTGGTAATTCTTCATTGTTGGTTGGAGGAAGCGCTTTTTCTTCATCTTTTGGTTCATCTACTTGATCTTTGACTTTTTCACTTAAATCAACTTGGTTAGATGAACTAGCTTTATTTTCAAGAGAAATTGGCTCATCATCACAATTATTTTTTATATGGAATGGATTAGTTTCATCAAAAACAACATGCATAGATTCATCAACAACCATAGTTCGTTTATTGAACACTCTATATGCTTTACTATTTGTAGAATAACCAAGGAATATACCTTCATCGGATTTAGCATCGAATTTACCAAGATTATCTCTATCATTCAATACAAAGCACTTACATCCAAAAACTTTGAAATATCCAATGTTAGGTTTTCGATTATTCCATAGTTCATAAGGAGTTTTATTTAAAGTGTTTCTAATGATGGTTCTATTTATAACATAGCAAGCGGTGTTAACAGCTTCAGCCCAAAAGTATTGAGGTAAATTATGTTCATTAAGCATAGTTCTAGACATTTCTTGAAGTGATCTATTTTTACGTTCTACTACTCCATTTTGTTGAGGAGTACGAGGTGCCGAGAAATTGTGTCCAAAACCATTTTGATCACAATATAGTTCAATATCTTGATTATCAAATTCTCTACCTCTATCACTTCTAACATTGTTAATTGTATAACCTTTTTCATTTTGAATTCTTCTACAATGTTTAACAAATGCTTTATGAGCTTCATTTTTGTGAGCAAGAAATAATACCCATGTATAGCGAGAGTAATCATCAACAATTACAAATGCATACAATTTGCCACTTAAGCTAGCGGTTCTAATAGGACCAAATAAATCCATATGCAATAATTCTAGAGGTCTTGAAGTAGAAATAACTTTCTTTTTCTTAAAAGATGACTTAGTTTGTTTACCTAGTTGACATGCATCACATATTTTATCTTTAACAAATTTAGTAACCGGCAAACCTTTTACTAAATCAAGTTTAGACAATTTTGAGAGTAATTCCATATTGGCATGTCCTAATCTTCTATGCCACAACCAACTATTTTCATTTATGGCAGCAAGGCAAATTGATTCTTTTGAAGTCATATTATCAAAATCAATAGTGTAGACATTTTCATTTCTAAATGCCACAAATAAAACTTGATTATCAATTTCATTTACTATAATGCACATGATTGATTTAAATATTACATTATAGCCTTTATCACACAATTGGCTAATACTTAGCAAGTTATGTTTCAAACCATCAACCAAGAGAACATCTTCAATAACAAGAGAATGTGTTTTACCAATATTACCTATACCGATGATCTTTCCTTTTGAGTTATCACCGAATTTGACATTTCCTCCATCTTTTAGAGTAAGAGAAGTGAACTTGTTTTTGTCACCTGTCATATGCCTTGAACATCCACTGTCAAGAAACCACTTATCCTTGGTAGATTTGGATATCAAGCATACCTACAAAACAACTTCAAATAACCTTCTTTGGTACCCAAATTTTCTTGGGTCCACTTAGGGTTAGCTTTTGGAGGAGTAGTTCCTTTGACTACCCAAATCATATTTTTCATGGGACATGTATGAATATTATGCCCTAATTTTCCACAATGTTTACATATGGGAGATTTCAAGAAGTTTTCATTAATGAAAAATTTTTGATAGTGTTTTTCTTTTATTTTCGGGTTATATCCAATACCCGCTTTGTCAAAAACACATCTTTGACTACCTAACAAATTATCCAAATTTTTCTTTCCATTTGTAAAGTTAGTCAAAATTTTGTTTAAGTTTTCAACTTTGAGTTTTAATTCTTTATTTTCATTTACTAAGAGATTTGAATCATAAGCTATTTGTGATGATGTTTCCACATCTTTTGCTTTCATTTTCTCAATGAAGCTTTGTGATTCAATTTTCAACTTAATTATTTCTTTTTCTAAAGATAGATTTTTATCATTTAAAGAAATAATTTGTTTTTCTAAAATTTCATTTTTGCTTTTGAAATCATCTAATTCGTTTGAAAGAGATGTGACTTTCTTTTTAAAAACTTTATTTTTCAAAACATTCTTCTCAAATTCTTCAACCAATTCTTCAAAAGCATTTTGTAATTCATCATAGCTATAAGATTCATCTTCTAAAGAATTAAGTTTAGAAGTTACCTCATCTTCATATGCCATTAAGCAAAAAGCTTCGGTAGAATCTTCTTCATCGTTGGATGTTTGAGGGCTAATGCTTGTACATTCATCTTTCTCTATTTGAGGCAATTTGTGATCATGAACAAGCATGCTCATCTTTGATTCTTGACTTGCTTCTTCATATGTAGCTTCAAGTCTTTCCCAAATTTCTTTAGCTGAATTACAACTTGAAATTTCATCAAATTCCTTTGAGTCAAACGCACAATATAAACAATTCATAGCTTTATAATTTAATT
>OU015766.1:7938041-7987417 GCA_907173295.1 Fagus sylvatica | reverse complement strand
TCAACCAAATGAGGTTTTTGACTATTTATCTTTATAAAATCCATTAGTAATGGGTCTGTGGTCCTCTTGCTTTTCTTCTTTAAGAATCAAATAACACCAAAGTTTGTAGGAAGCTTGGTGCGCTGTGGATAACGAAGGCCATGGTTGATTTATCTGTTTAGAGAGGAATTTCTCTCTTGCTTTGGGATGGGTCTTGGACAAGGGAAATAAGTATTTACAAGAAGAATTTTCTTGTTTGGTCTTGGTTTTTGGCCGAACCACTTGTGGGGATGGGATTGTCTATTTTTCTTAGTTCTAAGTTTTTACAAAAGTCTCAAGAGAAGAAGAGAAAAGGGGAGATTTTGATTCTCAAATTTGTGTTTCTTTAATGTTTTATTGTGTTTTTAATGGTGAAGGTAGTGAGGTGGATAACGAAATCTAATGAAAAGGACCACACGTGGATAAAGTGTAATATCACGTAGACAACATGCAAAAAGATCAAACTAAAAATAGATAAAATGTACTTTCCGCTAAAACAAAATTAGTTGCTAGAAAGTAAGGACTAAGGAAGTGTGGAAATGCATGGATATTACACGCGGAGATGGGTTGATAAGCAATAGAGTAATTGACTACTTTGGAACTTTGTTGATTAATAGCCACGCCTATACAATCCTATGAGTCATCCCTTTAACATGTCTCTAGAAGAGAGAACTTTTGGATTTTGATGCAGGTCATTTGAGTGGTAGATGAACCAGAATAATTTTCTTAAACAATAGAACACGATTATATATTTGGTATAACTTTCAGTAATCTTACGTCACTCAAAAAAAAATTATATTGGAAGTGTATTTGACAAATCCATTATTGGATTATATTCTTTTTATACCCTTAATTTTCCATTTTAAATAATCAGTGAAAAAATTCTCAAAAAAAAATTTAAGATTTTTTTTTTTTTTTTTTTTTTTTTTTTTTTTTTTAAAAATTTTGAGAAAAGAACATTTTTAATTTAAAAAAACACAACAACCTGTTAATAACAGAAAAAAGAAAAAAAAAAATTATAATATATAAATAAATATATAAAAAAAAATAAAAAAAAGAAAGAGAGTTTTTAACTATTGTTTTTTCTTTATAAGAGATGAATTCATGTGTAAAAATGAAGTTTCAAAGTTCAGGGAATAAAAACGAATTTTTTAAGTTCAAGAACTAAAACGAAACTCATGTATAGTTTAGGAACGAAACAATATGGAAAAAAAAAAAAAATGAAAAATAATAAAAAAAATAAACGAATTAATTTAAAATTATAAAAGTTCAAAAAGAAGCTTAACAACAAAATTAAGGAGACATAAAATAATAATTTTGTATATTTTAAAATTTATTTTTATTTATACTGTGTTAAAAAATATACTTTATATTATTATATTTTTATTTAATATATATTTATATATAATAATATAAAAAGAAATATAGATGAAAACAACATTTAATTTTATTATTTCTTTATCTATTCCGTTTGTATAAAAGAATGATGTGTTTTTGCATGGGCCAGATGAATTTAGTAAATAGGACAGTAACTTGAACAAACCCTTCAAAGAAAAAATAGTCGGTGAGGAGACAGCTGGAAGGTCCAATCTTGTTTTTTCTTCTAGTTTTGGAGCTTTGAAGTTCCAAAGTCCAAACTTGTATTGTACAGATCAAAGACATCAAATTCTGTTTGGCCTGGATAAACATAAACATAGGTTTGGGTTCATCCAAGAGCATGTCCAAATAAAAAGACTGTCTGCCCTACTAAAAGAAGCAAGATTTATTTTACCTCTACTAAAACTCATACATTAACCATACCTCTAGACTCTAGTATGGGACAAGAATACCCTTGGTTCCTAGAAAGCTCTACATATATTTTAGGATCTTCCAAAGATCATACTTCTCTTCACATACTCATAGCTCATTAGGATTTGGAGGAAATGGGTTAAGGCAGTCACTTTTCCTCTTTTTCACCTTCTCCTCAACCCAACCAATCATTCTTCAACCCCAGGAGTTCAGATCCTTCAAGATCAACAATACCCAGGTATCCAAATACTCTTTAAGATTCCCATATGTGCTTTCATCTTTTCCTGAAAAGATAGATCCCTTTAAAGCAAAGTAATTTCTTTTCTTTTTCAAAATTATAGAAACTTAGAGAGAGAGAGAGAGAGAGATTAGATTAGAATAAAATTATGTTACAATTTCTAAATTATGTCTCTAAAAGAAATAATTTTCTTGTAGAATGTAAAGAGCTGCTCTTACACGGCTTCAATAACAACAAGCTGTTCGTCAACCTTATACAAGGGATCAAATCAGTCTTGCATTTGGTGATGCTATGGCAATCAGGTTCTTCTTCACTCTCTATATACACGTACTAAATACATGAAATAACATAAAAAATTGATGTACATGGTATTTGGTGATTTGGATAAGTAGATGCATGCAACTATGTCATAGCAATCCAGAATGAAATCAAAATGTCAACTTATAACCATTCTTGAATGTTATGCATCAGGTGATCCATATACATAACGTTCGAGCGGTGCTCTATAGATACATTTGAGATATACGGACCATGTGCATACCAAATCTGTTATGTCTACCTTTATAGGAGTGGATTTGATGGTTGGAAGCCTGACACAGTGACAATCTATGGTCATTACACCAAGTCTGTTACATTTTATTACAACTCTTTTATTCCTAATGGTGTTTGGTTTGGATTCAATCATTGTACCGGAGCTTCAGTCACTACCTCAGCAATGTAGGAAGAGAAAGATCTTTCTGTCTCTGTCATTTTGAGGCCTATCAAAACTTGTTTCTTTCTGCTAGTTTTTACCCTTGTTTATTTTTAGTTTTTTTTAATTCTCTTTTGGGGTGCTTAATTGGTGGCATATAAACAAAAATAAGAATTAATAAACTGTTTATAATAGTATGCAAGTGCTTTTGAGGAAGCAACAAAAGAATTTTAACAAAGTTTGGTTGTTTAATTTCTGTATTCTTTCTTTGTTTTTGTCAATGCAAGTTACTCATTGAGCATAAACAAAGCAATTAATTGTGACATAATTTCATTAAGTAATTTAAAATGTTTGTGACATTGGCCAAATAAAGAGTTATCAAGACTCAAAGGTGCTCCACTGCCCCTACACATTTATTTGCATTAATTTAGAAGGAGCCAATACAATTATTAGCATTGGTTACTACCAAGTGCCTAATAAAAGTAAGAGCCTGTCCCCTACAAAAATATATTTTTGTCACCCCTTGCACAAATGCAAAACCAGAGATAATGACAATCTGATAATAAAAAAACAAATGTACACTTGTACTATCATTGTATCTGTGCCTTCGGGGTACCTCTCCCTAGGTGGAATCCTTTCCTTCGTTCCCCTAACTTCCATTTTTACAATGACGCTTCATACCTAAACTATTGTGCCACTGGATGACTCCAGAAATTTCAGAAATTTCGTTTGAGGGGTTCATTTAAAAACTTGAAGATATTGATATCACACCAAAAGAAAATGCAAATATGGAAACCAAAAAATACACTTATCATTTACTAAAATGATAATTCTTTCGTTAAGACATTTTGTCAAACAAATAAAGTGCAAGTGAAAAATAATAAGATTACAAAATATTCAATCATAGAATCAATCCTCCAATACAAAATAAATTCAATTCAAGCCATTGCCATCAAATACTAACTACGACCATCAAAAAATCACCATGGGTATTAGAGAAACAAATTAAAAAAACAAAAAAAAAAAAAGGTACTAAAAAAAGGGCTTAAGGAATGCTAAGGGCAAAACTTAAAAGAGTTCAAAGAGATTGAGAGAAACTATGGGGCTTTTGGAGATATTTTTGCTCCAGAGCTGTGTTGTGTTTGCTTCGTGGAGAAGTTGTAGAGAAAGAGGTTTTAACTCACAGAGAGAGAGAGAGAGAGAGAGCTGTTGGATATTGACTCAAATTCCTAATTTGACTGTGAATTGGGTTTTCTGGAGAAGTATAGAGAAGAGAGTTTTGAATAGGACTTCAGAGAGAGAGAGAGATAAGATTCCTTGTTTAGCTGTTGGATGGAATGTTGACTTGTCAATTCCTAATTTGACTTGATTATTGGGTGTCCACCTTAGTATGGAAGGAATACGTATTTCCTTCTTGTTCAATAAGATTCCTTGTTTACGAAGGAATGTATTCCTTGTCAACTAAAAAGTTATTATTTGTTCCATCCATGAAACGTTTGTCCAGTTCTACCAAAAAAAATTTCCTAATATATAGTTGACCTAATCTAGAAAAATATTCCAAGTAATATATATTGAAAAAGTTTATAAATAGACAATACCACAAAGAGTTTGGAGGCTCCCACATTGGCCTTAGGGTCCTCCCACATAGGTGGAGGCTTTGGCCCAAGGGTCCTCCCATATGGGGAGAGACATGGTACTGCATATTTGATTGGGTACTGCTACTAGTCCTATGTGACTTTGGTTTGAGTAGCAAGTACATCAAATATTTGTTTGGCGGTTCCTTTATTTTGGTTTCAGCAGAGAGCAGAGAGCTTTGTGGAAGCAATGTGGCTTCTTTGGATTTGTGGTGCAGCTTCTTTGCTTTGGTGTGGTGCAGGTTCTTTGGTGTCGTTTGTGGCAATTTGACTAGAGAAAATTCACCAATTTTTCTAGTATTTGGTTTGGGTATTTGATACTTAGTATTTAGTATTTGTTTAGAACTACCCACTTGCAATGGCGGCTCCAGAAATTTTTTTCAGGATGATCATTGAAATATTTTAAAATTTTAAATAGCCATTAAAAAACTTAAATTATATAAGATCTAATAAAATGAGAACTTGAATATACTCATATCATTAAAAAAAAAAAAATCATATAAATACATGAAGTTTTACAATTTTTTTCTAATTATAAACAATAAAAAAAAGTTTAAATCACTAAAACTACATTATTTGAATCAAACTAAAACTTACCCTATTGTTGTGATTGAGAGGGATCGAGGGACAAGAGATAAAATGTCAAGAGTATGAGAGAATAGACCGTGAAATGTTGTGGTTCCAAAGGCAAAGAGAATAAAATAACATTGAAGTGGAAAATTAAATAGGACCAGGTCTTTGGAATCTTAAGTAAAAAGTGTTTGATATTTTATTTAAAGGGTGAAGTCATGGATATAAAATATTTCAGTACCAATTAATATCGAGATATCTTAAATTATGAGTTCATATTTTATGTCAATCTTTAGTTTTAAATGTTAGTCCCAATAATAATAATCAACACTTATATTATATAATGAAAATAGAAACTCCAAAATTCACTTTAATATTTGAGTAAATACTTCTCAAAACATTCAGCCAAAATAAAAAATAAAAAGAGAAGTACTGATCATAACAAAAACAAAAAAGGAACATAAAACAAAGAAAAAAAAAATAAATATAAGGCACATAAAAAAAAGGTCTCAAAACATAAAAGCTCATGTGTTCACACGTTAATTTTTTTACTTTTTTTTTTGTGAAAAGGAAATTGCATTAAACGAAATAAGAGTTTACAACATACGAGAGTACGAAACCCCCCAAATATCTACCAGTAACTGGCTTACAACAAAAGCAGGAGGAAAGATATAAAGGGAGAAGGGAGTCAAAAGGTTGTGCCCCTCCTTAGCCAAGATATCCGCACAAAAGTTGCTCTCAAGATGAGCATGTTGAACAAAGGCCTCCTCAAACGACAGAATCAGGTACCTACAATCATTAATTAAAGCACTATAAGGATGAAACGCATTGTTACCAAGATCTACAATCATTAATTAAAGCACTATAAGGATGAAACGCATTGTTACCAAGATCCTCGGTCTTGAGAAGATCCACTACAGATTTAGCATCACTTTCGATAATGAGTTTGCGAATGTTGAGATCATGAGCTAATAGTAAACCATCTCTAACACCCCAAAGCTTGGCTGCCAAGGAATTAGTGATTCCTAATTTATGGTAGAACCACGTAACTAGTTTCCATTACTGTCTCGCAATACTCCACCCAAGCTAGCAAGGTCTGGATTACCAAGCACTGAACCATCCGTGTTTAGTTTGACAAAATCACTAGGGGGATGTTGCCAACCAATAAGAGTATCCTATTTAGCCAGCTTGTCACCCTTGGTTGGTAGAGAAAAGAAAAACTCTATAGCAAGGGATTTGGCTCTTTTCAACTCTTCTGAAGGGGTGAAAAGTGCTCCCTCCATGGCAACTTTGTTGTGAGCAGACCAAATACTCCAACAAAGTAAAGGGAAGACATCTTTCCAACGAATAGAAAGATGGAAGGACGTGTCCAGAGTGGTAGTGGACCAAGTCTATTGTTTTACTTTCAACTCTTTCAAATATCTTGTTCTCACACGTGGAGGGACAGTGACCACAAACTAGAAGGCACATAAAAAAAAAAAAAAAAAAAAAAGAAAAAAAAAAAGAGAAATATATAGGTGTTTGGGTAGTACAAGAAAGAAGAAAGAAAGGGCGCTAGAGAAGAAGATGAACGAGTGGAGATGCGGAGAAGAAGAAGAAAAAAAGGAAGCAGGGTGTTCAGGATCTCAATTTAGGGTGTTCAATGTTATTAAGACAACCTCATTCGATAAACTTCAAGTTTCTGATAAGCAACAAAAGCCAATTGTGATACTGGAAGATAAGTCACCAAATAGTTAGGAGATTACTATTAAATTGTTGTGTCTATCAAATAGAATAGTTATCTCAAGAAACCATCTTTTGTACATCTCTTTTATAAATACAATACAACTCCTGATGAAATACACAGGAAGCAAATTATTTCAGAATAGGTACAGAGCTTTTATGGTATCAGAGCAAAATAGACTTATGTCAAAACTCAAGCCAAAATCATGTCTTCCTCATCTACTACCACAGATTTCTGGTTCCTCTTCCCAAACCTACCACTACCCTTTACTTTCTCCCTCCACTCATCTTCAAATAAAGCTCACCAAAGACAACTACCTCTCATGGAAAACCACCATCACTCCCTACATAAATGGCAATAAAATTCTCCACCACATCGATGGTACCTCCCTCCCTCCTCCACAATATATTTCCTCTACTACCTCACCTCCAGTTCTTATTCCCAATCCAGCCTATCCTTCTTGGTTTGAAATTGATCAACTTCTCCTTAGTATTCTTATTTCCACAATCTCAAACACATTGGTTTCTAGCATTGTTGGCCTTACCTCTTCCTGCACCGTTTGGGCTACCCTTGAAAAGATGTTTTCATCTCAGTCTCGTGCACGTCTGATGCATACTCGCTATCAATTAGCCACTCTCAAAAAAGGCAATCTATCTATTACTGATTTTTACTAAAAAGCCAAGCAATATTCTGACCTGCTTGCTTCCATTGGCCAACCCCTCTCTGATAATGATCTCATCATCCACATTCTTAATGGTCTTCCAACCGAGTATGACTCTCTTGTCACAACCGTTAACACATGGCTTGCAAATTTTCCAATAGACGAACTCTATGGGCACTTACTGAGCCACGAGCTCCGCCTTGAGTAGAATGCGGTAACCCCTGACTTGGGCATCCCCACTGCTCACTTTCCTGCCAAACCACCCGGAAACTCATCTCGTGGTCACCAGCATTCATCCTCTTCCAACCATGGTTTTCAACACTGTGGTCGTGGGCGTCACTCATCCTCACGTGGTCGCCCCAATGGGGGTTCTGCAAATTACTTCTCCAACAACTCCTCACATGGCTCTTGCCCTTTCTGCCAAATTTGTCTCACGCTTGGCCATACTGCACCCTCTTGTTGGCATCGATTTGAACAAAATTTTCACATTGCCAATGGTTCTTCTTCTCAAGCATACGTTGCTGCCACTACACCAGTCACTGATCAAGTGTGGTATCCCGATACAAGTGCCACAAACCATATGACTGCTGACTTGCAAAATTTAAATTTATCGGCTGAAGATTACACAGGTCAGGATCAAGTTCGTGTTGGCAATGGTCAAGGTTTGTATATTCACCACATTGGCTCCTCTATTCTCTGTTCTTCCAATCAAGATTTCTTTCTCAAAAATATCTTGCATGTTCCTTCCATTAGTCAAAACTTACTCTCTGTCTATCAGTTTGCCAAAGATAACAATGTTTTCTTTGAATTTCACCCGTCTTTTTTTTGTATCAAGGATCTATTCTCAGGAGCCACCCTTCTCAGAGGCAAGAGTAAGGACGGTCTCTACCCTCTTCATTCACCTCATCAAATAGAAACTCGTGCTCTCATTGGTGAATGCGTCTCTCTTGCGCAATGGCATGCTAGACTCGGTCATCCATCTCTACGAGTTATCCGTCAAGTTTTATCCAACCATCAATTAGCTGTCTCCACCAATAAGACTCCATCAATCTGCCATGCATGTCAACTTGGAAAAAGTCATCGTCTCCCATTTTATTTGTCACCTTCTAAGTCTCAGTTTCCCTTAGATTTAATTTTCACTGATGTATGGGGTCCCTCCCCTTACCTTTCACATAATGGCAATCGTTACTATGTTTGTTTTATTGATGATTATTCTAAATTTATTTGGTTGTTTCCATTTTATGCCAAATCTTATGTCTTTAATATTTTTCTCAAATTTCAAGCATTTGTTGAGCATTATTTTGAAAGAAAAATAAAATCAATTCAGTCAGATTGAGGTGGTGAGTACCGCAACTTAAATAAATTCTTCATTTCTCTGGGTATTTCTCATCACCTTTCATGTCCTCACACTCTTCAACAAAATGGCTCTGTTGAAAGGAAACACCGACACAACGTCGAAACTGGCCTTACTCTCCTTGCCTCTTCCTCCGTTACATTCTCATATTGGGATGAAGCTTTCCTCACTGCTGCCTATCTCATAAATTGTCTCCCTTCGCCAATTACTCAACATAAATCTCCCATTGATATTCTCTACCACAAAATCCCTGATTACAAATTTCTCAAAACTTTTGGATGTGCATGCTGGCCTCATCTTTGCCCATACAATTCCCATAAATTAGACTTTCGATTCAAACGTTGTATTTTTCTTGGCTACAATCTTAATCATAAGGGCTATCGTTGTCTTGACCCCCACCACAAATTGCATTTACATTGCACGTAATGTTATCTTTGATGAATCAGTTTTTCCGTTTGCTTCTCTTTCCATTTCATCAGATATTCCACATGGGTCAAACACCTCCATCTCTATCCCACCAAGTACAATCTTTATCTCAAACAAATCGTTCAACTACCTTCCATACCCCACGTGTCCCTCCTCTTGCCTTTTCTCATCAACCCAAAAATATCTCTCCCATTTTCGTGTCTCCCTCTATTCCAACTAATGTGACTTTGCAGGCTTTTGACCGTGCCACACCAACTTCTCAACATCCAATGATTACACACAGTCGTGCCCATATCAACAAGCCAAACAGATGTTCCCAAGATTGATTAAATATCCATTACCGAAGGCTCTCATGGTAGTAAATGACTCT
Source organism: Fagus sylvatica (assembly GCA_907173295.1). NCBI lineage: Eukaryota > Viridiplantae > Streptophyta > Magnoliopsida > Fagales > Fagaceae > Fagus > Fagus sylvatica. The sequence continues at coordinate 7,977,944 of OU015766.1, read as the reverse complement.
CTTCTCCATGAACCCTAGTTGCTTCACTGAAGCATCAAAGCAACCCCAGTGGCGCTCTGCCATGAACACAAAATTTACAAGCACTCCTAAACAATGGTACGTGGTCTTCTAGTGCCATCCAAACCCCATGTCAATCTTGTGGGCTGCAAATGGGTTTTTCGTGTAAAAAGACATGCAGATGACTCCATTGAAAGGTACAAAGCGCGACTCGTTGTCAAAGGCTTTCATCAACAACCAAGCATAGATTACAGTGAAACATTTAGTCCCGTCATCAAGCCCATTACCATCCGTACGGTTACTGTCACTAGCTATTGCATCTCACTGGGATATACGACAACTTGACGTCACAAATGCCTTCTTACATGGTGTTCTTTCAGAAGACGTATACATGACTCAACCACCCGGCTTTGTCCATCCTTCCTTTCCCAATCACATGTGCAAACTTCATAAAGCCTATGGCCTCAAACAAGTGCCAAGGGCATGGTTCTCTCGCCTAAGCCAACGCCTCCTTGCTCTAGGCTTTTCATGGCTCCAAGTCTAATACATCTCTCTTCATCCAAAACTCAGGTACTGATCTTATTTTCTTCTTAATCTATATGGATGACATCATAGTGACTGGGAACAATAGAACCTCCATTGCTCGGTTAATTCAAGCTTTCCAAGCTGACATTGCCTTGAAGGATCTCAAACCACTTCATTTTTTCTTAGGAGTTCAAGCTTACACCACTAACGCTGGTCTTTATCTCTCTCAAAGACAGTATATCTCTGACCTCTTGAAGAAGACCAACATGCACGAGGCCAAGCCCGTCTCTTCTCCCATGTCCTCAAGCATGGTTCTTAGCAAATTTGGTGGCACTGCTCTCTTGGATCCTACCACTTATCGAAGTGTCGTTGGTTCTCTCCAATACCTTTCTCTCACACAGCCTGACCTCGCTTTTGCAGTCAATAAGGTATGTCAATATATGTCTCATCCTACTGATGATCACTGGAGTGCTATCAAGCGTATTTTACGCTATCTTAAACACACCATCCATCATGGTTTACTTCTCCACCGCAACACCACCTTTTCCCTACAAGCATTCTTTGATTTTGATTGGGCTGGTTGTCCTGATGATCGTCGTTCTACAGCCGGTTACTGCATCTACCTTGACCGTAATCTGATCTCATGGTCTTCTTGCAAACAATGCACTGTATCTTGCTCAAGCACAGAATCTAAGCATAGAGCCATTGCTTATGCCTCCACGGAAATATTATGGCTTTAGTCACTGTTGACTGAATTGGGCATGAAGTCCACCACACCACCTATGATTTGGTGTGACAACATTGGTGCCATATATCTTACATCCAACCCCCTTTTCCATGCTCGAACTAAGCATATTGAAATAGATGTTCACTTTGTCTGTGACTTGGTGTCTACCAAAGCTCTCTGTATACGCTTCATCTCTTCCAAGGATCAAGTAGCAGACACATTCACCAAGCCACTACCTACGGCTAAATTCAATGTCTTACGTGACACTCTCAATGTTCGTGAACTCTCCTTGCGATTGCAGGGGCCTATTAAGACAACCTCATCTGATAAACTTCAAGTTCCTGATAAGCAACAAAAGCCAACTGTGATACTGGAAGATAAGTCACCAAATAGTTAGGAGATTACTATTAAATTGTTGTGTATATCAAATAGAATAGTTATCTTAAGAAACCATCTTTTGTACATCTCTTTTATAAATACAATACAGCTCCTGATGAAATACATAGGAAGCAAATTATTTTAGAATAGGTACAGAGCTTTTAAATGTGTATTTATAATTTCTTTTCTTCACTTTTTTTAAGTACTCAAGCATTTTTTTAAGAACTCAAGGTGTTCATCTGAACACCTTGAGCAACAAGTGGCACTGCCACTGCCCACTTGGATAGGGAATATGAATTCTCTATTATTTGTTATTTGTGAGCCCTAGAGAGATATTTGGGTGTATTGGGGTTTTGGGATATGTGAGCTTAGTGCCTCTACACACCAACTTTGCAATCTCTCTTTGTTATAGTGAATTCATCATCTGCTACCTGTGGACGTAGGCTATTGCTGAACCACGTAAATCCTTAGTGTTGGTGTGATTGTTTATTTTCTTTCTAGTTTCCTTCGTTCTATATTTGTTTAGAGATCTTTCTCAAGCCATAATTATTTTGCACAATCAATTTTGGTGTGGGAGTGCTATATGGAGGCCTTTCCGCACAACAAGAGCAACATGGAAAAAAAAAATGAAGAAAACAAGGAAAAAGATAGAGAGCAAAGAACTTGGTTCGAGAAAAATAATAAATAACTTAGTTGGTTATTGCTAATCCAATGTAAGTCTTTTTTTAGGTATATTAGGCATATTTTAGCTGAAATTGAGTTTTGGCTAATCCAATGTAGATGCACTAAGATAAGTAAATTTAGGTTAATTTAAAAAAAAAAAAAAAATTAATTGAACAAAATTTGATTAGGCTCGCTAAAGAAATGAGTCATTGATAATCGGTTATAGTTATTTGTGCTATTTTTGTTATTGTTGTTGTTATCTAGTGTAATTTTTATTGTTATTTGACTTTATTTTAGTGATTTAATGGATTGGGTATTTTGAGATATCAAGTCAGGGGGTTCAAATTTTATTTAAAAGGGTTCATACTTATATATATATATATTATATATATATATTTATATATATCTTTTTCACTTTTTTAGCAAGTAAAAAATAAATAATAATAATAAAAAAAGTCTTGGCTTCTATGTGGAGCTGTCTCTGGTGCCACTCTTCCCTCTTCCATCTATGTACTACAAACCACACCTAAGATGCTTTTCACCCACCCATAGTGCAAATACCATTAACCTCAGGCTGAGCTAGCCTCACTACTTCCTTATAGGTCATTATACCATGGAAGGGGCTCCAAACATCACCCTTTAGTGGACTTCATCTCTATGACCAAAAACTGCAGTTGTGCAGACAATTGGTTGGAGCTTTTTGTTAGGTATATATCATGTGATTCTGTAAAATAAACAACAACAGCAACAACAAGAAATTTGTCATAGTTTGTTGAGTATATATCATGTGATTCTGTAAAATAAACAATAACAATAATAACAACAAAAAATATGTCACAGTCAATAAACAATAAAAACTCACAGTGAATGCAGTATGAATAGATCAAGTCTAGCGTTTGACACTATCTCCTTAAGACAGATTTCGTTCCTCACACTATTATCTTAGTGGTGATTTGAAACTCATGGACGTCTATCTCCCAAGATAAAATGATCTCTACATGCAGAAGAAGTACAAGCAAGTTTCGTGCACAACGAACGTAAGTAGTGTCTTTTTCTTTCTTTTGACTTATACAAATGAGATTAAAAATCATAGGAAATAACTAATTCAAAGCAACTACTTGTAAAGCAACCAACCTAAATGAATGAGGGGAAACCCTATTTATAGATAGAGTCACACATGTTCCAAAAAAAGGTGTAAGATGTACATCTACAACTGCTTTAAAAAGATATAACTCTTTGAGAGAATGATTAATGTATTAATAAATAAATAAAATTGAACGGACTGGGCCTAACTCATATGTAGGGGTGTCAAAAAAAACCCAAACCCATTAGCCCACCCAAACCCACCTACTAATTGCCCACCCAAACCCACTTATTTAATAAATGGGCAAATGGGTGCTAGCCCAATTAGACCCAATTAAGTTGAGTTTAATTGGGCTTTAATTGGGTTGCTTATTGGGCATCAACAAAAGCCCAAACCCAAAAAAAAAAAAAAAAAAGCCCAAACAACAAAAATAAATAAATAAATAAACAAAAAAAAAAGCAAGGAAAAATAAAAAAAAGCCCAAATAAAAAAAAAAAAAAAAAAAGATTCTAAGAGGTTTTGGTCATTTTGGAGGTTCCAAGGGTATTTAGTAATTTTTCTAAGTTTTAATTGTTTTTTCATCATTTTATAGGCTTTAAGGGTATTTTGGTAAATATCTACTTTATTAAATGGGTTTAAATGGGTGGGTTGGGTTTTAGTTTAGATAATTGGGTTGGGTTGGGTTTGGGTAATATCTATTTTATTAAATGGGTTTAAATGGGCTGTTGGGTTTTAAAGGCCCAGCCCATTTAATGCCCACCCAAACCCACCCAAACCCACCCATTTGACACCCCTACTCATATGGATCTACTTGGCTCACTTTTAGGAGACAATTTCTTATTTACTCTTAACCGTTTTTCTAATAATCCCTAATATGAATAGAAATTGACAAACACAATACAAATGACAATACAGACACACAAAGAGTAAAAGAAAAGTTATTGTAATGGAAGAGGTAGCTTTTGGCTTTGAACCTTCCTTTGTGAAAGACTATAGGATATACTAGCTAGTCGGTGAACATGATGTTTTGAACCGTTCAACCGTTTGTTTATACCAAGACAATAGAATTCAAATAGTTCCTTTTCGAACACAGTTAGTTCTCATTATTGTGTTCATTTTGGCCCTTAACATCTTCCTGGTTTCATGAGTACTTTAGAGAATTCAACCTTAAAATTCTAATTGAAGCGACCACATTCCACACTCACATAGGTGATTTTTTATTAAGAGTATCATGTTGCTACCCCACTTGGATCTCCAAGATATAAAAATCATTAAAAGCATAGCTTATCCTAAACTTTATAGGTATCACTATTTCATCATAGGAATGGATAGTAAATTTAATCTCAATAGTGATACAACCAAGTCCAACACAATTTGGTTGTCCCTTTGAACTTAGATTTTGGGATCTCCAGTTAGCTAGGTAGGGTTGCCATCATGGGACTTAAATTATAGACTTTAAACCCATTCTCCTCGATGAGCAAATTACATTCTCTCCACTCAAACCTTTGGTTAACGGATCTGTTATATCATCTTTCGATTTTATGTAGTCAATGGAGATAATGCCATTTGAGAACAACTGCTTTATGGTATTGTGTTTATAACAAAAATGTCAAGACTTACCATAACTCTGTGCTATATCAATCATTTATTGGCTATCACAATGTATACAAATATGAGGCACATGTTCCGTCCATATAGGCATATCTTACACAAAATAACGAAACCGCTCTACTTCTTCTCTTGCTTAATCAAATTGATAAACATTAATTCCATTATGAACCTCAAATATCTCAGTGACTTAACTATGGCCTTCCAGTGGTCTTCCTCTAGGTTACTACTCATGCCATTTCTTTGGAATTTGTCACATTCTAGTGAATATGTCCTAAATATTCATGCAATTATTAAAAAACTTGACCAAAGAATTGTAGAACATGTGCTTGCCTTTGAGCCAAAGGTACCTAGGACTAATATGTTTTTTCCAAGATGGGAAAAGCCATCACCTGAGGTAATTAAACTCAATACTGATGCTGCATTTTTGGATAATGCTATTGTTTTGTCTGTGGTTGTTAGAGATGAAAATGGGTTAATTCTTATGGCTAGAACTAGGAAAGTTCCTTCTCTCATTTCGGTTGCTGCTCAGGCAGTTGCTTTATTATGAGCGCTACAGCTGGAGTTCTACCACTTCCCTAGTATTATTGTTGAAGGTGATACCAAAGTGTGTAATGATGCTTTTGTTAGTGATGATGAAGACTGCTTTTGGGCAATTGCTCATTTTCTGTCTTGAAGCTTGTTCATTAATTAAGAATTTAATAGTTGTGTTTTTCCTTGGGTTAGTAGGAAAAGTAATGATGTAGCTCACGTTTAAATTCAAGGCTCTTAATGAGTCCTTCGCTTTTGTAATCAAGACTCTTTTCCCTCAAACTGTTAAAGAGGCATGGTAGAGATATGAATTTTATTTGAAATGGACAAAGTTTACCTATAACCCGGTTTGGAGGAATTCCTCCAAAGGGGGTAGGTGTAACCATTTTAAAGAGGACATGTGTCCTGATCATGTGAGAGGCACATGACTTCCTTAAATCATCTAACAGAAAGAAAACAACGTTAACTCTTATCTCTTACTTTCTCTCTCTACCACCCTCAAAACCAGTTAGACTCTTTCTTCCCTCCATTTTCTCTCTCCTTCGTTTCCCTCTCATCACGCCGCCGCTCACCCTTGTCTTTGATTTCTCTCACCATCGGTTTCTTCTTCTTCGTCTCTTTCATGGAGTTCCAAGGATTTATTTATTTATTTATTTTTAGATCTGAAGGATTGGGGTGGTGAGGATTTGGGATTTATCTTATTTTTGCATTGAGGTAATCTTTGACAAGTAATTTGATAGAAACTTGTAGCTGCAATGTAAAAATAATGCCTAAAACCTTGACGAATTTCAAAGTTTTTCTGTCATGTTTGTGAAGTACTTTTTTTTTTTTTAATTAAAAAGTGATGGGTTTGATTCTCAGATTTGGCCGGTTGAAAAAAGAAAAAGAAAAAGAAAAAGAAGTCATTTTCTTTTCATCTCCCCCATTTTCATTTGAGCACAAAAATTATTTTAGGTACTGTCAGAGGAGAGAAAACTTGAAGCTAGAGCCTGGAAGAGGAGAGAAAGAATATACAAGAGGTTGACTGGTTTTTTGGGTAAGATAAAACCCAAATCCTCACCACCCAATCTTGTCCTTGTTGGAGTAAAACCCAAACCTAAATCTGAAAAGAAAAATAAACACAGAACTGAAAAACAATCATTGGAAATCCATGAGAGAGAGAACCTTAGATAGAGGCAATGAAGAAGTAGAAGCTTGCGGTGAGAGAGAAATCTCAGACTGGGGTGAGTGACGACAGGATGAGAGGGAAAACAGAAGGAGAGAGAATGGAGGGGAGAGAGAGTCTGATTGGTTTTGGGGTGGTAAAGAGAGAAAGTAAGAGATGATGGAGAGTAGTTAACGTTGTTTTTTTTTCTATTAAATAGGTTAAGCTAGTCATGTGCCTCTCACATGATGAGACACATGTCCTCTTTAAAATGATGACATATACCCTAGGTAAATTTTGTCCATTTGAAATTATGATAAGCTTTCTATCCGATTAGCAAAAAAATGTTTTAGATTTATAAAAGCATTTATTTTTTGAAAAAGTTCCACCTAATATAATTGAAGTTTTGAAAAGTAGCTTGAGAAAAATGCCAAACCAATGGGAAGAAAATCTTATCCAAAGGACCAAAAGTTCAAGTCTTAAAAAATGAAAAAAAAAAAGAAAAGAAAAGAAAAAAAGACAAAGTAAGGAAGAGAGGTCAATTTCGTCAAATTCAGCAGTCACCCTTTTAATATCTTCTCAACTCTATCCCATTCCACCCTTCTTCTCTTTCTCTAACCCTAGATCCAGGGTCTCTCTCTCAAATTTTTCTCAATTTTTATTTTTGTTTTTATTATTATTATTTTTGGTTTAATTTCACAGAAATCTCAGTTGCTCTCTATAGTCCATTCTCCAAAACCCTAAGCTAAAACCGTCTCTGTCTCTTTCTCTCAGAGCTAAAAAGGTCAGCAAAGACATTATTATAGCTTAACTTTCTTAAAAAAGCCCTAACCCTAGAATTTTGAATTGAATTTCTGTGTTTTGTTGTTGTTGTGTGTATAGGAGGAAGATGGGTGAAGTGAAGGACAACGACTACGAGGAAGAGCTGGTGGACTTCGAAGACGATGACCCCAAAGCCCTCGACTCCGCCTCTGCCAAAATCCCCACTGAGTCTGTCAAGAGGTTTGTCTCTTTCTACTTCATTTTCTATTTTGTAATACCTGCTTGGTTGCTGAGAAAATCATGTGAAAGGAAAAAGATAATTTTTTTAAACATAATATCGGACCCCACATCTGTATTTTGTTAATGAATAAATTAAGGGAAAAAGAAGAAGAAGCAAGGTTTTTAGTGTGATATTATATTGTGTAAATTCTTGCTAAGGGTAACAACATCGTAGTTGAGTGTTGTTTTGTTGTTGTTAGTTTTGTTCTAGTACTGGAATGTTTTAGTCTCCGAAGGCTTGGACTTATTGGTTTCATTTAATGTTTGATGGTGGAAGGGTGGTTTGGTCGGCAAAGTTACCAAAATTGCCCAAGATCTGATTTATAAAGTTTTATTCAATATGCTACTACTTTAATCTTTCATTTGGCATCACTTTGGTTTAAAAGGCCCATGTCCATCTGCTAATTGCAGCTTTTGCTAGGCTGTCCTGTTTTGTTAGAAAAAATTAAATTTCTCATATGCTTTTAGAGTGTTGAATTTTGGTGGTACCACTTGTCGATTTTGTGATTGTATTGTGCTGGATGGTCCAATTTTGGTGCAAAAAATAAAAAATCTATGAAACACTGGTACTCCTAAAATGGTGGAGTACCCGTACTGGACAAGAACTGGGTATTGGTACCCTAGGGTACTGCTGCATGAGTACCCCAGGAGTACCCAAAAAAAAAGTTGTTAAGCACTTCATTTCAAGCCCTCTTGAACACTTATCTTTTATTTTATTTTAGTTTCAATGTTGAACACATCTTTTATTTACTTTTTTGGATCTTGGTTTGCACTCTAATGACCATTTAACGGTAATGGATATATTTTATTATTAATGATTGCTCTTAAATTCACATATGTTTAAAAAGATATGAAAAATATATGCATATCACAATATATAAATATATATATTTAATAAATATACATGCTGTACATGTGCCCTAATTGTTTAGGAATTGTTGTACCGCCATACCGGTACCCATACCAAAATGTACCTGTGCTTCTTAGAAAAAAATCGAGATGCATCCTAGATAATTTGTTGAATTCTATATTTGTATTTTGTAGGCAGCTTTTTGAACTGATATGTGAACTTTAACTTCCTAATTTGGTAAACGTTTTTTTTTTTTCCTGCAATGTAGGGGCTATGTTGGGATTCACAGTTCAGGATTCAGAGACTTCCTGTTGAAACCAGAGCTTCTTCGAGCTATTGTCGATTCGGGATTTGAACATCCATCAGAAGGCAAACTTCTAACCAATTTTTTCGTAATATCTCAGTGGGTAACATCAATATATTATGGCAACATGTTACATATAAAAAAAATGTTATAGAAACATGTTGAAATTTGACTGAAGTTTCCAACTTTTTCTTCTGGGGTGAAATTGGATGCTAGATGTAGATATAAACGTCTTCATGATGTTTCTTCAAATTGGTTTTTCTTTTCTAGTCTTGCACATAAGATGCATGTCGTTGCTGTCTATTTCTTTCAGTTTTGGTCAGTTTGGCTAAATCATCTTGGTTTAATTTTGGGTCCTGCTGTGTTTTTTCTGTTTTTTTTTTCTACCTTGGGTTATTTGGGTGCTTATTCTATTTTTGGTCTATCTTGATCAAACAACTCTTAATTTGCTTTTACAACTCTTACCCAGTGAAAAGTAAAAAAAAAAATACGTGTTATTTATTTATTTCCCTTTATATATATACAAAAGCATATTTTATACAATATTGTGTTTTTTACTGGATATATTTCTATAGCTCCAAATTGTAACAGAATGGTGTTATTTCCAGTGCCATATCTTCTATTCTGGTGGAAACCAAAATGCCCTCTTTGACGCAATTGAAACCTTGGTTTTTTTTTTTTTTTTTTTTTTTCCTTTTAAATGAACCTTACTTGGAGAAGAATACATGTGGTTGACTTTGATTAGTTTGTTGATCGATAGCTGACCCCATGGGAGTCAGGACTAAGGCTTTGTCGTTGTTGAGTTCCAAATGAACCATACTACTGCATGTAATTTACCTGTGAAATATGATGTTTGTGATGGTATCTGGCTTATTATTTCATTGGTAGTGGTGATCATGATTGGGACTGGTCAGTCAACTGTAGAGTAGACATGCTTTTTCGGGTTTGTTTCATGCTTGCATCATCTAATGTTGCATGTTACTCATGCTGGCCTGAGTTTGACTTTTTTTTTTTTTTCTACTATGTTGTGCAGGTAATTACTACTTCCATAATCATGATTTGGGCAAGAAAACTGGTTTGATAAGCCTTTCCATTAAAAGGATCTGGAAGGTCATTTATACTTACTGAGGAGTCGTCTCCTACAATTTTGTTTGGTTCTTCATTAGTGCAACACGAGTGCATCCCCCAAGCTATCTTAGGAATGGATGTCATCTGTCAAGCGAAATCTGGAATGGGCAAAACTGCTGTCTTTGTTCTATCCACTCTTCAGCAGATTGAACCAGTTGCTGGTCAAGTTGCTGCCCTTGTTCTTTGCCACACAAGAGAACTAGCTTACCAGGTACGTGGAATAATTTTAATAGTTCAAAAATGTCCAATGATGGTGGTTTACCATCTCCAAAATGATTATTGGCATGTGCATATATCTCAACATAGGAATTGTAGTCATATTTACAATATTGTATTTCTGTTTCCTAATATTCCTTTGTGCTTTTTTTCCTTAAAAATTCTACAGATCTGTCATGAATTTGAGAGGTTCAGTACCTATTTGCCTGATATAAGGGTTGCTGTCTTCTATGGTGGTGTCAATGTCAAAACTCACAAGGATTTGCTGAAAAATGAATGTCCTCATATTGTTGTTGGAACACCTGGAAGAATATTGGCTCTTGGTAGGGATAAAGATCTTGGATTGAAGAACGTGAGGCATTTTATTCTTGATGAGTGTGATAAGATGCTCGAATCTCTGGGTATGGCTTTCATATTCTTCTTCCTTTTACCCCTTGGTTCTGAAATCCAAATCTTTGCAATTGTCTTGTTCTCTTTCCAGTGTCTATTATGTTGTTAACCAAAATAATTATCTTATTTTGCCTTTTGTTCTCCATATTCTTGTGTCTTTTACAGACATGAGGAGAGATGTGCAGGAAATCTTCAAGATGACTCCTCATGACAAGCAAGTAATGATGTTTTCAGCAACCCTCAGTAAAGAGATCCGCCCTGTCTGCAAAAAATTTATGCAAGAGGTGTGATAAGGCAGCATAAAGTTATGATATTCTTTGTATTTATAAATGTCATTGCTGTGCTGGTTGTGCATCAATTGTGCAGTTTTTGTAGTTTAGTTTTCAATTTGCCTGTCATTGGCAAGGGCATGATCTTGTAGTACTTGCAATATTTATATATCTTTTTAATTTTTAGTTTGAACTTTTCTCTTTGGGCATAACCACTATCCTTGAACCTTTTGGTTGTGTTGTTTAGTGATTGTGTTTGTGTTTGAGGGGCCTTAGTGAGGATATTGGTTCAACTTATTATTTCTTGGGTAGTAGGATGTTTCTTCTATTTGAAAGATGCGTAATTTCAATTAATAAATCATAGTTCAGAAGAATCGATTTCTTGGATTGTCAGTTCTTTGTTTTTTGTTTTATCTATTGTTGTTGAGTTCTGGTTGCTGGAGAACGGTATTGGATACACTTTATATTGACATTTGTGTTTTTCAGCCAATGGAAATTTATGTTGATGATGAGACCAAGTTGACTCTTCACGGTCTTGTACAGGTATCTTCAACATTTTTTTTTTCAATATTATTGTTTCATCAATTGTCTGTAGCTTGCTCATTCAACCAATGTGCATCTTCATTGTCTCTCTCTATTTGCAGCACTACATTTTACTGAAGGAGGCAGAAAAAAACCGCAAATTGAATGATCTTCTTGATGCATTGGACTTCAACCAGGTTGTCATTTTTGTCAAAAGTGTCAACAGAGCAGCTGAGCTGAACAAGTTACTTACTGAGTGTAACTTCCCCTCTATCTGCATCCATTCAGGAATGGCTCAGGAGGAGAGGTTTGTCTTTTGTTGCATGGATTCACTTCATGATGGAAAGTATCAATGCATTTGTGTATTGAGTTTTAAACTATATGTATGCTGAATTATGGCTCACTAGTTTTCACTATATATTCAATGGGACAGTTAGATAATCTGTAGTTGTACAACCTTCTGTTCATTAGGTGGTGATGTTGATTTTGGTTTTGCTTCATTTCTGGGCTGTATGAGTCTTATAAAAACTTCTCTGCTACTAAGTTGTTTTGCATATTTTTGTGTTGAGCATTTGGTTTTGGATTATTTAAGTTGGTCTAGAATAACTATAAGCATTTACAACTGATCCTTGATGCTATATTGAGGTTCCTGTTTGTTTGTTTTTTTGTCTTTAAATATGTCTAATCCCTAACCTTTAATTTCAACCCATGATGTCCATTATATTGCTTATTTTGTTCCCTTAATTTTGCAGAAGGTGATAGCCTAGATGGTTGTCAATGCCTGTGTGTCAAACTTGGCTGCAACTTAATTTGTATCAGCTGTCAAACTCCACTGCAACTGAATGTGTCTTTAAACATATACCAAATCTTAAGCCATTTTCTGTCTGTTGCATTACTTATTTTATTCGCTTCATTGTGCAGAGAAGTGATAGCCTAGATGGTTATCAATGCCCTGTGTATCAAACTTGACTGTAACTCAATTCGTATTAGGTTGCATAGTAACTCAATATCTAACAGCTCTAAGTCAGCATTTTAACAAGTGGGAGAAGGGGTGATTTGGTGCATATCTATGTGAGCATGTGCGCTAGTGTTTTTAAAATTTTCTTCCGTTATACTTCAAGCTTTTGTTTGGTTCCCACCCACAAGAAGAGGGGGGAAGAGGGGTTGGGGGAGGAGGGCTGGCTGGGTACCATTACTATTATGAATGGCGCTTGGTACCCAACTGCAAATTTTGGCCCATTTGAATGATTTTGTGTGTAAAACTTATTGATCACACTTTTGCTTTGTACTTTTTTTCTAGGCCTCACCTTAATGTTTTCTTTCCAATTATTATTATTTTTTTCTTTTCTTGTTCAACTATAATTTTATCTAGCATGCTGAATGATCAGAGGCTTATCCTCACAATATCAGAATTTAATTGAATATACTTAGAAATGATATTAAATGGATAGTTCAATTTCTGATTCTGTATGGTTTGTCTTTACAGGTTGAAACGTTATAAGAATTTCAAGGAGGGACAGTCAAGAATTCTTGTGGCAACAGATTTAGTAGGAAGGGGGATTGATATAGAGCGTGTTAACATTGTTATCAACTATGATATGCCAGATTCTGCTGATACATACCTGCACAGGGTACTTGTTTCATTTGAATACTTTAATATGATCTGCATACGGTTGGTTAGTATTGTAACTAGTTTGGAACTGAATTTTTGCCCCTCTATTGCCTTGGGTTGCTGTTTTTCACAGGTGGGCAGGGCTGGTAGGTTTGGGACTAAGGGGCTTGCAATTACATTTGTCTCATCTGCATCTGACTCCGATGTTCTTAATCAGGTATTTTTGTCACTGAATACAGGCAAAATTTATTATTCTTTTTAATTGTTAATAGAATACAAGTAAAATCTACAGACATCAGATTATAATCTTAAATGCATGTCTATTAATTTCAGACTTTACCATGATGTTTTCCAGGTTCAGTCAAGGTTCGAGGTGGACATAAAGGAGCTTCCTGAGCAAATTGATACTTCAACTTACAGTAAGATCACCCCTTTTGCATAATATAATTTATAGTACTTAGCAAAAATTTGTTAGTTTATCTTTCTTTATTTTGTCCAACTAGCTAGTTAGTTTGGATGCATTTTCAACTACTCTCGTGACTTTTGATAAGATTCTTTATGTTTTGACCCCTGCATCTTACACTGTTCTGTTGTATGCAGTGCCAACATGATGGATTGGTTTATGGGTCAAGAATGGACCTTTATGCAATTAATTTAGAGGTTGATGGAGGGCAGTTGTGTACTACTATTTTTAATGTAGAATATTCATATTCAGCAGAGGATTAGATTTTTTGTTGTTGAGGATTATACTTTCTTCCTCTGTTTTGGAGCATGTAATTCTAAGCCTAGCTAAATTGCTTATATGATGTTATGCTATCAGTACTAATTTCCTAGACGTCCGGTTTTTGTTTTTCTTTGCTATTATTATTCCTCAAGTTATGCTATCAGTACTAACTGTTAAATATTTCTTAGACTAGCATTGCCATATGAATTTTTTTATAGGTTGCTCTTTGTTTGATTCCGTGGTGAATGCATCTTACACTGGTTTGTAAAATTAGATACAAAAAGGTGTGAACACTGTAAATGGATGAAGGTCTTTATGGGGAATAGCTCCTAATAATTGCTACGCAATGAAAATAGTCCTAAATAGCAGTAGTGTGTATGGGCTTTGCTATTGGGGATGGCCCCCCTCTTTTAAAAAAAAAGATAAAAAAAAATTCGATAGTTACAATGACGTGGGAGTGGGATTTGAATTCCATTTTCCTCATAAAAGAGAAAAGAGAATGGATGATGCTTCTGAGCTACAATGTTCTTGTTTATAATCCCATTTATATATTTTTTTCAAAGTTTTATTTTCATATAAAATTTGATGAATCAAAGTTTTGGTACATTCTAGATTCATTGAGAAAGTAACAAAACGTGTGTTAGATCATAAGTTTTGCGCAAGTGATAATAAAAATGGTTAATGTAATACCTTGTATTGAGTGGATTCGTTGTATTGTATTAGTGTGTTGTAAGGGTGTGTATTGAGTTTTATGTTGGATGTGTACTAGGTAGAGTTGGACTAGACTTAATTGCAATTGGATTAGTCTTTTTGGGTATAGTGCATATGTGAATCGTGTGTTCTCAGGATATGATATGGTATCAGTCATCAGAGTTACGTTAACAAAGCTATGTGGCTCATGGTACCTATAGTGCAATGTGGGTCTAGACGTTTAATTGGATTAGATTATATTAGTCATTTGGGTTTCACATTGGGTGTTTAAAAGGTAGACCTAGGTTATATAAGCGATGTGTCTTTGAGGCAGCCTTCTGGTTTGCTGATCCCCAGAATCCATCTCATGTGTGTTTATTACACTAGTCCATCCACGGCTTATGCCAAGTTTCTTGTGATTTGTTTGATAGATTTTCTTCTCATCTGCTAGCCTTTGGTTTTCAAGCAAACCTTGTTGATCCGTCTATATTTGTCTACAAGAATGGTGCTACCTTAGTGTATTTGTTGCTCAATGTGGACGATATCACAGTCATCCTTCTATTATTATGGAGATGTTTTAGAATGTAGCTACTGCCTTTGAACTCAAGGACTTTGGGTTTTCGCACCTATTTTTTGGGGGCTACAAATCGAGCATACGATTTATTGGTTCTTGGTACATCAGTCCAAGTATGTCTTGGATTTATTAACCAAGCATAATATGTCTTCCTGCAAGTCGTGCTCCAAACACCCTATTGTGATCTAATCGTTTCTTCTTGATCCTACACCCTATGGCTACTAATCAATGCCTTACTTTTACTAGGTTTGATCTATCCTATGAAGTTAACTTGCTGTGTCAGCACATTCATTGCCTTACTACTGATCATATGGTTGCTACCAAATAGGTTCTTTGATATGTTTGTGGAAGTAATTTTCATGGAATTTTGTTCCAGCCTGATCCAATGCACCTCACAACTTTCACCAATGCTGATTGGGTTGACAATCCTATTGATCGCTAGTCTACTATGGGCTTTATTGTTTTCTTGGGCAACAACTCACCTCACTAGGGCTTCAAAGGAATAGCTCACGGTGTCTCGCTCTTCCACTGAGGTAGAAAATCGTTATCTTGTTGTTGGTGCAGCTACGCTGGCTTGGATTCGAATGTTGTTGTGTGATCTTTGTGTTTTTATCAAAGTTTTAAATACCGTTTCATTTTGGCCAAATTTTTTGTTCTGACACTTAGATTGGTGCAAGTGACCTCATGTTCCGTATCACCCCAAATTCAAGCCTGTGCCGGCTTGAACTAGCGTTTCGAACGAAATTTTAACATTTCGAGTAAAATGAGTGTTTTTGGCTGAAAAATAAAAGAGGATGATTTTTTGTTCCAAGGCAGACCTAAATTCTAAACCCGTGGATGTTTGGAGTAGAGGAGAGAAAATGACCGATTTAGACATTCAAAGACGAACAAAATCTAGTGGATAAAGAGGTGAGGAAACAAAAAGAAAAAGAAAAAGACGATGAATTAGAGAAGGTTAGTGAGAAAAAAAATTAAGAAGAAGATGAAGATAGAACATTGTGAATAAAAATGAAATTAAAGGAAGCGGAAGGAGGCGTGTCAGAATAGGAATGGTGAGATGAGAAAAGAGATAAAAAAGGAATAGGAAATTTGAGAGTTTGAAAAGTCCAACGTGTATGTTTGAGTAGAAATTTAAGTTTAAGAAGGTTATGGGAAGGTTGGTTTCCAAAATTACAATTATCCCAAACATTTTATTTATTTACTAAAATACCAGTTTTGAATTTTTTTTTAAACAATGAGATCACTTTATTATGACTTTTTTTAAAAACACCATATTAGATTCATTAATTTAAATCATTTACTTTAATAATAGTAATAACTAGTAACCTTTATATATATATATATATATATATATATATTATATATATATGTATCGAAACGGTAATCTTGAAATGGTATATTGGCACATATCGGAACCGAATTATTTCGTTTTAGTAACCAATCCAGAATGGTCTCCATAACGGTTTTCAAAATTTTGGTTTTTATCTCGCTTGCCTCTAACATAATTTTTCACGCTCGCATCAAACATGTTGAAATTGACTACCATTTTGTTCATGAGAGGTTGGTGTGGTGATCTACATGTTCAGTTCATTCCTACTGCCGAGGTGGTTGACTTCCTAACTAAAGCCCTTCCTGAGCCCTCGCTATCTTACATTGTCCAACAAACTTCTGCACTAATTTGAGCCTTTAGTTTAGCTTGGACTGTTAGCTTAGCATAGTTTGTTAGAAAGTTGTTAGTAAATTAACAAGATTCAGTTTTTTTTTTTTTTAATAGTTATTTCGGTAGCCTGATAATGATTGGAACGTGATTAGTAAGGCCTTAAATGGGAGCGTCGAAGGCTTGAAGCAGTGAGATAGGGACGAAAAGTGAGATCTCTCTAAATAACTTTTCTCAATAGCATATATCTCTAAAGTGAGATCTCTCTAAAGCATATATCTAAAAAACTTGAACAAATTACGATTATCAAACTTTTCGCAATGGTGCCCAGTGACTTTGTTCTATGTCCTTAAACAAATAGAATTTCTGTTTGAACAAGCTAAGAATTAAAACAGTTTTGTTCGTCAGACTATATGAAGAAAAATTAAATAATAAAAGGAATTAAAACAGCTTTGTAATACTATGTGAAGAAAAATTCCAAATCCCTCTCTCTCTCTAAAAAATCTGAACTAAAATCTTTTACAAAACCAAAAAAAGAGTTCAAAGTTGGAACTTACATAAGGAAATTGATTGGAGTGAGCGATGAGAGGTGGAGCCGTGGAGCGAGGATAAGGTCTGGTGCGAGGAGAAGGTTTGGTGCGAGAATATGAGTTGAATCTAGTGCAAGAATTTGAGCGTGAAAAGGTTTGATTAAACTCTAGGTATTTCAATTTTGGGGGTTTTGACGATTTGGGGTTTTGAAGTTCGTATTTGACGATTTGGGGGTTTTCATGTCAAAGATCCTTGGGCGAAAATTGAAGTTCTGCGAAAATTGATTTGTTGCTGCTATTCACGATTTGGGGGTTTTCATTTCCAGAAATCCTTGGGCGCGCACCAAATGATTAGTCGCACGCGAATGTATTGAGCTCTTATTTTTTTCATGCTTATTTCGAAGGTATTTATGGCCGTCGAAATAGCTCGGTTAATACAATGCATATTTCAAAGGTTACACTAATGATCGTTAAAAGAGGTGAATAATATAATTTTTTTTATATTTATTTCAACGGTTCTATTAGTGATCGTCAAAATAGGTTACTTGTATATTTCACCTCTACGGCTTACCGTACAAAATTATATGCTATTGTGACCATTTTTAATGAACTCTTGAAATAAATGCGTTGAAATAGGCCAAGTTTTTTGTAGTGTGAGCTCGAGCTTAACTTTATCCATATTAATATATTGTTAAAATATTTTCTTTATTTTACAAAGACTTCCTCTTGAGCAATATATTATTATTATTTTGAGAAAAGCATGAGCGTTATATTAGTTCATAGTAGAATGCGACTGACATAACTAAGAACTTGCCTTACAAATCAAGATGTGGATCGAATGAATGTAGCCCAAATTTTGCATATTTGGATTGCCTAGCTCTCTTTTCCAATTTCCATTCCTCACTTAATAACCTTCTGTTATTTGATGAAAAGTAAATATGCACAGTATGCCAGCCAATTGGACAGATAAGAACACAGCCAGAAGAAGCCATGATAATAAAATGAAAATGGAATTCAAGGGCTTTTTTGGTCATTACAAAATCTATTTTTTGCAATGCACTAATCATGAATGATTTTCTTCATTGCAACTTATTAAATATATATAAATATGAACATGGCATGACAACACAAATCTCGTAAATTTGTGACTATATATTATAATGAAATTTATATTACTTAAATCCATTGCCTATGAACAATATAATAGTTATTTCCTTACCAATGCTAATGAAAATGACACTCACATTATACACTCATTAATATATGACATGTTTTGCTATCATCTTCAACATTTCTCACACAATTTTTCATCTTCTTGAATCTTTAATCATTTAACACTCCCCTTCAAGATGGAGCATATATCTTGCAAACTAAATTAGAAAATAAAAAGATTCAAAGATGTAACACTAATCAGGTTTTGATGTAGCATGAAGAAACGATAAGAAGTGATAATAATAATAGAGAAAATAAGATTCAAGATAAATTTCAATTATAATTACAACTAATAAAGACAGCTTGGTTCTAATCCTATCTATACCAAAATTAGATTCATGATGCCTTCATTTAATGTTAAAGAACATTTAATTATCATGTAGCGGACATTATAAGTTTTAAATCATATCTTGTGTATACAGAAACAAAATGGCATTCAGGAGCTTTTTTGGTCATTATACACTCATTAGGCAACTTAAACTCATGTAAATCCAATCTTACATGTAGATCTATTTCCTTTCCTTGTCAATGAAAATGTGTCTTTAAATAGCTCTCTTCAGACTTCAGCCATATAGACAGTGCTGTATTCCACCAAGGAAATCCATCGTCTGACATTCGCCATGGTACGTAATCCAGTTTTTGTTCTATGATGTTTGATGGGTACCTCAAAGTTTAATCTAAACTTTAGAAAAAGATAATAATTTATACATGTCCATGCAGGAGTCTTTTGTTATTCTACGCATTATGGTCCTGGTTTCAGCGACATTAATTTGGATTGTTGGTGAAGCGGTTCAAGGTGAATATTTTAACGTTATGGATTATGGAGCAAAAGGTGATAGGGTCACAGACGATTCCATGGTAATACTTCCATATTCTTTAGTCAATGAGAAATTAATTTGATAATCCATTATTTTTTTTTAGGGTTTTTACAAATATCCTCATTGAATTTTGACTGAATATATCAAAATTTTTATTTAAATAATTAACTCCTGGACATTAGACTTATGGCAAAGAAAAAGTTTTCTTAGTATTTTCTGTCAAAATCTAATGGATTTAATCACTTGATATATGTATAATAAATTAAGATGACATAATATTTCAAAATTATTGATAGTGGAAAAAAATCATTTATACATCACATATTCAGTCACATTCACATAAAAACCTGAAGATGATGTTTATTATTATTTTTTTTCTTCTTCTCTATTTTAACTATTTTTATTCTATTAATACGATGATACTTTCGTACGTGTAGGCATTTTTAAGGGCATGGAATGACACGTGCAATGCAGAGACAGACAAACCTACTATGCTTATTCCAAATAAGCATTTTTTCTTGCGACCCACAACCTTTCAAGGTCCTTGCAAGTCTAAAATTAATTTTGTTGTAAGTCAAAAGAAGTATAATTTGACATTTTTATTTATCGGTACCTTGCTTAGCTTATGTTTTTGTGATTCATGGATATTACCCCAGACAAAACATCAGGTTGGTTAATCATTCATAGACTCCTTTGCATGATATTGTCATGGTTACCACATGGTTATATCATGTCTAAATGTTTCAAACAATTTTAAAAAATATTACTTCACTTAAAAATTTACAATAGTGCTACAGATACATTGTTTTCATAATATTATCTAGCTAAGTGATAAGTTGTTATTAATTTACACATGCACCCACTACTAACACTTTTATTGTCTACAATTTATAGTTTGCCACTTAAGTAATGTTGTGAAAATATTGTGATCTTAGCTTTATTAATATTTTTATAATCAATAGTTTCTAGAAATTTTTAAAAAAGTTTCATTATTTATTTATATTATTTTAATAATCACCAAAATTTTATTTTAATAATAAAATTGGGTCATACATGTCTTGCCTGCACTATATGTGACTCAATGTAAGTATTAAAATTTATACGACATAATTTCGCCGTATGGCTCATTATAGATAAATTAAAACTATTAACACAGTTTACTTTAAGTGAAATTCTATTACCAAATATTTAAAATTATTAAAATACTCCTTCCATTATAACTCAATTATGAATTATCAATTTCACAATGGATGATTCAAATAGGATTCTTTTGCAGTTAAAGGGAGGTTTATTTGCACCTGTTGGTCCTGACCAATGGAAGATGTTCAACGATACAGTGAAATTTATAGAGTTTGAGTATGTGACTGGGCTCTACATACGTGGCTTTGGCCTAATAGATGCTCGTGGAAAGGGCTGGTGGGATATCTCATGCAGATATCATCCTAGCCTTAAGGTATATATATCACATTCTTTCTTCTTCGCATTAACTGTTATTCGCTTTTCTTTGCTATATACTTTTGGCGATTTCAAATTTTTGTTTCCTAAAAATATTCTTTCACACGAAATACATTGTAACAAGTTTATTTTTCCAACAGGATTGTGGCAGAGGTGCACCTACGGTATGCTTAAATCTGTTTGGATTAATGATTATTTCTGTTAACGATAAGGATAAACCTCCTTCACAGTTACCTCATTCAAAGACTATTCTAGCTATAGATAAACACATCAACTAGAGATATGTATCTAAGATCAAAATGTTGTAGTTGTGTTAATCTAAAACTCTTGTAATCTGAATGTATAAATATAAGATCATACCTTGACCTTGATTAGGCAAGGCAGTGCACATTTTCTTCAGTATTATTTGATCCTACATGGTATCAGAGCTCTAAATTGACCTTTGTCTCCTCTTCTCTCTCACAAACATTTTATCAAACACCATATCTTCAACATCTTCTTCTTCTTCCCAAACCGAGTCCTCTTCCACCATATCCTCTACATCTACTACTCCCTCCTCTCTTCCCCACATACAACATCTCATCACCATCAAACTAAATCATGATAATTACCTTCTCTGGAAAGCCCAGATTGTCCCTTACCTTCGAGGTCAACATCTCTATGGCTTCATTGACGGAACCAAACCCGCCCCTCCACCCACTCTTGCCGTCCCTGCTTTTGATACCACTGCTGTCATTCCTAATCCAGAATTTTACACTTGGCACACCCAAGATCAGATGATCTTAAGTGCTCTCATCTCCTTTCTCTCTGAAACCATACTTGCCCATGTGGTCAAATGCACCACATCCCGTGATGTCTGGATCTGCCTTGAACGAATGTTCACCTCTCAATCCAGAGCCCGTAGCATGCAACTTCATCATCAACTCTCGACTTTGAAGAAAGGTGATTCTTCTATGGCTAATTTCTACCACAAATTCACCTCCTTGGCCGACACTCTTGCTACAATTGATCAACCCTTGAAGGATTTTGATCTTGTTTCATTTTTCTTGGCTGGACTCGGATCTGACTATGATGCTCTAGTCACTGCGATCCAACAACGCCGTGGTGATGTCACCCTTGATGAGCTCTATGGTGACTTCCTCTCCCACGAGTTGCGTTTGGCCCAACATCAACCCACTGTTGATCTCTCCTTGGCCAGCGCCAACTTTGCCAATCGGTCCTCCTCAAATCGTGGTGGTCATGGTGGCAGATCTTCCAATCCACCAAACTCTGGTCGCAGCTTCTCCTCTAACCAGCAACGCCAGCACCGTGGGCGTGGGCGTGGTAGAGGCCCTTATAATAATTCCTCTCGGCCCACTTGCCAAGTTTGCTCTAAGCCTGGCCACACTGCTTTAACTTGTTATCACAGGTTTGACAATTCATACACAGTGGAAACTCCTCCTAATATGCAGGCACTTCTGGCTGCCCTGAATTATGCTCCTGACCCAAATTGGTACAGTGACTCTGGTGCCACTCATCACCTCATTTCTGATTTAGCCAATCTCAATGTTTGTGCAGATGAATACCATGGCCTTGACCAAATTTGTGTTGGTAATGGTACTAGTTTACCAATTAAACATATTGGGTCCACCCAATTTTCTACACCCACTACCTCATTTCTTTTAAATAATGTCTTACATGTTCCTCAAATATCAAAAAATCTGATTTCAGTTCCCAAATTTACCAAAGACACTAATACTTCCATGGATTTTTGTCCTTCTTGTTTTCGTGTGCAGGCTCTGGATTCGGGGAAAACACTGTTATGCGGGCCGAGTAAAGATGGACTGTATCCATTCCCTCTTCTTCCAAGTAAAGCTTCCTCATCTCCCACTGCTTTATTTGGTGAACGCACTTCAATCCATCAATGGCATTCTCGCCTAGGTCATCCTGCTTTTCGAGTCGTCACACAGATAATTTCCAAATTTGGTCTTCCAGTAAATTCAAATAAATCAGAATTTAGTTGTTCTGCTTGTCTTAGCTCTAAGAGTAAACAACTCCCTTTTTCTTTATCACGCACTCAAATTAAATCTCCTTTAGAATTAATTTATAGTGATGTGTGGGGCAATTCGCCTGTTTGTTCTCGCAATGGCAATAGATATTATATTTCTTTTCTAGATGCTTACAGTCGATACACATGGCTCTTTCCAATGTCTCATAAAAATGATGCTCTTCCAATTTTCATTAAATTTCAAAAATATGTTGAGCGTTATTTTAATTTGCAAATAAAATCAATCCAATCAGATTGAGGAGGTGAATACCGCTCTCTCTACCCAAATCACAACCCACCATAACTCCAGAAAATCCCAGCTCCTCACCCGAAAACTCCAACACTCCAGAAACTTCCAGCACCACCGATCACCCAAACCCTCCTCCTCCCATCCACCCCATGAAAACCCGATCCCAAAACCAAATATCCAAACCCAAGACATACACCGATGGAACCATTCGCTACCCAATCCCCAAAGCTCTCCTTGCGGAAACCACAATGATCCCGATCTCACTGGACCCACCTGCTAAACTTCCGCCTCCAAGAGTCCTCACTGGCGCCGAGCTATGAACCTCGAATTTGATGCTCTTCTCAAGAACCACACATGGACACTTGTACCATCTTCATCTGCACAGAACTTAATCGGCTGCAAATGGGTCTTCCAAATAAAGCGTCATGTTGATGGCTCAATTGAGCGTTTTAAAGCACGGCTAGTTGCAAAGGGTTTTCACCAACAACCTGGCATCGACTATGGCGAAACATATAGCCCAATGATCAAACCCACCACGGTACGTGCTATTCTTTCTATTGCCATTTCTGCTGGTTGGTCTATTCGCCAAATTGATATCCAGAATGCTTTCCTCCATGGTCAACTTTCTGAGGATGTTTTCATGGCCCAACCCCCTGGGTATCAGCACCCATCATATCCCTCTCATGTTTGCAAGCTTAACAAGGCCATTTATGGCCTTAAACAAGCCCCACGGGCTTGGTTTTCCAGACTTATCTCACGGCTCCTTCAACTTGGATTTCATGGGTCTTTATCTGATACGTCTCTGTTTATTTACAAGTCCAAGAGCTTCACTATGTTTATTCTCATATACGTAGATGATATAATTATTACATGCTCTAACAAGTCTGAGATTGATAAACTGCTCATCCTACTGGAATCTGATTTTGCTGTTAAAGATTTGGGGAAATTGAACTATTTTTTGGGTGTTGAAGTAATTCCCAATGCTCATGGCATTCTTTTGTCTCAACAACGATACATCTTTAATCTTCTAAAACGTACCAACATGCATGACGCTAAGCCAGTCAGTTCACCTATGGCTTCTACCACCAGTCTCACGGCTCATGAAGGTGAATCCTTCTCGGATGTCACCTTATTTCGAAGCACTGTTGGTGCTTTGCAATACCTGTTCCTAACTCGTCCTGATATTGCGTTTGCTGTCAACAAGCTTTCTCAGTTTATGCACAAGCCCACTGTGCTTCATTGGCAATCTGCCAAACGGTTGTTGCGGTACCTCAAGCAAACTCTCACTTTTGGGTTGCAAATATATCACACCTCTTGTAACACTTTACAAGCCTTTTCTGATGCGGATTGGGCTGGCAGCCGTGATGATTGCCGCTCTACTGGTAGCTTCTGCATTTTCTTGGGCAACAATCTCATATCCTGGAGTTGTCGTAAACAAGCTACTGTTGCTCGTTCCAGCACTGAAGCCGAATACAAAGCCCTTGCCAATGCTGCTGCTGAACTCAAATGGCTTCAATCCCTTTTTGGTGAACTTGGTTTAGCATTGTCCACCCCTCCAACTCTTTGGTGTGACAATATTGGTGCTACCTACCTCTCCTCCAACCCGGTCTTTCATGCTCGCACTAAACATGTGGAAATTGACTTCCACTTTGTTCGGGATATGGTTGCAAAGAAGACTCTTAATGTGCAATTTATTTGCAGCAAAGATCAACTTGCTGATCTTCTGACCAAGCCAATCTCTTCTTCCCGTTTTGCTCAACTTTGGACCAAGCTCAACGTTCTTCCCATTTCGTTGGGCTTGAGGGGGCGTGTTAACGATAAGGATAAACCTCCTTCACAGTTACCTCATTCAAAGACTATCCTAGCTATAGATAAACACATCAACTGGAGATATGTATCTAAGATCAAAATGTTGTAGTTGTGTTAATCTAAAACTCTTGTAATCTGAATGTATAAATATAAGATCATACCTTGACCTTGATTAGGCAAGGCAGTGCACATTTTCTTCAGTATTATTTGATCCTACAATTTCATATTACTTTTTTCACACAATTCAAAAACTATAACAACATATATCATAATCTGTGAACACAATGCTCACATCTAAGTGATTTGTAGTGTAAGTGGTTTGAGACAATCTTTACCCTTTTGATTATTGAGTATGAAAATTATTATAAGGGATAATTATTGAAAACCCACTTGTGTTTGGTCCGGTGACACTATATTTATTCGTGGTTTAGAAAGTGTCACTTAATCCACACAAAGTATGCTTGCTTATATCGCCGTTACCCACCTCACATTTTCTGTTTAAAAAAACCAATAAAACATTTAAACCATTAGAGAAAACGAATCAAACAAACTAAATTGAATTGGTCTAGGTGCTCCACCACATAGTCTTATCAGCTCTAATAGAGACTTCACGCTACCTCTGCCTCCGCCCCATTGCCGAAAGCCATCGACCACTTGATTGCTTGACCTTCCTTTGACGCTGATGAGGAACAGAGTTCTCTCTGTTGTTCTCCGGTGCGACAACCCATATAATCTTCTATTCCAAAAACACTGGATCTGGAAGAGGCATTGGCTCACCTTCCCATCTCAGTTCCAAAAACACCTTGATTTCCATCAAATATTTTAATTTTATTTTGATCTAATTATTCAAACCTCAAAATCCCCAAATCCTTTAGCTCTCACTCAGACCTCCTCGTCATTGCTACCTCCACATCATCACTGCCTTTGGGCCACCACCTCCACGATGTAGCCTCCATACCACACCGCTTGACCCTTCCAAGCCCGATGAAGGCCTCCACGCCATTGAAGTTCAAGTTGTTTGGAAAAAGCCGCAGACATTCCTCTATGCCACAGATTAAAATTTTTTGGTTTGGGGGAATTTTATTCAAATTTAGTTTGTTTGATCCATTTTCTTTTATGGTTGAAATGTTTTATTTGTTTTTTAAAACAAAAAATGTAAGATGTGTAACAGTTATGTAATGAAGCATACCTTGGGTGGGTTAAGTGACACTTTTTAAACCATGAGTAGGCAAAGTGTCAAGCGTAGGCAAAGTGTCACTGAGCCAAAATCGCTTGCATAGTGGTTTTAAGTTGACGTAGTTAGTTTATAATAAGTTTTATTACTATGTGGTCTTAAGTTGACATAGTTATAAAATCGATTGCATATGATTGGTGGGAACTGAGCACGACACATTAGTTTAAAATAATTATGTACGTTTAGTAAGTTTATTTGTTTAAAGAGGAGACAAAATTGACTTAAAATAAGTTGAATTATTTGAGAAAAGATGCCTTATTTGCTTAAGGTCATTTTTTGTCTCACTTTTAAGCAAACAAAGTGACAACAAATAGGCTTAACCAAACGGTAGAAGAAAAGAAAGTTGATAGTATATAATATACCTCAACATTATTACTCACTTACAATAGCACTCTTCCTCTCTCATTTTAATTTTATAACAAATTGTATGGCGTTCTATATTAATTCATTGCAGGCACTCAGGTTCCACAAGAGCTCTGATATCCACATGAGCCACATTACACTAGAAAATAGTCCCCAAACCCATATCCTTCTACTGGGATGCAATGATGTTGAATTGGGAGACCTAAACATAAGATCTCCAGATGGGAGCCCAAACACTGATGGAATTCATATTCAAGCCACAAATAATGTATTCATCAACAATTCATTCATTGGCGTTGGTAACTGTCCTCCCTTTTTGGCATCCTCCAACTTCTGCCTTTTATCTTACATAACTAAGACTGCATTAATTTGACACAAATTTGGGTTAAAAAAAAGTAGTGGCTGTTTTGGGACTCAATCCGCTTCAAGTTTCCCATATATATATATGGGAAGCATTGCAGTCTACTAATTAATTTTATTGTTAGCTTCTTTAGTTATTTGTTGTTAGAGAAATGGTTAGAAGTGAATTAGAAATTACCTCCTAAAAGTGAGTCAAGTGAGTTTATGTGAGTTAGGCTCAATCTGTCTAATTTATTTATTATTATTTATTTACTTCCACAAGAGTTGTGTATTTTCTTGAACAATGTGTCTATTCATAAAGTGTTGTATTTTTTCTATAAGGTGTATTGTCTTATCCATAATATGTAGTTGTAAATGTTTATCTTGTACCTGTTTAGAATAGGTGTGACTCTATATATAAATAGGGTGTCCTCCCATTCATTTGTTACTATTGCTTTGAGTTAGTTATTTATTACGATTTTAAAAGTTTCATTTGTATAAGTCAAGAGCGAGAAAGAGATACTATTCACTGGGCACAGAGATTGCTTGTATTTCTTCCGCGTTCAGTTAATCATTGTATCTTAAGAGATAGAAACCCATGAGTCTTAAAGCACAACTAAGAGAATAGTGTGAGGAGCAAAATCTGTCTTTAGGATATAGTGTGATATACTAGCCTTGATCATACATTCATTTTGCATTCATCCAGTCTGTGAGTTCATTTCATAATCTTTTTTTATTTATATATTAATTAAACTGTTTATACTTTACTTTTAGTTCTTGTTTACGGAATCATCACCAAAGATAAATTAAGTTATGCATTATACCCAACATTAGTCATAATATTGTAAAGTGAATTGTGTTTTTAGTTATTTGTAAATGTTCAAAAGTACATTATGCATGTCTAATGGATGGTTTACTAAATTTCATTAAAATAACATTATAACATTTTCTAAAAGGTTTCGTGGGGGGTAATTTTCTAAAATATGAGATGACCACTGTTATTTCTCAAACTCTCAAACGAGGTTACTTTAATTTAACTTTTTGATTTTTTTTAATAACTCAATTATTACAACAAGTGGGATAGGAGAGGAAGACTGACCTTGTTCTTGTGAAGATCACCATCATTGAATTACAAGAGCTTTAAAACATAACTATTTTGTTAATTTGTACTTTGGATATAAAAACCATAACTTGTTAATTTGGCCAAACAGGTGATGACTGTGTCTCTTTTGGAGATGGAATTACAAACGTAAACATCACTTATGTCACTTGTGGGCCCGGTCATGGGATAAGGTAAGATTCGGACAAGCACACTATGACTATATTACTGTATTTTGTCCTTTAAACTAAGGTTCTTGTATTTTTATTGTAGCTAATCTAAACTAATGTTCTTGTTGATGTGGCTCTTGTGGCACATTTAAACCCATTATGTCGGTTACAGGTTACAACTCTAGCTAAAAGTTTTAAAACTAAAATGACCCAAAAAAAAAAAAATGGACAACAATGAAAATTCATCCAAACTTAAAGAATGTAATTTGTATTTTAACCTAATTATTATCAGTCTATTTTGGTTGGTGTAGAATTTTCCGAACAATGTTAAATTTTTTATTTTGTGATATTTGTCTTCCATTATTTATAATGTTTTTCACAATTTTTTTTTTTAATTTTTCATTTTAAAATTAGTTTGCAAGAATTTTCTTTCCTAGGTATGTCTACTTCATATTTAACATCTTTCTTTTGATTCTTCATTGGTGAAGCATTGGAAGTTTAGGCGAAACTGGAAATGAGGTAAACGTATCAAACATCCATGTGAGGCATGCTATCTTCAATGGGACACAAAACGGAGCACGGATCAAGACATATCAGGTATGATCTGTAGAGTCAGGCCGAGTCATGCATCTTCACTTAAAAAAAAAAAAAAAAAAGAAAGAAAAAAAAGAGTCATCTTCACTTATAGCTTATGGAATGCTTATTTTACAGTTAAGATGGTAAATCATGTCCTCAATTAGCATGCCCTAAAAGAAACCTTGATTTTATGACTAATATTCTTTTGGGTTAAATGCATTAATCCTCTAAACTTTTATGTTGTTGTATTTAGAACCTTTTACATTTTGTTTTTTGTCAATTTAGTGCATAAACTTTTAAACTGTTGTAAAATAGACCACTTCTTTCAATTTTCTGTCTATTTTAACAATTTTTTTTTTGCACTAAATCATTTAAAAAAAAATGTTCTTACTAGGACAATATAAAATTTTAGGGGTCTTAATGCATTTTTTAACGATTTGGTGGAAAAAAAAAAAAAAAAGATTTATTTGCTACAATACTAAATTGACAAAAAACAAAGTTAAGAGAGTCTTACTAGAACAACATAAAATTTCAAAAGGCCTTAATGCATGTTACCAAAGGATAGATTATGTTTTACGTCGTCCACGATGCCTTCTCTAAGAACTTCAACAATAAGTCAATAACACATGAATAGAAATTTAACAACAAAAAATAAAAAGAATTCAGGCAATGATACTTACTATGTGAGCTAGAACACATAATATGTACAGCTTAGATACCCACCTTAGATTGAGATCTTTGATCCTCTCAAACAAAAATTAGGGGAAAGAAAGATAGAATTTTTTTCCAAAAGAAACGTGCCTCTCTCTCTCTCTCTCTCTCTCTCTCTCTCTCTCTCTCTCTATATATATATATATATATATATATAATTATTTGCAGGAAATCAAGAGAGACAATTCTTAGTTATTAAATAAATTGAGTCCATAATTGGATTGATCCGGTCCAAAAGTTCTAACAAAAATGTATACCTTAAACTAGTTTCTTTTTTCAAACACACAATAAATTTGCCATAAGCTCTTGTGCTGTTGTGCATGATGCTGTACTACATTCATGTTTTTTTTTTTTGGAGGGGGAAGAACTTTATAAAATTTTATGTTTGACCATTATATTTCAATTAATCTTGCACCAATTATATACATTCCCCCCTCCCCATTCTTCAAATTCTAGTTCCGTTTATGTTATACCGTTGAAATATTTGGACTTTAATATATAAAGTTCTTTTTGTTATCTTATTTTCTTTTGTAGACTGGAAGAGGTCAAGTTCAGGATGTTGAGTTCTCAGATATAAGATTCATAGATGTTGGAAATCCAATAATTATTGACCAATACTATTGTGGCATCCCAAATAGTTGTCCACCAACGGTAAGTCAATCAAGCTCTTGTTTATGTACATTCAAGGACAATGCCACACAAACTAAAAGAATTTTCATCAAATCCTTACTAGATAATAAGTTCCTTGTTTTTCTTATCTATTTTAATGCACGGTCCATACCACAATATTAAAAAAAGAAAAAAGAAAAAAGCACAATTCTTTATTTAATGTCCATGCATATATAATATATGCTTTTCATGCTATAATATATCCACATTGGTTTAACATTATTTATTAAGAAAATTAAATTTATTAATTTTTTTAAAGCATGATGAAATAAAAATGCATTAGTACTAAGTTTAGTGAAATTTGCATGTATAATTAATGTCATCAAACCGTTAAATGAAATCTCATTACAATTACAATTTCAATTTTTTTTTTTTTTAAAGAAAAGTGTGGTCGTTGAGTGTACATGTTTTGTTATTTTTTTATCATTCACAAATTTGGGACGTAAATTTGAGCTTATATTAACAAGAAATTCGATATTTCGTTGTGTGTTAATAGAAAGTTGGAGTTCACATCAACAATGTCCAATACTCGGAGCTATACGGGACATCTAAGTCCAACATAGCAGTCAATTTTAATTGCAGTGAAAATGTTGCTTGCACCGACATCAAATTGGAAAATGTGATGTTGACATCTTCAACCCATGGAATTCAAGTCAATTCTAGCTGCAACAATGCTTTCGGAGAGGCCAAAGGAACTATAGAGCCCCAGTCTTGTCTAAAGTCATAAACTCCAGAAAGCACACTATAGCTTTTCTTTTCATTAACAAAGAATGTTGTTTGGTATTACTTTGCTACTGTTCCAATAAAGTCCTTTGACCAATAAAAAATATGTTTTCTTTCTTTCTTGGTCTTAAACCTGTGCAGGTCAATTTTATTGAATAATCCTAGATATGGGGGAGGGGAATGTTGAGTAGTTTATGATTGAAAATTAAGGCCAATATTTCATTGCTAAAGGAATAATTTTGTTGTTTTTTCCACCCTAGTAAAATTCTGGTTGAAAAATCTAGTTTAGACCCTTTGTGTATTATACAACGGATTTAATGGATTATTGATTGATGAAGTTATAAATTAATCCACACAAATAAAAATTTCAATGACAGTTATCAAGTACAAATCTCAAAGTAATATATGAAAGCAATAAAGCAAGACACATAATTTGGTAACAAAGTGAAAAATCAAAGATAGACCTCTTCAATGGAAAAATCACTCAAGGGACCTAGTCCGGTAAAAATTTCACTATAGAACAAGTAATTACAATAGTTTACTTATAAAACTTTGTACATCATTGTTCACTTCTTGTAAATCTCGATCGCGCAAGTTCTTTGGGACAGGCGAGAAGATTCGAGCCAGTGTGATTTAAGGAAAATTTGTTCGATTAGGCGAATTTAGGGATGTCGAGCGAGCTGACGAGCAAAGGTCAAGCAACCCAATCTATCCTAGACGAGTTTAAATTGCCTAACACTTGCCTAATGCTCGGTCGAGCGAGTTTGTGATGCTGAAACAATTTTGGTCTATTCTTTAACCAAACATTCTTCTTGTGTGTCACCCTATAAATAGAAAACACTACCCTAATTTTTTGTCGATCTAAGAGTGATTGAAATTAGAGCCTAGAGCCTAGACCTTATAGGCTTCTAGTGAGCTTGTGTCATATTTCTTCTCCCACCCTCTCCAAATTTCCACATCATTAAAAGTGGAGTAGAGAAAGGAAAAAAAAAAAAGAAAAAGTAAAATAGCACAAAAAGAAGAAATTATAAAAAGAAGATGAAGAAATCAGATCGGAATATGTGAAAAAAGAAGAATGAAATGGAGGAGGAGTGCTGGAGGTGTTCTTGTCAGGGAAGAGATAGTGAGATGAGAGAAAATATTAAAACAAAGAATAGGAAATATGATTATGTAAGAGTTAGAAAAGTCAAACGCGGGTTAAATTTTTTTTGATATAAACGTGGATTATAATTAAGTTTAGGAAAGTTCTAGCAATATGTGTGTTTTGAATTTCTGATATGAAATGATTTAGAGAAATATGTGTGTATTTATTATTTTCTTTTAAAAAAAATGTATACAAAAGTGTAAACATTTTGAAAAGTCATAACCTTTTCGCACAGTTGTCCATTTTGGGTGAATTTGTTTTTTGATTTCATATAATTTTTCGACATCCATGCAATGCAAACAGCCAAAGGCAGTTTGGCCAGCTTATTTTTCCAAGAAAACATCATTTTGGGCTTCAAATTGTGATTTTAAAGTTTTTTTTTTACTTAAATTCAAAAATTTTTTTTTTCCTCTGAAAGGCACTATACAACCTCTTAGTTTGGTCAATTTTGATTTTCTTCCTTGATATTTGAAAGTTTTGATCCACTCCCTCTTAGTTTGGTTCCATTTGGCTTTTGCCCCTCCCGTCCAAAAAATGTTAGCCCCTGACTGTTAAATGCCACCTAGGTCTGACTCTAAGTGGTCAAATCAGTTCATGTCATGTGTCATGTGTATTATAAAATTTTTAAAAATTAAAAAAAAATAATGAAAAAATAAATATTTTAAAATTTACATTTTTCGGAGATTTTCGTTTTTTAAAAAAGAAAAAAATCATAGCAATTTTAAATTAATTTTTTATTTTATGGTATTTTTACACAAAAGGACCTAAACATTACTCCATAGTTATTATTAAACCCAAACCAGATGTTAATTCGGTATAGGAGTCGGGTCATTGGGTTAATGTTTCAACTAGTGGGTCATTAGTCAAACATAATCAAATAAAATTAATATTAAAAAATACCGACATAATGTAATATAAATTCAATGTTTCACAATCATTATAAAACTTTAAGATTTTTAACTCATAGCAAATTACCAAATTGTCTTAATTTAAATTATAGAGAAGTAAAAAACTGTATTACAATAGAAAACAGAGTTTTATATAAAAGAACCTATAAACGTATTGAAGAACTATACCAACTTAATTAGGTGATTTGACGAGCCTTTGATTGGTCAACGAGCAAGCCAGGTCGGTTCGGGCTAAAGAGAAAATTCCCAAGCCAAGTCTAATATGGTTAATATATAATATTTTGAAGTAAACTCAAATATATCTACTAGGGGTTAGGTGTGTAATATATAATTTTTCACCTTCATATCACAAATCTCACTAAGTGGGCAGGGCCAGTGGGCTATCGGGTTAGGTTAGGTGCGTAGTATATGAGTTTTCACCTTCATATCACAATGTCACTAATATGCTTATTTAGTGACGAAATATATTTTTGTTGCCCAATATCTATCTTAGGTGACAAACTATTTTATTTGTCACCAAATATAAATCTTAGGTGATGAAATTTATATTTCGTCGCTTAATTGTAAAACATAGATTACATATGGCGACGAATAACTATTTTCGTCGCCTAAAGGTTAAAAAAAGGTGTCAAAATAATGGTGGGAAATTTTTCATCGCCAAAAATATCTAATTTTTAGATTTAGGCGACAAAAATAAAGTTTCGTTGCCCCATGTAATTTCTATTTACAATTTGGCGACGAAACTCTATTTTCGTCGCCCAATATCACTTTATATTTATACTTTGGCGACGAAATATGTTTTTTGTCGCCCAATATATTTTTTTTTTTAAGATTTAGGCGACGAAATTTTATTTTCGTCGCCCAATGTATGCCTTTTTATAAGATTTTGGCGACGAAAACCAAATTTCGTCGCGCAATGTAATTTGTATTTACAATTTGGCGACAAAACTCAATTTTCGTTGCCTAATATCACTTGTATTTACAATTCGGCGTCAAAATATGCTTTTCGTCGCCCAATATGGTTTTTATTAAGATTTAGGTGACAAAATTTTATTTTCGTCACCCAATGTATGCCTTTTTATAAGATTTTGGCAACAAAAACCAAATTTTGTCGCGCAATGTAATTTGTATTTACAATTCGGTGACAAAACTCAATTTTTGTCGCCCAATATCACTTGTATTTACAATTCGGCGATGAAATATGCTTTTCGTCGCCCAATATGGTTTTTTTTTTTTTTTTAGATTTAGGGCGACAAATTTCGTCGCCCAATGTATGCCTTTTTATAAGATTTTGGCGACAAAAACCAAATTTCGTCGCGCAATATAATTTGTATTTACAATCCGGTGACGAAAATTGGGTTTCGTCGCCCAAAGATAACATTGTAAATTCTGTAAAGAAAATACATACAATTACTCACTGCGCTTGAACTCCTAACCTTGAAGTACTCGATTTGTGTCATATGTTAAAGAAACCAATGTCTATCTTGACAAAAATGTAATGTCATATATCCGGTCATGACCGTTAGCTAGTAAATATACTAAGTACTTAAAAAGGTAATGTCATACTACGTACTTAAATACTAGTAGATATATTATGTACTTAAATAGGTAATTAATGTCATACTACGTACTTAAATACTAGTAAATATACTACGTACTTAAAAAGGTAATGTCATACTACGTACTTAAATACTATAGTAAATATATATACTACGTACTTAAATACTAGTAGATATACTTGTACTTAAACACTAGATATACTACGTACTTAAAGGTAATGTCATACTACGTACAACGTACTTAAAGGTAATGTCATACTATATATGTACTATGTACTACGTACTACGTACTTAAATACTAGTAAATATATTATGTACTTAAAAAGGTAATGTCATACTACGTACTATGAACTTAAATACTAGTTGATATACTACGTACTAAAATACTAGTAGATATACTACGTACTTAAAATAAAAATATATAAATTTCAAAGCCATGGACACTATCAATGGTTTGGAAAATTTCAAGTCATTGTCGACCCTTACCCCAGTTCCTAATTAAGATGGTACAGTTGCTCAATATGTTTATAGGTTTTTTCTATTGCAATATTGTTTTCTACTTCTCTATTATTTAAATTAAGATAATTTGGTAATTTGTTATGCTATGAGTTAAAAGGTCAAGGTTTGGCTACAAATTGGTTTATAACCAATTTGCTACAACCCATTACGTCGCAGCTTTATAAGACCATCCACATGTATTATTTAAAGAAGTCACATGACTCATTAAATAGGTCATGTGACTAAAATACACGTGGATCGAATGGTCTTATAAGCTGTTACGTAGTGGGTTGTAGCAAGCTGGCTACAAACTGGTTTGTAACCAAACTCTGTCCGAGTTAAAAATCTTAAAGTTTTCTAATATTGTAAAACATTGAATTACTATTACATTATGTTGGTATTTTTTAATATTAATTTTATTTGATTATGTTTGACTGATGACCCACTAGTTGAAACATTAACCCAATGACTCGACTCTGAGACCGAATTAACATCTGGTTTGAGTTTAATAATAACTATGGAGTAATGTTTAGGTCCTTTTCTGTAAAAAAAAAAATTATTTTGTTTGATCATTGCATTAAATAAAAAAAAATAAACTTAAAAAGGAATGAATAGTAACTAAAGTACTTTTTTTTTGGGGGGATTGTATTTGTAAGTTTGATTTGGGTTTTATGCCATTTGTAATTTATTTTATGATTTTTTTTTAATTGGGAGATCAAATAACTGTTGGTTCTGTTGCCCTTAGAGGCAATTTTTTATTTTTTATTTTTTTATGCATATTGATAATAATAATAAAATAATAAAAAATCTCTGGTTGCGTCCAGCCCTCCTTCCTCAAACCCACGCCGTCCCGAACCATTCTCCCTCAAACCCACGTCACCACCAGCCACACCTCCTTCAAACCCACACCACCGGCCATACCTCCTTCAAACCCATGCCACCAGCCACATCTGATCTCTCTCGCTCTCACACCCTCCATATTTTCCGATCTTTCTTGCTCTCACACACTCCAGAACAGTTCAGATCTACTGATCTATAACTATGATGCACTGGTACTGGTACGGTATCGGGTACGGGAGTACACCATTTCTTAAAAAAACTAGGGTACGACACCTGGGGGATACTTAGATTAATTAATTAATTAATATTTATTTTTAGGTATATTTTAAATATTTTTTGACATAATTTATGTTTATTTTAGGTTGCAAAATTAAGTAACAACAATAAAAAGCTTGAAAACCCCATGTCAATATGTCAACAAGTCAGCAATATTACATTACAAATTTACAATATTACATTAGCAAGCAACCATGGGTAAACTGTAAAGCAAAAGAAAAGGAAAAAAATAACACATAAAACAAAACCAAGGTCCAAGTAATCAAGTATGGACAATTATCCAAAAAAAAAGAAAAAAGTATGGACGTGTGGTCTACTGGTCTATGTATCAAGAAAAAAAGTAGGTTTAAATATTATTTTGGTTCTCAACCTTTAGCTTTTGTGTCAAATTAGTTCCTAACCTTTCAACTGTCTCAAATTGGTCCTCAACCTTTCAACCTTGTGTCAAAATGGTCCTTACCGTTAAGTGATGGATGGAAAATATTGACGTGGCTAATGGTTTTTATTTTTATTTTTTATATATATTTAAATTTATGACGTGGCATGCCAACTCAGATTAAAAAAAAAAAAATGAACATCTTGAACCTGGAAAATCATCTTTTGCTGACTTTATTTGTTTTACTAAATTTGTCTCACCCACACACAAGCACTACTCATAAAAGTTACTTTACTGATATTTTAGAATTCAAAACCCAAACGAAAAAGAACATGAACTGAGAAGAGATGCCTGGTCTGGAAAGAGAGAGAGAGGAGTGAGGGGTAGAGCGACAGCGGATTGAAACAACTGATCTGGAGAGAGAGAGAGAGAGAGCTGCAGTGGATCTGAAGAGAGAAAGTGGCTGCAGATTGGAGAGAGAGATCCTCGATCTAGAGAGAAAGAGAGAGCGGCGGAGGAAAGAGCGGAGCGCCGCCTCTTGGCCCTTTCTTCGAAATCGGGTCTGGTGCCCTCTCAGATCTGCTCTCTCTCATCCCTTTCGTTTCTTTTTTTTTTCTCATT
Organism: Fagus sylvatica; assembly: GCA_907173295.1. NCBI lineage: Eukaryota > Viridiplantae > Streptophyta > Magnoliopsida > Fagales > Fagaceae > Fagus > Fagus sylvatica. The sequence goes on along the minus strand of OU015766.1, from coordinate 7,941,104 downwards.
TTTTTTTTCTTTTATTAATAAAGACCGAGATTACAGAATATTTGTTTCAACATTAGTTTTGCTCTCGTGACTTTTTCAGGAGCATTTGTAGCAATAATGTAACGTGAACCTAAATCTGTTTGGTAACGTAAAAACTTGAATCAGACATGAGGATAGGATTTGTTGAGGGGAGCTTTTATCCTTTTCTGCAGAAGAGATGGAGTTATCCTCTATGAGTTTGAATTCTGTGGAATTATCCTTTACAATGACCAAGATCAGATGCAACCAAGATCAGATGCAGTTAATTGTTAACATATTAACATATTGATATTTGACAGATTTGAGATTGTAAGTGTATTGTTGTTGTGTTGTTGGATTCAAAAATTAACAAGAGATTAGAAATGTTTATATTATTCTTTATATTGTATAAGTTTATTACTTGTGTATTTATAATTAATTAATATTTATGTTCAATAGAATTGTCATTCAGTGGCACTCTCAACTTAGTGCTATTCTTAAAAAAAAAAAATTCCATACGTGACACTCTTTTGACTAACAAAAATAAAAACTTGGCACTGTTGCTTTAAAAATCTTCCCATCTTTAATGCTTCAACTACCCCCACCAGAGCCGGCCCCGAGGTTTGCGTTGTCTAAGCCCGTCCCGATTTTGGTTGCTTGTTTATTAATAAAAATAAAAAATAAAAAACATAAAAGTCAAAAAAAAAAATTGTAAAACAAGATTACATTGTCTTTTAGTTTTAATTACGTTCATAAAAAAAGAAAAGAAAAGAAAAAAGGCAAAATGTAATCCCAATTATAGTGCTTTATAATTAGCACAATCTGATTCAAAGAAAACAATTTCTCCTTGTATTTTTTGAAAAAAATTCTTCAATTAAGTTATCGTACTTTAATTCATCCAAACACTCATTTTCAATTGGGATCATAGCCAATTCACTTAAAATAAATGTATAATAAATATATCTAAAACATATAAACGATTTTAAGTGAATTTTCGTACCTTATAATATTAAGAATGTTAAAAAAATATAAACAATTAAATTAAAATTACAAAATAGTATTCTTTTTATAATAGTTTTATTATTATTATTTTTTATAATCTAACTGAGAATAGGGTAAACCTTTCTTATAAAGACTTAGTTTAAAATAAAAGGGTTCAAAATGATATGGAATTGACTTAATTTAAAAACAAACTTTTTTTTTGTTAACTAAATTTATAGTATCCTATTAATAATAATAATAAATTAATAAAAAAAGAGAGGCAAAGTTACTGTGGCGTAAAAAAAAGAGAGGCAAAGTTACTGTGGCATAAAAAAAAGAAAGGCAAAGTTACATTGAACAATGCTATTGCTGCCTCTTAAAAATTATAAACAAAGAGATAGTTGTTTACAGCTGGTAAGCATAACCTGCAGTGAACAAGGCAAGCCAAAAACAAAACAAACACAGACAATAAGAAGAAAAGAAATACCACAACCCACATGAAACCAGTCTGAACAATGAAGCCATTGAAGGGGGAAGGCCAAGGTGACGACAACAATTAAGACCTCCAGTCAATATCAGACCTGGACTTCAACGGTGAGCCAACTCAGAATCAACGTTGAGCGTTGATTGTCTGTTTCCAGTATTGGAGTAAAGGTAAGTCTGCACTAGAAATTTCCAGTATTGGACCCTTATTAAGTAAAAGTGAACTCAGATTTCATTTCAGCCTCAGCAATCTAGATTGCATACAGGTTCAGGATAACTTAAGAAAATGATGTCTGAAATACTAACCCTTCCAATCTTATAAATGATTTACCGACTGAAATTCCATTGAATCTCTTAGGAAGGCTTCCAATACACCACCATTCCGAACGAGGATATTTGATGTTAACATACTGGATACCTGAAGGACCTTGCATGCGTCCTGATAATGCATCACATCAAGTAGGGGTTGGAGGATTTGTCATTAACGAAAAAAATGAGGTATTGTTGTTTTTGTTGATAATGTGACAAAAATGAGTCTTCAAACTGAGTGAACTGTATCTATGGTCTTCCACCGTTGTCTTAAAGAGGTACTGTGGTTCTATATCTCATAGAACAAAGAAGTTCAAATAGCAATATGAATGAATTTTGATTATAGTGAGCACTACAAAATGCTCTAGTGTTAACTTCCTATGATAATCTTGTACAAGCACCAGAAAGCCCTTCAATCTCAATCTAATATAAAGGAACCTTATGACAATTTTACAGGTTCTTGTAGTGCAAGAGAAACACTGTGCTCCATCATTTGTTGGCCTTTGGAAAATACCAACTGGTTTTGTTCTTGAGGTGGAGTACTTTATTTAAGTTGTACCTTGACTGCAAGTTTTTTTTTAATGGATGATCCAACTTAAAAGAGAAAAATCATGTAAACTCAATAGTTTTAATTTGTTTCTTTTTTTTATTCCTTACCAATTATTTTATTTGTATTCAGTCAGAGGAAATTTTTTCAAGAGCTATAAGAGAAGTCAAGGAGGAAACAGGGGTAAGCTTGTTGTAGATGATATTTTTCTAAGCCTCTTTTTATCTAGATATCAATAACTTGCTCTTGTTAGTTCAATTAGCATAAATTTCCAGTTGAGTTCTCCAATTGACATTACCTGATTCTTCTATATTGCAGATTGATACCGAGTTTGTTGAAGTTATAGCATTCAGGTAATAACAGTTTGTTGTTCTCATAGCCAATGTAAGGGGGGCAAATTTGGGGTATATGGAAATGGTTGGATTTTGTACTTTTAACTTAAAATGTTGAAAAATGTTAAATAACATATTATAACTAAATATTATGTGGTTTAAAAAAAGGAAGTGCAACTATTGCATGATATTTTTCACTTGTAACATAGGGAAAATCACTTGTTACAGGCAAGAATCTAATAATAACCAAAGTTACCAACTTTAGGCTGTATGGTTAAGTTCACTAGTCATGGACCCGCGCGATGCGCATATTTTTTTTAATATGGTAAAAGCAATAGTCTGCCTTAATAATTCTTCCTCATTTTTAGATATCTACCAAATGTTATTTGTATCTTTAATATATTTGTTGAATCT
>OU015766.1:7883655-7937941 GCA_907173295.1 Fagus sylvatica | reverse complement strand
TAAAAAAATTGCTGCCGCTTGTTTAAAATATGAGATTTAGGTTCTTTTAAATTGGTTACTTCTAGGATGTCAAAGAAAGAAGTGATGCTTAAAAATATGATGCTTTTTTTTTTCTATCCTATTTCTTTCTTTATTTGTAGCTTAAATGTTTTAGAGAAACCGATGATGGTTGGATGAACGACAGTACAGTGACAACCGGCGAGAGTTTGAGGAGAAACAACTCTCTTAATCCAGGTGGGTCTTTCTTTTTCGGGTTTTTAATAGGTTTTTAGAGTAATTATTGTGTGTGGGTGTGTTCATTTTGAAGTTTGGAGTAAAGTAAAAAATAGTGATGTGGCTGCTCCCTATTGGAGGGTGTAAAGGATGGGTTTTACACTCGATCCTTATTGAATGTATTCTCTTAGAATTTAGGTCTGCCTTGGAACAAAAAATCATCCTCTTTTATATTTCAGCCAAAAACACTCATTTTACTCGAAATGTTAAAATTTCGTTCGAAACGCTAGTTCAAGCCGGCACAGGCTTGAATTTGGGATGATACGGAACATGAGGTCACTTGCACCGATCTAAGTGTCGGAACAAAAAATTTGGCCAAAATGAAACGGTATTTAAAACTTTGATAAAAACACAAAGATCACACAGCAACATTCGAATCCAAGCCAGCGTAGCTGCACCAACAACAAGATAACGATTTTCTACCTCAGTGGAAGAGCGAGACACGGTGAGCTATTCCTTTGAAGCCCTAGTGGGTGAGTTGTTGCCCAAGAAAACAATAAAGCCCATAGTAGACTAGCGATCAATAGGATTGTCAACCCAATCAGCATTGGTGAAAGTTGTGAGGTGCATTGGATCAGGCTGGAACAAAATTCCATGAAAATTACTTCCACAAACATATCAAAGAACCTATTTGGTAGCAACCATATGATCAGTAGTAAGGCAATGAATGTGCTGACACAGCAAGTTAACTTCATAGGATAGATCAAACCTAGTAAAAGTAAGGCATTGATTAGTAGCCATAGGGTGTAGGATCAAGAAGAAACGATTAGATCACAATAGGGTGTTTGGAGCACGACTTGCAGGAAGACATATTATGCTTGGTTAATAAATCCAAGACATACTTGGACTGATGTACCAAGAACCAATAAATCGTATGCTCGATTTGTAGCCCCCAAAAAATAGGTGCGAAAACCCAAAGTCCTTGAGTTCAAAGGCAGTAGCTACATTCTAAAACATCTCCATAATAATAGAAGGATGACTGTGATATCGTTCACATTGAGCAACAAATACACTAAGGTAGCACCATTCTTGTAGACAAATATAGACGGATCAACAAGGTTTGCTTGAAAACCAAAGGCTAGCAGATGAGAAGAAAATCTATCAAACAAATCACAAGAAACTTGGCATAAGCCGTGGATGGACTAACACACATGAGATGGATTCTGGGGATCAGCAAACCAGAAGGCTGCCTCAAAGACACATCGCTTATATAACCTAGGTCTACCTTTTAAACACCCAATGTGAAACCCAAATGACTAATACAATCTAATCCAATTAAACGTCTAGACCCACATTGCACTATAGGTACCATGAGCCACATAGCTTTGTTAACGTAACTCTGATGACTGATACCATATCATATCCTGAGAACACACGATTCACATATGCACTATACCCAAAAAGACTAATCCAATTGCAATTAAGTCTAGTCCAACTCTACCTAGTACACATCCAACATAAAACTCAATACACACCCTTACAACACACTAATACAATACAACGAATCCACTCAATACAAGGTATTACATTAACCATTTTTATTATCACTTGCGCAAAACTTATGATCTAACACACGTTTTGTTACTTTCTCAATGAATCTAGAATGTACCAAAACTTTGATTCATCAAATTTTATATGAAAATAAAACTTTGAAAAAAATATATAAATGGGATTATAAACAAGAACATTGTAGCTCAGAAGCATCATCCATTCTCTTTTCTCTTTTATGAGGAAAATGGAATTCAAATCCCACTCCCACGTCATTGTAACTATCGAATTTTTTTTTATCTTTTTTTTTAAAAGAGGGGGGCCATCCCCAATAGCAAAGCCCATACACACTACTGCTATTTAGGACTATTTTCATTGCGTAGCAATTATTAGGAGCTATTCCCCATAAAGACCTTCATCCATTTACAGTGTTCACACCCTTTTGGTATCTAATTTTACAAACCAGTGTAAGATGCATTCACCACGGAATCAAACAAAGAGCAACCTATAAAAAAATTTCATATGGCAATGCTAGTCTAAGAAATATTTAACAGTTAGTACTGATAGCATAACTTGAGGAATAATAATAGCAAAGAAAAACAAAAACCGGACGTCTAGGAAATTAGTACTGAATACTGATAGCATAACATCATATAAGCAATTTAGCTAGGCTTAGAATTACATGCTCCAAAACAGAGGAAGAAAGTATAATCCTCAACAACAAAAAATCTAATCCTCTGCTGAATATGAATATTCTACATTAAAAATAGTAGTACACAACTGCCCTCCATCAACCTCTAAATTAATTGCATAAAGGTCCATTCTTGACCCATAAACCAATCCATCATGTTGGCACTGCATACAACAGAACAGTGTAAGATGCAGGGGTCAAAACATAAAGAATCTTATCAAAAGTCACGAGAGTAGTTGAAAATGCATCCAAACTAACTAGCTAGTTGGACAAAATAAAGAAAGATAAACTAACAAATTTTTGCTAAGTACTATAAATTATATTATGCAAAGGGGTGATCTTACTGTAAGTTGAAGTATCAATTTGCTCAGGAAGCTCCTTTATGTCCACCTCGAACCTTGACTGAACCTGGAAAACATCATGGTAAAGTCTGAAATTAATAGACATGCATTTAAGATTATAATCTGATGTCTGTAGATTTTACTTGTATTCTATTAACAATTAAAAAGAATAATAAATTTTGCCTGTATTCAGTGACAAAAATACCTGATTAAGAACATCGGAGTCAGATGCAGATGAGACAAATGTAATTGCAAGCCCCTTAGTCCCAAACCTACCAGCCCTGCCCACCTGTGAAAAACAGCAACCCAAGGCAATAGAGGGGGCAAAGATTCAGTTCCAAACTAGTTACAGTACTAACTAACCATATGCAGATCATATTAAAGTATTCAAATGAAACAAGTACCCTGTGCAGGTATGTATCAGCAGAATCTGGCATATCATAGTTGATAACAATGTTAACACGCTCTATATCAATCCCCCTTCCTACTAAATCTGTTGCCACAAGAATTCTTGACTGTCCCTCCTTGAAATTCTTATAACGTTTCAACCTGTAAAGACAAACCATACAGAATCAGAAATTGAACTATCCATTTAATATCATTTCTAAGTATATTCAATTAAATTCTGATATTGTGAGGATAAGCCTCTGATCATTCAGCATGCTAGATAAAATTATAGTTGAACAAGAAAAGAAAAAAATAATAATAATTGGAAAGAAAACATTAAGGTGAGGCCTAGAAAAAAAGTACAAAGCAAAAGTGTGATCAATAAGTTTTACACACAAAATCATTCAAATGGGCCAAAATTTGCAGTTGGGTACCAAGCGCCATTCATAATAGTAATGGTACCCAGCCAGCCCTCCTCCCCCAACCCCTCTTCCCCCCTCTTCTTGTGGGTGGGAACCAAACAAAAGCTTGAAGTATAACGGAAGAAAATTTTAAAAACACTAGCGCACATGCTCACATAGATATGCACCAAATCACCCCTTCTCCCACTTGTTAAAATGCTGACTTAGAGCTGTTAGATATTGAGTTACTATGCAACCTAATACGAATTGAGTTACAGTCAAGTTTGATACACAGGGCATTGATAACCATCTAGGCTATCACTTCTCTGCACAATGAAGCGAATAAAATAAGTAATGCAACAGACAGAAAATGGCTTAAGATTTGGTATATGTTTAAAGACACATTCAGTTGCAGTGGAGTTTGACAGCTGATACAAATTAAGTTGCAGCCAAGTTTGACACACAGGCATTGACAACCATCTAGGCTATCACCTTCTGCAAAATTAAGGGAACAAAATAAGCAATATAATGGACATCATGGGTTGAAATTAAAGGTTAGGGATTAGACATATTTAAAGACAAAACAAACAAACAAACAGGAACCTCAATATAGCATCAAGGATCAGTTGTAAATGCTTATAGTTATTCTAGACCAACTTAAATAATCCAAAACCAAATGCTCAACACAAAAATATGCAAAACAACTTAGTAGCAGAGAAGTTTTTATAAGACTCATACAGCCCAGAAATGAAGCAAAACCAAAATCAACATCACCACCTAATGAACAGAAGGTTGTACAACTACAGATTATCTAACTGTCCCATTGAATATATAGTGAAAACTAGTGAGCCATAATTCAGCATACATATAGTTTAAAACTCAATACACAAATGCATTGATACTTTCCATCATGAAGTGAATCCATGCAACAAAAGACAAACCTCTCCTCCTGAGCCATTCCTGAATGGATGCAGATAGAGGGGAAGTTACACTCAGTAAGTAACTTGTTCAGCTCAGCTGCTCTGTTGACACTTTTGACAAAAATGACAACCTGGTTGAAGTCCAATGCATCAAGAAGATCATTCAATTTGCGGTTTTTTTCTGCCTCCTTCAGTAAAATGTAGTGCTGCAAATAGAGAGAGACAATGAAGATGCACATTGGTTGAATGAGCAAGCTACAGACAATTGATGAAACAATAATATTGAAAAAAAAAATGTTGAAGATACCTGTACAAGACCGTGAAGAGTCAACTTGGTCTCATCATCAACATAAATTTCCATTGGCTGAAAAACACAAATGTCAATATAAAGTGTATCCAATACCGTTCTCCAGCAACCAGAACTCAACAACAATAGATAAAACAAAAAACAAAGAACTGACAATCCAAGAAATCGATTCTTCTGAACTATGATTTATTAATTGAAATTACGCATCTTTCAAATAGAAGAAACATCCTACTACCCAAGAAATAATAAGTTGAACCAATATCCTCACTAAGGCCCCTCAAACACAAACACAATCACTAAACAACACAACCAAAAGGTTCAAGGATAGTGGTTATGCCCAAAGAGAAAAGTTCAAACTAAAAATTAAAAAGATATATAAATATTGCAAGTACTACAAGATCATGCCCTTGCCAATGACAGGCAAATTGAAAACTAAACTACAAAAACTGCACAATTGATGCACAACCAGCACAGCAATGACATTTATAAATACAAAGAATATCATAACTTTATGCTGCCTTATCACACCTCTTGCATAAATTTTTTGCAGACAGGGCGGATCTCTTTACTGAGGGTTGCTGAAAACATCATTACTTGCTTGTCATGAGGAGTCATCTTGAAGATTTCCTGCACATCTCTCCTCATGTCTGTAAAAGACACAAGAATATGGAGAACAAAAGGCAAAATAAGATAATTATTTTGGTTAACAACATAATAGACACTGGAAAGAGAACAAGACAATTGCAAAGATTTGGATTTCAGAACCAAGGGGTAAAAGGAAGAAGAATATGAAAGCCATACCCAGAGATTCGAGCATCTTATCACACTCATCAAGAATAAAATGCCTCACGTTCTTCAATCCAAGATCTTTATCCCTACCAAGAGCCAATATTCTTCCAGGTGTTCCAACAACAATATGAGGACATTCATTTTTCAGCAAATCCTTGTGAGTTTTGACATTGACACCACCATAGAAGACAGCAACCCTTATATCAGGCAAATAGGTACTGAACCTCTCAAATTCATGACAGATCTGTAGAATTTTTAAGGAAAAAAAGCACAAAGGAATATTAGGAAACAGAAATACAATATTGTAAATATGACTACAATTCCTATGTTGAGATATATGCACATGCCAATAATCATTTTGGAGATGGTAAACCACCATCATTGGACATTTTTGAACTATTAAAATTATTCCACGTACCTGGTAAGCTAGTTCTCTTGTGTGGCAAAGAACAAGGGCAGCAACTTGACCAGCAACTGGTTCAATCTGCTGAAGAGTGGATAGAACAAAGACAGCAGTTTTGCCCATTCCAGATTTCGCTTGACAGATGACATCCATTCCTAAGATAGCTTGGGGGATGCACTCGTGTTGCACTAATGAAGAACCAAACAAAATTGTAGGAGACGACTCCTCAGTAAGTATAAATGACCTTCCAGATCCTTTTAATGGAAAGGCTTATCAAACCAGTTTTCTTGCCCAAATCATGATTATGGAAGTAGTAATTACCTGCACAACATAGTAGAAAAAAAAAAAAAAGTCAAACTCAGGCCAGCATGAGTAACATGCAACATTAGATGATGCAAGCATGAAACAAACCCGAAAAAGCATGTCTACTCTACAGTTGACTGACCAGTCCCAATCATGATCACCACTACCAATGAAATAATAAGCCAGATACCATCACAAACATCATATTTCACAGGTAAATTACATGCAGTAGTATGGTTCATTTGGAACTCAACAACGACAAAGCCTTAGTCCTGACTCCCATGGGGTCAGCTATCGATCAACAAACTAATCAAAGTCAACCACATGTATTCTTCTCCAAGTAAGGTTCATTTAAAAGGAAAAAAAAAAAAAAAAAAAAAAACCAAGGTTTCAATTGCGTCAAAGAGGGCATTTTGGTTTCCACCAGAATAGAAGATATGGCACTGGAAATAACACCATTCTGTTACAATTTGGAGCTATAGAAATATATCCAGTAAAAAACACAATATTGTATAAAATATGCTTTTGTATATATATAAAGGGAAATAAATAAATAACACGTATTTTTTTTTTTACTTTTCACTGGGTAAGAGTTGTAAAAGCAAATTAAGAGTTGTTTGATCAAGATAGACCAAAAATAGAATAAGCACCCAAATAACCCAAGGTAGAAAAAAAAAACAGAAAAAACACAGCAGGACCCAAAATTAAACCGAAGATGATTTAGCCAAACTGACCAAAACTGAAAGAAATAGACAGCAACGACATGCATCTTATGTGCAAGACTAGAAAAGAAAAACCAATTTGAAGAAACATCATGAAGACGTTTATATCTACATCTAGCATCCAATTTCACCCCAGAAGAAAAAGTTGGAAACTTCAGTCAAATTTCAACATGTTTCCTATAACATTTTTTTTATATGTAACATGTTGCCATAATATATTGATGTTACCCACTGAGATATTACGAAAAAATTGGTTAGAAGTTTGCCTTCTGATGGATGTTCAAATCCCGAATCGACAATAGCTCGAAGAAGCTCTGGTTTCAACAGGAAGTCTCTGAATCCTGAACTGTGAATCCCAACATAGCCCCTACATTGCAGGAAAAAAAAAAAACGTTTACCAAATTAGGAAGTTAAAGTTCACATATCAGTTCAAAAAGCTGCCTACAAAATACAAATATAGAATTCAACAAATTATCTAGGATGCATCTCGATTTTTTTCTAAGAAGCACAGGTACATTTTGGTATGGGTACCGGTATGGCGGTACAACAATTCCTAAACAATTAGGGCACATGTACAGCATGTATATTTATTAAATATTATATATTATATATATTGTGATGCATATATTTTTCATATCTTTTTAAACATATGTGAATTTAAGAGCAATCATGGATAATAAAATATATCCATTACCGTTAAATGGTCATTAGAGTGCAAACCAAGATCCAAAAAAGTAAATAAAAGATGTGTTCAACATTGAAACTAAAATAAAATAAAAGATAAGTGTTCAAGAGGGCTTGAAATGAAGTGCTTAACAACTTTTTTTTTGGGTACTCCTGGGGTACTCATGCAGCAGTACCCTAGGGTACCAATACCCAGTTCTTGTCCAGTACGGGTACTCCACCATTTTAGGAGTACCAGTGTTTCATAGATTTTTTATTTTTTGCACCAAAATTGGACTATCCAGCACACTACAATCACAAAATCAACAAGTGGTACCACCAAAATTCAACACTCTAAAAGCATATGAGAAATTTAATTTTTTCTAACAGAACAGGACAGCCTAGCAAAAGCTGCAATTAGCAGATGGACATGGGCCTTTTAAACCAAAGTGATGCCAAATGAAAGATTAAAGTAGTAGCATATTGAATAAAACTTTATAAATCAGATCTTGGGCAATTTTGGTAACTTTGCCGACCAAACCACCCTTCCACCATCAAACATTAAATGAAACCAATAAGTCCAAGCCTTCGGAGACTAAAACATTCCAGTACTAGAACAAAACTAACAACAACAAAACAACACTCAACTACGATGTTGTTACCCTTAGCAAGAATTTACACAATATAATATCACACTAAAAACCTTGCTTCTTCTTCTTTTTCCCTTAATTTATTCATTAACAAAATACAGATGTGGGGTCCGATATTATGTTTAAAAAAATTATCTTTTTCCTTTCACATGATTTTCTCAGCAACCAAGCAGGTATTACAAAATAGAAAATGAAGTAGAAAGAGACAAACCTCTTGACAGACTCAGTGGGGATTTTGGCAGAGGCGGAGTCGAGGGCTTTGGGGTCATCGTCTTCGAAGTCCACCTAGCTCTTCCTCGTAGTCGTTGTCCTTCACTTCACCCATCTTCCTCCTATACACACAACAACAACAAAACACAGAAATTCAATTCAAAATTCTAGGGTTAGGGCTTTTTTAAGAAAGTTAAGCTATAATAATGTCTTTGCTGACCTTTTTAGCTCTGAGAGAAAGAGACAGAGACGGTTTTAGCTTAGGGTTTTGGAGAATGGACTATAGAGAGCAACTGAGATTTCTGTGAAATTAAACCAAAAATAATAATAATAAAAACAAAAATAAAAATTGAGAAAAATTTGAGAGAGAGACCCTGGATCTAGGGTTAGAGAAAGAGAAGAAGGGTGGAATGGGATAGAGTTGAGAAGATATTAAAAGGGTGACTGCTGAATTTGACGAAATTGACCTCTCTTCCTTACTTTGTCTTTTTTTCTTTTCTTTTCTTTTTTTTTTTCATTTTTTAAGACTTGAACTTTTGGTCCTTTGGATAAGATTTTCTTCCCATTGGTTTGGCATTTTTCTCAAGCTACTTTTCAAAACTTCAATTATATTAGGTGGAACTTTTTCAAAAAATAAATGTTTTTATAAATCTAAAACATTTTTTTGCTAATCGGATAGAAAGCTTATCATAATTTCAAATGGACAAAATTTACCTAGGGTATATGTCATCATTTTAAAGAGGACATGTGTCTCATCATGTGAGAGGCACATGACTAGCTTAACCTATTTAATAGAAAAAAAAACAACGTTAACTACTCTCCATCATCTCTTACTTTCTCTCTTTACCACCCCAAAACCAATCAGACTCTCTCTCCCCTCCATTCTCTCTCTTCTGTTTTCCCTCTCATCCTGTCGTCACTCACCCCAGTCTGAGATTTCTCTCTCACCGCAAGCTTCTACTTCTTCATTGCCTCTATCTAAGGTTCTCTCTCTCATGGATTTCCAATGATTGTTTTTCAGTTCTGTGTTTATTTTTCTTTTCAAATTTAGGTTTGGGTTTTACTCCAACAAGGACAACATTGGGTGGTGAGGATTTGGGTTTTATCTTACCCAAAAAACCAGTCAACCTCTTGTATATTCTTTCTCTCCTCTTCCAGGCTCTAGCTCCAAGTTTTCTCTCCTCTGACAGTACCTAAAATAATCTTTGTGCTCAAATGAAAATGGGGGAGATGAAAAGAAAATGACTTCTTTTTCTTTTTTCAACCGGCCAAATCTGAGAATCAAACCCATCACTTTTTAATAAAAAAAAAATAAAAAAATAAAGTACTTCACAAATATGACAGAAAAACTTTGAAATTCGTCAAGGTTTTTGGCATTATTTTTACATTGCAGCTACAAGTTTCTATCAAATTACTTGTCAAAGATTACTTCAATGCAAAAATAAGATAAATCCCAAATCCTCACCACCCCAATCCTTCAGATCTATAAATAAATAAATCCTTGGAACTCCATGAAAGAGACGAAGAAGAAGAAACCGATGGTGAGAGAAATCAAAGATAGGGGTGAGCAACGGCGTGATGGGAGGGAAACGGAGGAGAGAGAAAATGGAGGGAAGAAAGAGTCTAACTAGTTTTGGGGGTGGTAGAGAGAGAAAGTAAGAGATGAGAGTTAACGTTGTTTTCTTTCTGTTAGATGATTTAAGGAAGTCATGTTCCTCTCACATGATCAGGACACATGTCCTCTTTAAAATGGTTACACCTACCTTCTTTGGAGGAATTCCTCCAAACCGGGTTATAGGTAAACTTTGTCCATTTCAAATAAAATTCATATCTCTACCATGCCTCTTTAACAATTTGAGGGAAAAGAGTCTTGATTACAAAAGCGAAGGACTCATTAAGAGCCTTGAATTTAAACGTGAGCTACATCATTACTTTTCCTACTAACCCAAGGAAAAACACAACTATTAAATTCTTAATTAATGAACAAGCTTCAAGACAAAAATGAGCAATTGCCCAAGGGCAGTCTTCATCATCACCAACAAAAGCATCGTTACACACTTTGGTATCACCTTCAACAATAATACTAGGGAAGTGGTAGAACTCCAGCTGTAGCGCTCATAATAAAGCAACTGCCTGAGTAGCAACCGAAATGAGAGAAGGAACTTTCTTAGTTCTAGCCATAAGAATTAACCCATTTTCATCTCTAACAACCACAGACAAAACAATAGCATTATCCAAAAATGCAGCATCAGTATTGAGTTTAATTACCTCAGGTGATGGCTTTTCCCATCTTGGAAAAAACATATTAGTCTCAGGTACCTTTGGCTCAAAGGCAAGCACATGTTCTACAATTCTTTGGTCAAGTTTGTTAATAATTGCATGAATATTTAGGACATATTCACTAGAATGTGACAAATTCCAAAGAAATGGCATGAGTAGTAACCTAGAGGAAGACCACCGGAAGGCCATAGTTAAGTCACTGAGATATTTGAGGTTCATAATGGAATTAATGTTTATCAATTTGATTAAGCAAGAGAAGAAGTAGAGCGGTTTCGTTATTTCGTGTAAGATATGCCTATGTGGACGGAACATGTGCCTCATATTTGTATACATTGTGATAGCTAATAAATGATTGATATAGCACAGAGTTATGGTAAGTCTCGATATTTTTGTTATAAACACAATACCATAAAGCAGTTGTTCTCAAATGGCATTATCTCCATTGACTACATAAAATCAAAAGATGATATAACAGATCCGTTAACCAAAGGTTTTAGTGGAGAGAATGTAATTTGCTCATCGAGGAGAATGGGTTTAAAGTCTATAATTTAAGTCCCATGATGGCAACCCTACCTAGCTAACTGGAGATCCCAAAATCTAAGTTCAAAGGGACAACCAAATTGTGTTGGACTTGGTTGTATCACTATTGAGATTAAATTTACTATCCATTCCTATGATGAAATAGTGATACCTATAAAGTTTAGGATAAGCTATGCTTTTAATGATTTTTATATCTTAGAGATCCAAGTGGGGTAGCAACATGATACTCTTAATAAAAAATCACCTATGTGAGTGTGGAATGTGGTCGCTTCAAGTAGAATTTTAAGGTTAAATTCTCTAAAATACTCATGAAACAAGGAAGATGTTAAGGGCCAAAATGATCACAATAATGAGAACTAACTGTGTTCGAAAAGGAACTATTTGAATTCTATTGTCTTGGTATAAACAAACGGTTGAACGGTTCAAGACATCACGTTCACCGACTAGCTAGTATATCCAATAGTCTTTCACAAAGGAAGGTTCAAAGCCAAAAGCTACATCTTCCATTACAGTAACTTTTCTTTTACTCTTTGTGTGTTTGTATTGTCATTTGTATTGTGTTTATCAATTTCTATTCATATTAGGGATTGTTAGAAAAATGGTTAAGAGTGAATGAGAAATTGCCTCCTAAAAGTGCAACCCAATTAAAGCCCAATTAAACTCAACTTAATTGGGTCAAGCAGATCATTTATTAAATAAGTGGGTTTGGGTGGGCAGGTGGGTTTGTGATGGGTTTGGGTTTTTTTTGACACCCCTACATTAAGCCCAGTCCGTTCAATTTTATTTATTTATTAATACATTAATCATTCTCTCAAAGAGTTATATCTTTTTAAAAGCAGTTGTAGATGTACATCTTACACCTTTTTTTGGAACATGTGTGACTCTATCTATAAATAGGGTTTCCCCTCATTCATTTAGGTTGGTTGCTTTACAAGAGTAGTTGCTTTGAATTAGTTATTTCCTATGATTTTTAATCTCATTTGTATAAGTCAAAAGAAAGAAAGAGACACTACTTACATTCGTTGTGCACGAAACTTGCTTGTACTTCTTCTGCATGTAGAGATCATTTTATCTTGGGAGATAGACGTCCATGAGTTTCAAATCACCACTAAGATAATAGTGTGAGGAACGAAATCTGTCTTAAAGAGATAGTGTCAAACGCTAGACTTGATCTATTCATACTATATTCATTGTGAGTTTTTATTGTTTATTGACTGTGACAATTTTTTTTTTTTGTTATTATTATTGTTTATTTTACAGAATCACATGATATATACCCAACAAACTGTGACAAATTTCTTCTTCTTCTTCTTCTTCTTGTTTATTTTACAAAATCACATGATATATACCTAACAAAAAGCTCCAACCAATTGTTTGCACAACTGCAGTTTTTGGTCATAGAGATGAAGTCCACTAAAGGGTGATGTTTGGAGCCCCTTCCATGGTATAGTGACCTATAAGGAAGTAGTGAGGCTAGCTCAGCCTGAGGTTAATGGTATTTGCACTATGGGTGGGTGAAAAGCATCTTAGGTGTGGTTTGTAGTACATAGATGGAAGAGGGAAGAGTGGCACCAGAGACAGCTCCACATAGAAGCCAAGACTTTTTTTTATTATTATTATTTATTTTTTACTTCTAAAAAAGTGAAATTATATTATATTATATATATATATATATATATATATTATATATTATATAAGTATGAACCCTTTTAAATAAAATTTGAACCCCCTGACTTGATATCTCAAATACCCAATCCATTAAATCACTAAAATAAAGTCAAATAACAATAAAAATTACACTAGATAACAACAACAATAACAAAAATAGCACAAATAACTATAACCGATTATCAATGACTCATTTCTTTAGCGAGCCTAATCAAATTTTGTTCAATTAATTTTTTTTTTTTTTTTAAATTAACCTAAATTTACTTATCTTAGTGCATCTACATTGGATTAGCCAAAACTCAATTTCAGCTAAAATATGCCTAATATACCTAAAAAAAGACTTACATTGGATTAGCAATAACCAACTAAGTTATTTATTATTTTTCTCGAACCAAGTTCTTTGCTCTCTATCTTTTTCCTTGTTTTCTTCATTTTTTTTTTCCATGTTGCTCTTGTTGTGCGGAAGGGCCTCCGTATAGCACTCCCACACCAAAATTGATTGTGCAAAATAATTATGTCTTAAGAAAGATCTCCAAACAAATATAGAACGAAGGAAACTAGAAAGAAAATAAACAATCACACCAACACCAAGGATTTACGTGGTTCAGCAATAGCCTACGTCCACAGGTAGCAGATGATTAATTCACTATAACAAAGAGAGATTGCAAAGTTGGTGTAGAGGCACTAAGCTCACATATCCCAAAACCCCAATACACCCAAATATCTCTCTAGGGCTCACAAATAACAAATAATAAAGAATTCATATTCCCTATCCAAGTGGGCAATGGCAGCGCCACTTGTTGCTCAGGGTGTTTAGATGAACACCCTGAGTTCTTAAAAAAATGCTTGAGTACTTAAAAAAAGTGAAGAAAAGAAATTATAAATGCACATTTAAAAGCTCTGTACCTATTCTAAAATAATTTGCTTCCTGTGTATTTCATCAGGAGCTGTATTGTATTTATAAAAGAGATGTACAAAAGATGGTTTCTTGAGATAACTATTCTATTTGATATACACAACAATTTAATAGTAATCTCCTAACTATTTGGTGACTTATCTTCCAGTATCACAGTTGGCTTTTGTTGCTTATCAGGAACTTGAAGTTTATCAGATGAGGTTGTCTTAATAGGCCCCTGCAATCACAAGGGGAGTTCACGGACATTGAGAGTGTCACGTAAAACATTGAATTTAGCCGTAGGTAGTGGCTTGGTGAATGTGTCTGCTACTTGATCCTTGGAAGAGATGAAGCGTATACAGAGAGCTTTGGTAGACACCAAGTCACAGACAAAGTGAACATCTATTTCAATATGCTTAGTTCAAGCATGGAAGAGGGGGTTGGATGTAAGATATGTGGCACCAATGTTGTCACACCAAAGCATAGGTGGTGTGGTGGACTTCATGCCCAATTCAGTCAATAGTGACTAAAGCCATAATATTTCCGTGGAGGCATAAGCAATGGCTCTATACTCAGATTCTGTACTTGAGCAAGATACAGTGCATTGTTTGCAAGAAGACCATGAGATCAGATTACGGTCAAGGTAGATGCAGTAACCAGTTGTAGAATGACGATCATCAGGACAACCAGCCCAATCAGAATCAAAGAATGCTTGTAGGGAAAATGTGGTGTTGCGGTGGAGAAGTAAACCATGATGGATGGTGTGTTTAAGATAGCGTAAAATACGCTTGACAGCACTCCAGTGATCATTAGTAGGATAAGACATGTATTGACATACCTTATTAACTACAAAAGCGAGGTCAGGCTGTGTGAGAAAAAGGTATTGGAGAAAACCAACGACACTTCGATAAGTGGTAGGATCCAAGAGAGCAGTGCCACCAAATTTGCTAAGAACCATGCTTGAGGACATGGGAGAAGAGACGGGCTTGGCCTCGTGCATGTTGGTCTTCTTCAAGAGGTCAGAGATATACCGTCTTTGAGAGAGATAAAGACCAGCGTTAGTGGTGTAAGCTTGAACTCCTAAGAAAAAATGAAGTGGTTTGAGATCCTTCAAGGCAATGTCAGCTTGGAAAACTTGAATTAACCGAGCAATAGACGTTCTATTGTTCCCAGTCACTATGATGTCATCCACATAGATTAAGAAGAAAATAAGATCAGTACCTGAGTTTTGGATGAAGAGAGATGTATTAGACTTGGAGCCATAAAAGCCTAGAGCAAGGAGGCGTTGGCTTAGGCGAGAGAACCATGCCCTTGGCGCTTGTTTAAGGCCATAGGCTTTATGAAGTTTGCACATGTGATTGGGAAAGGAATGATGGACAAAGCCGGGTGGTTGAGTCATGTATACGTCTTCTGAAAGAACACCATGTAAGAAGGCATTTGTGACGTCAAGTTGTCGTATATCCCAGTGAGATGCAATAGCTAGTGACAGTACCGTACGGATGGTAATGGGCTTGATGACAGGACTGAATGTTTCACTGTAATCTATGCCTAGTTGTTGATGAAAGCCTTTGGCAACGAGTCGCACTTTATACCTTTCAATGGAGCCATCTGCATGTCTTTTTACACGAAAAACCCATTTGCAGCCCACAAGATTGACATGGGGTTTGGATGGCACTAAAGACCACGTACCATTGTTTAGGAGTGTTGTAAATTTTGTGTTCATGGCAGAGCGCCACTGGGGTTGCTTTGATGCTTCAGTGAAGCAACTGGGTTCATGGAGAAGAGAGTCATTTACTACCATGAGAGCCTTCGGTAATGGATATTTAGTCAATCCTGGGAACATCGGTTTGGCTTGTTGATATTGGCACGGCTGCGTGTAATCATTGGATGTTGAGAAGTTGGTGTGGCACGGTCAGAAGCCTGCAAAGTCACATTAGTTGGAATAGAGGGAGACACGGAAATGGGAGAGATATTTTCGGGTTGATGAGAAAAGGCAAGAGGAGGGACATGTGGGGTATGGAAGGTAGTGGAACGATTTGTTTGAGATAAAGATTGTATTGGTGGGATAGAGATGGAGGTGTTTGACCCGTGTGGAATATCTGATGAAATGGAAAGAGAAGCAAACGGAAAAACTGATTCATCAAAGATAACATTACGTGCAATGTAAATGCAATTTGTGGTGGGGGTCAAGACAACGATAGCCCTTATGATTAAGATTGTAGCCAAGAAAAATACAACGTTTGAATCGAAAGTCTAATTTATGGGAATTGTATGGGCAAAGATGAGGCCAGCATGCACATCCAAAAGTTTTGAGAAATTTGTAATCAGGGATTTTGTGGTAGAGAATATCAATGGGAGATTTATGTTGAGTAATTGGCGAAGGGAGACAATTTATGAGATAGGCAGCAGTGAGGAAAGCTTCATCCCAATATGAGAATGTAACGGAGGAAGAGGCAAGGAGAGTAAGGCCAGTTTCGACGTTGTGTCGGTGTTTCCTTTCAACAGAGCCATTTTGTTGAAGAGTGTGAGGACATGAAAGGTGATGAGAAATACCCAGAGAAGTGAAGAATTTATTTAAGTTGCGGTACTCATCACCTCAATCTGACTGAATTGATTTTATTTTTCTTTCAAAATAACGCTCAACAAATGCTTGAAATTTGAGAAAAATATTAAAGACATAAGATTTGGCACAAAATGGAAACAACCAAATAAATTTAGAATAATCATCAATAAAACAAACATAGTAACGATTGCCATTATGTGAAAGGTAAGGGGAGGGACCCCATGCATCAGTGAAAATTAAATCTAAAGGAAACTGAGACCTAGAAGGTGACAAATAAAATGGGAGACAATGACTTTTTCCAAGTTGACATGCATGGCAGATTGATGGAGTCTTATTGGTGGAGACAGCTAATTGATGGTTGGATAAAACTTGACGGACAACTCGTAGAGATGGATGACCAAGTCTAGCATGCCATTGCGCAAGAGAGACACATTCACCAATGAGAGCACGAGTTTCTATTTGATGAAGTGAATGAAAAGGGTAGAGACCGTCCTTACTCTTGCCTCTGAGAAGGGTGTCTCCCGAGAATAGATCCTTGATACAAAAAAAAGACGGGTGAAATTCAAAGAAAACATTGTTATCTTTGGCAAACTGATAGACAGAGAGTAAGTTTTGACTAATGGAAGGAACATGCAAGATATTTTTGAGAAAGAAATCTTGATTGGAAGAACAGAGAATAGAGGAGCCAATGTGGTGAATATACAAACCTTGACCATTGCCAACACGAACTTGATCCTGACCTGTGTAATCTTCAGCCGATAAATTTAAATTTTGCAAGTCAGCAGTCATATGGTTTGTGGCACTTGTATCGGGATACCACACTTGATCAGTGACTGGTGTAGTGGCAGCAACGTATGCTTGAGAAGAAGAACCATTGGCAATGTGAAAATTTTGTTCAAATCGATGCCAACAAGAGGGTGCAGTATGGCCAAGCGTGAGACAAATTTGGCAGAAAGGGCAAGAGCCATGTGAGGAGTTGTTGGAGAAGTAATTTGCAGAACCCCCATTGGGGCGACCACGTGAGGATGAGTGACGCCCACGACCACAGTGTTGAAAACCATGGTTGGAAGAGGATGAATGCTGGTGACCACGAGATGAGTTTCCGGGTGGTTTGGCAGGAAAGTGAGCAGTGGGGATGCCCAAGTCAGGGGTTACCGCATTCTACTCAAGGCGGAGCTCGTGGCTCAGTAAGTGCCCATAGAGTTCGTCTATTGGAAAATTTGCAAGCCATGTGTTAACGGTTGTGACAAGAGAGTCATACTCGGTTGGAAGACCATTAAGAATGTGGATGATGAGATCATTATCAGAGAGGGGTTGGCCAATGGAAGCAAGCAGGTCAGAATATTGCTTGGCTTTTTAGTAAAAATCAGTAATAGATAGATTGCCTTTTTTGAGAGTGGCTAATTGATAGCGAGTATGCATCAGACGTGCACGAGACTGAGATGAAAACATCTTTTCAAGTGTAGCCCAAACGGCGCGGGAAGAGGTGAGGCCAACAATGCTAGAAACCAATGTGTCTGAGATTGTGGAAATAAGAATACTAAGGAGAAGTTGATCAATTTCAAACCAAGAAGGATAGGCTGGATTGGGAATAAGAACTGGAGGTGAGGTAGTAGAGGAAATATATTGTGGAGGAGGGAGGGAGGTACCATCGATGTGGTGGAGAATTTTATTGCCATTTATGTAGGGAGTGATGGTGGTTTTCCATGAGAGGTAGTTGTCTTTGGTGAGCTTTATTTGAAGATGAGTGGAGGGAGAAAGTAGAGGGTAATGGTAGGTTTGGGAAGAGGAACCAAAATCTGTGGTAGTAGATGAGGAAGACATGATTTTGGCTTGAGTTTTGACATAAGTCTATTTTGCTCTGATACCATAAAAGCTCTGTACCTATTCTGAAATAATTTGCTTCTTGTGTATTTCATCAGGAGTTGTATTGTATTTATAAAAGAGATGTACAAAAGATGGTTTCTTGAGATAACTATTCTTTTTGATATACACAACAATTTAATAGTAATCTCCTAACTATTTGGTGACTTGAAGTTTATCAAATGAGGTTGTCTTAATAACATTGAACACCCTAAATTGAGATCCTGAACACCCTGCTTCCTTTTTTTCTTCTTCTTCTCCGCATCTCCGCTCGTTCATCTTCTTTTCTGGCGCCTTTTCTTTCTTCTTTCTTGTACTATCCAAACACCTATATATTTCTCTTTTTTTTTTTTCTTTTTTTTTCTTTTTTTTTATGTGCCTTCTAGTTTGTGGTCATTGTCCCTCCACGTCTGAGAACAAGATATTTGAAAGAGTTGAAAGTAAAACAATAGACTTGGTCCACTACCACTCTGGACACATCCTTCCATCTTTCTATTCGTTGGAAAGATGTCTTCCCTTTACTTTGTTGGAGTATTTGGTCTGCTCACAACAAAGTTGCCATGGAGGGAGCACTTTTCACCCCTTCAGAAGCGTTGAAAAGAGCCAAATCCCTTGCTATAGAGTTTTTCTTTTCTCTACCAACCAAGGGTGACAAGCTGGCTAAATAGGATACTCTTATTGGTTGGCAACATCCCCCTAGTGATTTTGTCAAACTAAACACGGATGGTTCAGTGCTTGGTAATCCAGACCTTGCTAGCTCGGGTGGAGTATTGCGAGATAGTAATGGAAACTAGTTACGTGGTTCTCCCATAAATTAGGAATCACTAATTCCTTGGCAGCCAAACTTTGGGGTGTTAGAGATGATCTACTATTAGCTCGTGATCTCAATATTCGCAAACTCATTATCGAAAGTGATGCTAAATCTGTAGTGGATTTTCTTAAGACCGAGGATCTTGGTAACAATGCGTTTCATCCTTACAGTGCTTTAATTAATGATTATAGGTACCTGATTCTGTCGTTTGAGGAGGCCTTTGTTCAACATGCTCATCTTTAGAGCAACTTTTGTGCGGATATCTTGGCTAAGGAGGGGCACAACCTTTTGACTCCCTTCTCCCTTTATATCTTTCCTCCTGCTTTTGTTGTAAGCCAGTTACTGGTAGATATTTAGGGGGTTTCGTACCCTCGTATGTTGTAAACTCTTATTTCGTTTAATGCAATTTCCTTTTCACCAAAAAAAAAAAAAAAAAAAAAAAAGTAAAACAATTACACGTGTGGAGCTTTTATGTTTTGAGACCTTTTTTTTATGTGCCTTATATTTTTTTTTTATGTTCCTTTTTTGTTTTTGTTATGATCAGTACTTCTCTTTTTATTTTTTATTTTGGCTGAATGTTTTGAGAAGTATTTACTCAAATATTAAAGTGAATTTTGGAGTTTCTATTTTCATTATATAATATAAGTGTTGATTATTATTATTGGGACTAACATTTAAAACTAAAGATTGACATAAAATATGAACTCATAATTTAAGATATCTCGATATTAATTGGTACTGAAATATTTTATATCCATGACTTCACCCTTTAAATAAAATATCAAACACTTTTTACTTAAGATTCCAAAGACCTGGTCCTATTTAATTTTCCACTTCAATGTTATTTTATTCTCTTTGCCTTTGGAACCACAACATTTCACGGTCTATTCTCTCATACTCTTGACATTTTATCTCTTGTCCCTCGATCCCTCTCAATCACAACAATAGGGTAAGTTTTAGTTTGATTCAAATAATGTAGTTTTAGTGATTTAAACTTTTTTTTATTGTTTATAATTAAAAAAAAAAATTGTAAATTGTATATTT
Source organism: Fagus sylvatica (assembly GCA_907173295.1). NCBI lineage: Eukaryota > Viridiplantae > Streptophyta > Magnoliopsida > Fagales > Fagaceae > Fagus > Fagus sylvatica. The sequence goes on along the minus strand of OU015766.1, from coordinate 7,917,729 downwards.
TTTTATTATTTTTTTTTTTTAATGATATGAGTATATTCAAGTTCTCATTTTATTAGATCTTATATAATTTAAGTTTTTTAATGGCTATTTAAAATTTTAAAATATTTCAATGATCATCCTGAAAAAAATTTCTGGAGCCGCCATTGCAAGTGGGTAGTTCTAAACAAATACTAAATACTAAGTATCAAATACCCAAACCAAATACTAGAAAAATTGGTGAATTTTCTCTAGTCAAATTGCCACAAACGACACCAAAGAACCTGCACCACACCAAAGCAAAGAAGCTGCAGCACAAATCCAGAGAAGCCACATTGCTTCCACAAAGCTCTCTGCTCTCTGCTGAAACCAAAATAAAAGAACCGCCAAACAAATATTTGATGTACTTGCTACTCAAACCAAAGTCACATAGGACTAGTAGCAGTACCCAATCAAATATGCAGTACCATGTCTCTCCCCATATGGGAGGACCCTTGGGCCAAAGTATCCACCTATGTGGGAGGACCCTAAGGGCCAAAGCCTCCAAACTCTTTGTGGTATTGTCTATTTATAAAATTTCAATATATATTACTTAGTAGATTAGGAATATGTTTCTTGGTGAACTGGAAATACGTTTTTTGGTGGACAAATAATAACTTTTTTAGTTGACAAGGAATACATTCCTTCGTAAACAAGGAATCTTATTGAACAAGAAGTCCTATTCCTTCCATACTAAGAAAACCCAATTCAAGTCAAATTAGGAATTTGAGTCAATATCCAACAGCTCTCTCTCTCTCTCTCTCTCTGTGAGTTAAAACCTCTTTCTCTACAACTTCTCCACGAAGCAAACACAACACAGCTCTGGAGCAAAAATATCTCCAAAAGCCCCATAGTTTCTCTCAATCTTTGAACTCTTTTAAGTTTTGCCCTTAGCATCTCCTTAAGTATTTTTTTTTTTTTTTTTTTAATTTGTTTCTCTAATACCCATGGTGATTTTTTGATGGTCGTAGTTAGTATTTGATGGCAATGGCTTGAATTGAATTTATTTTGTATTGGAGGATTGATTCTATGATTGAATATTTTGTAATCTTATTATTTTTCACTTGCACTTTATTTGTTTGACAAAATGTCTTAATGAAAGAATTAGTAAATGATAAGTGTATTTTTTGGTTTCCATATTTACATTTTCTTTTGGTGTGATATCAATATCTTCAAGTTTTTAAATGAACCCCTCAAACGAAATTTCTGAAATTTCTGGAGTCATCCAGTGGCACAATAGTTTAGGTATGGAGCGTCATTGTAAAAATGGAAGTTAGGGGAACGAAGGAAAGGATTCCACCTAGGGAGAGGTACCCCGAAGGCACAGATACAATGATAGTACAAGTGTACATTTGTTTTTTTATTATCAGATTGTCATTATCTCTGGTTTTGCATTTGTGCAAGGGGTGACAAAAATATATTTTTGTAGGGGACAGGCTCTTACTTTTATTAGGCACTTGGTAGTAACCAATGCTAATAATTGTATTGGCTCCTTCTAAATTAATGCAAATAAATGTGTAGGGGCAGTGGAGCACCTTTGAGTCTTGATAACTCTTTATTTGGCCAATGTCACAAACATTTTAAATTACTTAATGAAATTATGTCACAATTAATTGCTTTGTTTATGCTCAATGAGTAACTTGCATTGACAAAAACAAAGAAAGAATACAGAAATTAAACAACCAAACTTTGTTAAAATTCTTTTGTTGCTTCCTCAAAAGCACTTGCATACTATTATAAACAGTTTATTAATTCTTATTTTTGTTTATATGCCACCAATTAAGCACCCCAAAAGAGAATTAAAAAAAACTAAAAATAAACAAGGGTAAAAACTAGCAGAAAGAAACAAGTTTTGATAGGCCTCAAAATGACAGAGACAGAAAGATCTTTCTCTTCCTACATTGCTGAGGTAGTGACTGAAGCTCCGGTACAATGATTGAATCCAAACCAAACACCATTAGGAATAAAAGAGTTGTAATAAAATGTAACAGACTTGGTGTAATGACCATAGATTGTCACTGTCTCAGGCTTCCAACCATCAAATCCACTCCTATAAAGGTAGACATAACAGATTTGGTATGCACATGGTCCGTATATCTCAAATGTATCTATAGAGCACCGCTCGAACGTTCTTGTATATGGATCATCCAGTCTTGGTGCATACACCTGATCATCCAATAATTACATTCAAGAAATGGTTATAAGTTGACAATTTAATTATCCATTTGAGGGGGATTGTTTTACATTCTGGATTGCTATGACATAGATGCATGCATCTACTTATCCAAATGCACACAAATACCATGTACATCAATAACAAACATATATGTTATATTCATGTATTTAAGTACGTGTATATATAGAGTGAGTGAAGAAGAACCTGATTGCCATAAGCATCACCAAATGCAAGACTGATTTGATCCCTTGTATAAGTGGTTGACGAACAGCTTGTTGTTATTGAAGCCGTGTAAGAGCAGCTCTTTACATTCTACAAGAAAATTATTTCTTTTAGAGACATAATTTAGAAATTGTAACATAATTTTATTCTAATTAATCTCTCTCTCTCTCTCTCTCTCTCTAAGTTTCTATAATTTTGAAAAAGAAAAGAAATTACTTTTGCTTTAAAGGGATCTATCTTTTCAGGAAAAGATGAAAGCACCATATGGGAATCTTAAAGGAGTATTTTGGATACCTGGGTATTGTTGATCTTGAAGGATCTGAACTCCTGGGGTTGAAGAATGATTGGTTTGGGTTGTGAGAAGGTGAAGAGGAAGGCAAAAAAGAGCAGAAAAGTGACTGCCTTGACCATTTTCCTCCAAATCCCTAATGAGCTATGAGTATGTGAAGAGAAGTATGATCTTTGGAAGATCCTAAAATATATGTAGAGCTTTCTAGGAACCAAGGGTATTCTTGTCCCATACTAGAGTCTAGAGGTATGGTTAATGTATGAGTTTTAGTAGAGGTAAAATAAAATCTTGCTTCTTTTAGTAGGGCAAGACAGTCTTTTTATTTGGACATGCTCTTTTGGATGAACCCAAACCTATGTTTATGTTTATCCAGGCCAAACTAGAATTTGATGTCTTTGATCTGTACAATACAAGTTTGGACTTTGGAACTTCAAAGCTCCAAAACTAGAAGAAAAAACAAGATTGGACCTTCCAGCTGTCTCCCTCACCGAAATGATTTTATTGAAGGCAATCAAGTACTGAAATTTACTATTTCATCTGGCCCACCAAAAACCCATCATTCTCGATTGGAAAGACAACTTTTGAACAAAAAAATCTTCATTTATCAAACTTACTATTTTGTCCTCTTAAATTTTAATTACAATTTTTTTTATTACTTTTTTTTTTTTTAAAAAAAAAAAAGGTTTGTTTTTGACACCTATGACAATATCATATTAAAAAAAAAACTAGTCTACTAATATTATGATTGGGATAAATTTTTTAGATTTTTGTGATGTCTTTATTTTTATAAGATATCATTGTATTTAACTATGCTAAGCACATTTCTTTTATACAAACGGAATAGATAAAGAAATAAAATAAAATAAATGTAATGTGTTCATCTCAATTAGTTGTTGATATATATATATATATATATATATATATATATATATATAATAGAAGAGAAAAAAAAATATTTTTATATACAATAAAGTATAATACTAAATTTATACAAATTACTTTTTTTATTCTCTCATTTTTAATTTCCATATTCTCAACCAAACGGACTATAATGCTTCTCAAACATCCCATATGATACTCTTTGTTTCCAATTTTTTTTTTTATTTTTTTATTTTTTTTTTGTCTTCATTTTTTTTTTTTTTTTTTTTTGGCCAAAATATTGTTTTCGTCCCTAAACTATACATGAGTTTCGTTTTTCGTTCTGAACTTTGAAAAATTCGTTTTTCGTCCCTGAACTTTGAAAAAATTCATTTTTACACATGAATTTCGTCTCATTTATATTTAAAAAAACAAATAGTTAACCTCTTCTTTTTTTTTTTTTTTTTTTTTTTTTTAAGATATACTTCGAGGTATATATATATTTATATATACGACCTAATAACTTTTTGTTTGATTAATCTCAAGGTTGGATTACGTGTTATCTATGTTATTAACACATGTCATGTTTTATTTAATCAAATTTATTATTTGAATTCATAAATCATTTTATCATATTTAAAAAAAAAAAAAAAAAAAAAAAAAATAAAAAAAAAAAAAAAAAAAAAAAAAAAAAAAAAAAAAAAAAAAAAAAAAAAAAAAAAAATAAAAACTTGAAATTTAAACATTTTATGAATGAGAATTTAATGTTCACTGATTATATTGAAATTTGGTAAAAATTAAGGGTATAAAAAGAAAATATAATCCAATAATGGATTTGTCAAATACACTTCCAATATAATTTTTTTTTGAGTGACGTAAGATTACTGAAAGTTATACCAAATGTAATTTATAAAAGTTATACCAAATATATAGTCGTGTTCTACTGTTTAAGAAAATTATTCTGGTTCATCTACCACTCAAATGACCTGCATCAAAATCCAAAAGTTCTCTCTTCTAGAGACATGTTAAAGGGATGACTCATAGGATTGTATAGGCGTGGCTATTAATCAACAAAGTTCCAAAGTAGTCAATTACTCTATTGCTTATCAACCCATCTCCGCGTGTAATATCCATGCATTTCCACACTTCCTTAGTCCTTACTTTCTAGCAACTAATTTTGTTTTAGCGGAAAGTACATTTTATCTATTTTTAGTTTGATCTTTTTGCATGTTGTCTACGTGATATTACACTTTATCCACGTGTGGTCCTTTTCATTAGATTTCGTTATCCACCTCACTACCTTCACCATTAAAAACACAATAAAACATTAAAGAAACACAAATTTGAGAAACAAAATCTCCCCTTTTCTCTTCTTCTCTTGGAGACTTTTGTAAAAACTCAAACTAAGAAAAATAGACAATCCCATCCCCACAAGTGGTTCGGCCAAAAACCAAGACCAAACAAGAAAATTCATCTTGTAAATACTTATTTCCCTTGTCCAAGACCCATCCCAAAGCAAGAGAGAAATTCCTCTCTAAACACATAAATCAACCATGGCCTTCGTTATCCACAGCGCACCAAGCTTCCTACAAACTTTGGTGTTATTTAATTCTTAAAGAAGAAAAGCAAGAGGACCACAGACCCATTACTAATGGATTTTATAAAGATAAATAGTCAAAAACCTCATTTGGTTGAAGAAGAAGAAAAAGATGAACAAGAACTATGAAGATGCCCAAGAAGATACTGGTATTGTTTGGGATTCAGATGAGATTGGAGTTATTTCATCTCTTTTCCAAAGGGAGAATCCCTCTATTGATTTTTAATAGACACGGCTTTGAAGGGAGAATTCCATTCTCTATTCAACTTTCCAAGTTTAAGTGTAAAGTTCCACTCCCACTTCCCTATGAGCTTCGACATGTGGGACTTCCTACACCAGAAATCCCAGAAAGCATGGTTCGGGCTAAACATCAACCCCATGGAGTCTCAATATTTGATCAAAATTTAACAAGAATGATTCTCAAATTTGTGTGTGTGTGTGTGTTTTTTAATGTTTTATCGTGTTTTTAACAGTGAAGAGAATGAGGTGGGTAACGGAGAGGACTACAAGTGGGTAAAGTGTAAGTTTTCAAACTACGGGTGCAAATGAGCCAAACCACAAATGGGTAAAGTGATTTTTTTTTTTTTTTTTTTTTTTAATATAATCCAATCTTACCAACAAAGTAACAAACTACAAGGAAAGCAGAAACAATCAAAGACATTTACAGATGCCCATCTGCCATGACTCATGAGAGCTGACAGAACAATCTCAGGCAGATTCCAAGCCACTATGAAACAAAATTTGATAACAGGCTTATTCTTCACCAATTCCCTGGACATCTTCAATGATCTGCAAATTTTCCCAGCAGAGTGACTTCCTTGGGTCTTCAACTTCTTCAAGTACCTCTTTGGCAGCTCCTTCAACAATAACTTGAGTAAAGCCTCTTCCATGATTATCTCCACAGCTCTCCTCAAAGCTAAAGATTTTTCCACTTCCACTGAGTTTGCCAGGCACTTTGAAGCCGAAGCCATTTTACACTCACCTTTATTGGTTTCTAACCACACTAGCTAAGCAAGATTTAAATTTTTTTGATAAGTAAATTCAGAAAGTAAAGCAAGATTACCTATCAAAAAAAAGAAAGTAAAGCAAGATTGATATTACCCCAAGCAATAACATTCGTTTTTATCCAATGGACTAGAGGGCTTTCCTATTTGTCATCAACTTGCTGTTTGATGTTCTCAAGTTTTGGCTTCAAACCTTGGGAATACATATCAACAGCTTGGTGAATTCTGATTGGAATGACTTCTGGCTTGATTTCTTCATTTTCAAACACAACTGCATTTCTGAACTTCCATAACATCTCCAATTAGTTACTCTGCAGGCTCGACTAGCAACTTAATTAAGTTCCACGTTCTATTTCATAAGTAATCATTTTCCTAATGTAGACTTGTCCCTCAATTTGTGTTCTCTGTTTTTCTAAAACTCCTAATCCTCCATGTGAATCTTTAGAAAGAAAGTCCTAATTCTAATCCTCTATGGAAATCATTAAAACTCTCTAATTTGATGAAAATTACTTATAATATGAAAAACAAGTTGCATTGGCAGCAGTACTATCAGTCATCACTTGGAACATATTTTTGTCCCATAAATCGATGATCAAGTAACTTGAAGTACTGCAGTTAGCATTCTGAAAATATCAAGTAGTTTCAAGAAGGAAAGAAACGCATCAAGATGATCTAACTGTAATTTCAAGTTAAAAAGCTTCAAGCAGCATCATAAACATGTAAAAAAGGACAATGAATTGCTGCATTGCATTGTCACCAACAAAACAAAAAGTGATTCAACTAGTAATACAGAATTTAATAAAAAAAAGTTTATACCTTGAATTCATAGACTAAAATTGTGAGGCACTAAAATATACAAACCTACGCCCCAAACAAAAAGCTGACAAAGGAAATGAAAAACCCCTATAAACCCATATCAGAAACTTTGCAGTGATATGACAATCAAATTAGAAATCCAACCATTTAGTGAAGTAGACACAGGTCCTCGGGGAAATTATGCCATCTGGAGTACATAAACTTATCTGTGGACAAACTCCGCATGGAATTGAAGCCATGGCCCCTATTTTCGGTTCCCCTTTAAGACCTGCCTTGCCTGTGCATCTATAACAAACTTTCCCAACAGGAATTGAATTAAATTCCCCCATTCCAGTGCTCTTCACCTCCATTATGTCATTGTCCAAAACCAAAGCATTCACTATCTCCTCAATTTGTTGTGTTGTGAACTCAACATTGAAGGCTCTACTCCTCCGGACTGTGTCCAAAATTTCCTCCAGTGTAGCAATCTTCTGCTCATATATGATCTTTACACAATGTCTTTTCAAAAAGTTTATAAACTCTGTATCAAGGCTCCCCTCAACATACCATGCTCCGCCAGTGATTTCCTTTGATGGTTCAAACTCTGTCGCAATATAGTGTTTTCTGCCTTTATTTTGGATGTTTACCACCTCTTTTATCAATTTCTTAGCTTGAAGTGACTTGAGGGATTTGTTAAGCACATTTTCAGGAATGTTTGTTTCTCGTTTCATGTCTCTTGTCCAAATTGCCATGTCTTGCTTGCTTCGGATCAGTTCATAGAGGATATGCTCATGTTCTGTCAAAGACCCAGAAGGTGATTTTGAGTCAGGCTGTTTACGCTTCAGGGATGAGGGCCCTTGTGATCGGCTCATTCCTATCAGAAGAAAATTTCAATATAAAGAACACATCATTCACTTACATAGAAGAAATGAACCTTATTTTCTTGCATGGTGGACATGGAAATTCAAATTTTTAAGACTACCAGACAAATCAAGAAATTTAGTCTTTTTTTTGGTGTTGCATAATAACAGTACGAAAGAGAAGAAAGTAAATTTTGTAAACTTGATTACTTCTATATGTCAGCTATCCTGAAAAAGAAAAAAGAAAAAAATTGTTTTCAAAATTTCAGAATTTTATTCAACAGCTACCCAAATGAATCTACAAGGGGATATACCCCCTTTCATTTTACTTCACAACAGAACAATAGTTCAGCGCATATCAGTATCATTACAAAAGCTAGCAACAAATTTCTCTAAAACTTTAGTTTCTCTAGGTATATAGATACAACTGCAACTGATAAACGATTCAAAGAATGGAAATATCTCTAAGCAATACTCTCATAACAAGATGTATTTTATCCTCATAATTTCCTTTGACAACTAAAGTCACTAATACAAATCACAAAATAACTTTCATTGGGGAGGTTGCCACATATATACAATTTCCTAGGGAGCAAATATGCTCCTCTTAATTTTTACTTAAATCAAGAAGATTGATAAAACTTCTCATCTTATTTGAGCTGAAAGTTTCCAATTTAAATCAGAAGCCAAAACACATAGAAGTCACTCTTTTTTTTTTTTCCTGTTTTTTTTCCTCAGCTTTCTCAGCAAGCAAACAGACAGAAAGCTCAATTGCAGGGGGAAAAAAAGGCTTAACAACAAAAGGGGCATTTCTATTCCGTTGCTAATTCTAGTTATGCTTTACCATAACAAAACAAAAAAAACAAACAACAACAACAACCAAGCCTTAGTCTCAAAAGTTTTTGGGTCGGCTATGGACTCTCAACAAAATAGTTAGGGTCGGCCATATGTATTCTTTTACATCATTCTATTCAATCTTAAGTCATACTTTCTATTATGTTCTTAATTAACATGTCCTTTTGTTACTACTTCTCTTAATGTTATTTTTGGTCTTCCTCCATCTTTTTTCGTTCCCTCAACTTGAATCAACTCACAATTTCCAACTGGTACATTAATCTCTTTCCTCTGAACATGACCAAACCATCTCAAACGACTCTTCCTTATTTTTTCATCAATAGGAGTCACCCTATCTTTAAACGAATTTTCTCATTTCATATCCTATATTTCCTTGTATTTCCACTTATCCATCTTAACATTCTCATCATTTTAGAGTATGTTTCTTCTTAACAGCCCAACTATTAGACATAGTTTTGTTCGGTCTCTCGGCCATTAATTGTGTCAATGTTGTCCCTCAACTTTTATAATCTTTGGATCTCCTCCCCATTAAAATCTTAACGGGATTATCTTACAATGGTGTTGATGAAAGTGAAATTATTTAGTAAAGAAATCAACAAAAAAGACTAGAATAGTATTTACAATGTTTTTTAAGTTTAATTTTTCTTCTATTTTTTCACAACTTTTTCAACAACCAAATGGGAGTATCAAGAAATCAGTACAAAATGCAAAAACAATTAACCCATTTTATGTGCTGCATGAAGACCCAAAGGGAATTTTTTTTTTTTTTAATTTGAAAAAATAAAAAAAATAAAAGTAAAGAAGAGGAGTATAGAAGAGTGAAAAGAGCTTACTTGTTCTGAGAAAAAGAAAGATTTGATTAGAAACCTAAAATTGTTCTTGTCTTGGACCACTGGATTCACTGAGTAGGACAAGGTGCTAAAATTGTTCAGGATTGGTGCCTAGAAATACTGAGTGACCAGATTTTCATTTGGGAAACTTTAAAACTAAAACGTTTGTGCCTCTTTTTCATTTTTACTGGAGACACTTGGCTAGAAATTGTGATTTAATAAACAAATTATTTACACGGTTTCTAATCATGTGCACTTTCTAATCTGTCTGATCGTTATTGCTTTTTCATGACTTCATATCTGATTATTTTATGCAACACCAATCTTTTTTCTGCTACAACTGTTTTTTAGTACCATTACCTGGGATATTACTGAAATCAATAATAATTTTTTATTCTAATCTTTCATTAAACACTATCTAAAGGATCCATAAGAAAGAAGTTCCGACTTGTAAATGATGAAAATATGTGAACTTCAACAGACATGTGGTATCTATTTTAGCAGCAGGATGGAAGAAGTTTAACCCCTTTCATAATTATTACTATGAGTTTTGGAAGTCTCCATTCAGAATAAAATTTGTCATCGATAAAGCATTCTAATTGCCTTGATAACCATGGTGGATAAGAAGTCAAGTTTGATAAATGATAACCTTGTTAATATCCCTTCTATGAATAATCACTGAAAAGGACATGCAAAGTTACAAACACAATGACACCTTATGCGTTTTTGAGTGTATAGCAAGAGTTATCTGCATTTACCTCACTGAAGGGCAAACTGATGTAAGCAATACTGCAAATCAACCCACCCATCTTAATTGGTGCATTAATTGCTCTCCTCTGCACATGACCAAACCATCTAAACGACTCTCCCTCATCTTTTCATCAATAGGAGCCACCCTCTACCTTTAAGCGATTTTTCTCATTTTGAATCCTATCTTTCCTTGTATTTACAATCATCCATTTTAACATTCTCATTTCAACTACACTCATTTTATGAACCTAGGAACTCAATCAAGAATGTTTAAACAACAAAAAAAAGGAAATGATGGGTTACAATAACAGTCATCTCAAGGACTTCAAAAGCGCTCCCATAAGTTACTTCAAGGCTATTAAACTTTTTGCCAGACTGGTAAACAAAGGTGCATGTTTTCTAACACTATGACACTTTATTCTTTGAAAAAAAGAAAAAACTAGTAGTTTATAGAATTAGAGACCAATACATAAAAACGCAAAAGTAATTCTCCATTCCAATAAATCAATGGTTAGAGCCCCTTTTCCAGTTCTAAAGATTTAGTAGAATAAATCTACCATAGCTAAACCAAAAAGCTTGTATAAGAGACGAATGGGCAAAAGACTTCTGTAACCACCCAACCATGAAGAGTAGCATAAACACCCTCATAATCATACAGAAAACCTCAAGAATGCATTTTTTAAATACCCCAAAATACGCCCCAACCTCACCTTATCAAAGGATTAGCTTCCAAACTATATGATTTCCACATATACAGCTCCCTACTAATTTAGTACTTTGCAAAGAGCAAGCAACCGATCAAGCTCCCAAAACCCATTATGGACAAAAATCCATGGATGAGAAATATACCTTTTTTCAGGCATGAAAGCCACAACACAATTCTAATCCAAATGAGGATAAACACTTCGAATTTTAGGCAAAACACTAGCTCACAAATGCACATATCTTATCCCTATTCAAAATGGAATTAATGCAATCAAATCTCATATTCAAAATTTTCATTATTTCTCCCATATAAAAAAAAAAAAATCCCAATATAGCAATATTTCCAAGGACCCATTTCCGTTTGATCCCCAAAAATCCCAACAGAAAAACACAAATGATTGAAGTTTGTGCAGCCGAGCTTTACTACGACTGTTCAGCTTACTTGAATGAGGTCTGAAACACTTTTTTCACCCTCAGAAAATAGAAAACAGAAGTGTATAATCGCAAAACATAGGACAATACAAAGAGAAGAGAGAGCGATTACCTGCACTCATTTTCTATTTTGTTTTCCTCTTTCAATTGACAGTAGGAACAATCTGCAAAACAAAGAAAATACTTTGGATTTTACATATATAAAAGAGGCACGTAATGAAATAAGATTGTCGCACAAAAGGGATGGAGAAATCTAGATCTTAGCGGTGAAGGTAAACAGAAGGGATGAGCATAGAAAACTTACCCTTGAAGAGTGAAGACGTTGAAAGAGAATGTGAAAAGGTTGGGTCTTTACCAAGATTTACCAAGGTTGGGTCCATGGAGTTTCTATGAGAGCAGCGCTTCTTAGAAAGATATAGGGGTAGAATCTGGGGTGTGGGGTCCGATGTGTTTCCATGGGATCGGTATGTGGGGAAGGAGGTTAAATTTTTTTGTGGTGGTGGAGGCCGGTGAAGGAACTAGCGGCGGTGACAAAGATGACCGGTATTGGAGAGAGAAGCGAAAGAGGCGTTTGACGGAGAGAATAGAGGTTTCCGTTTGTTTTGCTTTGGATTTAATTTGGAACTGACTTGTCTTTTTAATTGACGTGGCGACATCTAATTCGGCCAGATAGGTTGTTACATTGTAGGATTGTATCTAAATAAAGCATTCACATCTGAAAATGTCCAAATCAGATCTCAAAATCGCTAATTCAATTTGCCACCGATCTTTACTCGCCACGCACGTCACCCATGCCACCTTAACTTCAAATCGTTATTTCATCCGAGTGTTTCACCTCAAATCTCATGTATGTCTCTTATTTATTGATTATAGTCATTATGCACACTTTCTTAATTGTGGAGATATGAATAATTTTCCTTATAAATAATTGATTTTTTTTTATAACAAATGCCGGACACATCACTTTTTTTTTTTTTAATTAATAATATAAAGTACCGAGTACTATTATGGGATAAGATTCTTGAAAATTGATTAGTTATTTTTTTATTTTTTTATTTTTTAATAAAAAAATAGATTAGTTAATATTATTTGCTTGTTTGGTATATGTTTTCATTTTCATTTCTTGACTTTTTTTTTTTCAACTTTTTCAAATTGAAATTTGAAACTTGTTTGAATTTTTTTTTTTTTTTTAATTTGTTTGGCACCCTATTTTCTCACATGTTTTCAGTCTTGTTTTTATTTTATTTTTTTATTATAGGTAAAACTTAAGTACAGTTCCTTAAGTTAGGTACATTAGGTTCTCTAATTGAATTCAAACATATGGTTGCGTTTTTTTTTTTTGGGGTAAATCAGAACTTTCATTAAGCCAAAGACAACCCAAGCAAATCCCTTTTCCAAGCCTCAAACACTGAGGAAGGGATGTTGCATTACAAGAAAAAACAGAAGAAAGGGCAGAGAAGCTTTTTGCCAACTCATGAGCAACCATGTTAGCTTCTCTTTTAACCCAAGCAAAACAGCAAGACAGAAAATGTAAGGCTAACCTATGTACATCCGAGATTAAAGCATCAATTTTCCAGTAAGAGCTCGTAGAGTTGTCCGAAAAATTGTCAATGCATATCTTCGAGTCACTTTCCACTATGACATTGGGAAAACTTTCTGATTCAGCCAGCTCTAATGCCCATTTTATCGCGATGGCTTCAGCTACCAGGGGGTCCTCAATATCCACAACTTTAGCCCAAGCTTTCACCACAGCGCCAGACTCTCCTCGGGCTATTACAGCAATGGTAAACCGATTTCCTCTCACAGCAGCATCAGTATTTAACTTAGTGACATCAGCAGGAGGAGCCATCCAAAACAAATGACCTGGGACAGCGCTATTATCAATTCCATCTAGCCGAGACAAATGCTCAGCCATCCTTAGCTCCAAGCTTTTCAAAGATAAAGATAAGCTTTCCACTTGTCCTTTAAAGATGGCTTTGTTTCTGCAGGTCCAGATATGTTCTAGTGTCAAAGCAAAGTGGATTGACAACCTCTGCTTCAAGCTTTTGCACGAATTTTCTCCAGGCCTCATAGGAGGATTCACTACCAACTCCACTATATCAGAACAACTAGCCACATTAATTAAGTCTGGTCTCAAAGCCCAGCTAAGACCAAACCACATGGCTCTAGCAAAGTTACACTTAAAGAATAGATGCTCGATGGATTCATCTTCGGTTAAGCATAGAGGACACTTTGGATTGCCATGCCCAACTCTAAGGAAAAAATTCAGATTCGTGGGGAGAACACCCGATCCCAAACGCCAAATAAACATTTTACTTCTTTCATGTAAGTTCAGCTTCCATAGTTTGCTCCAAATATTAGAACCGGAAATATGGGGATGCTCCAATTGATTGCACTTATATGCTGACTTCACTGAAAATAGGCTTTTGGTTCATGAATCCAAACAAGTTTGTTCGGACTAGGAGTAGAAGGGATAGAGATCTTGGTAATTGCATTCACTAAGGTTTCATCAAACAAGTTATGGAGTAAGGAGAGGTTCCAAGATCTAGGGTTTTGGTTGATCAAACATGCAACAACAAGGCAGCCACTAACCGAGCCATACCTTGGTTTTGGTAGAAAGTCTGGAAGCCAGGGAACCCAGGGGTCTTTCCAAATATCAATCCTCACCCCATCACCCACTATGTATCAAGCCCCTTTAATAATGAGTGTTTTGAGCCTTTCTATTGCCCTCTAGGTCGGGGAAGAATTTTTTGGATCTTCTCTATGCATCCATTCCCTATCAACTTTGTACTTGTTTCGAAAAACCCTTATACATAAGCTATTCTTATCTGAAACCACCATCGAGGCCAGTTTGGCCAATAGAGCATCATTAAACTTTTTTGCCTTTCGAAACCCCAATCCACCCTGACCTTTAGGGTTGTAGAGGTGGTCCCATGCCTTCCAAGCCAGGTAAGAACCTGATTCCCGATTGGGCTTCCACCAAAATCTTCTTGTTGCCGCATCCAATTTATCATAAACTGCAACAGGAACATCAGAAGACGTAAAGGTGTAAGTTGGCAATGCTTGTGCCACCAATTTGATCAGCGTGCTTCGACCAGCCCAAGACAGAGACTTACACCTCCATCCTTTGAGCTTTGATTCCAACCTATCTTGCAAAAACTTGAAATCTTTTGTGCGGCTTCTTGAAGTAAACAGAGGAGCACTAAGGTAGGTAGCTGCAGTAGAAATAGCTTTCATGTTAAGCTCCAATTTAATTGCCCATTTCCTCTCCCGAACCACCAATTTGGAGAAAATTAGACCAGATTTTTCTCTGTTTATCAACTGACCAAACCATTCACAATACTTTTCTAGGCACTCATCAAGAACTTGCACTTCACAGGTAGTGGCTTTCGCAAATAACATTAGATCGTCAGCGTACATCACATGAGTGAATGCTGGTCCGTTAGTGTTCATCTTCACTCCATGTATGGCACCCGAAGCAAAACTTCTCTCAATTAATCTAGACAGCACCTCTTGACATAAGATAAATAGGTAGGGAGACAGGGGGTCTCCTTGCCTAAGCCCACGGGAAAGGATGACGCTCTTAGTTTTTCCTCTATTGATGAGAATGGAGAAGGACACCTTGGTGACACATTGCATAATCCACATAATGAACTTCTCATGGAAACCAAACCGATACAGAACCTCTTTAAGGAAAGACCAGTTAACTCGATCATACGCTTTCTGCAGGTCCACCTTTAAAGCCACAAATCCGCCCTTCACTTTTCTTTTTTTAAAACTGTGGAGAATTTCCTGAACTATCAATTGATTTTCAACAATCCAGCGATCTGGGATGAAAGCTGATTGGCAAGGAGATATCAAGCTGTCCAGTACTGGTCTGATTCTAGAGACAAGAATTTTCGCAATGATCTTGTAAACAGTATTACATAAACTTATCGAACGGTAATGGTTCACAGAAGAGGGGGATTGAGTTTTAGGAATAAGCACAATGAAAGTGTTATTTACCTCAGTTAGTAAGTGCCCAGACTTGAAGAAATTAAGGACAGCATCACAAACAGATTTGCCTACAATAGACCAGTAACGCTTGTAGAATAAGGCTGGGAGACCGTCAGGTCCTGGTGCTTTGTCATTGTACATCCCAAATACAACCTCTTTAATCTCTAAAGGTGTCGGAATTGAACACAGCTTATCAATGAAACATAAACAATGTTATCTTTTCTAAGAATATTTAAATCCAATGCAGTTATATATTATCCTTTTATTATTATCCTACAATAGAGAGAGAGAAAAAGAGTCATTGATATTTATGTGTAAAATATTAAAAAAATATTATTATATTTATTTTATGTGTAAAAAGTAAAATGAGATAAAAAAAAAATAATGAAAACAGCTTATGGTTGTTTTGAAAAAAGGCATGAGACCCACGAAAAAAAAAAAAAAAACAAATTGTTTTTAAGAACAAAATTGAAACCGTTGTACCAAACAAATTTTTTTTGTTGGGGTTTGCGAATTCAGTTTTACAAACATGGAAATAGTTTTTCAAAAGTGTGTGCCATAAGATTCTTGATAAGTATATAAAGAATTAGGTGGCAGATCATGGCACATCAAAGTTAAGATTAAAATTCTTTTCAAAACTATAAATTATAGTACATTATTTGTTTGTAGTAAATGGGGCCGACTTGTGTTCCATGACGATACCATCCCATTGGGTGTTATTTGTTATAAATACTTGTTATTTGGTGCTAAAATGCATGTTATTTGTGATAAAATCTCTTTTTACTTTTTCTTTGTTACAAATGACAAACATTTTACTACAAATGACACTTCCTATGATACAAAAGAATTTTTGTGTAGTAAACTTGGATTTTATTTGGATGGTCGTCAATTTATTTGAAGAAAACAAATTACTTCAAGATTTTTTGCAACCTTCGATATTATGCAATTTGATTTCGAACTAAAAGGAAAGGTTTAGAATTGTCTCAATTAAGAAACCTTTTTTTTTGTGTGTGAATAATTTCAAACCAAGTAATGAGGATAAAAAGATAATGAACAATAGAACAAATTCGAAGTGAAAGGCTTAATATATCTTTAGAGCCTTAAATGCTTCAAAGTAATTCAATAGTAAGTAAAAATGAGCTCGAGGTGAAACATTGCATTAATAACAAATACATTTGAAGTGATTATAGATCAAACAAGATAAACAATTAGATATTTGCATTAAACCTTGCAAAGGAAATGCTTACATTAGTGAAATGAAGAACAACTTACAAACATGTAGTGGATTGTCTAAGTTAAGTTATATTACTAGTCTCTTGAATCTAAGTTACACTATTCCTAAAAATCTCTTTGAGAAGCTCTTAGGCTTTGTTGGATGTGTCTGGGGGCATTTTTCTGAAGGAGGAACTTTCTATTTATAACGAAAAAATGGGTGATTATTTCTAGACAAATAACTATTCCAAGTTGCTTGGAAATCATACACATGTTGTTCACATCAATGAAATTATATGGTGGTTACATACTACACAGATTGGGATCACAGGCAATACCAAAGTTATTGCTATGCCTTTAATTCCTTTGATCTCAGCCGTCCATTTAATCCAACGGTTTCAAAGATTGACAGCTCACCAAAAATGAAAAAGACAAGTTTACCCTTAAAAAAAATTTAACACCCACGTGAATTCATCAATCCATTACAAAATAATTCAAAATCTTCTTTCTTTCTCTCTCTCTCTCTCTCTCTCTCTCTCTCTCTCTCTCTCTCTCTCTCTCTCTCTCTCTCACAAAATGCCTCTTTCTCTCCCTCTGTCTCTCCCCACCCTTGGTACTAGTAGTCTAGTACATCGGCAAAATCGCCCCCCCTGATCGGTGGCGAATGGACCTCATCTCATCGGAATACTCCAAATCCAAAGGTACTCTCTCTTTCTCTCACTCTTTCTTTCACCTCACCTTTCTCATCTCACCAGTTCTACAAGGCCCATCTTCGCCCCTCTCTTCCTTGCACTGCTGATTTCAGTTTCACTTGCAGCCATTGGCTGCTGTCGTGACAGCCTCCCTCAAATATCCTCAAAGACATGGGTTTTGAAGGGAGAAGAGGTATGTATAGTTTCTAACACTTGAATTTTTTGTAAATTGCTTTGATTTTGAAGTGCTAATTTTGTAGGGAGATTACAAATTTTTTTCAGTTGCAGAATGTATATGGGATTGTGATTGCTCTGTTATTCTCTTTAAATGGTAATGAGTGTTGTCTATCCTAATTGGGTTTACCCCTCTGAGCTTGAATATGAGCTAAAAGCAGTTTTCTCTTCCCGTTGTTAGTGCTACAAAGATGTTAAGAAATTAAGATTTTTATTCACTACTATAGTGAAATTTTAAGTTTTATGACTTTAGATGTGCTTCTATAAGTGAGTTTTATGTTGTGTGGTAGAATAGGATGGTCTTACATATATAATATATATATATATATATATATATATATATATATATATATATATATATATATATATATATATATATATATTGTACATATTGAATCAAAATTGAAACTATGTTTCAAATTAAAAACTTTGAGAGAGTTACAAACAAAAAATTGACTAAGACAAGAGGCGGTGTACTAAAGTAAGTAGTTCAACATCATGGTTTTGAAATGAGCTAATAATAATGTACAAATTATGGAAGAATTTCACTTGATATCTACAATTGACTAGAATTTCACTTTATATATATAATTGACTTCTATGTCTATGTTTCCTTCATCCTTATTTAATTCAATTATCACATGTATGAAAATCCATAGACATATTTAATATTCAATGCTTATATCCTTATTTCCTTCAATTTTTTGTTAATTACAGGAGTATAATTTCATACGTTGGATAGTAGGACAAGAGATTTCTCTCAAAACATGGATTCCAACGTAGTGATGATACCTCAAGTTGGTATGCAATTTGATACACTAGAAGATGCATGAATGTTTTTGTTAAATTTTGGAAAGAAAATTGGCTTTGATGTTAAAAAACATTTCATAAATAAAAGTAAGAAGGATGGAAAGGTAATATCAAGGGGATTTTTATGTGCAAAGAAGGGTGTTCAAGATGTAGCAAGATAGTCTTTGCATCCATTGCCGAGATGATACAAGGTGTAATTATCATGTACAGTTATATGTAAAATTAGAGCGAGTAACAAAAAATTATATGGTGTCTGATTTTGTAAGGGAACATAATCATATTCTTCATCCACCAGAAATTGTTTACATGATGAGATCTCAATGAAAAATGTCAGAAGTCCATGCAGGATTGATTGATTTAGCATCCTTTCTAAGAATCAAGCCAAATGCAACTCATGAGTTAATGAGTAGAGAAGTCGGAGGAAGAGCTAATCCTAAATACACCAAAAGTGATCAGAAAAATTACCTTAGAACAAGACGACAAAGAAACTTGATATATGGTGAAGCTAGATGTTTATTAAGGTACTTTCAGTGACAATTGAGTAAAAATTCTTCATTATATTATGCAATGCAATTGGATAGTGAAGAAAAAATAATTAACGTTTTTTGGGCTGATGTTAGAATGCTTATTGACTATAAAAGGGGTAGTGGTTTTTGGAGCTGCATTTTTATATGATGAAATGGCAGAATTATTTAAATGTTTTGTCTTAAGTTTTTTAGATACACACGTAGATAAGAAGCCCAAAACGACCTTTACATATCAAGATCCTGCAATTGCAAAGGCATTAAATGAGGTGATGCCTAACACTTGACATAGATTATGTACTTGGCACATAATGCAAAATGGGATCAAACATTTGGGGAATTTGATGAAAGATGGTTCTTCTTTTCTTTGAGTATTTAAAACTTGTATGTTTGAGTATGAAGATGAGAATGATTTTAAAAAATCATGGGAGGAAATGATTGACACATATGCTATATATGATCGTAGTTGATTAGATGGTATCTATAAAATGAAGAAAAAATGGGCAAATTGCTACATGCAGAATAATTTTACTTTAGGAGTGCAAAGTACCCCACTTAGTGAAAGTTTGAATGGGGACTTGAAAGCTTACTTGAAATCAGATTTGGCAAAGTACTACATGAAGAATACATTTTGGAGGAAAGTTTGGGCAAAGTGCTACATGGATTCTGTACAGTTTTTCAACATTTTGAATGGGTGGGTGAGCAAAAACGACATAGAGAGTTAGAGGCTGAATTTAATACTAGGCAAAAATTTCTCAAGTTGAGCTTGAAAAATTCTCCCTTACTGAAGCAAGCCATACAAGTGTACACATGTACGATATTTAAAATATTTTAGGATCAATATGACCTTGCATTAGTAGCAATGATAAAAAATTGTCAAGATGATTTGTTAGTATATACATATAATGTTGTGCTTCTTAATGAGGATGATGAGTACATGGTATCTTTTGACTCTGTAGAAAAGTCAATTTCAATATTTCATGCAATTGTAGGAAGTTTGAAATAGTTGAGATTTTATATTGCCATTCTTCGAAGGTTTTTTATTTTCTTGGAATACTTGATATATAAGTTATTGCAATTATTCTTGATATATAAGTTTTGAAAATATGGACAAGAGAGGAAAAAAGTGGATATATCTTAGACAATACGACAAAATGTGGAAGAGTATGTCAACTTGACTGTTACACAATACTATAGAAGACTATATCCTAAGTTGGTGCGATTGGCTTCTCGGGCAGCAAACACTGTAGAGGCATATGCTTTAATACAGAGGGTGATAAAGGAATATGAAAAAAAAATTGAAGACATTATAACAAAAAATGTGGCTAATCTTCAATTGTCTCATTGATTGTCATCGTCTGGTGATAATAGAGTTGTTAATCCAAACAAAAATTTGGACAATATGGTTGAAAGGGTTAAAGTTCTAAAAAATAGAGAAGGTCGTAAGGGTGCAAAATGGCCAAAAATTTGGATTGAGAAGTAAGGGAAAAAAGAGAGTAAAAATACATATAGGGTAGTTATGGCTAATAGTTTTCCAAGGCAAAGTTTTTATTTTTTATTTTTTATTTTTTACCCCTATTAACTTTCCATGGTTTATAAATATATATGTTTTTATGCCTAATAATATATATATATATATATATATATATTTTTTTTATAGGAAGCTAGTTGTCCACCCAACATACAACACAATAACCACGGCTCACATGAAGAACATGATTCTCATCAAGTAAGAATTTTCTTGATTCATAGTGGAATAACTTATAAATAATTTGTTCGTATCTTGATGTATTACATTTGTCTTTTCCTTTGTAGATTTCCTAATAAGGTATTATCTTTTCTGGTGTAACAGTCTTATCAAATCTGTCCATCGACACCAATGATGTCATATGAATTGGAACGAGGACGTAGTTGCGATATTGGTTTCACATCATTCCTTAAGGTAAATTTGCTTACATGTTTTGCATGTATAAGTAATAAAATGATTTATTATACTTTTATTCATACAATTGTTGTGATTACATGTGAACCATTTGTTAGTACCACCTTACCTTCATCATCGTCTCAAGTATTAAATAATGTGAATATTGATCAAGTAAAAAAATAGACGTTTTCATACTTGAAAATTGATTAAACTTACCATTTCAAAAAAAAAATCAATAGATTAACATTGGAAAATTGGTTGTGATGTTTGTTATATATTTATATAGAGAACTAAAGTTAGATTCAATTATATGTTGAAAAATACAAATGCTTACTTGTAAATATGAAATTTTTTTGGTATGTAAAAACTTAATGAATGGTAACTTCAATTAGGGTCAAATTATCATATGTGTTTAAAAATTTAAAATTTTAGATTTGGACGCATTTTCAAGATATTTAATTTGGTGTATGGAATTGAACATATACCAAATATTGTTTATTTTGTTATTTATTGTAAGTTTTGAGAGATACTTTATTCTTTTGACTAATTTTGTTTTGCATTGAAGATATTAATTTTGGCATGTGGATTTATTTTTTTAGCTAACATTATGTATTTTATTTTTTAGAACTACTCTACTACAATACTTTGAAGTATGATGGACAGTTTTAGCATAGCTATTAAACAATAGTGGATTGCCTTATATATAACTATTGAACAGTATCTTGGACGGTTTTTTGGAATTGCCAATCCTGACTTTAGGAAAACATTTTGGATAAATATTTAACAATTAGAACAGTTTTTTGCATGACTTGTAATAACTTTTTGGACATTATTTGTAACTAAAAAAGTTATTGAAATATGTTAGTTTGTATATGTGCATGTTTTGGTAACTTCTATTTAATTTGTATATATAAAGAATGAATATTTTGAGTTGAAATGGATGTTATCCATTTTTGTTACGTGCAAAACATGGATAATTGAGTAATTTTTTTTTTTTTTTTTTTTTTTCAAGTCAAATCTCGAATTTTCATTTTCAATCCTGAGGTGTGAGCTCTGTTTTCATTTTTTTTTACAAATTCACCCAACAACAAATTCTCACTAGCTTCAAAATTATGGGACATATACAAAAATATCATGAGTTAAAACTATTTTTTTGTTAACACTTACAACCTCCTTTGGAATGATATGTAGCATAGAAGATTGTAACTATTTTTATTCTAATTTATTCCATTTAGTTTTACTAACAAAAGATTACTACTTTTAACTCATGTGTTCCTATAAAGTTTTCTTTGGGAAAAAAAAAAAACAGATACAATTAAATGTTATGGCCATTACAACTTGTTATAAAAGTAATAATATGGATTGCAAGAATTGTTAACTATAGTTACAAAGAGAGTTCATCAGAAAAATGTTGAAAACATTCTCGATACTTCAAAAAGACTTTTGCCTCATATTTGATATCTTGTAATAGATTATTGGTTGAGAGAAGGGTTGAACTAGTGACAAAGCATATTCATCCTTGACATCTTGTAAGCAAGCACAAAGTCATAAATTTAACCTCACAATAATCAAGTGACGCAAACTTAAAAACTACACCAATGTCATCTAAAATGGAAAAAATAATTTCTCTAATATATAAAAGACCAAAATACATTATTGGTCTCTAAAGTTTACATAGTGTGGATGAGATGAGATCAATATCTGAATGCGAAATGGATGGCATATTGGATACAAATTTGAAACAACTAAGGAATTGTCACAATCTTTTTAGAAAATTCTCACAAGTTGGATACAAATTTGATGGTGAGAATAGCTATACTTGACTGAAGCTTTAAAGTAATTTTTTATTCATATATTTGAACATGTTTTTCTTTTTGTAAACAAATTGAAAATAGCACTTTTGTCAAAATTGTTTATACGGTACCTACTTTGCTTTGCCATTTCTTTGGGTTTATATGGTCAATTTCAAGGTCATCAGCCGAAGAAAAAAAATAAATTGAGATTGGGTTTAAATTATTTCGTATGTTTACTTAATGCAAATTAATCTCACGTATGCCATCCCATCACTTAACTATCTAATTGTGATTTTATAGATTTTTCAGTTTAAACAATTTAAATCTTATCCTATCATGGGTTTAAGTAAAGATTATCTTGAGAATAAAAGAATTGGGTTTAATTAATAGATCTATTTAATTCTTATGCTCCCTATTAAGTTACAACTCAAATTCTTCCTTAATAAGTGTAGCCATATAATATATGAGAAACCTAACTTAGATGGAAGGTGTAGAATCCATAGGTCCAAGGTCACTTGATTTTGATAAGTGTAAGAATCTTAATAAGTGTAGCCATATTAACATCTTGATTTTGTATCTTTATTCTTTTGTAAAATTTAGAGGGTGTTTGGTACGTTATTCTCAAATTGTGATTCTGTGATTGCAATCCATAATCATTAGGTCTTACTGATTTTTTTTTTTGTTTGGTACATCAAATTTAAGTGAAGTCTGAAATCCTAACTTGAATTTTATATGGGTTCCATGGCAAATTTGAGAACAGCCTATCAGCTGTTTTTGGATTCAAAGTGGATTCAAATCCGAACTGAGTTTTATGTGGGTCCCAGTTTTATTACCGTTACTGGGCCCACTAATTTTTCTTCCCGTTTTCTCTCTCTCTCTGATGGCTCCAAACGCTTCTCTCTCTCTTTCTCTCAACCATTACAGAGGGCAAAGCCCTTCCATACACAATAGCAGCAAGAAGACATCTAGCAAAACTCATAGCAAAAAAAATCCCAAATCAAAACCTATCAAGTCAACCAACAAGAACACGACAAGACCAAAAAAAAAGAGAGACCCACTGAAGAAAAAAGAAACCCAATGCTGTAACACTGGACAAAGATCAAGGGGGGATTTCCTGGTAAAAAGAAACCCACTGTAAAAAAAAGAGAGACCCACTGAAGAAAAAAAAAAAAGAGAGCATTAAATTCCCCCTTGATCTTTGTATGCAAGCAAGAAATCCCGGCGAGTAAGGCGGAGATGATCTTGGATCTTAATAAGTGAGGCCGAGGTACCTCGCCATGTGTTTTAGAGGAAAAAAAAAAAAAAAAAAAGAGAGAATTAACAGTGAGAAAGAGAAGAAAAGGAAAAAATTGAGGAAAAAGAGTTAAAGTGATCGTGTAAAAGAGAGAAAGAAGATAAAAGGATAAGATGAGATTTGTGGAGAGAGAAAAAAAAAAAATATTTATTTATTTTGTATTTTTATTATTTAAAAAAATTAATTAATAATGTTGATAAAAACTAATTAAAAACCAAAACTATGTACCAAACACAATTTTTTTTACAATCTTGAATTCAAATCAGGATTAAATTCCAACTTCAATACTAAAAAAAGTCACGAAACCAAAACAGAAAACAAAAACACATACCAAACAAGCCCTTACTTTGGCATATCTACTATGAATACTTTTGAAGAAAAAAATGATAACATTATATGTCTACTAAGGGGTCCTTTATTCTTCAGAATATATATCGTGAATATTACCTTTTATTTTGCTCAATGGCTACGACTAACTATGCTCTCATGGCTTTCTTTAATGTTACAAGTATATTTTGATTAGTAATAATGGTCACAATAACAAAGCGAAGTGAAAATGAAGCATATGACTATCTTGCAACATTATCTTCCTTATCTTTAGCTTTAGCTGTTTCTATCAGTAGACACATAAAAAATTAATATATAGTGACGTGGACTATGGAGAAGTTTGTTCTTGATCTAAGAGTATTAAATGAAATTTGTCATGTAATGAAATATTATTATGGTTAATTTTATATGGATTATGGATATCATTCAATCCATTTGTAAGTTATTAAATGGATTGAGCATTTAAGGTTACCATTCGAGCATGTGTCAAATTGTTTTACAAATTAAAAATCTTAAAACTCCAACATACCCAAAATAAATAAAACAAAAAAATTAAAAGAATTTGGAACATGATAATTATTGAAATTATAAGTTGTAGAACTTATAATAAATAAATAAAAAGTTGTGCTCTCCTCTTATTTTTCAATTGTTGAATAAAAGAGCTCATATTGTTAAATTTATTTACAAATTGGTTCATGCATCCTAAAAATGACAATTTTCTTCCTAAATATTAGCTTATTTTTTTTTTCTTTAACTCAACCTTTTAAATCTTAATTGTTTGTAAAATGTATAAGTGAGAAGTTTATAACTTGCTTTTTTTTTTCTTGGTTTGTTAATCTTTAAAAGAATAATAATTAAATGTAAAAATTACGAATTAATTGAATTAAATGAAGAGAGATAAGGAGAGAGAGATTAAGGGGAGAGGTTTTGAATTAATTGTTTTCAGATGGGTGAAAAACATTTTGAGGGATAATTTGGTCTTTTTATTCTTGATGAAGTGTCAACTTTATGAGCATTGGATTAAATAAAGGGTTAGGAAATCCATTTTATTCACTTCAAAGGCTTTGGCCTTTTATTTTGTGCATGTCACACTCCTCACTAATTAAAAACCACACTCCTCACTGATTAAGCTGAATTTCTTCAGCTGGTAATGCACGTTTGACCGACTTAGTATCACTATATATATGAGAAGTTTGTTATTAATGGGATATATGATTTTTGTATCAAAATGATAATGTTAGGTGATAAGAAAGAAGTTTAGATACAATCTCATTCTCACATTTCATTGCCTTTTGTCCACATATTTCCTTTATTATACAACACCTGCCAAAAAATATATTTTCCCATATTTTGTACAGCAACAAGTACAATTCACCAGCACTTATGACCACATTTCACATTCTTGAAACCAAAAGCGAGTGAAAAATTGAAATATCATCATTTTACATAGTCTAGAAAGAATTTAATGGCATTTACTTATTAGGCTATTATACTAGGAAAAAATTAATCAAGCCAACTTTAAGCATAACAAAAGGAAGGGCGCTCTGAAGCTTAACAATGAAGAAATTTTCAGTGTCCAGTTATGTGATGCGATCAATGACCAAGCCAAGACCACCACTGTCTTCAATAGGCTGTATACACCAAGAAACTTTTGGTTCAGAACTCTGATGGAGGTTTTAGCCTTATGAGTCTTCTGATTCTATCTTTTTCGGTATTCTCCAAATATCCCTTCAAAGTACAGAAAGGAAACAATGTCAAGGAACAGCAAAAAGTAGTTATTCAGCATCATAATGCAAGATGTCGGATAGCAATTAGTAGCCGCCTAGAACATGGAGAGCACATAAACATGAAGATGGCACAAGCCGCACAACAGAATATAGCAAGGTCTAGTCGTTGTCCAACTAAATAGGAAAATAAGAAAGTTTCCATCATATCCTTTTCGGGAATATAGTGAGCAAGCCTAGTCCCTTCTATAGTGAGCCTACAATTCTGGTTTTGTTTCTTATGGTAGTAGCAAAATGTGGTGTTATTGTCAATACGTTCAGGGTAATTTATGAACCTCCACTCCATGCCTTGAAATAAAGCATGAGGACATGGGGATCTCACCTAATATGAACAGCATTAACTACATGATTTTAATGAACTATAGAAAAAGTGCCTACAATGACATTCACCAAGTTATTCAGTAATTAGTGCATTGATGAGTGGATATTGTGGTCCAGAATGAACAAACCACCAAATTCATCCTTCAAATTTCCAAGATCTCCCTTGTGTTACTGGTTTAATAACGGTTCAGTTCATCACCTCACCTTCCAAACAATTTCATCCAAACACAAGCAAATTCTTCCATACTTATCCAGGAAAAGGCGCTCAGTCGGAGGCTTCCCACATACATCCTTAACAGCTGAGGTTAACACAAAGATCACTTCTGACACTAAAGAAAAAAGAAAATCAGTAATAGGATCAACTAATAAAAGAGTTCAGCTCCTCTCAATTGCACTGTTTTAGCCAATTAGGGCATGCACCACATCACACTACACACAGATGCTATCATCATTATTAGAGAAAAAGGCAATGTCATTGGTTTTCTGTTTTTGCAGTAAAATTATGACATCATCTCTCCATTGCATAATGTGGCATCGGTGTGCTGTGATAGGTGAAAGACTAGAAATCTCAATGACCATTGAAGAGCTAAACCTGCTTCCAAAAGCATGTAAGAATCTTTAGGATAGGAGCAGGAAAATTAATCAAAGAGACCTAGAAGCTGCAGCCTGCAGCCCAGCTCTTTTAGCCTTAAAATGAGTGGACACCACAATTTCAGCATCAACAAGTAATATAGTTTCTCCCTATACACTCACATATAACATTGTAAATTAAAAGAAAGCAATAAAATACTCACAAGCAAGTTCATCATACTCATCCTTGCCCACAACATAGATGCTGACATCCCCAAGTATTGTGTAAACAATATAAACTGATCTGGTGCATATAACAAACATTAACTACACGTGAAATCAGTAAAACAATTTTTCTAATAAACTCAGTCATAGAAATAGTATTCACATGTGAAGGTTATAATCCTGCTTAAAGCAAAAGAAAATATTGTACTATTATTCATTTCAAGTGACTTTAGCGCTCTAATTTTTATACGAGGCGGTATAAGATTGTCATATGAGCATAGTTTAGGCTTCTTTCACACAAACCTCCCCAATAATTTTACATTACCAATTACACTGTCACATAAAGGCACTAGGGTGATCTTGTGTTGTTTTACTAAACAGTAAAACTTTTTGATGGTGAAACAACAAACTACCCCTTTATGCTTAAACAGCAGAACTGGAGACAGTATGGATATCCTGACATCCTGTTGTCAATATTTTAATGAAGCAAGGATTGACTTATTCAAATGCTGCATCACAAAATCTAAATACCAAGTCAACATAGCAAAACGTAGTGCAACTAGGATACACTTAAATTGTTGTATGGCTAGAATTATAATAATGGTGTATTTAAGCTAATTTACCCGAGTGGCCTAACTCTGGAGTATTTAAGACTAACAAACACATTATCATGACTTGCGAGAGTAAGAGATCCTAGAACATCTCTAAGAAGCACCGCCCTATATTCATTTGAACCCATTAATCTATCAAGTAAAATAGGATCAATCACACTGGTTCTTATAAATAAGTGCAATTAAAATACCAAAAAGATTAATGATTAATCTGAGTAGAATACATACTTGTGGCAAGCAACAAGGTGCTCTTCATTTTTAACACCTTTAAGATTATCTGCTCCCAGTTTAACTAAGAAAGATCTCCAATGCAGCCGTTCCTCAGCAGGAACTCCATTAAATCTGCAATAAAACATATGCCTTAAGGTAATGCTTCAATTGGCCATGTTCATTTAAAATGACTACAGGTCAACTCCTAAAGGAGATCAAATAAGGAAATATCTCTTCACTTATTAATTTTTACAGATAACCAATCATAACATTCCCCTTCAAAATATATTTTTTAATGGAGCACACCATGAGGGTTTTGACAGACACAAGGAGAAACACATTGTAACCCTTGATAGAGTGCATTACAATAAATCTATGGACTTTATATAAACTGAACATTTCAAAAACAGATATCACTACATATATATGAGCTTTTTGTTAATGGAGCAATTTCTTTTTTAATGTCTTAATGTTTCAGATTATATATATATATATATATTTTCTTTCTTTGAGTTGCAAACTTTGAACCTAAGACTTGTCCAACCCCAACATACCCTTTCCACTATTAATTTCTTGCTAGAAAACCATATAGTTTTGCATTGATAAGTGTTACCCAGTACTCATAATGGTGATACCACTGAGGAAGGTCCTTTTTTTTATTTGGCTTACAACAAGTGGGTGAGGGAGAATTTGAACCCAATTTCTCCCCATGAGGAGACTGGGAAATGCCGCTAAGCCACAACTCTCTTGATGGAGATCCTATAACTTTATTTATTATAAATTACACTTAAATAAGCTGATACCCTCAAGAATTCTAAATTGTGTCCACAGATGAAAAAAAAAAAAAAAAAAAAAAAAAAGGAGATATTTAATACCACAGACCTGACAACTACCCCAGAAGCCTAAAGATTAACAGAACAAATTAGCTCAGTTTATTTATAGCAAACGTGGAGTACATCTAACTCCACAACAACACTCATGTTGTCCTGCCTCCTGTTTACACTTCCACCTAGTATGACTTAACTCTTCCGTTAAATCATTCTACATTTGAGACAATTACAATCTGATCCAGGTTGCCATCTCTACAGATGGTCTCTTCTGCAACTAAAACTAGAAGTCTTGGGTAACTGTAATACTAAATGCCACAACCAATACCAATCCTCATACAACTAAACAAGCATTATTATTAAACTCTGTATCCAAATATCTTCAATTCTTAATCCAAGTCATGCACATTGGTCGTACTTGCACTCAAAAATCTGGTCACTAGAATCACATTAAACTCTAAATAGGCTATGTAGGACACTAAAACTATGGCTCATTTCTATAAGAACACATATTTGTTTATCTTTTCCTTTTATTTTTTTTTTTTGATAAATGTCTGTGCTTCCTACTAGAAAATTAAGTTTATCTTGGAGCTCAATATCCATTCCACAGGACCACAGCAACTATTATCATTACCACCTAGCATAGTCAACTATCCTCAAGGACCAAGCAATAGGATAGCCACACTTGATCTTTCAGAGGATTTCCGTACTTTCTACCATCGCCTAAGATTTAAGATAATTGATAAATTTGTAAGAAAATAGTGAATTTAATCATTTAACCATAATTCTAAAAGTAATGACTCCAATCCATCTGCAATTCTAACATATAAATTTATTCAAATACGTATTAGAAGATTCATGATTTGGTTCAACATGGAAGGAAAATTAGTGGCCTAAATGGAATCG
Source organism: Fagus sylvatica (assembly GCA_907173295.1). NCBI lineage: Eukaryota > Viridiplantae > Streptophyta > Magnoliopsida > Fagales > Fagaceae > Fagus > Fagus sylvatica. The sequence goes on along the minus strand of OU015766.1, from coordinate 7,888,081 downwards.
GTTTCACATTTTAATGACTTTTGGCATTCAATAAATGATTTATACAAGAAAATTCAACCATCTTAGGTAACAATGATCCGCTAGCAGATCACTACCTAAAAACGACACTTTCTATGGTTAAATAATCAAGTCACGAAGTCCCTTGGAATTTAATGAATTCTTCTCACTATTCAAATAAGCAATAGATAGTGCATATAGACATTAATACCATTGATTGAAATTCCAAAATAAATAGACACAATTGAATTCTAGCAAAATTAAAGTCAACCCAATTCAAATCCATTGTAAACACAAAGAAAAAGATTCATTTTCTATCAAATATATAAACAGTCACATGCAAGATCCAATCCATAAAATCTGAAACCAAATCAAACCCATTAACCAAACCTGAAAAAGGGTATTTAAAACCAAAAAACTCCAACCAAACAAACCAAAAAAAGGATCCAAGATATATAATAATAATAACATGTCTATAATGGCAGAGCAATGCAAAGCATGATGATATTGATCTGATACGAGTGGGGGGCATAAAGGAAGATCTGAAACTTACCGTTCAACAAGGATGTTGCCCTCAGAGTTGGCAAACAAGACCGCGAGTATCATTATAGTCTTTGTTTCTTTTTCTGTTTTCGTTTCTTTTTTGTATGTTTGTAAAACTGAACGTTGTTTTGTTGTAAACCGACTTTTCGTTGAGGTTGAATTGGATTGTACGCTTTTACTAAAACTCTAAAATGCTTTGCGGTCCCTACAAATTACAATATTGAGGTGAAGGGTCAAAACGCTTTCACTATTTATCATTTATCATTTATCATTTTTAATTTTTTAATATTTTTTATTCACTATTATCCAAATATATTGTAAATAAATGAACAAATTTGTTTTTTTAGTGAAAAAAATTAACAAATTAGTAACTATGAGTGAGTAGTGGGGAGATTTCATATTTTCAACTGATGCAGGCCAAGACCTGCAAGGGTGGTTAAATGAAATGATTGACCGAGGGAATAAAGGATAACCTGAGATGTCACTCAACCTGGGGTAGCGGAAGCCACTCAACGCTACTAATCGCGGATGCCACTCAACGCGACCAAGTCAGACACTTGATTGTTAGGAGGAATCACTCAACTCCAAAGCAATAAACTTGCAAATGATTTCCCAATCAAAATTACTCTCTGCTGAGCTTTTTCATTCTCATTAAAATATATAAGAGATTCAATGCATGCATGAGAAATAAGTACTTACAATAAATGCTTGACAACTTCCTAGAACAAGACAACTTCCAAGAGAAACGGATAACTAAGCTACTACAACTCCCAACCAGACTACATAAATAGCTTTGACTGAAAAATAAACATAAGTAAAAGACAAATGGACTCATAAATTAACTGACACTTGTCGCCTACATGGCTGCCACATAAGCTGTCACTATGCTCCTACATCATTCCCCCTTTCTTGAAAAAGACTCGACCTCGAGTTTGAATTCAGATCCTCCCAAAGCATGTGATCTAATTTCCTGAGGTCGTCACTTGAAATCCATGCATCTTCAGAATCTGGTTTTCCTTGCCAATGCACCAAATATTGAGTGTATGTACCATGACGAGTAGTGATAGATCTTACATCCAGCACATCAATTGATTCTCGTGATGAAGTAGAACGATCACATTGGAGGTCTTTTGGCTCCAGCTTAGTTTTCTCCTCATCTCCATGATAAAGGTACAGATCACTCACATTAAAAGTTGGACTAATTGAAAATCCTTCTGGTAGCTTTATTCGATAAGCATTTTGTCCCAACTTCTTCAATACTTGACACGGACCAATCTTCCTTTGCTTAAGCTTGTTATAAGTACTCATTGGGAATCGTTCTTTCCGCAAATAAACCATGACCAAATCACCTTCTTTGAACTCCAAACATCTTCTGTGAGTATTAGCCTTGGCCTTGTAAACTTGAGATGACTGCCGCAATTGTTCCCGGACCTGTTCATGAATTGCCTTAATATGTTCTGCAAACTCTTCAGCTTCCATGCTCACTCTTGCTTGATTTGATAACGGTAACAGATCTAGAACATGATTCATATTTCTGCCATAAACAACTTCAAATGGAGGTTTCTTTGTTGAGCGATTGACTGAGCTGTTATAGGCAAACTTCGCTTGAGAAATTACAAAATCCCATCTCTTTGGTTGCTCTCCTACTAAACTCCTCAACAAATTCCCAAGAGATCTGTTCATAACTTCTGTTTGGCCATCAGTTTGGGGGTGGTATGCACTAGAAAATTGCAAATTGGTCCCCAAAAGTTTCCAAAGTGTCCTCCAAAAGTGACTAACAAACTTCACATCACGATCTGAAGTAATGGATCTAGGAACTCCATGCAAACGAACTACTTCTTTGAAAAACAAGGCTGCTATATGAGATGCATCAGTAGAATTCTTACATGGTATAAAATGAGCCATCTTCGAAAATCGATCTACAACGACAAAAATGCAATCAAACCCATGCTGTGTTCTAGGTAAACCAAGAACAAAGTCCATAGACAAATCCTCCCAAGGAGCATTGGGAATTGGCAAAGGCTGATATAAACCTGTATTTTGGACACCCCCTTTGGCCTTTTGACACACAAGACACCTTTGAACAAACCGAGCAACATCATGTTTCAATGATGGCCAAAAGTACCTTTGCTTCACTAGAGCTTCAATTTTGTCTCTCCCAAAATGTCCACCAAGTCCACCCGCATGTAATTCTTGAATGACAAACAATCTTAATGACCCTTTAGGTAGGCATAGTTGGTTTCCTTTAAACAGATATCCATTTATCATCAAGTAATCTCTACTCTTCTTATCATTCATGTCGTGCAGCACCTGAGAAAAGAAAGGATCTGACGCATAATATTCTGGTATGAGGTCAAAACCGGTGACTTCACAAGAAAGAGTAGTCAACAAACTGTGCCTTCGACTTAATGCATCAGCCACCCTATTCGATGAACCAGATTTATGTTGTAGAACAAAAGAAAACTTTTCCAAGTAAGATACCCGGCCCGCATGTCTAGAATTCAGCTTCTTTTGTGCTTTTAGAAATTTCAAAGCCTCATGATCAGAATAGAGAGTAAAATCGACACCAATGAGATAATGCTCCCAATGTCGCAAAGCTTGGATAACAGCATACAACTCCTTATCATAGGTTGAGTATTTCAGCTTTGCATCATTGAGCTTTTCACTACAATAAGCAATTGGTCTTCCCTCTTGCATAAGGACAGCACCTATGCCCACGTTAGATGCATCACATTCCATTTGGAATGGCTTCAAAAAATCTGGTAGTGCTAATACCGGAGCTTCAACAAGTTTTGATTTCAATTGCTGAAAACTTGTCTCGGCCTTGCTGGTCCATTGGAACTCTTTCTTCTTTAGAACATCCATCATTAGGGCAATAATGGAGCTGAAATTTTTGATGAAGCGTCTGTAAAATGATGCAAGCCCGTGAAAACTTCTCACATCAGTTAGGCTTTTAGGAGTAGGCCATTCAAGAATAGCCTTCACTTTCTCATCATCCATGAGTATGCCATCTGCACTCACAACATAGCCTAAAAAAATAACTCGATCAGTCATGAAAGAGCACTTTTTAAGGTTGATATATAACTGGTTTTCTTTGAGAACTTTGAAAACACTAGCCAAATGCTCTAAATGTTGAGTTCCATCCTTGCTATAAATCAAGATATCATCAAAATACACCACTACATACTTCCCCATAAAATTCTTCAAGACCTGAGTCATTAACCTCATGAAAGTACTAGGGGCATTAGACAACCCAAATGGCATAACCAGCCATTCATAGAGACCATCTTTGGTTTTAAAAGCTGTCTTCCACTCATCACCTTCTCTAATTCTAATCTGGTGATAGCCACTACGTAGGTCAATTTTAGAGAAGACCTTAGCACCAGCCAACTCATCAAACAAATCATCAAGCCGAGGGATGGGGAACCTGTACTTAACAGTGATCTTATTGACAGCTCTACTATCGATACACATCCTCCAAGTTCCATCCTTTTTTGGAGTTAAAAGGGCTAGAACTGCACAAGGACTAAGAGACTCCCTTATCAATCCTTTTTTCAACAATTCCCCTACTTGTTTTCGCAATTCAGCATGGTCACTAGGTGGCATTCTATAATGAGGCAAGTTAGGAAGAATAGAACCTGGAACAAATTCAATTTGATGTTGAATGTCACGAAGTGGAGGCAAACCAGCAGGTAGTTCTTCCGGAGTTAGGCCTTTGAATCTTTCCAACAAGCTCTGAACTTCATTTGGAATGACACTTGCTGCTTCATCACTCCTTCCCATAACGACCAAAACATAAGCAATCCCATCTTCTCTATAAGGACTCTACAAACTTCTTATAAGACAACAAGGCTGACTAGATTGCTTGAAGGCACACTAGTCGGTA
>OU015766.1:7859384-7883555 GCA_907173295.1 Fagus sylvatica | reverse complement strand
CTCTGCAGGCTCGACTAGCAACTTAATTAGTTCCACGTTCTATTTCATAAGTAATCATTTTCCTAATGTAGACTTGTCCCTCAATTTGTGTTCTCTGTTTTTCTAAAACTCCTAATCCTCCATGTGAATCTTTAGAAAGAAAGTCCTAATTCTAATCCTCTATGGAAATCATTAAAACTCTCTAATTTGATGAAAATTACTTATAATATGAAAAACAAGTTGCATTGGCAGCAGTACTATCAGTCATCACTTGGAACATATTTTTGTCCCATAAATCGATGATCAAGTAACTTGAAGTACTGCAGTTAGCATTCTGAAAATATCAAGTAGTTTCAAGAAGGAAAGAAACGCATCAAGATGATCTAACTGTAATTTCAAGTTAAAAAGCTTCAAGCAGCATCATAAACATGTAAAAAAGGACAATGAATTGCTGCATTGCATTGTCACCAACAAAACAAAAAGTGATTCAACTAGTAATACAGAATTTAATAAAAATAAAGTTTATACCTTAAATTCATAGACTAAAATTGTGAGGCACTAAAATATACAAACCTACGCCCCAAACAAAAAGCTGACAAAGGAAATGAAAAACCCCTATAAACCCATATCAGAAACTTTGCAGTGATATGACAATCAAATTAGAAATCCAACCATTTAGTGAAGTAGACACAGGTCCTCGGGGAAATTATGCCATCTGGATCAAATTATCTGTGGAAATCCATGGAATTGAAATGGCCCCATTTTTGGTTCCCCTTTACCTGCCTTGCCTGTGACAAACTGAAGTAGACACATTGGTCCTCGGGGAAATTATGCCATCTGGAGTACATAAACTTATCTGTGGACAAACTCCGCATGGAATTGAAGCCATGGCCCCTATTTTTGGTTCCCCTTTAAGACCTGCCTTGCCTGTGCATCTATAACAAACTTTCCCAACAGGAATTGAATTAAATTCCCCCATTCCAGTGCTCTTCACCTCCATTATGTCATTGTCCAAAACCAAAGCATTCACTATCTCCTCAATTTGTTGTGTTGTGAACTCAACATTGAAGGCTCTACTCCTCCGGACTGTGTCCAAAATTTCCTCCAGTGTAGCAATCTTCTGCTCATATATGATCTTTACACAATGTCTTTTCAAAAAGTTTATAAACTCTGTATCAAGGCTCCCCTCAACATACCATGCTCCGCCAGTGATTTCCTTTGATGGTTCAAACTCTGTCGCAATATAGTGTTTTCTGCCTTTATTTTGGATGTTTACCACCTCTTTTATCAATTTCTTAGCTTGAAGTGACTTGAGGGATTTGTTAAGCACATTTTCAGGAATGTTTGTTTCTCGTTTCATGTCTCTTGTCCAAATTGCCATGTCTTGCTTGCTTCGGATCAGTTCATAGAGGATATGCTCATGTTCTGTCAAAGACCCAGAAGGTGATTTTGAGTCAGGCTGTTTACGCTTCAGGGATGAGGGCCCTTGTGATCGGCTCATTCCTATCAGAAGAAAATTTCAATATAAAGAACACATCATTCACTTAAATAGAAGAAATGAACCTTATTTTCTTGCATGGTGGACATGGACATTCAAATTTTAAAGACTACCAGACAAATCAAGAAATTTAGTCTTTTTTTGGTGTTGCATAATAACAGTACGAAAGAGAAGAAAGTAAATTTTGTAAACTTGATTACTTCTATATGTCAGCTATCCTGAAAAAGAAAAAAGAAAAAAATTGTTTTCAAAATTTCAGAATTTTATTCAACAGCTACCCAAATGAATCTACAAGGGGATATACCCCCTTTCATTTTACTTCACAACAGAACAATAGTTCAGCGCATATCAGTATCATTACAAAAGCTAGCAACAAATTTCTCTAAAACTTTAGTTTCTCTAGGTATATAGATACAATTGCAACTAATAAACGATTCAAAGAATGGAAATATCTCTAAGCAAAACTCTCATAACAAGATGTATTTTATCCTCAGAATTTCCTTTGACAACTAAAGTCACTAATACAAATCACAAAATAACTTTCATTGGGGAGGTTGCCACATATATACAATTTCCTAGGGAGCAAATATGCTCCTCTTAATTTTTACTTAAATCAAGAAGATTGATAAAACTTCTCATCTTATTTGAGCTGAAAGTTTCCAATTTAAATCAGAAGCCAAAACACATAGAAGTCACTCTTTTTTTTTTTCCTTTTTTTTTCCTCAGCTTTCTCAGCAAGCAAACAGACAGAAAGCTCAATTGCAGGGGGAAAAAAAGGCTTAACAACAAAAGGGGCATTTCTATTCCGTTGCTAATTCTAGTTATGCTTTACCATAACAAAACAAAAAAAACAAACAACAACAACAACCAAGCCTTAGTCTCAAAAGTTTTTGGGTCGGCTATGGACTCTCAACAAAATAGTTAGGGTCGGCCATATGTATTCTTTTACATCATTCTATTCAATCTTAAGTCATACTTTCTATTATGTTCTTAATTAACATATCCTTTTGTTACTACTTCTCTTAATGTTATTTTTGGTCTTCCTCCATCTTTTTTCGTTCCCTCAACTTGAATCAACTCACAATTTCCAACTGGTACATTAATCTCTTTCCTCTGAACATGACCAAACCATCTCAAATGACTCTTCCTTATTTGTTCATCAATAGGAGTCACTTCTATCTTTAAACGAATTTTCTCATTTTGAATCCTATATTTCCTTGTATTTCCACTTATCCATCTTAACATTCTCATCATTTTAGAGTATGTTTCTTCTTAACAGCCCAACTATTAGACATAGTTTTGTTCGGTCTCTCAGCCATTAATTGTGTCAATGTTGTCCCTCAACTTTTATAATCTTTGGATCTCCTCCCCATTAAAATCTTAACGGGATTATCTTACAATGGTGTTGATGAAAGTGAAATTATTTAGTAAAGAAATCAACAAAAAAGACTAGAATAGTATTTACAATGTTTTTTAAGTTTAATTTTTCTTCTATTTTTTCACAACTTTTTCAACAACCAAATGGGAGTATCAAGAAATCAGTACAAAATGCAAAAACAATTAACCCATTTTATGTGCTGCATGAAGACCCAAAGGGAATTTTTTTTTTTTTTAATTTGAAAAAATAAAAAAAATAAAAGTAAAGAAGAGGAGTATAGAAGAGTGAAAAGAGCTTACTTGTTCTGAGAAAAAGAAAGATTTGATTAGAAACCTAAAATTGTTCTTGTCTTGGACCACTGGATTCACTGAGTAGGACAAGGTGCTAAAATTGTTCAGGATTGGTGCCTAGAAATACTGAGTGACCAGATTTTCATTTGGGAAACTTTAAAACTAAAACGTTTGTGCCTCTTTTTCATTTTTACTGGAGACACTTGGCTAGAAATTGTGATTTAATAAACAAATTATTTACACGGTTTCTAATCATGTGCACTTTCTAATCTGTCTGATCGTTATTGCTTTTTCATGACTTCATATCTGATTATTTTATGCAACACCAATTTTTTTTCTGCTACAACTGTTTTTTAGTACCATTACCTGGGATATTACTGAAATCAATAATAATTTTTTCTTCTAATCTTTCATTTAACACTATCTAAAGGATCCATAAGAAAGAAGTTCCAACTTGTAAATGATGAAAATATGTGAACTTCAACAGACATGTGGTATCTATTTTAGCAGCAGGATGGAAGAAGTTTAACCCCTTTCATAATTATTACTATGAGTTTTGGAAGTCTCCATTCAGAATAAAATTTGTCATCGATAAAGCATTCTAATTGCCTTGATAACCATGGTGGATAAGAAGTCAAGTTTGATAAATGATAACCTTGTTAATATCCCTTCTATGAATAATCACTGAAAAGGACATGCAAAGTTACAAACACAATGACACCTTATGCGTTTTTGAGTGTATAGCAAGAGTTATCTGCATTTACCTCACTGAAGGGCAAACTGATGTAAGCAATACTGCAAATCAACCCACCCATCTTTATTGGTGCATTAATTGCTCTCCTCTGCACATGACCAAACCATCTAAACGACTCTCCCTCATATTTTCATCAATAGGAGCCACCCCTACCTTTAAGCGATTTTTCTCATTTTGAATCCTATCTTTCCTTGTATTTACAATCATCCATTTTAACATTCTCATTTCAACTACACTCATTTTATGAACCTAGGAACTCAATCAAGAATGTTTAAACAACAAAAAAAAGGAAATGATGGGTTACAATAACAGTCATCTCAAGGACTTCAAAAGCGCTCCCATAAGTTACTTCAAGGCTATTAAACTTTTTGCCAGACTGGTAAACAAAGGTGCATGTTTTCTAACACTATGACACTTTATTCTTTGAAAAAAAGAAAAAACTAGTAGTTTATAGAATTAGAGACCAATACATAAAAACGCAAAAGTAATTCTCCATTCCAATAAATCAATGGTTAGAGCCCCTTTTCCAGTTCTAAAGATTTAGTAGAATAAATCTACCATAGCTAAACCAAAAAGCTTGTATAAGAGACGAATGGGCAAAAGACTTCTGTAACCACCCAACCATGAAGAGTAGCATAAACACCCTCATAATCATACAGAAAACCTCAAGAATGCATTTTTTAAATCCCCCAAAATACGCCACAACCTCACCTTATCAGAGGATTAGCTTCCAAACTGTATGATTTCCACATATACAGCTCCCTACTAATTTAGTACTTTGCAAAGAGCAAGCAACCGATCGAGCTCCAAAAACCCATTATGGACAAAAATCCATGGATGAGAAATATACCTTTTTTCAGGCATGAAAGCCACAACACAATTCTAATCCAAATGAGGATAAACACTTCGAATTTTAGGCAAAACACTAGCTCACAAATGCACATATCTTATCCCTATTCAAAATGGAATTAATGCAATCAAATCTCATATTCAAAATTTTCATTATTTCTCCCATATAAAAAAAAAAAAATCCCAATATAGCAATATTTCCAAGGACCCATTTCCGTTTGATCCCCAAAAATCCCAACAGAAAAACACAAATGATTGAAGTTTGTGCAGCCGAGCTTTACTACGACTGTTCAGCTTACTTGAATGAGGTCTGAAACACTTTTTTCACCCTCAGAAAATAGAAAACAGAAGTGTATAATCGCAAAACATAGGACAATACAAAGAGAAGAGAGAGCGATTACCTGCACTCATTTTCTATTTTGTTTTCCTCTTTCAATTGACAGTAGGAACAATCTGCAAAACAAAGAAAATACTTTGGATTTTACATATATAAAAGAGGCATGTAATAAAACAAGATTGTCGCACAAAAGGGATGGAGAAATCTAGATCTTAGCGGTGAAGGTAAACAGAAGGGATGAGCATAGAAAACTTACCCTTGAAGAGTGAAGACGTTGAAAGAGAATGTGAAAAGGTTGGGTCTTTACCAAGATTTACCAAGGTTGGGTCCATGGAGTTTCTATGAGAGCAGCGCTTCTTAGAAAGATATAGGGGTAGAATCTGGGGTGTGGGGTCAGATGTGTTTCCATGGGATGGGTATGTGGGGAAGGCCGGTGAAGGAACTAGCGGCGGTGACAAAGATGAAAGGTTTGTGACTGGTTTTGGAGAGACAAGCGGAAGAGGCGTTTGACGGACAGAATAGAGGTTTCCGTTTGTTTTGTTTTGGATTTAATTTGGAACTAACTTGTCTTTTTAATTGATGTGGCGACATCTAATTCGGACAGATAGGTTGTTACATTGTAGGGATTGTATCTAAATTAAAGCATTCACATCTGAAAATGTCCAAATCAGATCTCAAAATCGCTAATTCAATTTACCACCGATCTTTACTCGCCAGCCACGTCACCCATGCCACCTTAACTTCAAATCGTTATTTCATCCGAGTGTTTCACCTCAAATCTCATGTATCTCTCTTATATATTGATTATAGAGTCATTATGCACACTTTCTTAATTGTGGAGATATGAATAATTTTCCTTATAAATTATTTATTTTTATTTTATAACAAATGCCGGACACATCACTTTTTTTTTTTTTAATTAATAATATAAAGTACCGAGTACTATTATGGGATAAGATTCTTGAAAATTGATTAGTTATTTTTTTATTTTTTTATTTTTTTAAAAGATAGATCAGTTAATATTATTTGCTTGTTTGGTAAATGTTTTCAATTTCATTTCTTGACTTTTTTTTTCAATTTTTTAAATTGAAATTTGAAACTTGTTTGAATTTTTTTTTTAAATTTGTTTGGCACCCTATTTTCTCACATGTTTTCAGTCTTGTTTTTATTTTTATTTTTTATTATAGGTAAAACTTAGTACAGTTCCTTAGGTTAGGTACATTAGGTTCTCTAATTGAATTCAAACATATGGTTGTTTTGTTTTTTTTTTTTTGGTAAATCAGAACTTTCATTAAGCCAAAGACAACCCAAGCAAATCCCTTTTCCAAGCCTCAAACACTGAGGAAGGAAGGGATGTTCCATTACAAGAAAAAACAGAAGAAAGGGTATAGAAGCTTTTTGCCAACTCATGAGCAACCATGTTAGCTTCTCTTTTAACCCAAGCAAAATAGCAAGACAGAAAATGTAAGGCTAACCTATGTACATCCGAAATTAAAGCATCAATTTTCTAGTAAGAGCTCGTAGATTTGTCCAAAAAATTGTCAATGCATATCTTCGAGTCACTTTCCACTATGACATTGGGAAAACTTTCCGATTCAGCCAGCTCTAATGTCCATTTTATCGCGATGGCTTCAGCTACTAGGGGGCCCTCAATATCCACAACTTTAGCCCAAGCTTTCACCACAGCGCCAGACTCTCCTCGAGCTATTACAGCAATGGTAGACCCATTTCCTCTCATAGCAACATCAGTATTTAACTTAGTGACATCAGCGGGAGGAGCCATCCAAAACAAATTATCTGGGACAGCGTTGTTATCAATTCCATTTAGCTGAGACAAATGCTCAGCCATCCTTAGCTCCAAGCTTTTCAGAGATAAAGATAAGCTTTCAACTTGTCCCTTAAAGACAGCCTTGTTCCTGCAGGTCCAGATATGTTCTAGTGTTAAAGCAAAGTGGATTGACAACCTCTGCTTCAAGCTTTTGCACGAATTTTCTCCAGGCCTCATAGGAGGATTCACTACCAACTCCACTATATCAGAACAACTAGCCACATTAATTAAGTCTGGTCTCAAAGCCCAGCTAAGACCAAACCACACGACTCTGGCAAAGTTACACTTAAAGAATAGATGCTCGATGGATTCATCTTCGGTTAAGCATAGAGGACACTTTGGATTGCCATGCCCAACTCTAAGGAAAAAATTCAGATTCGTGGGGAGAACACCCGATCCCAAACGCCAAATAAGCATTTTACTTCTTTCATGTAAGTTCAGCTTCCATAGCTTGCTCCAAATATTAGAACCGGAAATATGGGGATGCTCCATTTGATTGCACTTATATACTGACTTCACTGAAAAAAGGCTTGTTGGTTCATGAATCCAAACAAGTTTGTCCAGAGTAAGAGTAGAAGGGATAGAAATCTTAGTAATTGCATTCACTGAGGTTTCATCAAACAAGTCATGGAGTAAGGAGAGGTTCCAAGATCTAGAGTTTTGGTTGATCAAACATGCAACAACAAGGCAACCACTAACCAAGCCATACCTTGGTTTTGGCAGAAAGTCTGGAAGCCAAGGAACTCAGGGGTCTTTCCAAATATCAATCATCGCCCCATCACCCACTATGTAGCAAGCCCCTTTAATAATGAGTGCTTTGAGCCTTTCTATTGCCTTCCAGGTCGAGGAAGCATTTTTTGGAGCTTCTCTATGCATCCATTCCCTATCAACTTTGTACTTGTTTCGAAGAGCCCTTATACATAAGCTATTCCTACTGAAACCACCATCTGCTTCCTAGGATTAATTTCCTTAAACACCCCTGACACATAAACAAAAAAGCCATCAAAACTAAAACAAAGAACCAAATCAAACACCATCATGCAATCGTGAGAAAATTAACCAAGCTTAACTCAACATAATCAAGACTTAAAATTGACCAACCAAGTTAAAAATCACCACAAACAACAATTCCAACTCAAAGCAAACAAATTCAAATTTAAACAAAACTTTCAAACTTGAATCAATTCATAAATCCAAAAGCAAAACCACTGCGCCAAGTTAACAAACCATCAAATCTCAACCAAATGGAGCCAATCCAAAACAGCTACCCATCTCAAACTTAATCAACCAAACTCAAGAAAATCAAAAGAACAAAGTTCTTTAAAAAAAAAAAAAAACATTGGCCTGAAAAGTTGCAAAATTTCAGCAAAACCTAATCCAATTTGGCCATACCCATTTCAATCAAACAAACCCAATCATACCCATGATCACAAAGCAATAACTAAACTCAAAATTTCATAGACACATCAAGAAACAACAAAATCAACGCAATTGTGCAAAAAGCCAACCCAAATAAACAACCAAAGTCGAAAAATCATTTCAAACTTCAAATCTGACCCTGAGTCAATCAAAATTCCAAGCTCCAATCTTGAGTTAGCATCCATTTTGAAATCCAACCTTAAGCCAATGACCCTGAGTCAAATAACCAACACAAAGATTTTAAGCCTCAATACGAGCAAACTAAAACAATTTTTAAGCCTCAAAGATGAGCAATTGAACAAATCTTCACAATTAAAAAAAACTCCATGAAAAATTTCCCAAAATAAAAAATCTTCACAATGAGAATCTCCAAAAATGCGAACAATAAAAACAATCTCCAAAATCAATCATTTAAGCCTCAAAGATGAGCAAACCACCTCTCAATCAAAATTAATCCCTGACCCCGAGTCACCAATCAAAGATTAAACCTTGACCTCAAATTGTACAAAAAAAAAAGATGAAATTCTTGACCTAGAGTCATCCACTGAAAGCCAAATGTAAATGAATCTTGACCCTGAGTCATCATTAAAAGAATCAAAATTCGACCCTGAGTCAAAAATCAAGACTTAACCTTGAGTCATCATCCAAATTCAAAAAAATAATAAAATCGACCCCGAGTCAAAAATCAAATCTGACCCTGAGTTAAAAATCCAAGATCAAAATTGTGACCCTGAGTCAATGTCATCAAAACATTTCTTCCTAGAGCACTTTGCGGATGTTGCATCCAACAACATTCTCTTTGAGGCAATTCTGCGGAATTGCATTCTCACCCGGCATTCTTTTGGGGCAACTTTCCGGAGTTGTATTCCAACACTCTCTTTGAGGCAATTCTACAGAATTGTATTCTCAAAATATTTCCTTCAAGACAACTCTCCGGAGTCATATTATACAAAGGTCTCTTTGAGGCAATTCTGCGGAATTGTATTCTCAAAATATTTTTTTTTGGGCAACTCTCCGAAGTTGTATTTCTACCATATTTCTCTTTAAGGCAATTCTACGGAATTGTATTCTCAAAACATTTCCTTTGAGGCAATTCTGCGGAATTGTATTCTCAAAATATTTTCTTTAGGGCAACTCTGCGAAGTTGTATTCCCACACTTCCCTTTGAGGCAATTATGCATAATTGTATTCTCAAAACATTTCATTTGAGGCAACTCTCCAGAGTTGTATTCTCACACTTTCCTTTTAGGCAACTTTGCGGAGTTGTATTCTCACAACACTTCATCTTTGTAGGCAATTATACGGAATTGTATTCTCAAAACATTTTCTTTGAGGCAATTTTGCGGAATTGTATTCTCAAAATATTCCCTTTGAGGCAATTTTACTGAATTGTATTCTCAAAAGATTTCCTTTGAAGTAACATCACGGAGTTGTATTTTCTCAAAACATTTCATTTGAGTCAATTCTGCGGAATTGTATTCTCAAAACATTTCTCTTTGAGGCAACTTTGCAGAGTTGTATTCTCATACTTCCTTTTGAGGCAATTCAATTGAATTGTATTCTAAAAACATTTCCTTTGAGGCAACTCTGCGGAGTTGTATTCTCAAAACACTTCATTTGAGGAAATTCTACTGAATTGTATTCTAAAAACTTCCCCTTTGAGGCAATTTTGCGGAATTGTATTCTCACACTTTCTCTTTTGGGACAACTTTAAAGAGTTGCATTCCCACAAATGTCTGAGGACATTATATCTCCATGTGAATAAATTAATGATTACAAAATGGGATGTTGTACTTGTATTCATGTTTATTTATTGCATAAATTCCACCAATGAGAGGTATCTGTTGACACCCCATTTTGCAACCATTAAATTTTACTTTTTACACTTTAGTGCATAAAGGGTAAAATGGTAATTTCACAAGCTTGAAAATTCATAGTTGGTCCATAAATTTAAAATTATATTTTAAGTGATCAAAATTGAATTAAGAATGAGAGTGCATTTTTCGGATTGGAAATTGGATAAAACAACCAAGTTTTTATTAAGGAAATGAATTTGATTGGTTGAAATGATATTTACCATAAGCTCACATGCATAGGATTACTTGTTAATTAATTTGATTGGTCCTCTAAAGGATTAAATTAAAATCAATTAATAAATAATTCCTATTGGTTTAGAACACCTTAAAATGGTAAGTATTCATGCACAAGATTTTCATCAAAGGATAATTCTTAAATTGATTTATTTTTAACTAATGGGATAATTATTTTGACCAATAATTATCATATTAATTATTAATAAATTGATTAGAATTAAGAAATCTCAAATTCAGCCAAATAAGGACTTCTAAATCCACTAGAAGTTGACCAAAGGTGAAAAAACCCGGAATTATCCAAAGCCCAATTCGGATTTGGATTCCAGCCCGTACACTGGTCAGTATTTCGACCATAACTTTTGACTCAATTATTCGATTGAGTTGATTCAAATTGGGCTAGAAAGCTGACATTATGGGCTACAAATATGTCTCTAATGATCATCTCCAAATTCGAATGTTTAGAGGGTCAAAACAGGCCCACAATTAGAGCCTAAAAATCAGCCAGAATTTCGGGATTTTCATGAAGTATATCCAATTTCCAAAACCCTAATGCACTCCTATGAGGTCCAAAACGTGGGTAGGTTCATTTTTGGGCTGCCATATAAATAGAAAAGGATACTCATTTTAAAAGGGGTTAGAATTTTCATCGTTCAGGATCCCAAACAAAATTCAAAAGAATATTTGTGAGGGATTAGGGTTTTAATAAGAATACAAGCTATTCTTATAACCCTAGAAATTATAAGAGGCCACCTCTTGTAATTTGGATTCCAATCTTTGAATTCCATTTTTTTAATCTCTTTTAATCAATTTAACAGTTTTCCCTCAAGAATCAATTTTTCAGGTTGGATTCAATCGAATCAAATCAAGGAGCTCCCTCCCCAACACATGCAGATACTCATTTTCCTTGTTGTTTTGATTATCCATTTGATAAAACATGATTGTGTAATTAGTTGTATATTTTTTAGGATAGTTTTGTTTCTAATTCTTTTGTTTATATGTAATTTATTTGATTAAAGTTTTATGACTTAGGAGCATGTTAGGATGAAAAATATAGTTTTGAAATGCTAAAAACAATAGAGGAATTGATTTTCATGAAATTCAGTAACTAAACCCTCGGATTAAAGTCGATTGGGTCTTAGGTTTTTACTTAGGCACCGATCGGGTCCCAATTTTTACCTGGGTACCGAATGGGCCAACTTGAGTACCGATTGGTACTAGGAGAGGCCCGATTGGTTGCATCTAAGAACCGATCTGGGTTTTATGAGGATTTATGTTGTCTGGTACAAAAATTATTTTCCTATCGATTCTGCCATGTTTGTTTCTGATTGATCTTGATCTTAACATGTTATGTTTGGTTGTCTAAATATGTGTTTAAGAATGTTGCATGAATATTTTCAATTACTAGGTGGTTAATCACAATTATTCATCTTATTTTGCATGTACTATATATGGTGTCAAATCAATGCGAGTCTGGTTTGTATGCATCGAGTCGTGAACTATAGATTAAGGGTCCTTAAGAGACTGATTTAGGTCAGGTTGTGTGGGTGCTTAATACCTTCCCACTCAATCCCCTAGCCCCCGAACCCTAATCTTAGGGGAAGTTAGATTAGTTCATGTATCCTTTTACTTCTGTTTTCTAGATTGTATTTAGGACACAAAGCCTTGTAATTTTATTTTTCTTTAGATTGTATCTAGGGCAAAATCATGTAATTTGTTTATTCCCCAAAACATTGTATTATTTATTTCATCAATATATAAAATATCGTGCTTTTTTCTTAGCTTTTTGTACAAAAGTTAGGTGGTGACTCCATTATAAATTCCCCTAAAGATTATGATGGAAAATAGTGAAAGTCTCCATTTTGAGAATCATGTTTAGGCCTTTATTGGTTAAGGGTTGTAGTTCTCACAGGGAAGCATTTTTTGGAGCTTCTCTATGCATCCATTCCCTATGAAGAGCCCTTATACAAAAGCTATTCCTATCCGAAACCACCATCCAGATCAGTTTGGCCAATAGAGCATCATTAAACTTTTTTGCCTTTCGAAACCCCAGTCCACCCTGACCTTTAGGGCTGCAGAGGTGGTCCCATGCCTTCCAAGCCAGGTAAGAACCTGATTCCCGATTGGGCTTCCACCAGAATTTTCTTGTTGCCGCATCCAATTTATCACAAACTGCAACAGGAACATTAGAAGACGCAAAGGTGTAAGTTGGCAATGCCTGTGCCACCGATTTGATCAACGTGCTTCAACCAACCCAAGACAGAGACTTACACCTCCATCCTTTGAGCTTTGATTCCAACCTATCTTGCAAAAACTTAAAATCTTTTGTGCGACTTCTTGAAGTAAACAGAGGAGCACCAAGATAGGTAGCTGCAGTAGAAATAGCTTTCATGTTAAGCTTTAATTTAATTGCCCGTTTCCTCTCTCAAACCACCAATTTGGAGAAAATTAGACCAGATTTTTCTCTGTTTATCAACTGACCAAAACATTCACAATACTTTTCTAGGCACTCATCAAGAACTTGCACTTCTCGGGTAGTGGCTTTCGCAAATAACATTAGATCGTCAGCGTACATCACATGAGTGAATGCTGGTCCGTTAGTGTTCATCTTCACTCCATGTATGGCACCCGAAGCAAAACTTCTCTCAATTAATCTAGACAGCACCTCTTGACATAAGATAAATAGGTAGGGAGACAGGGGGTCCCCTTGCCTAAGCCCACGGGAAGGATGAAGCTCTTAGTTTTTCCTCCATTGATGAGAATGGAGAAGGACACCTTGGTGACACATTGCATAATCCACATAATGAACTTCTCATGGAAACCAAACCGATACAGAACCTCTTTAAGGAAAGACCAGTTAACTCGATCATACGCTTTCTGCAGGTCCACCTTTAAAGCCACAAATCCGCCTTTCACTTTTCTTTTCTTAAAGCTGTGGAGAATTTCCTAAACTATCAATTGATTTTCAACAATCCAACGATTTGGGATGAAAGCTGATTGGCAAGGAGATTCAAGCTGTCCAGTACTGGTCTGATTCTAGAGACAAGAATTTTCACAATGATCTTGTAAACAGTATTACATAAACTTATCGAACGGTAATGGTTCACAGAAGAGGGGGATTGAGTTTTAGGAATAAGCACAATGAAAGTGTTATTTACCTCAGTTAGTAAGTGTCTAGACTTGAAGAAATTAAGGACAGCATCACAAACAGATTTGCCTACAATAGACCAGTAACGCTTGTAGAATAAGGCTGGGAGACCGTCAGGTCCTGGTGCTTTGTCACTGTACATCCCAAATACAACCTCTTTAATCTCCAAAGGTGTCGGAATTGAACACAGCTTATCAATGAAACATAAACAATGTTATCTTTTCTAAGAATATTTAAATTCAATGCAATTATGTATTATCCTTTTATTATTATCCTACAATAGAGAGAGAGAAAACAAAAATGAGTCATTGATATTTATGTGTAAAATATTAAAAAAAATTATTATATTTATTTTATGTGTAAAAAGTAAAATGAGATAAAAAAAAAATAACGAAAACAGCTTATGGTTGTTTTGAAAAAAGGCATGAGACCCACGAAAAAAAAAAACAATTTGTTTTTAAGAACAAAATTGAAACCGTTGTACCAAACAAAATTTTTTTGTTGGGGTCCGCAAATTCAGTTTTACAAACATGCAAACAGTTTTACAAAAGTGTGTGCCATAAGATTCTTGATAAGTATATAAGAATTAGGTGGCAGATCATGGCACATCAGAGTTAAGATCAAAATTCTTATCAAAACTATAAATTATAGTACATTATTTGTTTGTAGTAAATAGGGCCGACTTGTGTCCCATGACGAGACCATCCCAATGGTGTTATTTGTTATAAAATACTTGTTATTTGGTGCTAAAATGCATGTTATTTGTGATAAAATCTCTTTTTACTTTTTCTTTGTTACAAATGACAAACATTTTACTACAGATGACACATCCTACGATACAAAAGAATTTTCGTGTAGTAAACTTAGATTTTATCTGGATGATCGTCAATTTATTTGAAGAAAACAAATTACTTCAAGATTTTTTGCAACCTTCGATATTATGCAATTTGACTTCGAACTAAAAGGAAAGGTTTAGAATTGTCTCAATTAAGAAACCTTTTTTTTTTGTGTGTGAATAATTTCAAACCAAGTAATGAGGATGAAAAGATAATGAACAATAGAACAAATTCGAAGTGAAAGGCTTAATATATCTTTAGAGCCTTAAATGCTTCGAAGTAATTCAATAGTAAGTAAAAATGAGCTCGAGGTGAAACATTGCATTAATAACAAATATATTCGAAGTGATTATAGATCAAACAAGATAAACAATTAGATATTTGCATTAAACCTTACAAAGGAAATGCTTACATTAGTGAAATGAAGAACAACTTACAAACATGTAGTGTGTTAGCCTCAAGGTTTCAATACCTATTACTCGGCTAATTAATCCAAGGACATTCATATGTAGTTTTGATGATAACCATGATTTTAAGTTATTCATAAATGATATTTTCATATGAACTAACGATTTATGTTTAAAGCATAATGTTGACTATTGATTTAATTGGACCAACATGGCCAATTCAAATATCAAGCAAATGCAAAGTCGACAAGTTGCAAATTCACTGAAGAACAAAGTCATCAAGTCTCAAGACAAAGAAATCAAGCTCAAGAATCATGTTCTGAGACATATGAGAAGTAAGAGTTAGGTTTTGTAAAGTTTATTAAGATTTGATCTTTAAGGCTCAACTTTAAAACTAACTTAAATTGATTTTCAAAAATAACGGCTAGATTGATTGCAATTCAAAACAAAGAAATCTCTTACGGCTGAAAAATTTCTGAAACAGAAAAGTTTTTCAAAATATTGACAAAGTCAATATTAATGGCTAGATATTTTTGATATTTAAAGATAGCCATGTGAAGAACACAAAGAAATCTCTTACGGTGAAAAATTTATGAAATAGAAAATTTTTTCAAAATATTGAAAAAGTCAATATTAATGGCTAGATATTTTTGATATTTAAAGATAGCCATGTGAAGAACACAAAGAAATCTCTTACGGTGAAAAATTTATGAAATAGAAAATTTTTTCAAAATATTGAAAAAGTCAATATTAATGGCTAGATATTTTTGATATTTAAAGATAGCCATGTGAAGAACACAAAGAAATCTCTTACGGTGAAAAATTTATGAAATAGAAAAAATTTTCAAAATATTGACAAAGTCAATATTAATGGCTAGATTGATTGATATTTAAAAATATCCAATGTGAACACAAACATATCAATTACGGCTGAAAAATTTCTTAAACAGAAAACAAAGTCAAAGAAAACAACGTGTTTGATTGAAATTCAAAAATGCAAGACAACCATATCAATTACGACTGAAAAATTTCTTAAACAGAAAACAAAGTCAAAGAAAACAACTTGATTGATTGAAATTCAAAAATACAAGACAACCATATCAATTGTCGGTTAAAGCCATCTTCTGACATTGGCACCGTTTATTTGAAAAGGTTATTTGAATTTTAAAAAGTCACGCCAATTATTCAAAAGGCTGATTGCCATTTTCAATTGTCGGTTAAAGCCATCTTCTGACATTGGCACCGTTTATTTGAAAAGGTTATTTGAATTTTAAAAAGTCACGCCAATTATTCAAAAGGCTGATTGCCATTTTCAATTGTCGGTTAAAGCCATCTTCTGACATTGGCACCATTTATTTGAAAAGGTTATTTGAATTTTAAAAAGTCACGCCAATTATTCAAAAGGCTGATTGCCATTTTCAATTGTCGGTTAAAGCCACCTTCTGACATTGCACTTTATTATTTAAAATTATATAGAATCATGATTGTGTTTTCTAACGAACAAAAATTTTCAATTTCAAATTTCCTTTAGTCAGTTGATTGAACTATATATAAAGAGAATAGAAGAGAGAAACAATATAATAGAGCATACAAGAGAAATCAGAGAAAGAAAAGAAAATATCTTTTACATCAATCCATCCTTTCTCAAGCTTATATTTTCATATCATCAAAATCTTTGATTGAAAATCAAATTCCTCTAAATACTCTTTGAGCCATATTGATCAAATCCTTGATATACTATTAGAGTGAGCATATTGTGTACAATTACTCTTTGAGAGAGCCATATTTTGTACAATAATCATTTGTTGAAATTATTGAGTGTTTTTATTAGGGTTTTGGTATAAATCCTAAGTAGTGAAAAAGATTTTTCACTGGGTGGTTACTCTTTACCGTGTAAGGAAGATTTATGGGTTTTGATATAAATCCTAAGGAGTGAAAAAGATTTTTCACTCGGTGGTTACTCTTCACCGTGTAAGGAAGATTTATAACGGTTTTGATCTTCACCCGAAAGAAGATTGTCATATAGTGGATTTGGGAATCCTCAAGAAGTGTTCTTGAGGCGGGGACGTAGGCAGGGAAGCCGAACCTCGATAACAATCATCGTGTTTGATTCTCTCTCTCTCTATCTCTTACATATTTAATTGCTTATATATATACTTGTGCTTGATTTTCTATCATATCTATATTGCAATTGAATTGTGATCAAACATTTACTAAATCAACATTTGCTATTTGAAAATAGTTTTTAATTCCGCATATAAATCGAAAAATTTTGCCTCAACCTAAATCACCCCCCCCTTAGGTTGATATTTGGGTAACATAGTGGATTGCCTAAATTAAGTTATATTACTGGTCTCTTGAATCTAAGTTACACTATTCCTAAAATTCTCTTTGAGAAGCTCTCAGGCTTTGTTGGATGTGTTTGGTGGCATTTTTCTGAAGGAGGAACTTTCTATTTATAACAAAAAAAATGGGTGATTATTTCTTGACAAATAACTATTCCAAGTTCCTTGGAAATCATACACATGTTGCTCACATCAATGAAATTATATGGTGGTTACATACTACACAGATTGGGATCACAAGCAATACCAAAGGTAGTGCTATGCCTTTAATTCCTTTGATGCCGTCCATTTAATCCAACGGTTTCAAAGATTGACAGCTCACCAAAAATGAAAAAGACAAGTTTACCCTTAAAAAAAATTTAACGCCCACGTGAATTCATCAATCCATTACAAAATAATTCAAAATCTTCTCTCTCTCTCTCTCTCTCTCTCTCTCTCTCTCTCTCTCTCTCAAAATGCTTCTTTCTCTATCTCTCTCTCTCTCTCTCTCTCCCCACCCCTGGTACTAGTAGCCTATTACATCGGCAAAATCGCCCCCCTTGATTGGTGGCGAATGGACCTCATCTCATCGGAATACTCCAAATCCAAAGGTACTCTCTCTTTCTCTCACTCTTTCTTTCACCTCACCTTTCTCATCTCACCAGTTCTACAAGGCCCATCTTCGCCCCTCTCTTCCTTGCACTGCTGATTTCAGTTTCACTTGCAGCCATTGGCTGCTGTCGTGACAGCCTCCCTCAAATATCCTCAAAGACACGGGTTTTGAAGGGAGAAGAGGTATGTATAGTTTCTAACACTTGAATTTTTTGTAAATTGCTTTGATTTTGAAGTGCTAATTTTTGTAGGGAGATTACAAATTTTTTTCAAGTTGCAGAATGTATATGGGATTGTGATTGCTTCTGTTATTCTCTTTAAATCGTAATGAGTGAAGTTTTCTCTTCCCGTTGTTAGTGCTACAAAGATGTTAAGAAATTAAGATTTTTATTCACTACTATAGTGAAATTTTAAGTTTTATGACTTTAGATGTGCTTCTATAAGTGAGTTTTATGTTGTGTGGTAGAATAGGATGGTCTTACTATATATATATATATATATATATATATATATATATATATATTGTACATATTGAAACTATGTTTCAAATTTAAAAACTTTGAGAGAGTTACAAACAAAAAATTGACTAAGACAAGAGGCGGTGTACTAAAGTAAGTAGTTCAACATCATGGTTTTGAAATGAGCTAATAATAATGTACAAATTATGGAAGAATTTCACTTGATATCTACAATTGACTAGAATTTCACTTTATATATATAATTGACTTCTATGTCTATGTTTCCTTCATCCTTATTTAATTCAATTATCACATGTATGAAAATCCATAGACATATTTAATATTCAATGCTTATATCCTTATTTCCTTCAATTTTTTGTTAATTACAGGAGTATAATTTCATACGTTGGATAGTAGGACAAGAGATTTCTCTCAAAACATGGATTCCAACGTAGTGATGATACCTCAAGTTGGTATGCAATTTGATACACTAGAAGATGCATGAATGTTTTTGTTAAATTTTGGAAAGAAAATTGGCTTTGATGTTAAAAAACATTTCATAAATAAAAGTAAGAAGGATGGAAAGGTAATATCAAGGGGATTTTTATGTGCAAAGAAGGGTGTTCAAGATGTAGCAGATAGTCTTTGCATCCATTGCCGAGATGATACAAGGTGTAATTATCATGTACAGTTATATGTAAAATTAGAGCGAGTAACAAAAAATTATATGGTGTCTGATTTTGTAAGGGAACATAATCATATTCTTCATCCACCAGAAATTGTTTACATGATGAGATCTCAATGAAAAATGTCAGAAGTCCATGCAGGATTGATTGATTTAGCATCCTTTCTAAGAATCAAGCCAAATGCAACTCATGAGTTAATGAGTAGAGAAGTCGGAGGAAGAGCTAATCCTAAATACACCAAAAGTGATCAGAAAAATTACCTTAGAACAAGACGACAAAGAAACTTGATATATGGTGAAGCTAGATGTTTATTAAGGTACTTTCAGTGACAATTGAGTAAAAATTCTTCATTATATTATGCAATGCAATTGGATAGTGAAGAAAAAATAATTAACGTTTTTTGGGCTGATGTTAGAATGCTTATTGACTATAAAAGGGGTAGTGGTTTTTGGAGCTGCATTTTTATATGATGAAATGGCAGAATTATTTAAATGTTTTGTCTTAAGTTTTTTAGATACACACGTAGATAAGAAGCCCAAAACGACCTTTACATATCAAGATCCTGCAATTGCAAAGGCATTAAATGAGGTGATGCCTAACACTTGACATAGATTATGTACTTGGCACATAATGCAAAATGGGATCAAACATTTGGGGAATTTGATGAAAGATGGTTCTTCTTTTCTTTGAGTATTTAAAACTTGTATGTTTGAGTATGAAGATGAGAATGATTTTAAAAAATCATGGGAGGAAATGATTGACACATATGCTATATATGATCGTAGTTGATTAGATGGTATCTATAAAATGAAGAAAAAATGGGCAAATTGCTACATGCAGAATAATTTTACTTTAGGAGTGCAAAGTACCCCACTTAGTGAAAGTTTGAATGGGGACTTGAAAGCCTACTTGAAATCAGATTTGGCAAAGTACTACATGAAGAATACATTTTGGAGGAAAGTTTGGGCAAAGTGCTACATGGATTCTGTACAGTTTTTCAACATTTTGAATGGGTGGGTGAGCAAAAACGACATAGAGAGTTAGAGGCTGAATTTAATACTAGGCAAAAATTTCTCAAGTTGAGCTTGAAAAATTCTCCCTTACTGAAGCAAGCCATACAAGTGTACACATGTACGATATTTAAAATATTTTAGGATCAATATGACCTTGCATTAGTAGCAATGATAAAAAATTGTCAAGATGATTTGTTAGTATATACATATAATGTTGTGCTTCTTAATGAGGATGATGAGTACATGGTATCTTTTGACTCTGTAGAAAAGTCAATTTCAATATTTCATGCTGTAGGAAGTTAAAATAGTTGAGATTTTGATATTGCCATTCTTCGAAGGTTTTTTATTTTCTTGGAATACAAATTATTCTTGATATATAAGTTTTGAAAATATGGACAAGAGAGGAAAAAAGTGGATATATCTTAGACAATACGACAAAATGTGGAAGAGTATGTCAACTTGACTGTTACACAATACTATAGAAGACTATATCCTAAGTTGGTGCGATTGGCTTCTCGGGCAGCAAACACTGTAGAGGCATATGCTTTAATACAGAGGGTGATAAAGGAATATGAAAAAAAAATTGAAGACATTATAACAAAAAATGTGGCTAATCTTCAATTGTCTCATTGATTGTCATCGTCTGGTGATAATAGAGTTGTTAATCCAAACAAAAATTTGGACAATATGGTTGAAAGGGTTAAAGTTCTAAAAAATAGAGAAGGTCGTAAGGGTGCAAAATGGCCAAAAATTTGGATTGAGAAGTAAGGGAAAAAAGAGAGTAAAAATACATATAGGGTAGTTATGGCTAATAGTTTTCCAAGGCAAAGTTTTTATTTTTTTTTTTTATTTTTTACCCCTATTAACTTTCCATGGTATATAAATATATATGTATATATATATATGTATATATAATATATATATATATATATATATATTATATAATATATATATGTTTTTATGCCTAATAATATATATATATATATATTTTTATAGGAAGCTAGTTGTCCACCCAACATACAACACAATAACCATGGTTCACATGAAGAACATTGTTCTCATCAAGTAAGAATTTTCTTGATTCATAGTGGAATAACTTATAAATAATTTGTTCGTATCTTGATGTATTACATTTGTCTTTTCCTTTGTAGATTTCCTAATAAGGTATTATCTTTTCTGGTGTAACAGTCTTATCAAATCTGTCCATCGACACCAATGATGTCATATGAATTGGAACGAGGACGTAGTTGCGATATTGGTTTCACATCATTCCTTAAGGTAAATTTGCTTACATGTTTTGCATGTATAAGTAATAAAATGATTTATTATACTTTTATTCATACAATTGTTGTGATTACATGTGAACCATTTGTTAGTACCACCTTACCTTCATCATCGTCTCAAGTATTAAATAATGTGAATATTGATCAAGTAAAAAAGTAAACGTTTTCATACTTGAAATTGATTAAACTTACCAATTAAAAAAAAAAAAATCAATAGATTAACATTGGAAAATTGGTTGTGATGTTTGTTATATATTTATATAGAGAACTAAAGTTAGATTCAATTATATGTTGAAAAATACAAATGCTTACTTGTAAACATGATTTTTTTTGGTATGTAAAAACTTAATGAATGAGAAATTCAATTAGGGTCAAATTATCATATGTGTTTAAAAATTTAAAATTTTAGATTTGGACGCATTTTCAAGATATTTAATTTGGTGTATGGAATTGAACATATACCAAATATTATTTATTTTGTTATTTATTGTAAGTTTTGAGAGATACTTTATTCTTTTGACTAATTTTGTTTTGCATTGAAGATATTAATTTTGGCATGTGGATTTATTTTTTTAGCTAACATTATGTATTTTATTTTTTAGAACTACTCTACTACAATACTTTGAAGTATGATGGACAGTTTTAGCATAGCTATTAAACAATAGTGGATTGCCTTATATATAACTATTGAACAGTATCTTGGACGGTTTTTTGGAATTGCCAATCCTGACTTTAGGAAAACATTTTGGATAAATATTTAACAATTAGAACAGTTTTTTGCATGACTTGTAATAACTTTTTGGACATTATTTGTAACTAAAAAAGTTATTGAAATATGTTAGTTTGTATATGTGCATGTTTTGGTAACTTCTATTTAATTTGTATATATAAAGAATGAATATTTTGAGTTGAAATGGATGTTATCCATTTTTGTTACGTGCAAAACATGGATAATTGAGTAATTTTTTTTTTTTTTTTCAAGTCAAATCTCGAATTTTCATTTTCAATCCTGAGGTGTGAGCTCTGTTTTCATTTTTTTTTACAAATTCACCCAACAACAAATTCTCACTAGCTTCAAAATTATGGGACATATACAAAAATATCATGAGTTAAAACTATTTTTTTGTTAACACTTACAACCTCCTTTGGAATGATATGTAGCATAGAAGATTGTAACTATTTTTATTCTAATTTATTCCATTTAGTTTTACTAACAAAAGATTACTACTTTTAACTCATGTGTTCCTATAAAGTTTTCTTTGGGAAAAAAAAAAAACAGATACAATTAAATGTTATGGCCATTACAACTTGTTATAAAAGTAATAATATGGATTGCAAGAATTGTTAACTATAGTTACAAAGAGAGTTCATCAGAAAAATGTTGAAAACATTCTCGATACTTCAAAAAGACTTTTGCCTCATATTTGATATCTTGTAATAGATTATTGGTTGAGAGAAGGGTTGAACTAGTGACAAAGCATATTCATCCTTGACATCTTGTAAGCAAGCACAAAGTCATAAATTTAACCTCACAATAATCAAGTGACGCAAACTTAAAAACTACACCAATGTCATCTAAAATGGAAAAAATAATTTCTCTAATATATAAAAGACCAAAATACATTATTGGTCTCTAAAGTTTACATAGTGTGGATGAGATGAGATCAATATCTGAATGCGAAATGGATGGCATATTGGATACAAATTTGAAACAACTAAGGAATTGTCACAATCTTTTTAGAAAATTCTCACAAGTTGGATACAAATTTGATGGTGAGAATAGCTATACTTGACTGAAGCTTTAAAGTAATTTTTTATTCATATATTTGAACATGTTTTTCTTTTTGTAAACAAATTGAAAATAGCACTTTTGTCAAAATTGTTTATACGGTACCTACTTTGCTTTGCCATTTCTTTGGGTTTATATGGTCAATTTCAAGGTGATCAAGCCGAAGAAAAAAAATAAATTGAGATTGGGTTTAAATTATTTCGTATGTTTACTTAATGCAAATTAATCTCACGTATAACATCCCATCACTTGACTATCTATTTGTGATGTTATAGATTTTTCAGTTTAAACAATTTAAATCTTATCCTATCGTAAGATTAAGTAAAGACTATCTTGAGAATAAAAGAATTGGGTTTAATTAATAGATCTATATAATTCTTATCCTTCCTGTTAAGTTAAAACTCAAATTCTTCCTTAATAAGTGTAGCCATATAATATATGAGAAACCCAACTTAAATGGAAGGTGTAGAATCCATAGGTCCAAGGTCACTTGATTTTGATATGTGTAGAATCCTTAATAAGTGTACCAACAAGCCATATTAACATCTTGATTTTGTATCTTTATTTCTTTTGTAAAATTTTACTTTGGCATATGTACTGGGTATTTTTGAAGAAAAAAATGATAACATTATTTGCCTACTAAGGGGTCCTTATTCTTCAGAATATATATCATGAATATTACCTTTTATTTTGCTCCATGGCTACGACTAACTATGCTCTCATGGCTTTCTTTAATGTTACAAGTATATTTTGATTAGTAATAATGGTCACAATAACAAAGCGAAGTGAAAATGAAGCATATGACTATCTTGCAACATTATCTTCCTTATCTTTAGCTTTAGCTGTTTCTATCAGTAGACACATAAAAAAAATAAATAATATATGTAGTGACGTGGACTATGGAGAAGTTTGTTCTTGATCTAAGAGTATTAAATGAAATTTGTCATGTAATGAAATATTATTATGCTTAATTTTAAATGGATATTATTCAATCCATTTGTAAGTTATTAAATGGATTGAGCATTTAAGGTTACCATTCGAGCATGTGTCAAATTGTTTTACAAATTAAAAATCTTAAAACTCCAACATACCCAAAATAAATAAAACAAAAAAAAAAAAATTAAAAGAACTTTGGAACATGATATTATTGAAATTATAAGTTGTAGAACTTATAATAAATAAATAAAAAGTTG
>OU015766.1:7808139-7859284 GCA_907173295.1 Fagus sylvatica | reverse complement strand
AGCTTTTCTTTTCATTAACAAAGAATGTTGTTTGGTATTACTTTGCTACTGTTCCAATAAAGTCCTTTGACCAATAAAAAATATGTTTTCTTTCTTTCTTGGTCTTAAACCTGTGCAGGTCAATTTTATTGAATAATCCTAGATATGGGGGAGGGGAATGTTGAGTAGTTTATGATTGAAAATTAAGGCCAATATTTCATTGCTAAAGGAATAATTTTGTTGTTTTTTCCACCCTAGTAAAATTCTGGTTGAAAAATCTAGTTTAGACCCTTTGTGTATTATACAACGGATTTAATGGATTATTGATTGATGAAGTTATAAATTAATCCACACAAATAAAAATTTCAATGACAGTTATCAAGTACAAATCTCAAAGTAATATATGAAAGCAATAAAGCAAGACACATAATTTGGTAACAAAGTGAAAAATCAAAGATAGACCTCTTCAATGGAAAAATCACTCAAGGGACCTAGTCCGGTAAAAATTTCACTATAGAACAAGTAATTACAATAGTTTACTTATAAAACTTTGTACATCATTGTTCACTTCTTGTAAATCTCGATCGCGCAAGTTCTTTGGGACAGGCGAGAAGATTCGAGCCAGTGTGATTTAAGGAAAATTTGTTCGATTTGGCGAATTTAGGGATGTCGAGCGAGCTGACGAGCAAAGGTCAAGCAACCCAATCTATCCTAGACGAGTTTAAATTGCCTAACACTTGCCTAATGCTCGGTCGAGCGAGTTTGTGATGCTGAAACAATTTTGGTCTATTCTTTAACCAAACATTCTTCTTGTGTGTCACCCTTATAAGTAGAAAACACTACCCTAATTTTTTGTCGATCTAAGAGTGATTGAAATTAGAGCCTAGAGCCTACACCTTATAGGCTTCTAGTGAGCTTGTGTCATATTTCTTCTCCCACCCTCTCCAAATTTCCACATCATTAAAAGTGGAGTAGAGAAAGGAAAACAAAAAAGAAAGTAAAATAGCACAAAAAGAAGAAATTATAAAAAGAAGATGAAGAAATGTCGAAATGTGAAAAAAGAAGAATGAAATGGAGGAGGAGTGCTGGAGGTGTTCTTGTCAGGGAAGAGATAGTGAGATGAGAGAAAATATTAAAACAAAGAATAGGAAATATGATTATGTAAGAGTTAGAAAAGTCAAACGCGGGTTAAATTTTTTTTGATATAAACGTGGATTATAATTAAGTTTAGGAAAGTTCTAGCAATATGTGTGTTTTGAATTTCTGATATGAAATGATTTAGAGAAATATGTGTGTATTTATTATTTTCTTTTAAAAAAAATGTATACAAAAGTGTAAACATTTTGAAAAGTCATAACCTTTCGCACAGTTGTCCATTTTGGGTGAATTTGTTTTTTGATTTCATATAATTTTTCGACATCCATGCAATGCAAACAGCCAAAGGCAGTTTGGCCAGCTTATTTTTCCAAGAAAACATCATTTTGGGCTTCAAATTGTGATTTTAAAGTTTTTTTTTTACTTAAATTCAAAAATTTTTTTTTTCCTCTGAAAGGCACTATACAACCTCTTAGTTTGGTCAATTTTGATTTTCTTCCTTGATATTTGAAAGTTTTGATCCACTCCCTCTTAGTTTGGTTCCATTTGGCTTTTGCCCCTCCCGTCCAAAAAATGTTAGCCCCTGACTGTTAAATGCCACCTAGGTCTGACTCTAAGTGGTCAAATCAGTTCATGTTATGTGTCATGTGTATTATAAAATTTTTAAAAATTGAAAAAAAAATAATGAAAAAATAAATATTTTAAAATTTACATTTTTCCGGAGATTTCGTTTTTTAAAAAAGAAAAAAATCATAGCAATTTTAAATTAATTTTTTATTTTATGGTATTTTTACACAAAAGGACCTAAACATTACTCCATAGTTATTATTAAACCCAAACCAGATGTTAATTCGGTATAGGAGTCGGATCATTGGGTCAATAGTTCAATTAGTGGGTCATTAGTCAAACATAATCAAATAAAATTAATATTAAAAAATACCGACATAATGTAATATAAATTCAATGTTTCACAATCATTATAAAACTTTAAGATTTTTAACTCATAGCAAATTACCAAATTGTCTTAATTTAAATTATAGAGAAGTAAAAAACTGTATTACAATAGAAAACAGAGTTTTATAGAAAAGAACCTATAAACGTATTGAAGAACTATACCAACTTAATTAGGTGATTTGACGAGCCTTTGATTGGTCAACGAGCAAGCCAGGTCGGTTCGGGCTAAAGAGAAAATTCCCAAGCCAAGTCTAATATGGTTAATATATAATATTTTGAAGTAAACTCAAATATATCTACTAGGGGTTAGGTGTGTAATATATAATTTTTCACCTTCATATCACAAATCTCACTAAGTGGGCAGGGCCAGTGGGCTATCGGGTTAGGTTAGGTGCGTAGTATATGAGTTTTCACCTTCATATCACAATGTCACTAATATGCTTATTTAGTGACGAAATCTAGTACGAAATTTTTTTGTTGCCCAATATCTATCTTAGGTGACAAACTATTTTATTTGTCACCAAATATAAATCTTAGGTGATGAAATTTATATTTCGTCGCTTAATTGTAAAACATAGATTACATATGGCGACGAATAACTATTTTCGTTGCCTAAAGGTTAAAAAAAGGTGTCAAAATAATGGTGGGAAATTTTTCATCGCCAAAAATATCTAATTTTTAGATTTAGGCGACAAAAATAAAGTTTCGTTGCCCCATGTAATTTCTATTTACAATTTGGCGACGAAACTCTATTTTCGTCGCCCAATATCACTTTATATTTATACTTTGGCGACGAAATATGTTTTTTGTCGCCCAATATATTTTTTTTTTTAAGATTTAGGCGACGAAATTTTATTTTCGTCGCCCAATGTATGCCTTTTTATAAGATTTTGGCGACGAAAACCAAATTTCGTCGCGCAATGTAATTTGTATTTACAATTTGGCGACAAAACTCAATTTTCGTTGCCTAATATCACTTGTATTTACAATTCGGCGTCAAAATATGCTTTTCGTCGCCCAATATGGTTTTTATTAAGATTTAGGTGACAAAATTTTATTTTCGTCACCCAATGTATGCCTTTTTATAAGATTTTGGCAACAAAAACCAAATTTTGTCGCGCAATGTAATTTGTATTTACAATTCGGTGACAAAACTCAATTTTTGTCGCCCAATATCACTTGTATTTACAATTCGGCGACGAAATATGCTTTTCGTCGCCCAATATGGTTTTTTTTTTTTTTTTTTAGATTTAGGCGACAAATTTTATTTTCGTCGCCCAATGTATGCCTTTTTATAAGATTTTGGCGACAAAAACCAAATTTCGTCGCGCAATATAATTTGTATTTACAATTCCGGTGACGAAAATTGGGTTTCGTCGCCCAAAGATAACATTGTAAATTCTGTAAAGAAAATACATACAATTACTCACTGCGCTTGAACTCCTAACCTTGAAGTACTCGATTTGTGTCATATGTTAAAGAAACCAATGTCTATCTTGACAAAAATGTAATGTCATATATCCGGTCATGACCGTTAGCTAGTAAATATACTAAGTACTTAAAAAGGTAATGTCATACTACGTACTTAAATACTAGTAGATATATTATGTACTTAAATAGGTAATTAATGTCATACTACGTACTTAAATACTAGTAAATATACTACGTACTTAAAAAGGTAATGTCTTACTACGTACTTAAATACTATAGTAAATATATATACTATGTACTTAAATACTAGTAGATATACTTGTACTTAAACACTAGATATACTACGTACTTAAAGGTAATGTCATACTACGTACAACGTACTTAAAGGTAATGTCATACTATATATGTACTATGTACTACGTACTACGTACTTAAATACTAGTAAATATATTATGTACTTAAAAAGGTAATGTCATACTACGTACTATGAACTTAAATACTAGTTGATATACTACGTACTAAAATACTAGTAGATATACTACGTACTTAAAATAAAAATATATAAATTTCAAAGCCATGGACACTATCAATGGTTTGGAAAATTTCAAGTCATTGTCGACCCTTACCCCAGTTCCTAATTAAGATGGTACAGTTGCTCAATATGTTTATAGGTTTTTTCTATTGCAATATTGTTTTCTACTTCTCTATTATTTAAATTAAGATAATTTGGTAATTTGTTATGCTATGAGTTAAAAGGTCAAGGTTTGGCTACAAATTGGTTTATAACCAATTTGCTATAACCCATTACGTCGCAGCTTTTAAGACCATCCACGTGTATTATTTAAAGAAGTCACATGACTCATTAAATAGGTCATGTGACTAAAATACACGTGGATCGAATGGTCTTATAAGCTGTTACGTAGTGGGTTGTAGCAAGCTGGCTACAAACTGGTTTGTAACCAAACTTTGTTCGAGTTAAAAATCTTAAAGTTTTCTAATATTGTAAAACATTGAATTACTATTACATTATGTTGGTATTTTTTAATATTAATTTTATTTGATTATGTTTGACTGATAACCCACTAGTTGAAACATTAACCCAATGACCCGACTCTGAGACCGAATTAACATCTAGTTTGATTTTAATAATAACTATGGAGTAATGTTTAGGTCCTTTTCTGTAAAAAAAAAAATTATTTTGTTTGATCATTGCATTAAAAAAAAAAAAAAAAAAAAAAAAATCACTTTAGGAATGAATAGTAACTAAAGTACTTTTTTTTTGGGGGGATTGTATTTGTAAGTTTGATTTGGGTTTTATGCCATTTGTAATTTATTTTATGATTTTTTTTTAATTGGGAGATCAAATAACTGTTGGTTCTGTTGCCCTTAGAGGCAAATTTTTTATTTTTTTATGCATATTGATAAAAAAAAAAAAAATAATAATAATAAAAAATCTCTGGTTGCGTCCAGCCCTCCTTCCTCAAACCCACGCCGTCCCGAACCATTCTCCCTCAAACCCACGTCACCACCAGCCACACCTCCTTCAAACCCACACCACCGGCCATACCTCCTTCAAACCCATGCCACCAGCCACATCTAATCTCTCTAGCTCTCACACCCTCCATATTTTCCGATCTTTCTTGCTCTCACACACTCCAGAACAGTTCAGATCTACTGATCTATAACTATGATGCACTGGTACTGGTACGGTATCGGGTACGGGGGTACACCATTTCTTAAAAAAACTAGGGTACGACACCTGGGGGATACTTAGATTAATTAATTAATTAATATTTATTTTTAGGTATATTTTAAATATTTTTGGACATAATTTATGTTTATTTTAGGTTGCAAAATTAAGTAACAACAATAAAAAGCTTGAAAACCCCATGTCAATATGTCAACAAGTCAGCAATATTACATTACAAATTTACAATATTACATTAGCAAGCAACCATGGGTAAACTTGTAAAGCAAAAGAAAAGGAAAAAAATAACACACAAAACAAAACCAAGGTCCGAGTAATCAAGTATGGACAATTATCCAAAAAAAAAAAAAAAGTATGGACGTGTGGTCTACTTGGTCTATGTATCAAGAAAAAAAGTAGGTTTAAATATTATTTTGGTTCTCAACCTTTAGCTTTTGTGTCAAATTGGTCCCTAACCTTTCAACTGTCTCAAATTGGTCCTCAACCTTTCAACCTTGTGTCAAAATGGTCCTTACCGTTAAGTGATAGATGGAAAATGTTGACGTGGCTAATGGTTTTTATTTTTATTTTTTATATATATTTAAATTTATGACGTGGCATGCCAACTCAGATTAAAAAAAAAAAATGAACATCTTGAACCTGGAAAATCATCTTTTGCTGACTTTATTTGTTTTACTAAATTTGTCTCACCCACACACAAGCACTACTCATAAAAGTTACTTTACTGATATTTTAGAATTCAAAACCCAAATGAAAAAGAACATGAACTGAGAAGAGATGCCTGGTCTGGAAAGAGAGAGAGAGGAGTGAGGGGTAGAGCGACAACGGATTGAAACAACTGATCTGGAGAGAGAGAGAGAGAGAGCTGCAGTGGATCTGAAGAGAGAAAGTGGCTGCAGATTGGAGAGAGAGATCCTCGATCTAGAGAGAGAGAGAGAGCGGCGGAGGAAAGAGCGGAGTGTCGCCTCTTGGCCCTTTCTTCGAAATCGGGTCTGGTGCCCTCCCAAATTTGCTCTCTCTCATCCCTTTCGTTTCCTCATTTTTTTTTTCTTTTATTAATAAAGACCGAGATTACAAAATATTTGTTTCAACATTAGTTTTGCTCTCGTTGACTTTTTCAGGAGCATTTGTATCAATAATGTAACGTGAACCTAAATCTGTTTGGTAACGTAAAAACTTGAATCAGACGTGAGGATAGGATTTGTTGAAGGGAGCTTTTATCCTTTTCTGCAGAAGAGATGGAGTTATCCTCTATGAGTTTGAATTCCGTGGAATTATCCTTTAGAATGACGAAGATCAGATGCAGTTAATTGTTAACATATTAACATATTGATATTTGACAGATTTGAGATTGTAAGTGTATTGTTGTTGTGTTGTTGGATTCAAAAATTAACAAGAGATTAGAAATGTTTATATTATTCTTTATATTGTATAAGTTTATTACTTTTGTATTTATAATTAATTAATATTTATGTTCAATAGAATTGTCATTCATGGGCACTCTCAACTTAGTGCTATTCTTAAAAAAAAAAAATTCCATACGTGACACTCTTTTGACTAACAAAAATAAAAACTTGACACTGTTGCTTTAAAAATCTTCTCATCTTTAATGCTTCAACTACCCCCACCCAGAGCCGGCCCCGAGGTTTGCGTTGTCTAAGCCCGTCCCGATTTTGGTTGCTTGTTTATTAATAAATAAAAATAAAAATAAAAACATAAAAGTCCAAAAAAAAAAAATTAAATCAAGATTACATTGTGCTTTTAGTTTTAATTACGTTCATAAAAAAAGAAAAGAAAAGAAAAAAAAGGCAAAATGTAATCCCAATTATAGTGCTTTATAATTAGCACAATCTGATTCAAAGAAAACAATTTCTCCTTGTATTTTTTGAAAAAAAATTCTTCAATTAAGTTATCGTACTTTAATTCATCCAAACACTCATTTTCAATTGGGATCATAGCCAATTCACTTAAAATAAATGTATAATAAATATATCTAAAACATATAAACGATTTTAAGTGAATTTTCGTACCTTATAATATTAAGAATGTTAAAAAAATATAAACAATTAAATTAAAATTACAAAATAGTATTCTTTTTATAATAGTTTTATTATTATTATTTTTTATAATCTAACTGAGAATAGGGTAAACCTTTCTTATAAAGACTTAGTTTAAAATAAAAGGGTTCAAAATGATATGGAATTGACTTAATTTAAAAACAAACTTTTTTTTTGTTAACTAAATATATAGTATCCTATTAATAATAATAAATTAATAAAAAAAGAGAGGCAAAGTTACTGTGGCGTAAAAAAAAGAGAGGCAAAGTTACTGTGACATAAAAAAAAAGAAAGGCAAAGTTACATTGAACAATGCTATTGCTGCCTCTTAAAAATTATAAACAAAGAGGTAGTTGTTTACAGCTGGTAAGCATAACCTGCAGTGAACGAGGCAAGCCAAAAACAAAACAAACACAGACAATAAGAAGAAAAGAAATACCACAACCCACATGAAACCAGTCTGAACAGTGAAGCCATTGAAGGGGGAAGGCCAAGGTGACGACAACAATTAAGACCTCCAGTCAATATCAGACCTGGACTTCAACGGTGAGCCAACTCAGAATCAACGTTGAGCGTTGATTGTCTGTTTCCAGTATTGGAGTAAAGGTAAGTCTGCACTAGAAATTTCCAGTATTGGACCCTTATTAAGTAAAAGTGAACTCAGATTTCATTTCAGCCTCAGCAATCTAGATTGCATACAGGTTCAGGATAACTTAAGAAAATGATGTCTGAAATACTAACCCTTCCAATCTTATAAATGATTTACCGACTGAAATTCCATTGAATCTCTTAGGAAGGCTTCCAATACACCACCATTCCGAACGAGGATATTTGATGTTAACATACTGGATACCTGAAGGACCTTGCATGCGTCCTGATAATGCATCACATCAAGTAGGGGTTGGAGGATTTGTCATTAACGAAAAAAATGAGGTATTGTTGTTTTTGTTGATAATGTGACAAAAATGAGTCTTCAAACTGAGTGAACTGTATCTATGGTCTTCCACCGTTGTCTTAAAGAGGTACTGTGGTTCTATATCTCATAGAACAAAGAAGTTCAAATAGCAATATGAATGAATTTTGATTATAGTGAGCACTACAAAATGCTCTAGTGTTAACTTCCTATGATAATCTTGTACAAGCACCAGAAAGCCCTTCAATCTCAATCTAATATAAAGGAACCTTATGACAATTTTACAGGTTCTTGTAGTGCAAGAGAAACACTGTGCTCCATCATTTGTTGGCCTTTGGAAAATACCAACTGGTTTTGTTCTTGAGGTGGAGTACTTTATTTAAGTTGTACCTTGACTGCAAGTTTTTTTTTAATGGATGATCCAACTTAAAATAGAAAAATCATGTAAACTCAATAGTTTTAATTTGTTTCTTTTTTTTATTCCTTACCAATTATTTTATTTGTATTAGTCAGAGGAGATTTTTTCAAGAGCTATAAGAGAAGTCAAGGAGGAAACAGGGGTAAGCTTGTTGTAGATGATATTTTTCTAAGCCTCTTTTTATCTAGATATCAATAACTTGCTCTTGTTAGTTCAATTAGCATAAATTTCCAGTTGAGTTCTCCAATTGACATTACCTGATTCTTCTATATTGCAGATTGATACCGAGTTTGTTGAAGTTATAGCATTCAGGTAATAACAGTTTGTTGTTCTCATAGCC
Source organism: Fagus sylvatica (assembly GCA_907173295.1). Classification (NCBI taxonomy): domain Eukaryota; kingdom Viridiplantae; phylum Streptophyta; class Magnoliopsida; order Fagales; family Fagaceae; genus Fagus; species Fagus sylvatica. The sequence goes on along the minus strand of OU015766.1, from coordinate 7,850,389 downwards.
AATGTAAGGGGGGCAAATTTGGGGTATATGGAAATGGTTGGATTTTGTACTTTTAACTTAAAATGTTGAAAAATGTTAAATAACATATTTTAACTAAATATTATGTGGTTTAAAAAAAGGAAGTGCAACTATTGCATGATATTTTTCACTTGTAACATAGGGAAAATCACTTGTTACAGGCAAGAATCTAATAATAACCAAAGTTACCAACTTTAGGCTGTATGGTTAAGTTCACTAGTCATGGACCCGCGCGATGCGCATATTTTTTTTAATATGGTAAAAGCAATAGTCTGCCTTAATAATTCTTCCTCATTTTTAGATATCTACCAAATGTTATTTGTATCTTTAATATATTTGTTGAATCTCTAATCCATTAAGAGTTAGACACCCAAAAAAATATAAATTAAAACTTTTTTTTAGTATAAAACCAAGGGACAAAAGCTTCATCAACATTCATGGGCTCCTTATCTATTGGCGTTTACATGAACCAATTCAATCCAAAAAAGAAAAAGAAAAACACAATCAATCATAAGAAGAAAAAAGTACATATTAAATCAACAATCCCATTAGGAGTTAGACACCCAAGAAAATATAAACTAAAACTTTTTCTTAGTATTAAAATAAAATAGTTCTCAATGTGTTCTGCATGTAGCTCTCTCTCAATTGCTTGTTTCAATCTGCCTTTTTCATTCACTTTTTTCTTGCTTGCTTTGAAATGAGATTTCCTTCGTCTTTTGAATTTTCAGTACAAGCCTTTAGCAGTTGCAGAACCAAGATCAATAATATGAAAACAAAAATGAGAATCATAGTAGGCAAATAACTTTCTTTTAAGAATGCATTTGGCTATTCCTTGGCATTATCAAACGCCTACTCAACCGTGCATAATAACACCCTATACTACTTACACAAAAAAAAAAATACATGATGATAGGAACAAACCTACAAAGGCAATCGGACATGAAGCTTAGGAAACCACACAAAGGTGTTTAAATAGAATATTGTGGTGTAATCAATTAGGGAGATGAGGAGGTAAGGGAGATGAAGAGGTGAGGTAGAAGAAGATGTGAGGAAGAGGAAAAGTCTATGAAAAGGGAGAGAATTAAATAGAGGTAAATGTTAAAAGGTAAGAGTGAGAGAATTAATTAATTAGAGGTATGGGTGAGGAGGAAGGGTGTGAGAATAGGAAATCTGATGTAGCTTCTTTAGGGAGAAAGCTAAAGTTTCATTTATTAGTTTATATAATAGATGGTCTCTCTTTGAGTCCACTTTTCCTTTTTTTTTTTTTTTTAATCAAGTGTTTTGTATGCTTTAAAACCCATTATGTGCTTTTGTTTCTTTTGGGTTATTGTAGCTTGGTTTGATTTTATGTTAAAGGTATAGACATTTGAGCTTGGTTAGAGGACTTAAAAGTGGGCTAATAGCATAATTTGGGTGGGCTAATATTTTTTTATTTAAAAAATATAGGTATAATTTTTTATTTTATTTTATTTTTAAGTTAGACTTATAGCTCCGCCAGTGCTGCACTGGTGAGTGGTGACTCAAGACGATGAGATTCTACTTTCTTGTGTGGGTTTTTTGCCTTTTTGGTTTCTGGTTCTGTAGCTTCAGCAACTACGAGAGTGAGTGGCTGAAAGGCGAGAGTAAGAGGTGCGAGAGGCAGATCGGGGAGGTGAGATGAGAGATTGAAAGGAAAATAGGGTAAATAGTGGTTTTTTGGTGGGTTTCACTTAAAGCTGTGTCTCTATTTTGTGCAGATAAGAAGAACAAGCTAGAGAAAATAGGAACCAGTTTTGCACATGGAGTTCGAGAGCATGGTAGGTGGTTTTTGTTTTATCTTTCATTTTTCTGTAATTTCAATAAATAAGTAGAGAAATTTTGCAGGTGTGACATTTTTGGAGTTGGTTGATTTTACTGGATTGGGTCATGGGGTGTTGATGGGTTTTGGGTGTATTTTCTTGGAGATTTGCTTTATGCTAGTGTCTCCCTGATATAAGTTATTGATTCTGTTATGTGAACTTGGAGAAAATGGATTGATTGTTAATGGAATTTTGGGTATATCCTAATATACCCACTGCTTCCCTTTGTACTCTTGTAAAAAATAAATAAATAAAATTTGTTGGAGAAAATAGGTTTATAATATTTTCTAATTAGAAGCTCCTTTGTTTCTTATTGTGATGTTTCTTACAAAAATGTCTTTCATTAAGGTTACATTACGGATTGTGGCTGAAATTTTTTTATTCAAATTTAGTTTTCTAAGTATTCATAAGGATGTGGAAAATTTACATTATTGATTCTATTTTACTAAATATTGTTTCTTATTAGCCATTTCGAAGGAATTTAACTATGGAGTATAATGATTATCTATAAAACTATGGAGAAGGAATTTAATGGAGTATAAATGAAAGAGAGTTGCATAATTGGTGACAATGACAATAGTTTTTTCAATTTTGAAATAAAACATAGGAAGTTATTACATGTTAAAACTATAGCTAAGTGAGGTCTTCTGCTTAACTAAGGTAGAAGACCTGGATAGCTATGTAAGCTGTTATTTATGTTCTAAGTTGGATGTTTCAATTGAGATTATGTTTTGATGGTTCTGTTACGAATGTGTAGTGGGTCTTAAACCCATGGCCTCATACTCCACCTTGTTTTTACAAGGGGAGAAGGTGCCCTTTTATCTAGACCTCATTTGACACTACCAATTAGTTTTCGCAATTTGTCCACCTTAGTTGTTTGAGTTCATTTAACAATTTGATGATTGCTCTATTACATCAGTCAGACATGTCACCTCCTAAATTTTTGGCAGGTTGGTTGGTAGCATCCTTATGAAGCCTTGAGAGTGTATGTGGGTTGGTAAACTTTGGATGATTTTGGGGTTGGATACCTAGTGCAAGCTGACTAAAACTCCTCTCAGGTATTTTATGTTTATGCACTTCAATTTAATATATCATGTTCTTGTTTGATGATTTAGTATACTACTGTTCTTGTTTGATGATTTAGTATACCACTGTTCTTGTTGCATTTTGTGGTGGGTTGTTTTGGAGCAAGCGGGTGGCTTGCATGGTGTTATAAGGTGGTTTAAGTTGATATTGGGAGTGTTTGATTGTTGAGTTGGTTTAATTTAATTATTTTGTTTTAGTGACTTTCCTTATCAATTATTTTGTTATTTTTCTGAAATAGGAAACAAAAAATTTGAAAAAATTAGACATGGATAAGAGTTGGATGACATTGGGTAAGACAACTAATGGTAGAATGAGTCCACAATATTTTCAAGGGGTGGATTCATTTATTAATTTTGCAAAGGCAGTTGTGGACAAGAATGGTAATATTTAGTGCCCATGTGTTAACTGTTTAAATATCTATCGACAAACCCTTGGTGTATTGCAAGTTCATTTGCTTCAACGTAGGATTATGCAAACTTACACTAAGTGGTACGAGCATGGGGAACCCCGTGTATCGAACAATACTCATTGTAATGAAATGTCAGACACTGATCATACATGCGGTATTGATGACTTGGTGGAAGACCGAGCTGATCATACATGCGGTATTGATGACTTGGTGGAAGACCGAGTGAGAGGACAACACATTGATATGGCTCAAGATAAGGCCCAAGAGGAGGAAGTGCGTAATTTTGACAAACTGTTGGATGATGCCAAGCGCGAGGTCTATCCGGGTTGCAAAGATTATACTTTATTGAAGTTCGTCATTGAGATGATGAATGTAAAGGTAATGACCAACTTGACTAATAAAGGGCTTGATATGATATTTGACTTGTTGATTAAGCTTTTACCGAAAGGTAACTTGGTTCCGAGGTCAACTTATGAAGCAAAATTTTATTTACGTGACTTGGGCTTATCATATGAGCACATTCATGCATGTAAAAATGATTGTGTACTCTTTTGGAAGGAAAATGCAAATTTGGTTGAATGTCCGGTGTGTAAGGAGTCTAGATACAAGGTTAATCATGCAAGTGGTATGAAAATCGCACATAAAGTATTGTGCTACTTCCTGTTGACACCGAGATTGCGGAGATTGTACATGTCAAGAAAAAGGGCTGAGGATATGAGATGGTATAGGGACAAACGTGTGGATGACGGGATATCAAGGCATCCAGCCGATAGTGAGGAGTGGAAGGAGTTTGATTTGCAACATCCTGAGTTTGCCCTCGAACCTCGTAATGTGAGGTTAGGATTGGCCACGGATGGATTCAATCCTTTTGGGAATATGAATAACAATTGCAATATGTGGCCTGTCATACTCATTCCCTATAACCTTCCGTCTTGGTTGGTTATGAAGGAAACATTTTTTATGTTGTCCTTACTTATTCCTGGACCCCATCAACCAGGAAATGACATTGATGTTTATTTGAGACCATTGGTGGACGAGTTGAAGGAGTTGTGGCAAGATGGTGCACTAGCTTATGATGCCTCAAGTGGTATGACTTTTCAGATGCATGCAGCTTTGTTGTGGATAATACACGACTATCCTGGATTTGGTAACATGTCTGGGTGGAGAACAAAGGGTTATCATGCTTGTCACACTTGCAACGACAAACCATATTCAGAATCATTGAAAAGTAAAATTGGATACACCAACCATCGAGGCTACTTGCCTATGGACCATCCCTGGCAAAGGAGTAGGGCATTCAATGGTAAAGTTGAGAAACGAAAGAGATCTTTGGAGTTACCGGTGGAAACTATACAAGAGCAGTTAGAAAAAATGCTAGGTATCACTTTAGGAAAGAACCCAAATGGGAAAAGACCACGTGAATTGATTGGGGAACCAAATTGGAAAAAGGTAAGTATCTTGTACGAACTACCATACTGGATGAATAAGAAGCTTAAACACAACATTGATGTCCTGCATGTGGAGAAAAATATTAGTGAGAGTACATTTAGAACGATGTTAGGCATTGATGGGAAGAACAAGGACACTGATAAAGCACGAATGGACTTGAAAAAGATGAACATAAGGCAAGATTTGCATCTAAAAGAATGTCCTGATGGATCATATGTGAAGCCTCAGGCCATCTTTTCATTGACCCTTAAAGAGAGGGATGGTTTCTATGAATTTTTAAAATCGGTCAAGTATCCAGATGGCTATGCGGCAAACATATCGAGGTCTGTCAACACGAGAAATAGTAGACTATCTGGTTTGAAAAGCCACAACTGTCATGTGCTCTTACAGCGGGTTCTTCCAATTGGGATGCGAGGTTTTGTGGATAAGGATATTAGTACAATACTGTTTGAGTTGGGCAGCTTCTTCCAAGACTTGTGCTCTAGGAGCTTGAGGTGGAGTGACTTGGAGAATCTAGAAGATCGTATAGTTCTCATTCTATGCAAGCTCGAGAAGTTCTTTCCTCCAGCCTTCTTTGATGTGATGGTCCATCTGGCCGTTCACTTGTCTCGTGAAGCAATTCTTGGAGGACCGGTGCAATATTGATGGATGTACCTAATCGAAAGGTAATTATCACCATTCTAATTGTAAGATCACCTAACTTATTTATTGAACATAATCATACTCCAATTTGTTTTTCATTAAAGGTTTCTTGGAACTCTGAAAGGATACGTTTCCAACCGAGCCCGACCAGAGGGTTCGATCGCAGAGGCTTACATTCTTAAGGAATGTATAACTTTCTACTCATTGTATCTTGATGGGATTGAAACTGTGCATAACCGAAAGGAACGAAATGAAGATTGTGGTGAATGTAGCACAGGGTTAACGGTTTTTCAACAAACAGCTCGACCGACTGGGTTAATCACTAGGGATGGCGAGTTGTCACGTGAATTTTGTGATATTGCTCATTGGTACTTGCTGTACAATAGTCCCGAGTTACAACCGTATCTAGAGTATGTGAATCATTACATGTCGTTATTAGCTTAATAACAATCAATACTTATCTTAAAAACACACATTATTTTGAACAGAGAACACAAAAATGTGCGTAATATTTCAATTGGAGAAGACATAACCCAAATACAACGACAAGAGCTCCCAAAGTGGTTCAAAGAACCTGTAAGACATTTTGAATTTTATGACACGTTAAATAATATTACACATGTATTTAGTTTAATTATTACTAATGTAATGAAATTGTTACACATTGCATGTCATTATAGATTAATAAATTGAGAGTTGACGGGTCACTGGATGCAACCGACCAATTGTGGTCATTAGCAAATGGTCCTAATTTGCTTGTGAAGAAGTACTCTGCTTGCATAGTTAATGGCGTAAGGTTTCATACACGGGACTTAGACAACCGTCGTATAAGCTAGAATAGCGGTGTATCAGCAGAAGGGGACCATGAAGGACAAAGACATGACTTCTATGGTCATTTGGGCAATATTTGAGAATTCGAGTAAATGTTGCATAATAAAGTTGTTTTGTTCCAGTGTGAATGGTACAATACTGGTAACACCGGTAGAAAGAGAACGATACGATTTGAAACACATTGCATGAGTATTGATGTAATGAGTCGATGGTATCAAAATGACCCTTTTATACTACCTAGTCAGGCGAAACAAGTTTTCTACCTTCCTGATACCAAATCAGGTGAACCTTGGCAAGTTGTGCAATGCATCCAACATAGGGGAGTGTTTGATGTACCAGAGGTTGGTGATGGAGAATCTAATGATCATATGGAAGCTAATGATGCATTTCAACAAGAAACCATTACTGATGTTGTTCCTATCGACATTGAAGATAATGTTCAATATTGTAGGGATGACGTTGAACTCGAGGTTATTCGAGAAGATGAAATAATGGCAGAGCATAGGGACGATGATGAAAATGAAGAGCATGACATAGTTGATGATGATTTGGACCCTGATATGGATTATGATATGTAGGATTTTTTTATTTTCTTTTTATATGGACAATTGTATTCATTTCATAAAATTGCCAGTTTGATAATTTGTTCATGGTTATTATTTATTCATGTCATTTTATGTTGGTTTATAGTTGCGAAAAATATCAAACACAGCCAAAGATACTCATAAGATAACAAATTATGAGTGTGTAAGATTGGCTAAAATCAAAGATAACCAAGAGAAGATGAAGGCTTTGGGATTGAAGCAAATGACTTCCGTCATGAGGCAATCTTCTTTGCTTAAGCATGCAAACGCTAAACTGAAGAGAGTTACTGTTGAGATAGATGATGATGACTATATACCATCTCTTGGTGGTGATGACAATGTTGATGAGTCATCTAGTTGTTCTATGCATGAGGTATTATATATGAGATACTATGTAATATTGTATTTTTGGAATAATCAGTTAAAATCATCGATGTGTGAAATTTTAAATGATGAAATATTTTGTTGTTTCTTTGTTTGTAATGGTTTGTATATTTTTTTCACATATTTTTGTTTGCTACACAAGGATATAGAGATGTTGGATCATGAGGGAGATTCTCTTGCCCCATATATACTTGAGGGAGATTCACCCACCCCACAAATTCATGGTGCGGTGGTTTTGTCTATAGACACCCTCTTCTAGTGCTGTTGGTAAGATATTTAAGTTATTTAGTAATGATTTGATGATTTTATTATGATTTTCTCGTTTTCTATTGATATTTTGTCTTAACAGTATCGACTAGTAAACGTACCCGTGGTTTGACACGCGGTATAGGGGTCCAAACTCTTGTTGATAAAGAGGGAAAGCTACCGGTCCCCTTCCCTCAGGATTATTGTGCCCTTGTTGGGAAAAATGCCTGCAAGCTTTCTAGTCAGCTTGGCGTACTAGTACGTACAAGCATGTCCGATCTTAATGTCTGCAGGTGGTCGATGGTTCCTGATAGCATCAAACAACCCATCATGCAACGTATAGAGGTAGTTCATGACTTATTGACTCATTGTTGTCATTACTTCCATTTTTAGGGTGTATATATTATTGATTTTGTTATCACTAAGCATATTACATATTCTTGATTTTGCAAGATCAGTTCGATTTACAGGGTGAACTTGTAAAGATAAATAAGTCTCTTAATACAAGTGTTGGACGAAGATTGGGTGACTTCAAAACAAAATTGCACATAAAATACAAGGCAATTGTGAAAGAGAAAGGAAAGGACTACGCAAGAAGCCACCCACTATCTAGTTGCACACTTGAGCAATGGATTGGACTTATTGACGAAAATTGGAGTAACGAAGACTGGCTAGTAATTGTAAAACCATAAAAGCAATGATTAAAAGTGTTATGCTTTAAATTTAATGGATTAATATTTATTTGAATCATGAAGAATACATGTGTTGTGAGTTATATAATCTAATAGAAATTTTATTTGTTCCATTGGTTTTTGTTCTTTGTTTTTTGTAGAAGTGATCAAAACAAAACAGCGACAATAGGAAAAAATCAAAGGAAAAACATCGATGTGGTGCTAAGTCGATCCCAGTTTAGGGTTGATGAACATGTGCGCATTTTCTCAATTTCTTAAAAGTTTAGTATATTACTTGTTTTTCAATTTCAGTCGGTATTCTCTCATTTTCTTCTCAACTTTCCTAACATTGTTTTTTTAACTTAATGGTTATTTTAGAGACAAAAAAATGGAGGTCAACTTCTGGAATTTTCAATGATCTATCGTGAGACTCGCTACAATCCAAAGAAAAATGAGTGGGTTACCCCAGAGTGCGAAGAACGATATGTATGCACCTCACTTACTCCTTGAATATCATGTTTGTAAAACCAGAACATCATACATATAACTATTGTGATTGACTGTGTCGTTTATCAAAATGACAGGAAGAGATTATTAGAGTTCAAGAGGAGCATCTTTCCGATCCTAACACAATTCCACTGACCCCAGAAGAGGTATCTATTAGGGTAGGGACTCGGCATGAGACCTTCTTCCTCTCTCAAAATTATGTCATCTTCTACTTCTAATGATTATGTCCGGCAACTCGAAGAGTGTATAGTTGAACTACAAGAGGCAAATAGAAGGCAAGAGGAGGAAAGGAAAAAAGAAAAGGAGGAGAGGTAAAAGGAAAAAGAGGAGAGGATAAAATATGAAAAGGCAACATCTAGCATCATTGAGTTTCTCAGGGGCAAAGGTTTCACTGGAGCTGAACCTTTTGGGAATGGAGGGAGCTCATCTTCTGGCTAAAACTAAGATATTGGTTAGTATTTATTTATTTTTTAACATATTGACTTTAACAAGTAAATGCCAAAAGTTTAAAGTTAAAGAGTTATATTTAGAATTGTTCGTGGACCGACATGAACATGATCCTCATGTCCAAAGTAATATGTAAGAACTTACAATACGTTGATAGGACTTACGGTTAGAGAGTTATGCACAAATGTGCTTTTTATAGCACTTTAGCTTATAAATGTTCCGCAAAGGGACAAAAACATAAAAATGCCTTGGAACAGTCCGTGGACCAACATGAACATGACCCTTGGGTCCAAAGTAACATGTAGGAACTTACAATACATTGATAGGACTTATGGCTAGAGAGTTATGCACAAATATGCGTATGCGTTTCATAACATTTTAGCTTATAAATGTCCCACAAAGGAACAAAAACATAAAAAGGCTATGGAACAGTCTATGGACCGACATGAACACAACCTTTGGGTCCAAAGTAACATGTCGGAACTTACAATACGTTGATAGGACTTACAGTTAGAGAGTTATGCACAGATGTGTGTTTCATAGCACTTTAGCTTATAAATATCTCGCAAAGGGACAAAAACATAAAAAAGCCATGGAACAGTCCGTGGACTGACACTCACACAACCCTGGGTCCAAAGTGACATGTACGAACTTACAATACATTGATAGAACTTACAGTTAAAGAGTTATGCACAAATGTGCATTTCATAGCACTTTAACCTATAAATGTCTCGCAAAGGGACAAAAACATAAAAAGGCCAAGGAACAGTCCATGGACTGACACTAACATGACCATTGGGTCCAACGTAACATGTAGAAACTTACAAAATGTTGATAGGGCTAACGGTTAGAGAATTATGCGCAAATGTGCGTTTCAAAACACGTAAGTTTAAAAATGAGTGGCCAAATGGCAAAAAACATAAAACAGTCACGGAACGGCCTGTGAACCTATATGACCACGACCCTCTGGTCCAAAGTAACATTTAGGAATTTGTGGAATGAGGGTAAGACTGACGGTTAGAGAGTTATGCACAATTTAAGGTGTGTTTAATAACACTTTAGCTTATAAATGTCCTACAAAGGGGCGAAAACATAAAAAGACCATGGAAGGCGTGTGACCAACACGAACATGACACTTGGGCCCAAAGTAAAACGTTGGAACTTACAATACTTTAATAAGACTCACGGTTAGAGAAATATGCGCATGCAAATGTGCGTTTCATAACACTTAGAAATGAGTGGGGAAAGAGTAAAAGCACTAAAAGCCATGGTGTCATTAGTTTTACATATGCTTAAAAATAATTTTCATATTTCTTACTAATTTTTTTTTGCTCTTTCGTCTTAATGTTATTTTATTGATATTTTGTGCAGATTATATGAGCTTGGGGGAATGATGACATATTTTCTCATTTGAAGTCATCCTTTTTGTTTTTGTATTGTTAAAAGACATCTTTTTTCATTTGTATTAATCGCACTCTGTAGTTAGATAGACCTTCAATTGTAAGTGCTTGGGAACTATTCCAATCTCTTCCATTCCCCTTTTTTGTGTTTAAGGAATGAGCTAAAGGGTTTGGTTCCTCTGCTTTTGTGGGCTTACAAGTCTTGTTTCATTTAATATAGTATGTTTATTCATAATTAACAAATTATGGTACTGATTGTATTTATGATAATTTTAAACTTGTATATTATTTACATATGGAATGTATGGATGATTTGTTTATGGATATGTTGTTGAAAATGAATTGATTTCTTAATAACAGGTGGTAATGAGTAGGTATATATATATATATATATATTTGGTGATTGGCGACACATAGTTTTGTCGCCTAACAGGTTGAAAAAAAAAACAAAAACAAAAAACAATTGATTCGTCGCCTGAAAATCAATAGGCGGGGATGTAAAATTCCTCGCATAAAGATTATTTAGCTACAAAACTAAGTTTCGTCACCTATAGATTTTTGGGCGATGAATTATGTTTCGTCGACAAATCAACTTTTGGCGATAAAAATAAATTCGTCACCTAAATATTATTTAGCTACAAAACTAAGTTTCGTCGCCTATAGATTTTTGGGCGAAGAATTATGTTTCGTCGACAAATCAACTTTTGGCGACAAAAATAAATTCATCGCCAAATAATATTTAGGCGACGAAATTAATAGGCGACGAAAGCATTCGTCGCTAAATGTTAAAACTATTAGGCGACAAAATATTTCGTCGCCAAGACTTTTCGGCTACCAGCATTAGTTGACGAAACGATTTTTGTCGCCTAATGTACTATTTTGTCGCCTGGTACATCAAGCGACGAAATTGAGTCTTTTGTGCGACGAAAAGGTTTTGTTGCTAATGACCTATTTTCTTGTAGTGTGAGTGAGTTGGGCCAGTGGGCTACTGAGTCGGGCTAGGTGCGTAGTATATATGAGTTTTCACCTTCATATCACGATGTTACTAAGTGAGCTGGGCCAGTGGGATACCGGGTTGGGCTAGGTGTGTAGTATATAAGTTTTCACCTTTATATCACAATGTCACTAAGTGGGTTGAGCCAATGGGCTATTGAGTCGGGCTAGGTGCATAGTATATAAGTTTTCACCTTCATATCACAATGTCACTAAATAAGCTAGGTGGGATGGGCCAGTGGGCTACCGGGTGGGGCCATGGACTTTTTTATGATACTGACACCTAGTACTTCAAGTTCTAGAGTTCAATCGCACGCAATGAGTACTTGTATGTATTTTCTATTTTTTCGCTTCTTCTGTGACTATATAGTCAAATCGTAAACACTTACAATGATATCTTTGGTTGACGAAAAATTGATTTTTCATTGCTAAATTGTAAACACAAAATACATTGGGCGACAAAAATTTATTTTCGTTGCCTAAATCTAAAAAAAAAAGGTCGGGAGCCTGACATTTTGGGCGCCATAATCACTATATTAATTACACTCGGCGACAAAATAAAATTTTGTCGCCTAATTGTAAGTACAAATGATATTGGGCGATGAAATTCGATTTTCGTTGCCTAAATCTAAAAAAAGCATTACATTGGGCGACAAAAATTAATTTTCGTCGCCTAAATCTAAAAAAAGCGTTACATTGGGCGACAAAAATTAATTTTCGTCGCCTAAATCTTAAAAAAAAAAATCGGGGACTTAATTTTTGAGCGCCATATTCACTATATTCATTACATTGGGTGACAAAAATCAAATTTCGTCTCCCAATTGTAAATAACAAATGATATTGGGCGACGAAATTTGATTTTCGTCCCCTCAATCTGAAAAAGACTTACATTGGGCAACGAAAATCGCCTAAATCATAAAAAAAAAACCCGGGGGACTATATTTTTTGGCGCCATATTCATTATATTGAGCAACAAAAATCAAATTTCGTCGCCCAATTGTAAATACAAATGATATTGGGTGACAAAATTTGATTTTTGTTGCCTAAATCTAAAAAAAGACTTCCATTGGATGACAAATCTTTATTTTCATCGCCTAAATCTAAAAAAAAAAAAACCTGGGGGACTAAAATTTTGGGCACCATATTCACTAATTCATTACATTGGGCGACAAAAATAAAATTTTTGTCACCTAAATCTAAAAAAAGACTTACATTGGGCGAGAAAAATCATTTTTTTGTTGCCTAAATCTTATAAAAAAACCCAGGAAACTAACATTTTTGGCGCGATATTCACTATATTCATTACATTGGGCGACAAAAATTAAATTTTGTTGCCAAATTGTAAATACAAATGATTTTGGGCGACAAAAATTGAGTTTTGTCTCCTAATGTAATCTGTGGTTTACAATGCAACGACGAAATTTTTATTTCATCGCTTAAGATTTATATTTGGCGACAAATAAAATATTTTGTTGCTTGAGATTGATTTTAGGCGACAAAAAAATATTTCGTCGCCAGATTTTGTCACCAAATAAGCATATTGTTGTAGTGTTTTTAATTTTTGTGTTTTTTTTTTTTTTTTAAATTAAATTAATTAATTTTAATTTTATGGAATTTTTATATTTTAAAGAAATTATTTTGATTTGATTGAATCACCTAATACATGTGTTAGACTAATTAGTTGGCACTTAACGCCGAGGGAGTACAGTTTTTTAGATCGGATGGCTAAAATACAAATGGAGCCAAACGAAGAGGGAGCGGGTCACAACTTTCAAAATTAGTCTAATAGTTATGTTTTCATGAACACGTGTTGAATTGTTTTAGTTAAATCGCTTTGTTAATTTAAATTTGGGGTCTAAACCTTGAGTGGTTATAAATTGCCGTTGTTGGGCAAGAATAACTGAACTCTAAGGATCATCTCTAGAAAAATGTATTCAGAATTAACAAAATTCATTATATTTTAGGTCAGAGAATATTTTCTTTCTTTTTTGTTATTAAATGGGAGCAATTTAAGATGAACAATTTGTATATGCTACCATATTATATCCTTATTATTGAGATTTTTTTTTATTTTTTATTTTTTCCAGAATTTAACAATAAAAATAATAATAAAGAATGGTATCAGTAGTAACCAACTTGGTTGCTTGTAGAAAATTTTAGCCAACCAATCCTACAAATGTAAGCATTAAGAACTGAAGGGGATATTTATTAGACTCTCCCAAATAAGGAATGACGACCTTCAACATCAAGAGGAAGACCGTCTCATCCCTCAGAACGACTGACGCCCTTCTATCCACGAACAACCGCTTAGTCATCCAGTTGTGACTCACCCCTTATCTTCTTCGAGAATCAACCGAGACAACTCACCAAGTTGATCGTGTGTCACGTACAGGTGTTCTTCAACGCGAATATAGGGGGTTGAGGCCTCGTGACTCTACTTAGCACTACGCTCCAGAACAGGTGACGACCTTCCAGACGGAGGGTCACCAGCTCACCACGTGTCCTCAGATCTAACGGAGTCTAGAAGGCCACGTGGTCTGACCAGAAGGGATAAAAAGCCATTCTCTCTCCTATCTCAGGTATGAACAGTACACTACAACACAAAAAATAACAGAGAGAAATTTTATACGAGAATACTCCGACTAACAAAAGCATCGGAGCCTCCTAGGCCGGCCCCAAACCGGTGCCTGGTCCGATCATCTTTCTCTTTTTGCAGGTCTTCCAGTTCGCGGCTTGACTGACTGCCGTCCACTGATTTTCCAGAAACATCAGTTGGCGCCGTCTGTGGGAAACGCGCATATTTGCCTTTCACCGCACCGATACAAAAGGACTGCATGGTCAGGACGCGATCGATGGAAATACACGCTCAAGCGCTCCCCTCCAGTAGCCAGTCTCCAGAGGTGGCTGCGATGGAGAAGCAAGTGCGAGATCTCACTGCCAACCTTCAGGAACTTACCCGGCAAAACCAGGTCCTCAACCAGAAGCTCTTGCAACACGAGACTAAGAAGGGGAAGGAAAAGGACAAGGGAAAGAGTAAGGAAAGAGGCGATGCTGAGTCTTGACAAGAGCGTCAGCAAGAACAACAGCAAGAACAACAAGAGCAACGCCAAGAGCAAGAGGGTGAGACGAAGGGCGAGAATACGAGAATGACCGTTGAAGAGTTATCGGCTAAGTGGGAACAAGAAATGAAAGCAATGAGGGTACAAATGGGGGAGATGAAGGACGAATTTAAAGGACGGGTAGCCAAAAATCTTGATGATCTTGTCCACAGAACGGATTCACCCTTCACGAAAACGGTAATCTCTTTTCCTCTGCCATCTAAGTTCAGAATGCCTTCCTTGGAAACCTTTGACGAATCAAAAGACCCCCTCGACCATCTGGAGTCCTTCAAGACTATGATGTGTCTTCAAGGGGTCCCAGACGAAATTATGTGTCGTGCTTTCCCAACCACCCTTAAGGGACCCGCTAGAGTATGGTTTAAAAAGTTAACGCCCAGCTCGGTAGGATCCTTCGCTCAACTTAGTCGTTTGTTTTTCAACTATTTCATCGGTGGACAACGATACGGACGACCTACCACACACCTCTTGAATGTCAAGAAGAAGGAAGGGGAAACCTTGAGATCTTACCTCACCAGGTTCAATAAAGAAACGCTGCTATTTGTCGAGGCAGACGACAAAGTGGT
Organism: Fagus sylvatica; assembly: GCA_907173295.1. Classification (NCBI taxonomy): domain Eukaryota; kingdom Viridiplantae; phylum Streptophyta; class Magnoliopsida; order Fagales; family Fagaceae; genus Fagus; species Fagus sylvatica. Next base: position 7,835,202 of record OU015766.1, on the reverse strand, counting down.
GTTGACGGCATTCATCTCTGGCCTCCAATTGAGAGATTTTCTATTCTCGGTCTATAAAGATCCCCCGAGCACCATGACGGAGATGATGTATGAGGCTCAATGGCATATGAATGGGGAGGAAGCCCTTTTAGCTTGAGATCAGACCATAGGAAAGAAGAGAAAATGGGAACATGCCGACCGTCCTGCGGAGTCCCATGAGACAAGGCCCAAAGCCTAGAGGAACAGAAACAGGAGACAAGAGGATAGGAGTGGAAGGGGATTCAATGAGAGATTCAACCACTTCACTCCTCTAAACGCTCCTGTAGACCATATTTTCTGGCAAATAAGGAATGACCCAGCTTTGAAATGGCCGGGCAAGTTGTTGACGGACCCCGACAAAAGGCCGAGAGATAAGTACTGCCGTTTTCATAGGGACCACGGCCACAACACAGAGGATTGTTACGACCTGAAGAGACAGATCGAGGAGCTGATTAAACAGGGAAAATTACAGAGATTCGTTGAAAGGGGTCAGAGAGAAGGTCGTCCTCAAGGGGCCCGTCAGCAACGACCTCCAGTGGAAGTACTTCCGAGACCCCCCCCACTGGGAGAAATTCATGTGATAACCGGAGGAATGGCAGCAGGAGGAACCTCACGTTCCTCACGAAAAGCTTATGCTCGTCAAATACACAACGTGCTGGTAACATAGAAGACGGACAAGAAGCTAAGACTGGAAGACCTTCCTATTACTTTTACAGAGGAAGATGCCTACAAAGTCTTCCACCCTCATGACGACGCGTTGGTCGTCACATTGGAGATTGCAGGCTATTCCACAAGACGTGTCCTGATTGACAATGGCAGCTCTGCGGACATCATATACTTGAGGTACACACCCCTAACTACGTTTTACATTAAAGAAGTTCGTACTATCAAAACAATATCCTTTATCGATGAAAAGAAGGCTGCCTATTTATAAATGATTGTCTAAATATGCTTGTTGTCATTCAAATATTATGAATCATCAATTAAGCAGGCATCTCTCACAGTTAGACACCCAAGAGGTGCAATATCCAGTAGGGTGTCATCAAACAACATGCCCCTCGGAGGATATGTCCAGTAGGGAGTCATCGAAACAGATGTCCCTCGGAGGACAGTCAGACACCCAAGAGGTGCAATATCCAGTAGGGTGTCATTAAACAACATGCCCTACGGAGGATATGTCCAGAAAGGAGTCATCAAAATAGATACCCCTCGGAGGACAGTCAGATACCCATGAGGTGCAATATCTAGTAGGGTGTCATCAAACAACATGCCCCTCGGAGGATATGTCCAGTAGGGAGTCATCGAAACAGATGTCCCTAGGAGGACAGTCAGACACTCAAGAGGTGTAATATCCAGTAGGGTGTCATTAAACAACATGCCCCTCGGAGGATATGTCCAGAAGGGAGTCATCAAAATAGATACCCCTCGGAGGACAGTCAGACACCCATGATGTGCAATATCCAGTAGGGTGTCATCAAACAACATGCCCCTCGGAGGATATGTCCAGTAGGGAGTCATCGAAACAGATGTCCCTCGGAGTACAGTCAGACACCCAAGAGGTGCAATATCCAGTAGGGTGCCATTAAACAACATGCCCTTCGGAGGATATGTCCAGAAGGGAGTCATCAAAATAGATACCCCTCGAAGGACAGTTAGACACCCATGAGGTGCAATATCCAGTAGGGTGTCATTAAACAACATGCCCCTCGGAGGATATGTCTAGAAGGGAGTCATCAAAATAGATACCCCTCGGAGGACAGTCAGACACCCATTAGGTGCAATATCCAGTAGGGTGTCATTAAACAACATGCCCCTCGGAGGATATGTCCAGAAGGGAGTCATCAAAATAGATACCCTCGGAGGACAGTCAGACACCCATGAGGTGCAATATCCAGTAGGGTGTCATCAAACAACATGCCCCTCGGAGGATATGTCCAGAAGGGAGTCATCAAAACAGATGCCCCTCGGAGGACAGTTAGATACCCACGTGGTGCATTTTATGCAAGAAGGTCGTCAAGAAGACTCCGTCTGAAATTATCAAGTTAGACACCCACGTGGTGCATTTTATGAAAGAAGGTCGTCAAGAAAACTCCTTCTGAAATTATCAAGTTAGACACCCACGTGGTGCATTTTATGAAAGAAGGTCGTCAAGAAGACTCCTTCTGAAATTATCAAGTTAGACACCCACGTGGCGCATTTTATGAAAGAAGGTCGTCAAGAAGATTCCTTCTGAAATTATCCAGTTAGACACCCACGTGGTGCATTTTACGAAAGAAGGTCGTCAAGAAGACTCCTTCTGAATTTATCGAGGTAGACACCCACGTAGTGCATTTTATGAAAGAAGGTCGTCAAGAAGACTCCTTCTGGATTTATCAAGTTAGACACCCACGTGGTGCATTTAAAGAAGAAGGTCGTCAAGAACACTCCTCTTCTGAATATTTATCAAGTTAGACACCCACGTGGTGCATTTAAAGAAGAAGGTCGTCAAGAACGCTCCTTTTCTGAATATTTATCAAGTTAGACACCCACGGGATGCATCTAAAGAAGAAGGTCATCAAGAACGTTCCTCTTCTACATATTATCATGTTTGTCATCCGCGGGGTGCATTTAAAGAAGAAGGTCGTCAAGGATTTTCCTCTTCTACATATTATCATGTTTGTCATCCACGGGGTGCATTTAAAGAAGAAGATCGTCAAGAACGCTCATCTTCTGCATGTTATCATGTTAGACACCCACGGGGTGCATCTAAAGAAGAAGGTCGTCAAGGACGTTCCTCTTCTGCATGTTATCATGTTAGACACCCACGGGGTGCATCTAAAGAAGAAGGTCGTCAAGAACGCTCATTTTCTGAATATTTATCAAGTTAGACACCCACGGGGTGCATCTAAAGAAGAAGGTCGTCAAGAACGTTCCTCTTCTACATATTATCATGTCAGACACCCACGGGGTGCATCTAAAGAAAAAGATCGTCAAGGACGTTCCTCTTCTACATATTATCATGTTAGACACCAACGGGGTGCATCTAAAGAAGAAGGTCGTCAAGGACGTTCCTCTTTTGCATGTTATCATGTCACACCCACAGGGTGCATCTATAGAAGAAGGTTGTCAAGGACGCTCCTCTTCTAAATATTATCAAGTTAGACACCCATGAGGTGCATCTACAGAAGAAGGTCGTCAAAAACGCTCCTCTTCTAAATATTATTAAATTTGGCACCCTTGTGGTGCGCCTTACAGAAGAAGGTCGTCAAGAATGCTCCTCTTCTGAATACTATCAAGTCAGTCACCCACGTGGTACATCTACCAGAAGAAGGTCATCAAGAACGAATCCCCTCTTCTGAAATTATTAAGATAGACACCCATGTGGTGCATCTTCTAGAAATTATCATGTCAGACACCCACATGGTGCATCTTCCAGAAGAAGGTCGTCAAAGACAATGCCACTTCTGAAAACAGTCGAGACTCCTACTAAGGACGTCTTCCTAAAGGTAAAAAATCGACATTTGCAAGGTATACTTGGAAAGTAAAGCAACGCATTAAAGCAACGAGTGTCATCTTGAGAGGAAAGAAGGTCGTCTTTCTTTCGAAGATTGGCTTCCAAACCCTTTACCTGTTGCCTCAAAGTCTCTCTCTCAACGTGAAAGTCTTCCATTGTCTTTTCATTAGCAACAATCTTGATTTGAGCTTTGGTGCGTGCATCCAGCCCCCAGCTGACACGTGTCCCAACACTCGGAAACCGTCCCATCCCACTATGACCTCAACGCCCGATACAAGAGGCACACGAAATTATTTGTACGACCCTGGCTTTTCATATTCCGATGGTCGTCTACATAGACAACCACAGAATAGAGGGGCAACTGATGTGGATATTTTACATCTTTTTTCTAAGTGAAAGAGGACGACCTTCCATCCTCTAAGAGGGACGACCTTCCAATTACCAAGATGAATGACGACCGTCTCTAATGCATAATTAGCAACTCCAGCTGTCCGTGACTCACTCCTTATCCATTACGGGAATCCAGCGGGACAGCTCACCGAGTCAACTCACCACCTACAACAGGTGTCCTCCACGAATCTAGGGAGTCAAGCCCATGCACGTCGCACAGCACTACAATCCTGACGAGTACCGACCTTCCAGGTGAAGGGTTGTTAATGCACCACGTGTCTTCAGATCCAACGGAGCCTAGAAGGCCACGTGCCATGACCAGAAGGCATAAAAAGCCATTCTCTCTCCTCTCCCCAGGTATGAACAGTACTTTTCCAATACAGAAATTCACTCTCAAGGTTTTTCTGGGAATCAATACTGACAAAGGCATCGGAGCCTCTTTGGCCGGCCCCCAACCAGGGCCAATTCCGATCAGCTTTTATTCTTTTGCAGGTCTTCCATTCCTCGGCTCGACTGACTGCCGTCCAATGATTTTCCAGCAACATCAGTTCTTGGTTGGCTGTGCAACTGTTGATATGAAGATGCAAACTTCGGTCATTTCCATGGAGATGCAAATTCCAGACATCAACATTAATTATCTAAAATTAATGAGTGCAAGATATGTTTCCTTCCATATCGATTTATTCTTCTTGATTTTCTGCTATTACTATAAAAGCCACTCAAATTTAATCACATTTTTAATCAAATAAAAAATCCATATTTTGATACTAAAGATATGTTAAGATGGTGATGTGTCCAAATATGGAAACAATTACAAAACATGTCTATTCAATTGAAATATTCAATTTTTTTAGGTGGACTCATGTGAACCATTGTGTAACAATAAAGGAAGATAGTTTTAAAAATGGGAAATACTTTTCTTACCGAAAACACTTAAAACGTTTGGATAAAAAAAGAAAGAGAAAGAAAAAGAAAACACATAAAAAGTTTACAGACTTGGCGTGCACAGATTAAGACGGAGAGATTTTGCATTTACATATATAGAGGTGAATTACATACTTAATCAATGGCATGTTTACAATACAACAAGACTCCATTACGAGTAGCAGATACATGACCTTTTTATTTATTTTTATTTTTTTAATATATGATAGAAATTCTAATCTAAACTGACACACACGTACATTTGAAGACCCCGAGGATTGAACTCACACCCTCATAGAGGAGTGAAGCTTTTTGGGAAAGGGATTACCACTGGCCAGCAGATACATGACTAATTGAGTAAAATGTGGAGAAATCTGAGCAAGCATGGTAGGCAGAAATTATTAAGGACACCAGCTGTTAAATTGAGGTTCAAGCCACGGAAAATTATTCAGTAGTCCCAGACTACAAATAAATACGTAGTCCCCCTCTCACAAAGTGGTGGGTCCTACCATGAATTTAATTAGTAGAATCAACCATTTATGTGATGGAACCTACTATTCATGTGAGAGGGGGACAACGCATTTATTTGTAATTTTGGACTACTGAATAATCACTCCAGCCACTGCCTCACGCAACAATTATGAGAGATAATGTCAAGAATTATGGAAGAGTTGATTCTACCGCAAATATGGTAACTGCATCAAATTTTGATTCCATATCTTTTGTGTCTTCACATAGGACTGCTGTATATTTTGTATAATTCTTTAGTATGCATATGTCATATATATATATATATATTTTTTTTGCCAAGAGTCTTATAGCTTATCACGCATTGATTGGTTTCATTTATTAAGAAAACCAGAGTTCAAATCCCTCTAACTTCATATATCAAATAATAAAAAATAATGTCATTTTCTCTCTTACCATTATTAAAGATAATTATGTGTGACAATCAAGTTCTCACGATATATATACCACAACATTATTCACATATTTTCTGTGCATCACCAGGTTCACCACGATGCGTTCAATGACTAGCAAGATTTCATAATAATTTTTATTTAACATGTTAATATAGTAAATGTTGGATCATACATATCATGATTATATCATTTTTCTCAAAATAAGTGTTACCTATGGTATAATATGCTTTTGTCATGTAATTTACTATACTTGCATGCATTAAGATTAATAAGATAATTTTATTTTATTTAAATGTATTATAATACAAAAATTCGTAGAATTATAAAACACTACTCCTATTAAGAATCTATTTCTAAAAGTTTAAGGATATTTAAAAAAGAAAAATAAATAAATTTGAAATTTGAAATCCTTTAACTTTTAGAAATGTTTTGCTCATTCCATCCACTCTTTGTCAAATAGTATTGGAAAAATGGTTAGGAGTGAATGAGAAATTGTCCTCCTAAAAGTGGGCCAAGCAAACCCATGTGGGTTAGGCCCAGTCCATCCAACTTATGTATTTATTAATGCATTGTTTTTCCCCAAATGTTGTGTCTTTTCTGAAGAGGTATGACTCTATCTATAAATAGAGTGTCCCCTCATTCATTTAAAAAAACTTACTTACATATTATATACTGAGTTAGTTATTTCCTACAACTTTGAGAGTCCCATTTGCATAAAGAGAGAGAAAGAGACACTTGTTACGTTCGTTGTGCACGGAGATTGCTTGTGCTTCTTCTACGTGCGAAGATCATTTTATCCTGGGAGACAGACGTCTGCGAGTCTCAAAGCACCACTAAGTTAATAGTGTGAGGGGCGCAATCTGTCTTAAGGACATAGCGTCAAACGCTAGACTTGATCTATTCATACTGCATTCACTGTGAGTTTTTATTATTTATTAACTGTGACAGATTTGTTGTTGTAGTTGTTGTTTCTTTTTACAGAATCACATGATATATACCCAACAATCTTAAGACAGATCGCTTAAATTTTATTGTGTGATTTCTGTGAAAATTTATTTTGTTGTGTTTATTAAAATTGTTGACTGCGAATTTCTTTCTGATACTGCATACCCAGGATTTTAACAATTTGACTTTGACGTTGTTTGCAAGTTTGCGTTAATATTTGTTTCGGTGATATTGATTACGTTTACGAATTCACTTTTTTACGGCATGTCTTTGTGAAAACTGAATCTGGGATTTTTGTTCACAAATGAAACGGTTCTTTAGTACTGATTGGCGTAAAAGGTGATATTATCGTTATTTGCAAATCCATCTCTGCAAAGTTGTGAAAAGTGATTTTATTTGTTGAAACATTTGTGCCGTTAAAATCAAAAAGAAAAAGTAATACTTTGTGCTTTGAAGTAACTGTTTTTTGTTTGGTTAATATATATAACGGTGAACTTTTGTTCACTATAGTCTATATACTAACAGTATATAACATATACTGAAGATAAGTATATATATATATATTCTTTGGGTTTATATAACTTGTGATTCAACGGTGACTTTTGTAATGTTGAAGTGTATATAAGTTGTTTGCATAATATATTTATTTTGTTTATATAACTTACTGTTCTTTGTCTATTTTGAACATCTTTATTAAATTCATTTAATAAATTATCAAAATTTCGGTGTGAGATATTTTAAATTGAATTTTGAGAATTCTGTTTGAATAAAATTTTGTTTAATAAAATGTCTATCGAACAAGTGTTTGAAATAAATTTGGTAAAAAATACCAATGAATGGTGGGTGGACACTGGGGCTACTCGTCATATATGTTCAGACAAGAAAATGTTTTCTACATATCAATCTGTGGGATATGGAGAACAACTTTTCATGGGAAACTCCTCGACTTCTAAAGTTGAAGGAAAGGGAAAGGTGGTCCTAAAGATGAGTTCTGGAAAAGAACTGACCCTCAATGATGTGCTGCATGTGCCAGACATTCGCAAGAACCTTGTTTCAGGTTCTTTGTTAAGCAAGAATGGTTTTCAGTTGGTCTTTGAGTCTGACAAATTCTTACTCACTAAGAGTGGAATGCTTGTGGGAAAAGGGTATTTAAGCGATGGGCTTTTCAAAATGACTGTGATGACCATTGTTCCTATTAATGAGAATAAGAACAAATCTTCTGCCTATTTGCTTGAGTCATCTAATGTTTGGCATGGAAGATTGGGTCATGTTAATTTTAGGAACTTTGCATAGATTAGTCAATTTAAATTTATTGCCAAAATTTCAAATTGATACTAATCATAAATGCGAAACTTGTGTGGAGGCTAAATTAACGAGAACATCCTTTCATTCCATTGAAAGAAGTAGTGATCCTCTAGAATTAATACATAGTGATGTATGTGATTTGAAATTTGTTCAAACTAGAGGAGGTCGGAAATATTTTGTCACATTCATAGACGATTGCACAAGGTACTGTTATGTGTACTTGCTAAGGAAGCAAGGATGAGGCATTAGAGAGTTTCATTCATTATAAGAAAGAAGTTGAGAATCAACTCAATAAAAAGATAAAGGTTCTTAGGAGTGATAGAGGTGGGGAATATGAATCACCTTTTGGTGAGTTCTGTTCACAACATGGTATTGTTCATCAAACCACTGCACCCTATTCACCTCAGCAAAATGGAGTTGCTGAACGGAAAAATAGAACCTTGAAGGAGATGATGAATGCTATGCTGATAAGTTCTGGATTACCACAGAACTTGTGGGGGGAAGCTATTCTTTCTGCTAATTATATTCTCAACAAGTTGCCTCAAAAGAAATTAGACAAGACACCTTATGAATTATGGAAAGGTCGAACGCCTTCCTATCAATTCTTAAAAGTGTGGGGGTGCTTGGCTAAAGTGGCGGTTCCTATTCCCAAAAAGGTAAAGATAGGACCAAAAACAGTTGATTGTGTTTTCATTGGTTATGCCCATAACAGTAGTGCATATCGATTTTTGATTCATAAATCTGATATTCCTGACATGCATGTGAATACAATAATTGAATCTAGGAATGCATCATTTTTTGAGGAAATATTTCCATGTAAACCTACACAAGAAACAAATTCCCTTAATTCCCTTAAAAGGAATTTGGAATCTACGTCTAGTACCTCTCATGATCAAGAGTTGATGGAAGAGAGGAATGAGGTTGAGCCTAGACGTAGTAAGAGGACAAAAACGTCAAAAACGTTTGGTCCAGATTTTCTAACTTTTATGTTAGAAGATGAACCTCAAAGTTTCAAGGAAGCAATGTCTATGCCAGAGGCTCCTCTATGGAAAGAGGCTGTCAATAGTGAAATTGAATCCATCCTACAAAATCATACTTGGGAACTGGTGGATCTGCCACCTGGTTGTAAACCTCTAGGATATAAATGGATATTCAAGAGGAAAATGAAAGCTGATGGATCTATTGACAAGTACAAGGCACGACTTGTTGTAAAGGGTTACAAACAAAAGGAAGGTGTGGATTACTTTGATACATATTCACCAGTTACAAGAATAACATCCATTAGAATGTTAATTGCTATTGCAGCGTTGTATAACCTAGAGATACATCAAATGGATGTTAAGACTGCATTCTTGAATGGTGAATTGGATGAAGAGATTTATATGGAACAACCAGAAGGGTTTATTGTTCCTGGAAAAGAAAAGAAAGTGTGTAGACTTGTGAAATCCTTGTATGGATTAAAGCAAGCTCCAAAGCAATGGCATGAGAAATTTGACAATGCAATGATGTCAAATGGGTTTAGAATCAATGAATGCGACAAGTGTGTGTATATCAAGAATACCACAAGTGGCTATGTCATTGTATGTCTCTATGTTGATGATATGCTCATTATGGGTAGCAATAATGATATCATTAAAGCTACCAAAAAGGATGTTGAATAGTAAGTTCGACATGAAAGATTTAGGTGTTGCAGATGTGATACTAGGAATTAAGATTACTAGAACATCTGATGGACTTGTCTTATCTCAATCACACTACATTAAGAAGGTACTTGAGAAATTTGGGAGATATGATGACAGTCCAGTGAAAACACCTATTGATGTAAATTTACATCTAACTAAGAATAAAGGGAATGGCATATCTCAATTAGAGTATTCTCAGATAATTGGCAGTCTTATGTATATAATGAACTGCACAAGACCAGACATAGCGTATTCTGTCAGCAAGCTGAGTAGATACACGAGTAACCCAGGGGAAGACCACTGGAAGGCAATAGTTAGGGTTTTAAGGTATTTGAAATACACCCTAAACTATGGTGTGCACTACACAAGATATCCAGCTGTACTAGAAGGGTACAGTGATGCAAACTGGATATCTGATACAAATGACACAAAATCCACGAGTGGATATGTCTTTACGCTTGGTGGTGCAGCTGTATCTTGGAAATCTTCTAAACAAACATGCATTGCAAGGTCCACAATAGAATCGGAATTTATCGCTCTGGATAAAGCAGGAGAAGAAGCAGAGTGGCTTCGTCATTTCCTGGAGGATATGCCGATGTGGACAAAACCTGTGCCACCTATCTGTATACATTGTGATAGCCAATCAGCAATTGGTAGGGCACAGAGTTATATGTATAACGGTAAGTCTCGACATATTCGTCGAAGACATAATACCGTAAGGCAGTTGCTCTCAAATGGCATTATCTCCATTGACTACATAAAGTCGAAAGATAATATAGCGGATCCGTTAACCAAAGGTTTGAGTGGAGAGCGTGTAAACTGCTCATCGAGGGGAATGGGTTTAAAGCCTATAATTTAAGTCCCATAATGGCAACCCTACCTAGCTGACTGGAGATCCCAAGATCTAGGTTCAAAGGGACAACCGAATTGTGTTGGACTTGGTAGTATCACTATGGAGATAACATCTCCTATCCATTCCTATGATGAAATAGTGATGCCTGTAAAAGTTTAGGATAAGCTATGCTTTTAATGATTCTTATACCTTGGAAATCCAAGTGGGGTAGCAGCAGGATACTCTTAATAAGAAATCACCTATGTGAGTGTGAAATGTGGCCGCTTCAATGAGAATTTTAAGGCTGAATTCTCTAAAACACTCATGAAACCAGGAAGGTGTTAAGGGCCAAAATGAGCACAATAATGAGAACTAACTGTGTTCGAAAAGGAGCTGTGTGAATTCTATTGTCTTGGTATACACAAACGGCTGAACGGTTCAAGACATCATGTTCACCATTGGTTAGCCAGTATATCCGATAGTCTTTCACAAAGGAAGGTTCAAAGCCAAAAGCTACCTCTCCCGATACAGTAACTTTTCTTCTACTCTCTGTGTGTCTGCATTGTCATTTGCATTGTGTTTGTCAATTTCTATTCATGTGGGGGATTGTTGGAAAAATGGTTAGGAGTGAATGAGAAATTGCCTCCTAAAAGTGGGCCAAGCAAACCCATGTGGGTTAGGCCCAGTCCATCCAACTTATGTATTTATTAATGCATTGTTTTTCCCCAAATGTTGTGTCTTTTCTGAAGAGGTATGACTCTATCTATAAATAGAGTGTCCCCTCATTCATTTAAAAAAACTTACTTACATATTATATACTGAGTTAGTTATTTCCTACAACTTTGAGAGTCCCATTTGCATAAAGAGAGAGAAAGAGACACTTGTTACGTTCGTTGTGCACGGAGATTGCTTGTGCTTCTTCTACGTGCGAAGATCATTTTATCCTGGGAGACAGACGTCCGCGAGTCTCAAAGCACCACTAAGTTAATAGTGTGAGGGGCGCAATCTGTCTTAAGGACATAGCGTCAAACGCTAGACTTGATCTATTCATACTGCATTCACTGTGAGTTTTTATTATTTATTAACTGTGACAGATTTGTTGTTGTAGTTGTTGTTTCTTTTTACAGAATCACATGATATATACCCAACAAATAGTTAACAAAAAATAACTCAAACCTCACATGACACCACTCAAAAAACAAAACAATAAAAGAAAAGAAGAGTAAAGTTCATTTTTGGCCTTCTAACTTAGTTGGTGTTTTTGTTTTGATCCCTTAACTTCAAAAGTTTTCATTTGGATCCTATAAGTCTGTTTAGCTATCAAATGGGTCCTTCCATTCATCTCGATTAGACTCCTTCCGTTAAGTGCTAACTAAGCACCCAATCACGTATCCACGATATCATTTTTTGCCATGTTGTCTTTCATGTCATATATTATATAAAAAATTATTAATAATAATAAAATGAAAAAAAAAATTATTACATTAAATTTTATGTTCTTCCTCAAATCAATTTCATAAAAAAAAATGGCATGGTGACACGTATGCAAATAAAACACTGAAATGACAGGTCAGCTTTATTTGAAAATTCATAAAAAATTTAAAATAACTTCAAAACTCAAAACATTAAAAAAAGAAGACAAAATCTCCAAATATGGCCTCGTTTTTCACTGCTAACCAACCACCATTGCTACCCAAATTTCAATCTTTGAGTTCATTGAAGCTTTTCTTTGTTTACTCTTCCACTATTGCTGACTGTATATTTCCCAAGAGAAACTTTTCTATCCACTCTGTTGCTAAGACAGAGTTTTAGTTCAGTATAAAAATCCTTAATATTTGTTTGGTTGGGTGGATTTGTGTTCGTTCGCACTTCAAGCCCAACGAAGCTCTCTGTCCTCTCTCTCAGATCTCAGTTCTTCACCCTCTCTCTCCCTTTGGCATTTCGACATTCTCACCATTTTTTCAGTTCACAAATAGAATACAGTAAAAGAAAAACAAATCAATTATATATCAGATCTGATGCAAAACCCAAAATATTAACAACATCTAGACCTTCAATCAGATTAAATGAAATCAAAACCGATTAATAATAAGAAAAAGGCAACAGATCCGATGCAAAATAGCCAACAGATTTGAAGGAAAATGACACAGATCCACAATCACAGGGATAGTAAAAAGCCAATTAACCTCACTTATATTAATACGAGCTAATGCCATTCTTTTATGTTCTGGACTTTTTCTTCTTCTTTCTTTCTCTCTCCAGCCACACCCACGGCCACTTTTGGCAAGAGTTGGGCATGGATTAGATGGGTCCCTGCCACCACACCGCCATACATAAATCCCAGCCACAAACAAAAAAATCCTCCATACACAAACATAAATTCCAACCAATCTCTACTTCATCTCAGCAACAGATACACTTGACACCGGAACGAGAACGAGAGGAGATGGAGCTGTAACAATTGGTGATGCCGACGGTGAGAACAAAGAGGATATCGGCGCTGTAGCAGAGGAGGAATTTTTTTATTTATTTTTATTTTTTATTTTTTTATGTTTGTTTGGGTTTTTTAAGTGTTTAAAATTAATAATCTAAAAATTTTACATTTCAATTGTTTTTTGAAATATCTGATGTGGCGTGATGCTACAGGAATTTATAAAGTTTTGGTTGTAAAATCGGTATTGTCATTATTCTTAATTAAATATCAATAAGAACTGGTGTAATACCTCAGTTTTACACACACCAATAAGACTGCCACGTAATTTTTTAAACTTTGTTTCACATTTCAAAATCAGCTCACCCACACACAATTATTTCTCTTAAAAACAATAAAAACCAAAAAAATAACACGTCCTAGAAAACTTAGAGAGAGAGAGATCCACCGTGGTTGGTGGTGGTTTGGTTGCGACGGATCCACCGTTAACAGAATCTTGATAACAGAGTTGGACGGAAGGACTCTTTTGAAAACTACTCAAACTTATGGATCCAAATGAAAACTTTTAAAATTAGATGGCCAAAATGAAAATACTCATTAAGTCATGGAGTCAAAAATGGACTTTAGTTAGAAAAAAATTACAAAATAAATAAATAAAGAGTTCGAAAAGATGACTGAACATGCAAAAAGAACTTTTGAAATGGCTTTTTCTTCTTGTGAATGCCATTGACTCATTGCTGCACCTATAAAAACTACTTTGATAACACTTGCCAAAGGAAAGCACTAAGGGCACGTTTGGTACACTGTAATAGGTCATGTAATGTAATAATTATTTCTAAGTAATAACTATTTGGTTGTTTGGTTACTTTTTCATTATAGAGAATAACTATTCCTTAGGAATGTCTATTCTTTAAAATAAGGAATAGCTATTTCTTATCAAAATGGTTGTAATAACTATTCCATATCAAAATGGTTGTAATAGCTATTCCATATATATATATATAACATTCAAAATTCAATTCTCCAAAATATTTTAAAATTATTAATACTCGTATTATAAGCAATACTCATATATTAATCATGTTTTAGTAAAATATAAAATACATATTTACGGTTCTATTCATGTGTTGTCAACATACAGATGAATGGTAATAGTTATTACATTACAACTTCTTTTATTCCTTGTAATACTGATTCCTATTACAATGTAATAATCATTACAGTGTAGTAAACATGCCCTAAGCAATTTTCATTAAAGAGCAATAAAAATATTATAATAAACAAACTTTTATATATTTACCCTTTACCACATTCCTACTTCTAAATTGTTCAAGGAATACGAGTAGCTGTTTAGTGATACTGGGAGTATGGGATAGCATTAGTGGCCAAGGCCGGCCCAGCTATTTTGGGGGCCTTAAGCAAATCTCAAATTGGGACCTTTTTTTTTTAATATAGGTTTTTTTTTTTTTTTTTTTTTTTAGGATGATCCCAACTGCACAAAATGCACACACTAATGCTCAACAATGGTTGCTAAAAAAAAAAAATTGGGGCCTTGAGATAGCCAAAGAGAATTGCTTGCTGGGAGGGGGAGAAAAAACAAAAAACAAAAAATAGAAGTTGGGACCTATGTCAAACTTTTTCCTGGATATTTTTTAAAAGAGAGAGAGAGAACACGTTTAGGTTGGGGGTGGGTAATTTGACTCCTTAAGAACAAATATTATATAACTATATACATATAAAATACCTATTTTTTTTATTAAAAAAAATGGGGTTTTCTTTGGGGTGGGGCCTCAAGCCATTGCTTGTTTTGCTTAAAGGTAGGACCGGGTCTGTTAGTGGTTTTACATATGAAATCTTATTCTCTGTTGGCTTTTTTCTTCGGATCCATCTCACCCAATCCCAAACACTTCTCTGCAAACTACTGTACAGATTTCCATAACAATTAATGAACAAGGTCTTAATCAAGCCACTCTCAGCAGTTACCTTCTGTTAGCAATTTTTATGGAAGGTGCTGCAATGTATTCACCAAAAGAAAAAGTCATTTCAAACTTTCTTTTGAAAATGGGTCATCTTTTAAAATTTTAAGCCTTTATTATTATTATTTTTATTTTTTTTGAGTGGGGTATTGGTGTCACATGATTATAAGTTATTTTCTGTTAACTATTTGAGACAAGGTGGATGGAATGAGCAATTGGGATATTTCTTAAAGTGAAAGGGTTTAAAATTTCAAATTGAAAGTACATGTGGTGTCTTTGATTTAAAGCCAAATTTTAGGGGGTGTATTTTTTTTTTTTTTCCTTTAAAAAATGTTTCATTATTTGTATTAAATTATTTTAATCTTATGTCATTAATGAAAACCAAATCTTACACAAGGTTTTTTAAAATTATTGTTTGATTTTGATGATAATAGTAATTTTTTTTTTCTTCTCTAAAATGCATATGTTTTTATAATTAATCGATGCATCATATGGCCATACTGCCAATTAATTTCCATATAATACATCCAATCGCCCACCAAAGCTTTTCTCCAAGTCTTGACCCTTTAGAGTAGAAGTGATTACGGTCCACTCCAGTTTTTACCCATTTTTGGGACTGGAATGGTTGGGCCAGTGTGAGATGCCGTGTTGGTCACTTCTTTTTTTTTAAGGGGTCATTCATATTCTTAAACCTTTTTAGGATCAAGAATAGAGGAACAAGGAGTCGCAACTTTTTTATTGGTCCAAGAATCATAAATATGACTTTATGCACAAAAGGGCTAGTTTTGAGCTAGGTTTGGAGCTAAGGTACGTCTTGGGAAGGTGTTAGGCACCCAAGAACGCCTAGTCTAACGGATGGTCTTCCTTTATATTACTTGATATCTTTGAAAGATTTTATTGAAGAATCTTCAATTATACAAAAGCACTTAAACCTAATTCTAGCACAATCAAGAGGCAAACAAAGTATGACATAATGTTTATATTGATTTAGAATAAGGAACCTCACCTTGAATCCAGCTCTTACCAAGTTATAGGGTTCATCCCCACAACAACATAGGTTATATTTCTAACCAAGAACACATGCTAATATATGGAATTATTCTAATAAACAAACAAACATGGCATAGCTCATTGGAGCGTGATCAAACATGCAATTTGAATAAAGATTTAGTTATTCTAACTAAACCTAGAAAATAGTAAAACAAACAAACATTCATCAAGGTTGGTATGGTCTATTAAGGAGATCCATACCTAGCCTCTAGAGAGCTTGTAACAAGCTAATAGATTATCACCGGTCTCTCAAACTTGATCTTTTTGACGGATTTGTGTGTTGATCTTCAACAAGAAAGGTTTTGAACGCCTAGGTTTGTGATTGGAGTTTTGTGAGAAATGGGTTATCCTTCTAGTGCTTCAACTAGAGAATAACTACTTACTTCAGAACTCTTTCTCATTACCTTCTTCTAGGCAGGGCTTCGCTCCTCTAAAACTACTTTTTCTTCTCTCCTATTCTAGGCTTCTACGTTAGTAGAGTTTCGCTACTTTAGGATTACTTCCTCCTACTTCTCTCTATTCTACTATACCAGTATTCCTTAGTATTTTTAGTGTTTCTATGGAGACTCTCCGGGATGATTTGTTTGTGAGGTATATGGCTTGTTTTATAGTGGTAAAGGGGCTAGGGTTTGCTTGAAGAAGGGGTAAACTGACCTGTTCCCGCAGGAAACAGCCAGTCTCCATGAATTAGGGTTTCTGCCTAGCGGCACTAGCGCATGCCTCTTTGGAGAGGCGCACGCCTCTTAAGTTAAAAGGCAGCTTCTCGAACACGTTTTCTAGAACTTTCCGGGTGGTTTTCAACACACATTCTCCTTATGAGAGATTTTAAATTATCATCATTGAGATCGGGGACCATGGGTATCAACTGGTACAAATTGGGGTGTCTACAGTACCCCTCTTTCGACTTAGTTGCTCTTAAAGCCAATAGACGAAGCCATTTGTAGGTCGATGCTCATGAGTCCACACACTCACGCATCACAAAAATGAAAGAAAAGGTCCTTTGGAGGACAAAATTGTTGGGGATTTAAAGTAAAAGAAAACCAATGAGGGTAAAACCCGTGAAAGTTCTTTTTGAGGAGACACGGTGTCCACTGGGGATGAAAATGAAAGACCACTGAGGGCAAAATCCGTGAAAGTTCTATCTGAGGAGACACAATAAAAATCCTTAGAGGGATGAAAATACAAAGCCACTAAGGGCAAAATCCGTGATAGTTATCTCTGAGGAGACACGATAAAAATCCACTAGGGGATGAAAATACAAAGCCATTGAGGGCAAAATCCGTGAAAGTTCTTTCTGAGGAGACACGGTAAAAATCCAATAGGGGATGAAAATACAAAGACCACTAAGGGAAAAATCCATGAAAATTCTCTATAAGGAGACACAGTAAAAATCCACTAGGGAGCAAAATGAAAGGCCATTGAGGGAAAAATCCGTGAAAATTCTCTCCGAGGAGACACGGTATAAATCCTGAGGGATGAAAATATAAAGCCACTAAGGGCAAAGTCTATGATAGTTCTCTCTAAGGAGACATGGCATAAATCCACTGACAACGAAATCCGTGAAAGTTTTCTCTTAGGAGACACGATATAAATCCTTTGAGGGATGATACAAAGCCACTGAAGGAAAAATTTGTGAAAGTTCTCTCTGAGAAGACACGGTATAAATCCTCTGAGAGATGAAAATATAAAACCACTGAGGGCAAAGTCCGTGATAGTTCTTTCTGAGTAGACACGGTAAAAATCCACTAGGGGATGAAAATACAAAGCCACTAAGGGCAAAATTTGTGATAGTTCTCTCTGAGGAGACACTGTAAAAATCTGCTGAGGGATGAAAATATAAAGTCACTGAGGGAAAAATCCATGAAAATTCTCTCTAAGGAGACATGGTATAAATCTTCTGAGGGATGAAAATAATAAGCCACTGAGGGCAAAATCTATGAAAATTCTCTCTGAGGAAACATGGTATAAATATGCTATAGATAAGATGAAACACGTACCTTTCCCTTACCTTTGCTGACGTGGGTACCCTCGTACTTATTTGTTTGAGATTACTTCTTTGTGTCTAGTACTTCTTACCAGGTATCATGAGACTTCTTCTCTTCACGACACTTCTGTTGTAGCACTTCTTACTGAATATTTGAGACTTCTTCTCTAGATGCTTCTATCTTTAAACTTTTGATTTGGTTATTCTGAGACTTCTTCTCAAAGATGATTCTATCTTTAGCACTTCTTGTTGGGTATTCTGAGACTCCTTCTCAAAGATGCATCTGTCTTTAGCACTTCTTGTTGGGTATTCTCAAGTATGCTGAGACTTATTCTCAAAGATTCTTTTGTCTTTAGCACTTCTTGTTGGGTATTCTGAGACTTCTTCTCAAAGATGCTTCTGTCTTTAGCACTTCTTGCTAGGTATTCTGAGACTTCTACTCAAGACTCTTCTGTCTTAGCACTTCTTGCTCATTACTCTGAGACTTCTTCTCAACACGGTTCTGTCTTTTAGCACTTCTTGCTGATTATTTTGAGGCTTCTCCTTAAGACCCTTCTGTCTGAACACTTCTTGTTGATTATTTTGAGGCTTCTCCTTAAGACGCTTCTTTCGAGATTCATTCGAGACATTTCTGTCGAGTTTTGTTCAAGACGCTTCTGTCGAGTTTGTTCAAGACACTTCTGTCGAGTTTCATTCGAGATGCTTCCGTTGAGTTTTGTTTGAGATGCTTCTGTCTTGATTTCTTACAGACACTTCTGTCTAAATTTCCTTAAGACGCTTCCGTCTAATTTCCTCGAGATGCTTCCATCTAGTTTCATTTGAGATGCTTCCATCTAGTTTCATTCAAGATGTATCCATCTTCTTCTCTCTAGACGTCTCTGTCTTCTTCATTTTGGATGTCTCCATCTACTTCAATCTAGATGTTTCCGTCTTCTTCATTCTAGATGTCTCCATCTACTTCAATCTAGACGTCTCTGTCTTCTTCATTCCTGATGTCTCCATGTACTTTAATTTGGACGTCTTCGTTTTCTTCATTCCGGATGTCTCCATAATGTTTCCATCTTCTTCATTCTAGATAATCTTCATCTACTTCAATCTAGACATTTCCATCTTCTTCTTGATGATAATCGTAATGTTCATGTTGCCTGTATCGTATCCTCAAAGACTTGATCTATCATATTTCCATCACTGCTGAATATCTGCAAAACAAATGAGAACAAAGACCTCCCTTTCTCGTGCATGTTAAAGTTTTATCAAAACAAATGAGCTAAAGAGATAACACGTTTACAAAAAGTATTTTGTGCTTTAAGAATTTCTGACTTCTTTCAATTTCGAGCTTAGTCGACTTAGGGTGACGAAGGAGACCCCTAGTCAAATCTGCATGATGATTTCAGAATGAGCATATTCATGAGAATTTCTTGTTTTGAAATGCATTCATTCTGTTCAAAAACTTGTGGAGTAGAAAACCAGTTTTTTTTTTTTGCATTATAGTGCTTTAGAAAAATTTCTTTCTTTATCAAGTGAGAAGCATTTTAGAAAATCATGGTATTTAAATGCCAAATCATTCTCTTTTGTTAGAAAAATCTGAGTTCATTAAGTTCTTGTAAACAAACTCACTTCTTTTTGCATGCATCATGAAATTGGATTTTTGTGAAATCCGATGAATTTTCTTTGTTCTTCTTCTTTGTGCTTCTATTGATGAGCAATTATCTTCACATGAATTATATGAAATCAATCACATTAAAATTTGCAGAGATCTTTCTTCAAAGGAATTCTTTTAAGTGCAACTTGAAAAGACTTTTAAAATTTTCTGAAAAGCAATTTTCCAAAAACATTAAGCACAAATTCTTCTTTATGGCTTTGAAACACATCGTGCCACCCCTAGAGTTCAATGAGTGAAGTAGAATTGATTTAAACCTTGAGTCTTTTGTATTTATGTGTGTGGGAACACTTATTTACCCAGATCATTTTTGTTCATGATCTTTATCTTTCTGATTATTCTTATCACCCCTTGCCTCGAGATAGTCAACAGTTTACCATGACTCATAAGAAAAGAGAATCAACCAAGTGAGTCAAAAGAAGTTATGAGCATGACCGAATTTAGACACATCAGTATGTTTACAGAAAAATGAAGCATTTGACAATGTTCAAGTGAATGATTAAGAAACAAGGGATTGCTTCGACCCAGAAGAATTTGTGTTTGACAGGATTTGAATGAACAATTGACAAACAAGGGATCGCTTCAACCAAGAAGAATTTATTCTTGACAAGATTTGAATAAATGATTGACAAACAATGGATCGCTTCGACCCAGAAGAATTCATGTGTTAGTATGTCTTCTATTTGAATTAACCTCACTTGAATTTCCTACCTTTCTCATTGGTTGGTAAAAATAAGAAATTCAAAACTCAACTGTCCTTCATAGACCTAATTGTTAGCTTTGATCGACCATGCATGTCTTCTTCTCATTCCAAATCTTCTTGTGTCCTCAATACTGAATTCCGTCATACCCCTAGGGTTATGATCTTTTGTGAAAATTGCTCTACATGGCTTAGCCCTTTAATGGCGTAGTCATTCTTCACTTCGTGGCAACCATTAGTTTGGAGTTGAGATTTTCTTCTTCCTTTTCATGACTATTTCCTCATCTCTTCTACTTGCAATCTCTTTCTAGGTCACCCCTAGTTTATGGATAATTCCATCTCTTCCTTGTGTTTTCTTTAGTTTTGCTTAGATCACCCTTATTGGTTTCATCCTCTTTTGCTTCTTTATTCTTTTTCATTTGCCCTAACTTTTGCCTAGGCTGCCCTTGCGGGTTTTCAACCTACCGAGCCCTTTTATCTTCTTTTTGTCAATTTTTCTGTCTTTGCACACAAAGGTGGACTGATTAAAATTTGTTAGGCTAAACAAGCTTGACAGATCAGAGATGTCTTTATTATGGACTGAAACAAAACTTAGGTTTCTAAGGCTTAAGAAAGAAAAGATATTAAAGGCTCAAAATTATTTCATTGTCATGGTGTCCTAATTGCCAAGGATTACTTCTCATCTTATTCTTGCGTTCTTCCTTCATTTTTCAACTTCTTCCTTGATTTTTTCATTTTTTTCTTCTACACATACCCCTAGTGTATTTTCTCTTCCACATGCTTTTCACATTTTCTTTTCATTTCAAAGCACACCCCTGGTGTAGGGTGAAAACATAAAAAATCATTAGAAGAAAGTAAGCAATGGTATGCTGCAAGCTTAAGAGAAAAAGGTGTGCCGCAATTGATAGAAATAATTGTGTGAGGTGTAGTAGCCGCAACTTGAGAAAGAAAAGAAGCACGCCTAGGAGAGTAGTGTAGTGAATGCATGTGAGAGAAAAGAAAAACTAGCATATTTTTCTTTAACCGTGAGACATAAAAAGTAGTTGGGGTTTCCTCTAACAAATTTGTTGAGTGTTAATTCTTAGAGAGAATATTATTGTATTTTGGTAAGGACCTTAAGTTAGGCATAAACTTGAGAAAAACTATTGTAATTGATTTTATAATAGTGGAATTATTCGGAGTTTGTCCTATCGTTTTTCCCTTTAAGTAGAAAGGGTTTTCCACGTAAATCTTTGTGTCTTGTGCTTGTTCTATATTTTTGCATCCCTCAGGTTTTAGGAATAAGGTTTTATTCCCAACAACAACTTTCAATGGTCAAGGATAGTTTTTTCAATGAAGAAACAAGAAGAAAGGACATGTGCAATCTTAGGATAATGCACAAACTCTTGTCACAAAAACAATGGGGAGAAGTAGAAGTAGAAATTTAAAGGGCGCGGTAAATCCAAAAGTCAATCACAATCAAAAGGAAAAGTCAAGTGTTTCTACTGCAACAAAGAGGGTCCCATAAAAATAAACAACAAGGCTTGGAAAAATAAACAAAAAAGAAGAAGGAGAAAATTAGAAAAAGCCATATGACCAGAATACCACATGGTTGTTTCGTCAGATGATCAAGTGGTGGTACTCTCTGTAGGAGATGATGAGTATTGTCATGTTGCAGATTCTTATGTTGAGTGGGTAATTAACTCAGTGGCTTCCTATTGTGTCAATCCAAGATATGAGCTTTTTACTTTGTACAAATCAGGAGACTTGGTAGAGTGAAGATGGAAATCAATAGTTACACTGACATTGTCAGAATTGGTGATATATGTCTTATGAGTAATGTTGGATTCATTATGGCACTAAAGGATGTGTGACATGTTTCAGAGAATGCCTAAATCTAATCTTAATGCATGCTCTAAAATGCATGCTCTAAATGAAGCAGGTTATAGTACCTATTTTGGCAATGGAAAATGGAAACTCACCAAAGGAACATTGGTGCTTGCCAGTGAGAAGATTTGTTGTACGTTTTACATGAAAAAGTAAAGTTATGTAGGGATGTGGTAGATGCAACTTAAGATGATTATTTGCTTAACTTGTGGCATAGGTGGTTGGCTCACTTGAATGAAAAGGGATTGCAGATTTTGGAAAAGAAGTCTATCATTTCCTTTGCCAAAGGTATGCCACAAAATTCTTGTGACTATTGTTTGTTTGGCAAACATCATAAAGTTGCATTTCATAGATCATCTAGAAGAAAGCTTATTGTGTTAGATTTAGTTTATTTTGATGTTTGTGGCCCCATTATGGTAGAGTCTTTAGGTGGCAATAGATATTTTGTGACATTTATTGATGATGTTTCACGAGAGGTGTGAGGGTATTTTAAAAAAAACAAAATACCAGATATTTCATCACTTCAAGAAATTGCCATGGTGGAAAGAGAGAAAGGGAAGTCTTTGAAGTTTCTTCGCACTGATAACGAAGGTGAATATACGTCTAATGAGACTGCAAGTTATTGCTTAGAACGTAGCATTAGACATCATAAAACAATTCCTGGTACCCAACAACACAATAGTGTGGCAAAAATGATGAGTTGCACTATTGTTGAGAAAGTCAAATGTATGTTTAGAGTGGCTAAACTTCTTAAGTCATTCTGGATTGAAGTTGTTCAAACTATGTGCTACCTAATTAATCAATCACCACCAGTTTTGTTGGATCTTGATATTCAAGAGAGAGTGTGGACATGAGGTATATGATGCTTCCTACTCTCACTTGAATGTATTTAGGTGAAAGTTATTTGCACATGTGCCTAAGAAACAGAGGTTAAAGCTTGACGATAAAGTCATTTCTTGCATGTTTTTTTGGGTATGGAGATGCAGAATTGAGATATAAGCTATGGGATCCTAAGAAAAAAGAAGATGATCTGAAGTCAAGATATGGATTTTCATGAAAATGAAAATCTTTTAGATTTTGAGAAATCTAAGAAATCCAAAGTCTATTATTGAAGGTGTTGCTGACCTTACACTTATCTCTTCTTCATCAGATATTGTCACATATAATAGAGGAACAAGTTGAGAATTATAGTGATGAGGCAGTAACACCTAATGAATGAATGCATATGAAAATCTAATGAGATTAACAAATGTATGAGATATTAAATGTTTGCACTGTTTTTTAAGCCCGAGAAAGAAAATAAATATTTTATTGTTCATTTGTACAAAGACTTAAACCCTTCAATGTTAATGAAAGGAAAGCAACAGTGGCTTAAGTTTTTAGACATGACTTGGGTTCTATGGTTCCTTTTGCCTCTCCGAAAGCATTGTTGCAGGTTGATTTGACTTGCTTTCCAGGGGTTGAAGATGTCAATTCGATATTTTCCATTTGGATGCCTGTGCAAGCAACATTTCCGCTGCAATTAAAATTGATTGCTACATCTGCCTTAGATGTCCCATATATCTCTGAGTAGAGGACATTGTTTACATGAACTCCGACTTTCTAGTAACAAACAAAAAAAATACCAAAATGCTTTTATTGTTAGGATTCAGTAGCTCAAATCATTGTCCCAAATTTGTGAATGATGAAAAATGAAAAATCGGTAATGAGCTTATTGCTTAAATAACGTTAAGTAAACATGCATATTTATCTGAACTTAGTACTTATGCATTGGTATTTCATCATGCTTAACAAATATAATAAATTTAATTTGTTTCATAAGGTAAGACAACCCAATAAGCATATAAATTATAGCATGAAAAGCAACATTAAAAAAAAAATTGTGTGTTAAAATAGATTAAGAAAAAAAAAGCAAGGAGCTTCTTTTCCGAAAGGATTTCATGAAAATTGTTTTACCATGTGTGGCCTTTCCTTGAATGTACATTTTTAAATTTTTAAATTATTAGAAGAATGATTGTAGTGCTTCTAGGCTGGAAGTACCGTGTGCAGTGAATGGGTAAGAGAGAATATGGAAAAAGATAAATCAGCCAGGTTGCATTGGAAAAAGATAAATTGGTAATTGACATAACCTAGATGGTGAAATGGAAAGGGAAGTGAGAAAAGTTGTCACTTTTGGGGCCAGGAGGCGGTGGAGGAGGATAGTAGGCTTGGTCATCATGGAGCTCCGTCTACTCGGTGACGAAGGGAAAGGGCTCCGAGTAGATGCTGGCGGATGCGACGTTGTTGACGACGATGGCAGTGACGGAGCCGTCACGGAGGCGTCGGGGACGCGCTTGGGTTGTTGGTGTTGTTGGATGGGGGTGGAGATAAGGGAGTGGTTAGCGGAGGCGGAAAGATGGCATTGGTGGTCAGAGGTGGAGATAGTAGAGAAGAAAAGAGTAGCTTGGGTTTTCACGTTAAATTGATTTCGGGTTAAAAGACCGGGTTAAGATGAGTCATTGATAAATGGGTTGGGTTGGTTTAAAAGAAGGGTATTTTAGACATTTTCTTAAGATTCTGTTAAGAATTAATAGAAAAATAGATGGATGGGGCAAGTTGTACATTTCCAATAGATAATAAAGGACATTGCTCTGTTTGATAGATAAAACGAGAAATTAAAACACACCCATAGATATAGGGGAAAAATTACAATTTGCCCAAAGATAAATCAAGAGGTTGATTGACTTACAGTTGGTGGGCAGCCATTTGGGGCGCCACAATAATATTGGTCAATAATTATTGGATTTCCAGTATCTATGAATTTTATATCTGAAAATTCAACATCTCGAATTTCACCTCTCCCAGTCTACAAAAGATTGAATTAGTATTATCAATTTAATCTAAATAAAAATAAAATAACCAAAAAAATATTTAGAAAAAAAAAATTACACCAAAAGCCAAACACTTTGAAGATTTCTTTGGTTGCACAAGAAAACATTTTAGATTTCAACAAAAGCAAACAGTACTTAGATGTGAAGTTTGTATTCCAACTTCTAGAACTGGCGAAGTTTGAACCAACGCTAGAATAACTTTAATATAAACAACAGAATTTGAAAATTGGGGAGGGTGCATCTACAATTATTCATACGTAACTGGCAAGGCCATAAATTTGTTTCAAGGAGAGTTAAGCTAAATATATAAAAAAAAATTCTCTCTCTCTCTCTCTCTCTTTAAATTTACATCAAGTCAATCTATAAACTTTGAACTCTCTTAAATCATTTAGATCAATATTAATACTCTTTAAACATTTTAAATCAATATTTTATGTTCTAAACTTTTAGAAACATAAATGTTGTTTTTTTTTTTTTTAAGCGAAAAGTAATACTAATGTATATGTTGACAAGTTTTCGTATAGCATAAGACTAATAAAAGGAAAAATGATGCATTAATTATTTGCTTAAACATAACTATTTTTAGGAACTTTTACCTTTAATATATTTTCATTTAATGAGCTACTACATATACTATAAGAGGAAAAAATGATGTAGTGATCTATTTACCTCTAAACCGGTTTGGAGAAATCTTTCTCAAAACTACTATGTGACAATTCTGTCTATCCACTCTATTTTTAATTACATGACATATTAATAAGTCATATGACTTTTTTGAATAATACATATGGAGAAGGTAAACTCTGTCCATAGATGTAGTACATATTTAAAAAAAAAAAATAATAAATAATTTATGGGGCCATTAGATAGAATTTATATAACTTTCTATTTTTTTTAATAAATAATATGAGGGTGCATGAGGGTTAAATTTCAAATACCAGGGGTACCATGTCCCCCCATCCAAAAAAAAAAAAAAAAAATGTAATATCACACAAAAGCTTATGATGGTGGCAAGATGTTGGCACCAAAATATTATGAAACATGAGAAGAAACTAGTTTAAAGTATACATTTTATTTGAAGTTTGGACCCAATCATTCAAAAAGGGCAGAATTCAGTCCATAACCAAGAAAATTTGGATTCGATTATACTCTTTCATATAAATATATATATATAAGTTTATAACCACCCTAACATAAGGGGCACCTATCTGCCGTGGTTGGAATTCTTAGAGAAGGCATCACGGGCAATGTAAAACACCCATCAACCTTGAGTATATTGTTTTCTTGTATTATAGCAGTATTAGATGCTTTTGTGTTAAAAAGAATCCTAGCCGCAAGATCAATGTTTTTTTGTTTTTTTTTTTTTGTTTTTTAGGATACTAACTAGGCATATGATTAAGCATCTTAAATGTAAAATAACCATTCCATTTAGTGAAGAAGAGTTTAGCTCTACCGATTATACCTGATATGTCTTGATTCGTGCCCCATTTTGTGTCCCATTGAATATAGCATGCCTCACATGGATGTTTGATACGTTTACCACTTCTCCATCTTTGCCTAAACTTCCAATGCTATCACCAATGATGAATTAAAAGAAAGATGTTAAATTTATACAATGTGCGTTTTACAACTAGCTTGCCTATAGAAAAATAATCTTACCTTATCCCGTGTCCCGGCCCACATGTGACATAAGTGATGTTTACGTTTGAAATTCCATCTCCAATTGAGACACAATCATCACCTGTAAATTTGCCAATGTTAACAGCATCAAATGTTGCTTTTATATCCAAAATATCAACTAAAGAAAGAGTTGGACACCCAGAGCCTTATAGTTTCAATGACATTGCTTGATTAATTAGATTAATTATCAGACCATAACATTTCCGGGAAAAAAAAAATGGTAAATAGAAGATCATTGAGTTCCAAACCAGCCCCTACTTTATGAGTAATATTTCATGCAAAAATACTCCAATGCTTGTATTTCAAAAAAAAATAATAATGAGATTTACTATTC
>OU015766.1:7750606-7808039 GCA_907173295.1 Fagus sylvatica | reverse complement strand
GTTTTTAAGAGAAATAATTGTGTGTGGGTGAGCTGATTTTGAAATGTGAAACAAAGTTTAAAAAATTGACGTGGCACGCTCTTATTGGTGTGTGTAAAACTGAGGTATTACACTGGCTCCTTATTGAATTTGTTCTCCTTAATTAAATATCAATAAGAAAATGTTGACTTAGACGGGTTATGTGGTATTTAACAGAATCTTGATAACAGAGTTGGACGGAAGGACTCTTTTGAAAACTACTCAAACTTATGGGTCCAAATGAAAACTTTAGAAGTTAGATAGCCAAAATGAAAACACTCATTAAGTTATGGAGTCAAAAATGGACTTTAGTCAGAAAAGAATTACAAAAATAAAGAGTTCTAAAAGATGACCGAACATGCTAAAGAACTTTTGAAATGGCTTTTTCTTCTTGTGAATGTCATTGACTCATTGCTGCACCTATAAAAACTACTTTGATAACACTTGTCAAAGGAAGGCACTAAGGGCACGTTTGGTATACTGTAATAGGTCCTGTAATGTAATAATTATTCCTAAATAATAACTATTTGGTTGTTTAGTTACGCTTTCATTACAGAGAATAACTATTCCTTAGAAATGTCTATTCTTTAAAATGAGGAATAACTATTCCTTATCAAAATGGTTGTAATAGCTATTCTATATATATAACATTCAAAATTCAAGTCTCCAAAATATTTTAAAATTATTAATACTCGTATTATAAGCAATACTCGTATATTAATCATGTTTTAGTAAAATATAAAATACATATTCACGATTCTATTCATGTGTTGTTAACGTACAGATGAATGGTAATAGTTATTACATTACAACTTCTTTTATTCCTTGTAATACTAATTCCTATTACAATGTGATAATCATTACAGTGTAGTAAACATGCCCTAAGCAATTTTCATTAAAGAGCAATAAAAATATTATAATAAACAACTTTTATATATTTACCCTTTACCACATTCCAACTTCTAAATTGTTCAAGGAATACGAGTAGCTGTCTAGTGATACTGGGAGTATGGGATAGCTTAGGGAAGGCCGGCCCAGCTATTTTGGGGGCCTAAGCAAATTAAATTGTGGTTTTACCTACAAAATGCACAATAATGCTCAACAATGGTTGCTATTCTTGAGATAGCCAAAGAGAATTGTTGCTGGGAGGGGGAGAAAAAACAAAAAACAAAAAATAGAAGTTGGGACCTTCAAACTTTTTCCTGGATATTTTTTAAAAGAGAGAGAGAACACGTTTAGGTTGGGGGTGGGTAATTTGACTCCTTAAGAACAAATATTATATAACTATATACATATAAAATACCTACTTTTTTTAAACTTTGGGGTGGGGCCTCACTTGCTTCTGCATTCAACTACTGCAAACTACTGTACAGATTTCCATAACAATTAATGAACAAGGTCTTGATCAAGCCACTCTCAGCAGTTATCTTCTGTTAGCAATTTTTATGGAAGGTGCTGCAATGTATTCACCAAAAGAAAAAGCCATTTCAAACTTTCTTTTGAAAATGGGTCATCTTTTAAAATTTTAAGCCTTTATTATTATAATTTTTTTTTGAGTGGGGTATAGGGGTCACATAATTATAAGTTATTTTCTGTTAACTATTTGACACAAGGTGGATGGAATGAGCAATTGGGATATTTCTTAAAGTGAAAGGGTTTAAAATTTCAAATTGAAAGTACATGTAGTGTCTTTGATTTAAAGCCAAATTTTAGGAAGTGTGTATTTTTTTTTTTTTTAAAAAATGTTTCATTATTTGTATTAAATTATTTTAATCTTATGTCATTAATGAAAACCAAATCTTACACAAGGTTTTTTAAAATTATTGTTTGATTTTGATGATAATAGTAATTATTATTATTATTATTATTTTTTTTCTTCTCTAAAATGCATATGTTTTTATAATTAATCGATGCATCATATGGCCATACTGCCAATTAATTTCCATATAATACATCCAATCGCCCACCAAAACTTTTCTCCAAGTCTTGACCCTTTAGAGTAGGAGTGATTACGGTCCACTCCGGTTTTTACCCATTTTTGGGACTGTAATGGTTGGGCCAGTGTAAGATGCCGTGTTGGTCACTTCTTCTTCTTTAAGGGATCATTCATATTCTTAAACCTTTTTAGGGTTAAGAATAGAGGAACAAGGAGTTGCAACTTTGTTTATTGGTCCAAGAACTATAAATACAAAAGGACTAGTTTTGAGCTAGGTCTGGAGCTAAGGCACGTCTTGGGAAGGTGTTAGGCACCCAAGAACGCCTAGTCTAACGGCTGGCCTTCCTTTATATTACTTGATATCTTTGAAAGATTTTATTGAAGAATCTTCAATCATACAAAAGCACTTAAACTTAATTCTAGCACAATCAAGAGGCAAACAAAGCATGACATAATGGTTATATTGATTCAGAATAAGGAACCTCACCTTGAATCCATCTCTTACCAAGTTGTAGGGTTCATCCCCACAACAACATAGGTTATATTTCTAACCAAGAACACAAGCTAATATATGGAATTATTCTAATAAACAAACAAACATGGCATAGCTCATTGGAGCGTGATCAAACATGCAATTTGAATAAAGATTTAGTTATTCTAACTAAACCTAGAAAACAATAAAACAAACAAACATTCATCAAGGTTGGTATGGTCTATTGAGGAGATCTATACCTACCCTCTAGGGAGCTTGTAACAAGCTAATAGATTATCACCGGTCTCTCAAACTTGATCTTTTTGACGGATTTGTGTGTTGATCTTCAACAAGAAAGGTTTTGAACGCCTAGGTTTGTGATTGGAGTTTTGTGAGAAAGGGGTTATCCTTCTAGTGCTTCAACTAGAGAATAACTACTTACTTAAGAACTCTTCCTCACTTACCTTCTTCTAGGCAAGGGCTTCGCTCCTCTAAGAACTACTTTTTCTTCTCTCCTATTCTAGGCTTCTACGTTAGTAGAGTTTCGCTACTCTTAGGATTACTTCCTCCTACTTCTCTCTATTCTACTATACCAGTATTCCTTAGTATTTTTAGTGTTTCTATGGAGACTCTTCGGGATGATTTGTTTGTGAGGTATAGGGCTCGTTTTATAGTGGTAAAGGAGCTAGGGTTTGCTTGAAGAAGTGGTAAACTGACCTGTTCCCGCAGGAAACAGCCAGTCTCCATGAATTAGGGTTTCGCCTAGCGGCACTAGCGCACGCCTCTTTGGAGAGGCACACGCCTCTTAGGTTAAAAGGCAGCTTCTTGAACACGTTTTCTAGAACTTTCCGGGTGGTTTTCAACACACATTCTCCTTATGAGAGATCTTAAATTATCATCATTGAGACCGAGGACCATGGGTATCAACTGGTACAAATTATGGTGTCTACAGTACCCCTCTTTCGACTTAGTTGCTTTTAAGTATCGAAGATCGAAAGCCAATAGACGAAGCCATTTGTAGGTCGATGCTCATGAGTCCACACATTCTTGCATCACAAAAATGAAAGAAAAGGTCCTTTGGAGGACAAAATTGTTGGGGATTTAAAGTAAAGGAAAACCACTGAGGGTAAAACCTGTGAAAGTTCTCTTTGAGGAGACACGGTGTCCACTGGGGATGAAAATGAAAGACCACTGAGGGCAAAATCCGTGAAAGTTCTCTTTGAGGAGGCACGATAAAAATCCTCAGAGGGATGAAAATACAAAGCCACTAAGGGAAAAATCCATGATAGTTATCTCTGAGGAGACACGATAAAAATCCACTAGAGGATGAAAATACAAAGCCAATGAGGGCAAAATCCGTGAAAGTTCTTTATGAGGAGACACGATAAAAATCCAATAGGGGATGAAAATACAAAGACCACTGAGGGAAAAATCCATGAAAATTCTCTCTGAGGAGACACGGTAAAAATCCACTAGGGGGCAAAATGAAAGGCCACTGAGGGAAAAATCTGTGAAAATTCTCTCTAAGGAGACATGGTATAAATCCTCTGAGGGATGAAAATATAAAGCCACTAAGGGCAAAGTCTATGATAGTTCTCTCTAAGGAGACATGGCATAAATCCACTGACAATGACGACGAAATCCGTGAAAGTTTTCTCTGAGGAGACACGATATAAATCCTTTGAGGGATGAAAATACAAAGCCACTGAAGGAAAAATCTGTGAAATTTCTCTTTGAGGAGACATGGTATAAATCCTCTGAGAGATGAGGGAAAGTGAAAATAATAAGCCACTGAGGGAAAAATCTAGGGATGAAAATTCTGAGGGAAAAATTCTCTCTAAGGAGACATGGTATAAATATGCTGTAGATAAGATGAAACACGTACCTTTCCCTTACCTTTGCTGATGTGGGTACCCTCGTACTTATTTGTTTGAGATTACTTCTTCGTGTCTAGTACTTCTTACCAGGTATCATGAGACTTCTTCTCTTCACGACACTTCTGTTGTAGCACTTCTTACTGAATATTTGAGACTTCTTCTCTAGATGCTTCTATCTTTAAACTTTTGATTTGGTTATTCTGAGACTTCTTCTCAAAGATGATTATGTCTTTAGCACTTCTTGTTGGGTATTCTGAGACTCCTTCTCAAAGATGCATCTGTCTTTAGCACTTCTTGTTGGGTATTCTCAAGTATGCTGAGACTTATTCTCAAAGATTCTTTTGTCTTTAGCACTTCTTGTTGGGTGTTCTGAGACTTCTTCTCAAAGATGTTTCTGTCTTTAGCACTTCTTGTTGGGTATTCTGAGACTTCTACTCAAGACTCTTCTGTCTTAGCACTTTTTGCTCATTACTCTGAGACTTCTTCTCAAGACAGTTCTGTCTTTAGCACTTTTTGCTGATTATTTTGAGGCTTCTCCTCAAGACCCTTCTGTCTGAATACTTCTTGTTGATTATTTTAAGGCTTCTCCTCAAGACACTTCTTTCGAGATTCATTTGAGACGCTTTTGTCGAGTTTTGTTCAAAACGCTTCTGTCGAGTTTCATTCGAGACGCTTCTATTGAGTTTTGTTCGAGACGCTTCTGTCTTGTTCATTTAAGACGCTTTTGTCTTCTTTTCTTTGTGACGCTTCTGTTTTGTCCATTTGAGACGCTTCTGTCTTCTTTATTCATTTGTTTGAGACACTTCTGTCTTGTTCATTTGAGACGCTTCTGTCTTGATTTCTTACAGATGCTTCTGTCTAAATTTCCTCGAGCTTCCGTCTAATTTCCTCGAGACGCTTCCATCTAATTTCATTTGAGATGCTTCCATCTAATTTCATTCGAGATGTATCCATCTTCTTCTCTCTAGATGTCTCTGTCTTCTTCATTTTGGATGTCTCCATCTACTTCAATCTAGATGTTTCCGTCTTCTTCATTCTAGATGTCTCCATCTACTTCAATCTAGACGTCTCTGTCTTCTTCATTCCGGATGTCTCCATGTACTTTAATCTGGACGTCTTCGTTTTCTTCATTCCGGATGTCTCCATAATGTTTCCATCTTCTTCATTCTGGATATCTTCATCTACTTCAATCTAGAAATTTCCATCTTCTTCTTGATGATAATTGTAATGTTCATGTTGCCTGTATCGTATCCTTGAAGACTTGATCTATCATATTTCCATCATTGCTGAATATCTGCAAAACAAATGAGAACAAAGACCTCCCTTTCTCGTGCATGTTAAAGTTTTATCAAAACAAATGAGCTAAAGAGATAACACGTTTACAAAAAGTATTTTGTGCTTTAAGAATTTCTGACTTCTTTCAATTTCGAGCTTAGTCGACTTAGGGTGACGAAGGAGACCCCTAGTCAAATCTGCATGATGATTTCAAAATGAGCATATTCATGAGAATTTCTTGTTTTGAAATGCATTCATTCTGTTCAAAAACTTGTGGAGTAGAAAACCAGTTTTTTTTTTTTTTTTTTGCATTATGGTGCTTTAGAAAGATTTCTTTCTTTATCACGTGAGAAACATTTTAGAAAATCATGGTATTTAAATGCCAAATCATTCTCTTTTGTTAGAAAAATCTGAGTTCATTAAGTTCTTGTAAACAAACTCACTTCTTTTTGCATGCATCATGAAATTGGATTTTTGTGAAATCCGATGAATTTTCTTTGTTCTTCTTCTTTGTGCTTCTATTGATGAGCAATTATCTTCACATGAATTATATGAAATCAATCACATTAAAATTTGCAGAGATCTTTCTTCAAAGGAATTCTTTTAAGTGCAACTTGAAAAGACTTTTAAAATTTTCTGAAAAGCAATTTTCCAAAAACATTAAGCACAAATTCTTCTTTATGGCTTTGAAACACATCGTGCCAACCCTAGAGTTCAATGAGTGAAGTAGAATTGATTTAAACCTTGAGTCTTTTGTATTTATGTGTGTGGGAACACTTATTTACCCAGATTATTTTCGTTCATGATCTTTATCTTTCTGATTATTCTTATCACCCCTTGCCTCGAGATAGCCAATAATTTACCATGACTCATAAGAAAAGAGAATCAACCAAGTGAGTCAAAAGAAGTTACAGGCATGACCGAATTTAGACACATCAGTATGTTTACAGAAAAATGAAGCATTTGACAATGTTCAAGTGAATGATTAAGAAACAAGGGATTGCTTCGACCTAGAAGAATTTGTGTTTGACAGGATTTGAATGAATGATTGACAAACAAGGGATCGCTTCAACCCAGAAGAATTTATTCTTGACAAGATTTGAATAAATGATTGACAAACAATGGATCGCTTCGACCCAGAAGAATTCATGTGTTAGTATGTCTTCTATTTGAATTAACCTCACTTGAATTTCCTACCTTTCTCATTGGTTGGTAAAAATAAGAAATTCAGAACTCAACTGTCCTTCATAGATCTAATTGTTAGCTTTGATCGACCATGCATGTCTTCTTCTCATTCCAAATCTTCTTGTGTCCTCAATACTAAATTCCATCATAACCCTAGGGTTATGATCTTTCGTGAAAATTGCTCTACATGGCTTAGCCCTTTAATGGCGTAGTCATTCTTCACTTCATGGCAACCCTTAGTTTGGAGTTGAGCTTTTCTTCTTCCTTTTCATGACTATTTCCTCATCTCTTCTACTTGCAATCTCTTTCTTGGTCACCCCTAGTTTATGGATAATTCCATGTCTTCCTTGTGTTTTCTTTAGTTTTGCTTAGATCACCCTTATTGGTTTTATCCTCTTTTGCTTCTCTATTCTTTTTCATTTGCCCTAACTTTTGCCTAGGCTGCTCTTGTGGGTTTTCAACCTACTGGGCCCTTTTATCTTCTTTTTGTCAATTTTTCTGTCTTTGCACACTAAGGTGGACTGATTAAAATTTGTTAGGCTAAACAAGCTTGACAGATCAGAGATGTCTTATTATGGACTGAAACAAAACTTAGGTTTCTAAGGCTTAAGAAAGAAAAGATATTAAAGGCTCAAAATTATTTCATTGTCATGGTGTCCTAATTGCCAAGGATTACTTCTCATCTTATTCTTGCGTTCTTGCTTCCTTTTTCAACTTCTTCCTTGATTTTTTCATTTTTATCATTTTTTCTTCTACACATACCCCTAGTGTATTTTCTCTTCCACATGCCTTTTCACATTTTTATTTTTTTTTCATTTCAAAGCACACCCCTGGTGTAGGGTGAAAACATAAAAAATCATTAGAAGAAAGTAAGCAATGGTATGCCGCAAGCCTAAGAGAAAAAGGTGTGCCGCAATTGATAGAAATAATTGTGTAGGTGTAGTAGCCGCAACTTGAGAAAGAAAAGAAGCACGCCTAGGAGAGTAGTGTAGTGAATGTATGTGAGAGAAAAGAAAAACTAGCATATTTTTCTTTAACCGTGAGACATAAAAAGTAGTTGGGGTTTCCTCTAACAAATTCGTTGAGTGTTAATTCCTAGAGAGAATATTATTGTATTTTGGTGAAGGACCTTAAGTTAGGCATAAACTTGAGAAAAACTATTGTAATTGATTTTATAATAGTGGAATTATTCGGAGTTTGTCCTATCGTTTTTCCCTTTAAGTAGAAAGGGTTTTCCACGTAAATCTTTGTGTCTTGTGCTTGTTCTATATTTTCGCATCCCCCAGGTTTTAAGAATAAGGTTTTATTCCTAGCAACAACTTTCAATGGTCAAGGATAGCTTTTTCAATGAAGAAACAAGAAGAAAGGACATGTGCAATCTTAGGATAATGCACAAACTCTTGTCACAAAAACAATGGGGAGAAGTAGAAGTAGAAATTTAAAGGGCGCGGTAAATCCAAAAATCAATCACAATCAAAAGGAAAAGTCAAGTGTTTCTACTGTAACAAAGAGGGTCCCATAAAAATAAACAACAAGGCTTGGAAAAATAAACAAAAAAGAAGAAGGAGAAAATCAGAAAAAGCCATAAGACCAGAATACCACATGGTTGTTTCGTTAGATGATCAAGTGGTGGTGCTCTCTGTAGGAGATAATGAGTATTGTCATGTTGCAGATTCTTATGTTGAGTGGGTGATTAACTCAGTGGCTTCCTATTGTGTCAATCCAAGATATGAGCTTTTTACTTTGTACAAATCAGGAGACTTGGTAGAGTGAAGATGGAAATCGATAGTTACGCTAACATTGTCAGAATCGGTGATATATGTCTTATGAGTAATGTTGGATTCATTATGGCACTAAAGGATGTGTGACATGTTTCAGAGAATGCCTAAATCTAATCTTAATGCATGCTCTAAATGAAGCAGGTTATAGTACCTATTTTGGCAATGGAAAATGGAAACTCACCAAAGGAACATTGGTGTTTGCCAATGAGAAGATTTGTTGTACGTTTTACAGAAAAAGTAAAGTTATGTAGGGACGTTGTAGATGCAACTTAAGATGATTATTTGCTTAACTTGTGGCATAGGTGGTTGGCTCACATTGAATGAAAACGGGATTGCAGATTTTGGAAAAGAAGTCTATCATTTCCTTTGCCATAGGTATGCCACTAAGTTCCTGTGACTATTGTTTGTTTGGCAAACATCATAAAGTTTCATTTCATTGATCATCTAGAAGAAAGCTTATTGTATTAGATTTAGTTTATTCTGATGTTTGTGGCCCCATTATGGTAGAGTCTTTAGGTGGCAATAGATATTTTGTTACATTTATTGATGATGCTTCACGAGAGGTGTGAGGGTATTTTAAAAAAAACAAAATACCAGATATTTCATCACTTCAAGAAATTGCCATGGTGGAAAGAGAGAAAGGGAAGTTTTTGAAGTTTCTTCGTACTGATAACGAAGGTGAATATACGTCTAATGAGATTGCAAGTTATTGCTTAGAACGTAGCATTAGACATCATAAAACAATTCCTGGTACCCAACAACACAATAGTGTGGCAAAAATGATGAGTTGCACTATTGTTGAGAAAGTCAAATGTATGTTTAGAGTGGCTAAACTTCTTAAGTCATTCTGGATTGAAGTTGTTCAAACTACATGCTACCTAATTAATCAATCACCACCAGTTTTGTTGGATCTTGATATTCAAGAGAGAGTGTGGACATGAGATATATGATGCTTCCTACTCTCACTTGAATGTATTTAGGTGAAAGTTATTTGCACATGTGCCTAAGGAACAAAGGTTAAAGCTTGACGATAAAGTCATTTCTTGCATGTTTTTTGGGTATGGAGATGCAGAATTGAGATATAAGCTATGGGATCCTAAGAAAAAAGAAGATGATCTGAAGTCAAGATATGGATTTTCATGAAAATGAAAATCTTTTAGATTTTGAGAAATCTAAGAAATCCAAGTCTATTATTGAAGGTGTTGCTGACCTTACACTTATCTCTTCTTCATCAGATATTGTCACATATAATAGAGGAACAAGTTGAGAATTATAGTGATGAGGCAGTAACACCTAATGAATGAATGCATATGAAAATCTAATGAGATTAACAAATGTATGAGATATTAAATGTTTGCACTGTTTTTTAAGCCCGAGAAAGAAAATAAATATTTTATTGTTCATTTGTACAAAGACTTAAACCCTTCAATGTTAATGAAAGGAAAGCAACAGTGGCTTAAGTTTTTAGACATGACTTGGGTTCTATGGTTCCTTTTGCCTCTCCGAAAGCATTGTTGCAGGTTGATTTGACTTGCTTTCCAGGGGTTGAAGATGTCAATTCGATATTTTCCATTTGGATGCCTGTGCAAGCAACATTTCCGCTGCAATTAAAATTGATTGCTACATCTGCCTTAGATGTCCCATATATCTCTGAGTAGAGGACATTGTTTACATGAACTCCGACTTTCTAGTAACAAACAAAAAAAATACCAAAATGCTTTTATTGTTAGGATTCAGTAGCTCAAATCATTGTCCCAAATTTGTGAATGATGAAAAATGAAAAATCGGTAATGAGCTTATTGCTTAAATAACGTTAAGTAAACATGCATATTTATCTGAACTTAGTACTTATGCGTTGGTATTTCATCATGCTTAACAAATATAATAAATTTAATTTGTTTCATAAGGTAAGACAACCCAATAAGCATATAAATTATAGCATGAAAAGCAACATTAAAAAAAAAAATTGTGTGTTAAAATAGATTAAGAAAAAAAAAGCAAGGAGTTTCTTTTTCGAAAGGATTTCATCAAAATTCTTTTACCATGTGTGGCCTTTCCTTGAATGTACATTTTTTAATTATTAGAAGAATGATTGTAATAAAAGCATTATTTTCCTCATTTATCTAGAAGCTCCAATTAGCTGTTAAACTTGAACTTTGAATATTTAATTTTACCCCATAGGATTGAATGGAAAGAAAATTGAGAAAAAAGCTCAGGAAGATAGAGAATATACAATGAAAACTAAATCTTTGGAACAAAAATTGGTAATTGACATAATCCAGATGGTGAAATGGAAAGGGAAGTGAGAAAAGTTGTCACTTTTGGGGCCAGGAGGCGGTGGAGGAGGATAGTAGGCCTGGTCATCATGGAGCTCCGGCTACTCGGTGACAAAGGCAGAGGGCTCCGAGTAGATACTGGCGGAGGTGACGTTGTTGACAACGATGGCAGTGACGGAGCCGTCACGGAGGCGTCGGGGACGCGCTTGGGTTGTTGGTGTTGTTGGATGGGGGTGGAGATAAGAGAGTGGTTGGCGGAGGCGGAAAGATGGCATTGGTGGTTAGAGGTGGAGACAGTAGAGAAGAAAAGAGCAGTTTGGGTTTTCACGTTAAATTGATTCCGGGTTAAAAGACCGGGTTAAGATGAGTCATTAACAAATGGGTTGGGTTGGTTTAAAAGAAGGGTATTTTAGACATTTTCTTAAGATTCTGTTAAGAATTAATAGAAAAATAGATGATTGTGACAAGTTGTACATTTCCAATAGATAATAGGAAACATTGTTTTGTTTGATAGATAAAATGAGAAATTAAAACACACTCATAGATATTGAGGGAAAATTACAATTTGCCCAAAGATAAATCAAGAGGTTGATTGACTTACAGTTGGTGGGCAGCCATTTGGGGCGCCACAATAATATTGGTCAATAATTATTGGATTTCCAGTATCTATGAATTTTATATCTGAAAATTCAACATCTCGAATTTCACCTCTCCCAGTCTACAAAAGATTGAATTAGTATTATCAATTTAATCTAAATAAAAATAAAATAACCAAAAAAATATTTAGAAAAAAAAATTACACCAAAAGCCAAACACTTTGAAGATTTCTTTGGTTGCACAAGAAAACATTTTAGATTTCAACAAAAGCAAACAGTACTTAGATGTGAAGTTTGTATTCCAACTTCTAGAACTGGCGAAGTTTGAACCAACGCTAGAATAACTTTAATATAAACAACAGAATTTGAAAATTGGGGAGGGTGCATCTACAATTATTCATACGTAACTGGCAAGGCCATAAATTTGTTTCAAGGAGAGTTAAGCTAAATATATAAAAAAAAATTCTCTCTCTCTCTCTCTCTCTTTAAATTTACATCAAGTCAATCTATAAACTTTGAACTCTCTTAAATCATTTAGATCAATATTAATACTCTTTAAACATTTTAAATCAATATTTTATGTTTTATCAAAAAAAATAAATCAATATTTTATGTTCTCTACTTTTAGAAACATAAACGTTTTTTTTTTTTTTAAGCGAAAAGTAATACTAATGTATATGTTGACAAGTTTTCGTATAGCATAAGACTAATAAAAGGAAAAATGATGCATTAATTATTTGCTTAAACATATACTATTTTTAGGAACTTTTACCTTGAATATATTTTCATTTAATGAGCTACTACATATGCTATAAGAGGAAAAAATGAGGTAGTAATCTATTTACCTCTAAACCAGTTTGGAGGAATCTATCTCAAAACTATTATGTGACACTTCTAGCTATCCACTCTATTTTTAATTACATGACATATTAATAAGTCATATAACTTTTCTGAATAATATATGTGGAGAAGGTAAATTCTGTCCATAGATGTAGTGCATATTTAAAAAAAAAAATAATAAATAATAATTATGGGGCCATTAGATAGAATTTATATAACTTTCTATTTTTTTTAATAAATAATATGAGGGTGCATGAGGGTTAAATTTCAAATACCAGGGGTACCATGTCCCCCCATCCAAAAAAAAAAAAAAAAAATGTAATATCACACAAAAGCTTATGATGGTGGCAAGATGTTGGCACCAAAATATTATGAAACATGAGAAGAAACTAGTTTAAAGTATACATTTTATTTGAAGTTTGGACCCAATCATTCAAAAAGGGCCGAATTCAGTCCATAACCAAGAAAATTTGGATTCGATTATACTCTTTCATATAAATATATATATATAAGTTTATAACCACCCTAACATAAGGGGCACCTATCTGCCGTGGTTGGAATTCTTAGAGAAGGCATCACGGGCAATGTAAAACACCCATCAACCTTGAGTATATTGTTTTCTTGTATTATAGCAGTATTAGATGTTTTTGTGTTAAAAAGAATCCTAGCCGCAAGATCAATGTTTTTTTGTTTTTTTTTTTTTGTTTTTTAGGATACTAACTAGGCATATGATTAAGCATCTTAAATGTAAAATAACCATTCCATTTAGTGAAGAAGAGTTTAGCTCTACCGATTATACCTGATATGTCTTGATTCGTGCCCCATTTTGTGTCCCATTGAATATAGCATGCCTCACATGGATGTTTGATACGTTTACCACTTCTCCATCTTTGCCTAAACTTCCAATGCTATCACCAATGATGAATTAAAAGAAAGATGTTAAATTTATACAATGTGCGTTTTACAACTAGCTTGCCTATAGAAAAATAATCTTACCTTATCCCGTGTCCCGGCCCACATGTGACATAAGTGATGTTTACGTTTGAAATTCCATCTCCAATTGAGACACAATCATCACCTGTAAATTTGCCAATGTTAACAGCATCAAATGTTGCTTTTATATCCAAAATATCAACTAAAGAAAGAGTTGGACACCCAGAGCCTTATAGTTTCAATGACATTGCTTGATTAATTAGATTAATTATCAGACCATAACATTTCCGGGAAAAAAAAAATGGTAAATAGAAGATCATTGAGTTCCAAACCAGCCCCTACTTTATGAGTAATATTTCATGCAAAAATACTCAATGCTTGTATTTCAGAAAAAAAATAATAATGAGATTTACTATTCATGTGAGATTGCTATATTCACGAAAAATCTAATAATTTTTCCTATCTAATTTTAATCCAAATGTGTCAAATTAATGCAGTATGTAAGATAAAGGTAGAAGTTTGAATAAGCCAAAAGGGAAGACAATTACCGACGCCAATAAATGAATTATTGATGAAAACATTATTTGTGGCTTGAATATGAATTCCATCAGTGTTTGGGCTCCCTTCTGGGGATCTTATGTTTAGGTCTCCCAATTCAACATCATTGCATCCTAGTAGAAGCACATGGATTTGTGGACTATCTCTAATCGTAATGTGGCTCATGTGGATATCAGAGCTCTGATGGAACCTGAGTGCCTGCAATACAATTTGTTAATTATAAATCTAAATACGAGAGAGGATGAAGGAATTTAAGATTACTATACTATTGTCAAACTGACGTCTTGTACTTACAAATTATATATATGCGATCGACATCAATTTTTTAACCACATAATATCTATAAAAAATTAAAATTTCATACTCAATAATCAAAGCAGTTTTGACCATACCGTAGGTGCAACTGTGCCACATCGTCCCTGTTGAAAAATTAAACTTGTTACAATTTTATTCTGTGTAAATAAAATACTAAACAGAACCTTGAATTGCCAAAACTTTTTACAATTTATTCTGCTATATACCTTAAGCTCAGGATGATCTCTGCATGAGATATCCCACCAGCCCTTTCCATGACCATCTATTAGGCCAGCGCCACGTATGTAGAGCCCAGTCACATAATCAAATTCTATAAATTTAACGGTATCACCGAACTTCTTCCATTCCTCAGGACCAACAGGTGCAAATAAACCCCCAAATAACTGCAAAAGAATCCCTTTTGAGTCATCCATTTGTCATCTAAAAGATAATTTTTCCCAAAATATTTTTAAGGCCTCTAAACCTTATAACACAAATGGATGTTGTTTACATAAAGACCTTGGATTCAAATCCTCTCTCTTCATTCTTATAATTGTCGAATTATTAATTAAAAAAAATATATCTATGTTTACTATTAGGTACGTAATTGTAATCCTCTCTCTTCATTCT
Organism: Fagus sylvatica; assembly: GCA_907173295.1. NCBI lineage: Eukaryota > Viridiplantae > Streptophyta > Magnoliopsida > Fagales > Fagaceae > Fagus > Fagus sylvatica. Next base: position 7,793,368 of record OU015766.1, on the reverse strand, counting down.
TATATTTAAATTAATATATACGTTTTTGAGTTAAGAAAAAAAGAAAAGGAAAAAATTTGAGGATGAACTAATTCTTCATGCCATTTCAAGCACAAGAAACCACTTTTATAGTCTTTTTAAAAATATAATGGAAAACCCCGTAATTTTTGGGCAAAGCAGATTCCGAGAATGCAAAAATTAATTAGATAAGCAGGCTACCAACATTTTTTTCCATAGAATAAAAACTTATTGTTTAAATTTAAAATAAATAAATAAATCAATGTGAAATTATACTTCTTTTGACTTACAGCGAAATGAACTTTAGACTTGCAAGGACCACGGAAGGTTGTGGGTCGCAAGAAAAATTGCTTTCTTGGAACAACCAAAGTAGGTTCGCCTGCTATCTCTGCGTTGCATGTGTCATTCCAAGCCCTTAAAAATGCCTACACTTAGGAAATTATCATCATACTAATATACTAGAAATACTTCAAAGTTCAAATATAATAAAAATAAGGAATTTGTATAAATATCACCGTTAAGTTTTGCTTTGAGTTTCAATTTGGTTTCTCAAGTTTTAATTTAAATAATTTACTCTTTGGATATATACAAGGTTTGTGACGATCCAAACACTATGTTAATAATTTCTATTAAGCATAATGAATTTAATTACACATTGTATATATTAGTAATGTGACATTATCAATAATTTTGAAATATAATTACTATGCGTATGTAAGGTCATTAAATCTCTTAAATTTTCACGAAAAATACTAAGAGAATAAAATTTGATAAGTCATTGAAATCAAAAAAGAAAAATTAGCAAATTAAATTCTCATTAGCTAAAGAATATGGAATTATTACCACGGAATCGTCTATGACACCATCACCTATTGCTCCATAATCCATAACGTTAAAATATTTAGCTGGAGCCGCTTCAACAATAATCCAAGTTAATGTCGCTAAAACCAGCACCATAATGCGTAGAATAGCAAAAGATTCCTGCATGGACAAGTATAAATTATCAGATTTTCCTAATTGTGAGTTTAGATTTGACTTAGAAATATCCATCATAGAACATAAATTAGATTACCATGGCGAATTTTAGACAATGGATTTCTTTTGTGGGACTACAATATGGTCTACATGACTGAAGAGAGCTATTTAAAGACACATTTTCATTGACGTGGTAAGGAAATAGATCTATATGTAAGATTGGATTTACGTGAGTTTTGTTGTCAGCCATGTTCATATTTAATAAGTTCCAATGAAGAAATTCATACACAATTAGAACATCGCAAACATAGGTTGCCAAATGAGTGTATAATGACCAAAAAAACTATTGAATGCCTGTTTTTGTATAGATAAGATATGATTTAAAACTTATAACGTTTGCGACTTGATAATTAAATATTCTTTAACATTAAATCAAGGCATCATGAATCTAATTTTGGTATAGGCAGGATTTAGAATCAAGTCTTTATTAATTGTAAAAATTGAAACTTATATTTAATCTTCTTATTTTCTATATTATTATAATCACTTCTTATCGCTTCTTCCCGCTGATCTATATGTAAGATTGGATTTACGTGAGTTTTGTTGTCAGCCATGTTCATATTTAATAAGTTCCAATGAAGAAATTCATACACAATTAGAACATCGCAAACATAGGTTTCCTAATGAGTGTATAATGACCAAAAAAAAAAAAACTATTGAATGCCCGTTTTTGTATAGATAAGATATGATTTAAAACTTATAACGTTCACGACTTGATAATTAAATATTCTTTAACATTAAATCAAGGCATCACGAATCTAATTTGGGTATTGGCAGGATTTAGAACCAAGTCTTTATTAATTGTAAAATTTGAAACTTATCTTGAATCTTCTTATTTTCTGTATTATTATTATCACTTCTTATCGCTTCTTCCCGCTACATCAAAACATGTACTATTGTTACATCTTGAATCTTCTTATTTTCTAATATAGTTTGCAAGATATATATGTTCCATCTTGAAGGGGAGTGTTAAATGGTTAAAGATTCAAGAAGATGAAAAATGGTGTGAGAAATTGTCACGACCCAAATCCGAAACCTGGATTTGCAAACATAACCGACATGCTAATACCAAACCTTAACTTGATATTAACACGAACCAACAAAACTTATAAATAAAATCTTCTATATAGTTTCTATGATACTAGCTAGTCAGAGCATCTAACATTTCTCCAAATGATAATAAATCCATTATTTATGAAAACATCACAAGTTCATATAATACAATCTCTGATTTCATAAAAGATTTCAACTCTTCTTAACAATAAATTCTTAAGTACAAATTGTCTACAAAGTTAAGTGCAAAACTACCAAATAGGAAGCTAGACTATAAATGACCAATACTAGCTCTTCCAAAAAAAACTCAACTAAGGGTCTCGCTGCTCCAGAGTAAAAGATCTGCTGACTGAAAATATTAAGGGTGAGATACATAGCTTAGTAAAGTTTAAGCAATATAAGAATTTAGTAAAAACGTATGTAAACCAAAACGTTTCATTATGTGGATATGTAGAATAGAAAACATCTTTCATAAATAATCTTTATGTTGCTCTTAAAATAACTTATGCACTTCTTATTTATAAAATTTTGGAAAGAGCAATAATACGTTCATAATAAACTTCTTTCACATATTCAAACATAACCATTCTCTTACAGTTACAAAATGTAACATTTCATAAATAATAAATATCATCCTTAAGAGAATGGTAAAACATTTCATCAGAAACCTCTTTCATGAGAGATTACCAAATTTCATAATACTTATAATACATTTCACAAATTATTCTATCATGATCATAAATAATATTTGGTTAGCCTGTCTGATAAGTCTATCACAACTTGTGAGGTTTCTGGCACTCTAGGCTAGGCATTCTAAGCATTCCCCACAATGCTAGTCATTCTTAATATCATCAGATATCACATCTCATTTTATGTGATTTACATTAACCATAGGGTAGGTTACAGCAGAGGTTACATCAGAGTCCTCACTTCTTAATGGCCAATAACAGAATATTTCCATGGAAAGCCAGTAATTTACCCCTACTGGCAGAGTTCAGATCATATCATAGGCAATAACCATAAAACAAATCTTTCTTTGAATACTTTTCCACAATAATAATTATAACTATAACATATCCTCACAATTTGCTAACACAATTATGTTCGTGAGTTAAGTACTAGTTTCAATACGCTTAAATCATATACTTTGAATTTCAAATACTCACGAACATATATTTGTTAAAACATGCTTGTACGAAACATTTCTTATCAAAACCTTTCAATACATAATAAGATTTGGAAATAACTTCATAACTTACCAAAAACTCATATCACATATCCCTTACCTGAAAGCAGAAGAATTAAGAGCCTAAAGTTGAAGGAACTCAAACTTGGGTACTTGTAACACCTAAACTAAAGATTAAAACTTATCACTATTAATTCATTGGTCTTAACATAATCAACTCATAAACTCTCAATCTTCTTAAACACTCAGAATTCATAACCCACCTCAAAGAGGTTCCCAAAACACAAATACATCCATCAAACACATCATTCATCAAATCAGAAAATATTCGAATAAACAAAGATTACATAGTTCATACTTTTCCTTTGGGTTTCAAATAACAAAACCAAGGCATGATAAAATTCACCCAAGTAGCATACATGCCAAACAATACTCACATCAAATTACAACTCAAATCAATGAATCAAATTCAAGAATTAATTCCCCAAAGTTCCAGTAGTTTTCAGCTTATTATTAAGCAGATTTTCTGCAGATCAGTCCTGTTGTAAAATTCATTTGGACCACTTAAAGTTATCAAAGTAACTTGAAATTTAACAGGGATGACACCATATATATTTACAAGCTGCCACAGAAAATTCAGATCAAGATAACATCTCTAGAATTTATTAAAATTCTCGTCATATGGTAAACACAAATCTGTCCTAACAGAATTAGGGTCTCATAAGAAAATTAATAACTCTTTCAATATCAACCCAAATGCTGTAATTCTTAATTCTAAACTCAAGCCCTGTGTGTTAGCTTTCATTATATTCATCGTTTGTATCCAGATTCCACATATATAAATTACTATGAATATTTAATCACTACAAACACAGACACTATCCATTTGACAGATTTGTAGGATTTTCTTATAGATTCTCAAAAGGTATTCAAATAACCATATTTTCAAGTGAGATTTTAAACACTTATACTAGACATATAATAAATCAATCTTCAACAATCAATTTCACCATAACTATCACATAAAATTTCAGAATTATATAAACCCAAACAGATTCACATATTTCACTCAAACCCACTTCTAAAAGCACAAGCAAGCATAGATTCATGCTCAAATCATACATGTAATCCATGAACTAAAGAAAACACCAACCAAAAAGCAAAACCCACAAAGAAACATGAAAACCCAGCAACTTCCATTAACAAAACTCACAGATTAAAACCCAAATAAATTCAGCATCACATGCTCATTGAAACAATTAATCAAACACTTGGAGTATAACAAATTCATGCCCATATTAATTGATTGATTCAAATATCAAGACATCCAAATTAGAAATCAAACTTCAAAATATAAACACAAACTACATAGTTTCAATCATACAAAAATACCAAGGGATGAAACCATAGTACCAAAATACACACCCACATCTCTCCCATAACAACTTCCATTAACAAAACTTAAAGATTAAACTCCCAAATCAAAATCCCTAACTTAATTTCATCAATCCTTACCTCAATTGATTCTCAATCTTGTTCTTCAAGAAAAGTTGATTTCCTTAAGATGATAATGGAGATTTGGAGCAAGGGATTTTCAGGTGAGATTGAGAGAGAATCGGGTGAGAGAGAGCTAGAGAGAACTGAGTGAGAGATTGAGAAAGAGAAGAAAATAAAACAGAAGAGGGGGAGGGGGGGGGGGTTTGATAAAGCCATATTCTAGAAGCTATATTTTTGGCAATCAATTGTCTAATAGTCCAGCCGTAGTTATTGACTATATTCTAGAAATATTTTGGCAATCAAGGCATATTCTAGAAGCTATATTTTTGGCAATCAATTGTCTAATAGTCCAGCCGTAGTTATTGACTATATTCTAGAAATATTTTGGCAATCAATTGTCAATTACCTTCTGTCAACAATATCTCCTAGGCTACTATTAAGGATCTCCAATCCCTTATTTTTAGGAGTTAACTTTTCCAGCCGTAGTTATTGACCCTTGACAGAATTCTCTAGAATTGTACGTGTATGTTATATAAAGGTGTTACAGCAAAGAGAATGAGTATGTTCTTGTAAGGCCTCTTCGTGACATATTCAATAAAATTCAGAAAATCTTCATGGTATCAGAGCTTCTCACGAATGGCCGGATCATCAACATCATTCTCACTTTCTACTTCCAATCTCCATCATTTAATTGCTGTGGTATCAGTGAAACTCAACTCCACAAATTATCTGATATGGAGAATGCAAATATTTCCTCTCATTCAAAGTTTAAAACTTATGGATCATCTCACTAAAGAAGCACCAGCAGCAATGAAAGTTCAAGAATCTGGGGAACCAATCCTCAACCCAAAGTATGAAGAATGGCAACAAGTGGATCTGTTACTACGTAGTTGGGTCACAGGGACCCTCTCTGAAGAAGCATTGGGACATGTTGTTGGCATGAACACTGCCCGTGAAGTCTGGGAATGTCTAGAGGCAAAGTATCTTCAAGCCACAAAAGAAAGAGAACTTCAACTCCGCCGCCAACTTCAAATGCCCAAGAAAGACTCTGTTTCCTTAGATATTTATTTAAGGAATTTCAAATCTATTTGTGACAGCCTTGCTGCCATACAAAAACCTGTCTCAGATGAAGACAAAACCATTCAGTTATCTCACTGCCTTGGTAAAAAGTATGATGTTTTTGTTACCACAATGTTGTCAAAGCCACCGTTTCCCACGTTTAATCAATTTGTCACAGCCCTACAGAATTATGCCATGAGATTTGAAGGTACTGATACAGATGACAAGGGAGGTTCCACTCAAAATCACAACTTTGCATTTGTTACTCATCGAGGTGGAGGAGGAAGAGGACGTGGTCGTGGTCGTCACTCTGGCCCACAATTCCATTCACGGGGTCGTGGTTTTGGTCCTGCTAGTCACCATCATCACTCCTCAGGTCGTGGTCAAGATCCTCCTCAATTCCATCCTTCTACCCCTCCAATACATGGCAGTGGTCCAGCTTCCTCAAAATGGACAGCAACAACAACTCTCCAATATGTCCCATATGTCATCCAATAACCAAAATTCACCCAACAGCAACACATGTCAAATATGTGGCCGTATGGGACACTCAGCTCTCAAATGTTGGTATAGATATGATTATGCTTATGAGGCAAATGAAAATATCTCTCAAGCTCTTGCTTGCACTACACTGTCTGATTCTCACGATGATACTCGCTGGTACACAGATACAGGTGCTACATCACATATGACTTCCACCTCAGGTAACCTTCAATCTTTCTTTCCTTATCATGGTCATGACTATGTTGTAGTGGGGAATGGTTCTCGGCTGCCCATCTCACATGTTGGTCACACCACTTTATCTTCCAAACATGGAGATTTGAATTTATATGATGTATTAGTTGTGCCCAAACTTCAGAAGAATTTGATATCTGTGGGCAAACTAACCAAAGATAACTCATGTGTTTTTGAATGTTGTGCATCTGAATTTAAGATCAAGGACAAAATTACGGGGCGGATAATGGCAACGGGACGTAAGAATCAAGGCTTATATGCATTGGATAGTGGAGGAGCAGTGGCAGCATTAGCAGCAATAAAAACAGGCAAAGCACCTGTAGACATTTGGCATCAACGACTTGGGCATCCTCATTCTAAGCTTTTGCATGTGTTAGCTTCTAAAAATATTATTGATGTTTCTGATTGGTTAAAGACGGAAAAAGTTTGCAGTAGCTGTCAAATGGGGAAGAGTTGTCGTCTTCCTTTTCCCTCTCATAATAAAATTGCACCTGCTCCATTGGTTAAAATACACTGTGATTTATGGGGACCTGCCCCTGTTGCTTCAGTTCAAAACTTTAAATACTATGTTATTTTTGTTGATGATCATACTAGATACACTTGGCTGTACCCATTGAAGCATAAGTCTGATTTTTTCAACACCTTTCTCACATTCCAACGAATGGTAGAAAATCAATTTGAAAGAAAAATCCAGATCTTTCAATGTGATGGAGGAGGAGAATTTTCTTTGCAGGCTTTTCTAACTCATTTGAATATGTGTGGCATTGTACAACATGTTTCCTGTCCAGGTACACCTGAACAAAACGGAGTTGCCGAAAGAAAACATCGACATATTGTTGAAACTGGTCTTACCATGTTATTCCATGCTCGGTTGCCTAAGAATCTATGGATTGAAGCCTTTATGACGGCTGTATATCTCATTAATCGGTTACCATCATCTAAACTTGCCATGGACACACCATTTTTCAAACTTAATGGTGTTCATCCTGATTATAATTCATTAAAAGTTTTTGGGTGTAGGTGTTTTCCTTATTTACGGGATTACGCAAAGAACAAATTTGAGCCCAAATCATATCCCTGCATCTTTATTGGGTATAGTCCGCTTCATAAAGGCTATAGGTGCCTTCACCCACCAACCAAGCGAGTGTATTTATCTCGTCATGTTGTCTTCGATGAAGGAATTCTTCCATACACCGATCCACGGGCACTGTTCTCGTCCACATCCACTGATGGTAGCATCTCCACCTATGCTGAATGTGTTACAGGATTTCTATCCTCTCCACAAGTCAACCAGCCACACACATTTACAGAATCCAGCACTCCTATTACTACTGTGCCTGCCAGTTCCACAAGTTCTCTGTTTGACACACCACCTCCAAATTCCTCACATATACCAAGTCAGCCGAATGAATCATCTTCACCAGTGCAACCCAGTCCAGGACCAACCACCTTATCAGCGCCAAGCACACCATCCTCATCAGTGCCGAGCACACCACTATCAGGTGTCTCACCTGAGCAGAACACACAAGGCTCTGCTCTATCACCCTTGGCAGACTCAGGACCAGTGTTGCCTATTGCACTTGCCTCCGCACCCACCGAGCCTGCACCATCAGACAACTCCTCTTCCGCTTTGGACGCCAGTGGCACCGCAATACCAAGTCCACCTGCAACGGACTCTTTCTTGCCAGGTACTCTATATATTGATTTGGGTGTGGACCCTTTGCCCAATACTGCCACCGCACCATCTCAGTCCACTAACACTCATCCCATGGTCACTCGAAGCAAGGCACATGCGCATCAATGTCATATCTCTCTCAAGCCAATTGATCCTACTGAACCTAAGAGTATGAAATCAGCTCTTCAAAATCTCCACTGGCAGCAAGCTATGCGTGATGAGCTCCATGCTTTGCACCAAAACAAAACATGGTCTCTAGTTCCTCGACAAGCTGACATGAATATTGTGGGCTCTCGGTGGGTTTTCAAGACCAAACTCAAGTCTGATGGTTCCATTGAACGCTTTAAAGCAAGGTTAGTTGCCAAAGGTTACAATCAGTTAGAGGGTCTTGATTTCCATGAAACATTTAGTCCAGTCATTAAACCCACCACTATTCGTTTAGTTCTTTCCCTTGCCATTACCAAAGGTTGGTCTCCTCCGTCAACTTGATGTTAAAAACGCATTTCCTTCATGGTCATCTTAAGGAGGTTGTTTACATGGAACAACCACCTGGCTTTTCGGATCCCATCAATCCTACACATGTGTGTCATCTTCATAAAGCCATATATGGTCTCAAACAAGCTCCCCGTGCTTGGTTTGATCGCTTTAGTTCCTTCCTACTTCAAATTGGTTTTTATTGCAGTCCAGCTGACTCTTCTCTTTTTGTCTTTAGGTCCTCCAGTCATACTATCCTTTTGTTGGTTTATGTTGATGACATCATTGTCACCAGTGATCACCCTTCTCATCTATCCACCCTTATTACAAAACTTAGCTCTGAATTTGCTATGAAAGATCTTGGTCCTCTAAATTACTTTCTAGGCGTCCAAGTTTCTCATTTTGGTGGTGGTCTTTTCCTATCCCAACACAAATATGCCAAAGAAATCCTTGCTAAAGCTTCTATGACTGATTGTAAACCCATTGGTACTCCCCTTGCTCAAAAGCATCATCTTCAACTTGAGGGTGGTCCGCTAGTTAATGCTACCAATTACCGCAGCATTGTGGGAGCCCTCCAGTATCTCACGCTGACTAGACCCGATCTCACTCATGCGGTTAACTTGGTTTGTCAGTTTATGCATCAACCTAGCACTACTCATTTTCAAGCTGTCAAGCGTATTTTACGCTATTTACAGGGTACTGTGGACTATGGTATTCGACTTCTCTCTCATTCATCTTTGACTTTGTATGGTTTTTCTGATGCTGATTGGGCTGGGTGCCCTGACACTCGCCGCTCCACTACAGGCTATTGTATTTATTTGGGTGCTAATTGTATTTCTTGGGCCTCAAAGAAACAAGTTACAGTCTCCCGATCTAGCGCCGAAGCTGAATATCGCGCCATGGCCTCTGCTGCTGCTGAACTCACCTGGCTCACTTATCTTTTGCGTGACCTTGGTCTTTCCTCACACTCCTCACCCGTTCTCTTTTGTGATAACACTAGTGCACTTCATATGACTGTCAATCCTGTGTTTCATGCTCGTACAAAACACATCGAGTTGGACTATCATTTTGTTCGTGAGAAAGTTGCTGCTGGTGCCCTTACTACACGATATGTTCCTTCTCAATCACAGATTGCTGATCTCTTTACCAAGGCTGTCTCCAAGGATGTTTTTCATCGCTTCCGTAGCAAGCTTGGTGTGCTGCCTCCACCACCCTCCAGCTTGAGGGGGACTGATAAAGCCATATTCTAGAAGCTATATTTTTGGCAATCAATTGTCTAATAGTCCAGCCGTAGTTATTGACTATATTCTAGAAATATTTTGGCAATCAAGGCATATTCTAGAAGCTATATTTTTGGCAATCAATTGTCTAATAGTCCAGCCGTAGTTATTGACTATATTCTAGAAATATTTTGGCAATCAATTGTCAATTACCTTCTGTCAACAATATCTCCTAGGCTACTATTAAGGATCTCCAATCCCTTATTTTTAGGAGTTAACTTTTCCAGCCGTAGTTATTGACCCTTGACAGAATTCTCTAGAATTGTACGTGTATGTTATATAAAGGTGTTACAGCAAAGAGAATGAGTATGTTCTTGTAAGGCCTCTTCGTGACATATTCAATAAAATTCAGAAAATCTTCAGGGTTAACGTGTGATTCAAATGGAAAAAGGGAGGCTATGTGGGATTCATTTGGAATGAGAGAATAGTGACTCATCACTATTTAGTAAAATTATGCAATAGCCCCCACTATTTTCATATGTTTTCATTTTAACCCAACCATAAATAATTATACATCAGTTCCCATAATTTATTTAATGGATTTTATAAAATATGATTTTACACACACCCATGTAATAATAAGAAAACTCAAACACCTTAAAAATAAAATTAATTATATAATCCGCATAATTAATCACATATTTGGGTCGGAATATCACATAAATGTTGAAGATGATAGCAAAAAGACATGTCGTATATTAATGATCCACGGTCTATGATGTGTCGTTGAATACTGAGGGTGTCAAGTATGATATTAGTCACTGAGAATCACAAGTCTTGTACAATAAATAGATTAAGATATGTTATGTCAATTACCCGCGTGTTAGCTTGTGATATGAGAAGATGTTAGTGGAGTTAGTTAGAGATTGTTAAGGGTCATTTTTTGCCACACCATGTGTTGAGATCTGATTGGGCATCTTCATTGACCCAGGTTCTAGTTTTGAAAAGTCGAGTTTGCTACTCGTGTCACCACGATAATGGCAAAGGCTAGTGGTGCATCTCGAGCGGATTCAGCCACTCTATCAAAAACAAAAGAAGAAAATGACAAAATCTCCAGCAACTCATATCACAAGAAAAATCATGTAAAGAAAATAACTCAAAGAGGTGGATTAAAAGTGTAGTAATGAAGGAGAAAGGTGTTTGTTGCCAAACTATAATTTCCAAGGAATGGTCGCCAATTTGTTTGAAGGAAATAAATAACTATGCTAGATGAGGGTCTAATACCTTATAACAAAACCCTAATCTGATCACGACCCTTGGGTCCAAACTAACATGTAGAAAGTTACAGAATGATAATTGGACTCACGGTTTGAGAGTTATGCGTAAATGTGTGTTTCATAGCACTTAAGATTAGAAATGTCACACAAATGGGCCAAATCATAAGAAGGCCACGGAACGGCCCGTGGATTGACACAAAATCCATCCTTGGATCTAGAGTAACATGTAGAAACTTACAAAACATTGATAGGGCTTACGGTTAGAGAATTATGCGCAAATGTGCGTTTCTTAACACGTAAGCTTAAAAATGAGTGGCCAAATGGCAAAAACATAAAACAATCATGGAACAGCCCATGAACCTGCATGACCACAACCCCGGGGTCTAAAGTAACATGTAGGAATTTGCGGAATGATGATAAAACTTACGGTTAGAGAGTTATGCACAAATGTGCGTTTCAAAGCACTTTTGCCTATAAATGTCCCGCAAAAGGGCAAAAACATAAAAAGGCCACGGAACGGCTTGTGGGCTGACACAAACATGACATTCCGTCTCAAAGTAAAACATAAGAACTTACAATACTTTAATGGGACTCATGGTTAGAGAGCTATATGCATGCAAATGTGTTTTTCATAACACTTAAGTAGGGAAATGAATGGCCAAAGGTTAAAACACTAAAAGCAATGGTGTCCATTAGTTTTACGTATGCTTAAAAATAATTCTCATATTTCTTATTGAAATAATGTTTTTGCTCTTTGATCTTAATGTTGTTTTCTTGATATTTTTGTGCAGATTATATGAGCTTGGGGGAATGATGACATATTTTGTCTTTGAAGTCATCTTTTTTTGTATTGTTAGAAGACATATTTTCATTTGTATTAATTGCACTTTGTAGCTAGATGGAACATGAATTGTATAATGTTTGGGAACTATTCCAATCTCTTCCATTCCCCATTTTGTGTTTTAGGAATGAGCTGAAGGGTTTGGTTCCCCTGCTTTTGTGGATTGACAGGCCTTGTTTCATTTAATGTAGTATGTTTATTCAAACTTATATATTATTTACTTTTGGAATGTATGGATGGTTTGCTTATGGATATATTGTTGAAAATGAATAAATTTCTTAATGACAGGTTGTAATGATATATATATATATATATATCTCATTTGGCGATTAGCGACACACATTTTTGTCGCCTAACAGGTTGAAAACAAAAAAAACAAAAAACAATTGGGGACAACAAGTTTCGTCGCTTGAAATTCAATAGGGGTTGATATAAATTTCCTCGCGCAAAGATTATTTGGAGACAAAAATAAGTTTCGTCGCCTACAGTTTTTTGCGTGACGAATCATGTTTCATCGACAAATGATCTTTAGGTGACAAAAATAAATTCGTCGCCAAATACTATTTAGGCGACGAAATTAATAGGCGATGAAATCATTCGTTGCTAAATGTTGAAAGTATTAGGTGACAAAAGTAACAAAAATATTTTGTCGTTAGGACTATTCCGCGACCAACATTAGTCGACGAAACGATCTTTGTCACCTAACATATTATTTCGTCGCTTGGTACATCAAGCGACGAAATTGAGACTTTTGTGCGACGAAAGGTTTTGTTGCCGTAGACCTATTTTCTTGTAGTGTGACTTCGATCTAAAAAGGCTTGGTAGGCTCGGTGCTTGTCGTTGTCCAAAGGACTTTAGTAAATTGAAAATGCAAGTAAACAAGAGAATAAATATGCAATAAAGGAGATGAAAATAAATAAAACTAATTCCAAAGTAAAAATCATCATGGCAATCATAATTATACTTAACTTGGAAACTAAAAGCAAGTAAATTGTGCAAATCGAGGGCAATGCCTTAAATATAGTAACAAACATCGCAATCAAGGTAACTAATGCATGAAACAAGGTAACATTCACGTAAACTTAGTACATTCTCATGTATTCAACATATCAATCGAGAGAGTACTTACAAGCATGTACAATAACCAATCTTAGTACACTCTCTTTCCTAAGTAACTGTTCTCTCTGAAAATTAAGAAGTTATAATTCTCACAAGTAGAAGCTCTCTAAATTCTCAAGTAAAGCTCTCAGGTAACAATCTCTTTTGATCTCTCAAAAGTGCTCTTTGGGTTTGTTTGGGGGTTTGTGTGTGTGTGAGCAATGTACCAGAGTTCACTATTTATAAGCTAACTCCAACGGTTATATTTTATGCATTGATCTTCTCTTCAAATCCCATAAAAATAGCTTCTGTTACTTGATAATTGCTTCGATCATGGCCTCTTCGTAAAAAAATCCAAGAACGTGTTTAGACTCCAACGTGCATAATCTTAATTGCTAGATGTCATCTGTGTGGCTATAGAAATTAATAAAAATGTGTCACTTCTTGATTGGTTTACTTGCCTTCTTTTAATTTGTTCTTGCTCTAACCATTATTTAGTCCATGCATTGGCTTTTTATTGGAGCTTCTCCCAGCTCATCTGCCACATCATAAATTTTGAATTTCATACTAACATATGCCCCTCGCACACGATTTGGTAAAGGTTCTTTACCAAACGTGTGAAATGCCAGCTTTATGTGGCTTTTAAATGAATGAAAGACATCATATAGTCGTTTCACTGCTCAGTAGTTATTTCATCATCTCAACTTTTGAAATTCTACCAACTCTCAAGCATTTCTCTCTCTCAGTTTGCTGTAAACCCTTGTCTTTCTTGAGCTTCAATTCCACCCTTCTTTCTATTCTAATGGCGAAATCTTCCTCAAACGGTGATCCCTGTGATTGTGCCATTCATATCATCAAGGCACTTCCTGTTGACCAAAACATTAAGGGTGTCTTAATCCCCTTAGAGAGTAGACGTTCTTCTTCTTCTTCTTCTGCGTCTACTTCATCACGATGTGGTTTGGGTCCTTACCTTATGACTTACCTTGAAGAACTTACCCTAGTCTTTCCTTTTCACCCTCACTTTGCTTCTTCTTACCAAAGAAAACAAATGAAATGGGGGGAATGGGATACTTTTGCCACTTTGGTGACATGGTATAGGGTGTTTGACAGTTGGTTTACCTGGGTGTCAAGGTTAGCTCCTACCAAGCTAGATAAATGGAAAATGCTTGGAATCAACGAAGCAATCCATGCTTCAAAGTACGACATCCCTATCAATCCAAGCTTGCTGATAGCTTTAATAAATTTCTGGTCCCCGGTGACCAATACTTTTTCTTTCTCTGAGGGGTACATGACTCCAACGGTGGTTGATGTTTTTGCTCTGACGTGTTTACGTCCTATGCGTGAGTCTGCTCATAGCCTGATGGCCTTTGGTATAGGCCCTGAGGAGGATATCCTCAATGGAATACCTCTCAATTATGCTGACTTCATCAAGGTAGTGAAGGGTGCCTCCAACTCGACCGTTTCCTACAAAGAAGAGTGCTACTTCTATTTATTTTGGATATGCAAATTTTTGGCTTGCACTTCTTCTAAGCGAGGTATAAGTTACTATCTACCAATCGCTCAATTCTTGGCGAATGGTACTCCTGTTAATTTGGGCTCGTTTTTTTTGGGAGAACTTTATCGAGCCATGTTTCTGCTCAACACCGACCCTAAACAGTCCCATGGTGGGCCCATGTGGCTCATGTAGATGTGGGCCTACTTATATTTTCCCTCGATCGCTCCTGAGCTTCATCCAACCCTCGTTCCATGGTCTTATGGAAAAGTCTGGATGGACGCCAAGTACCCTGAAGAAGTCCCCTCTTATCCAACCTGCTTCAAACTTTTCAGTGACCCATCGAAAAAGAGGTCACCTGAGGAATTCACGACTTTCAAGGCCAAAAAGTATGGCTCTGAGGATTTCAAAGAATTCTCAAACCAGGGCTTCTTCAGAGGGAACGCTACATGGGGCGCTTATCTCTATTCAAGGGACTTGGTGGTCATTAGGGCCACCAATGCTGGTGTGAAGGCCAAATTGCCTTGCTACCAGCAAAGGACACTATCCTTCGCTGGTAGCAAGGCAATTTGGCTTGTTCCAATTGTTACCTGTTCCCCCGACCTGGATTAAAAATAAGGATTGGAGCTCCAGGGTCTCGATCTCCAAAGACGAGGCCTAGAAAGTGAGTGTTTTGGCGAAGAAAGGATTATGAGCTTCACACTTACTCCTTTCCAGGTTCGACTAGTGTCATCCTCACCATTCCACAGTTGGTGGGAAACTTACATGGCCCATTTCAACAATGATAATGACCTGATCAAGGCCATTCAGGGTTACTTCCCTTCATTTTTATTGCACCAACTTGCATGTATCTTTCTTATCCTTCTTTTGCTTATGTTATTGCTTGTATAACTTTCTAGCATAATTTTAAATGTCATTTACCTTTTTCAGGTGCTGGTATGGAGCATATAGCCAATTATGTGGCTCCATAACCTCTTCAGCAAATCTCCTTTTTTTGGGAGGTGGTGACTCCTCCTTTCAGAAATTTTCCATTGTTGTAGTAAGTTCTGATCCTTTAATCAATCTAGTTGATATAGTTACTGATAGAGTTGATACAGCTAATGCCCAACTTGCTGAAGTAGCTTTTGATTTAAGAAACAAGCTAATGCAGTCTTGCAAGGAAAATTTGCTTTAGAATGCAGCTTTTAAGAAAGCCAAGGATGGCTTGAAGTTGCGTGCTCCTGTCCCTCAGTTGTTAGCAACTTCAAAACAAGGGACTCGTACGTCAATCAAAAGGAAAACTCCTGAGGTTGAAAAAGTCGACCCTGTTGTCTCTACCAAGGATGCCAAACCTTCTGGCAAGAGGCTTATCAAAACAGTTGCCAAGAAGATATCTGCCAAAAAGCCAAAGGTTATCGAGGCAACACCTGATACTTCGATCGAAGAGACTGTGTCTTTGATAGAGGAGCTCGATAATGCAACTACCTTGTTTGCTTTAATGAAAGATGTTGATCAAAAGAGGAAGACTCAGGCTGAGCTTATCGAGGCTCAACATGTTTTAGAAGCTAAGGATCAACGGATAGCCCAAGAACATGAGGAAGCTATGTAGTTTGTTGCTGCCATCGAAACTAAAAACAAGGCAAAAGAGGTTGAGAGGAAGCGTCTGAAGCTAAGGAGGAGGAGAGGAGGAGGGTTGAGAAGGCAGAGGAGGAGCGAATTGCTGAGATAGGGAGGAGGTCGGAAATGTAGAAGAAGGAGAAGGCTGAAGCTGAGAAGAAAAAGAAGGAGGAAGTAGAAAGAAAAAAGAAAGAAAGAGAAGGAGGAGGAGGAGAAAAAGAAGAAGGAGATGGAGAGGAAGAAAAAGGAGAAGGAGGAAAGGGATGAAGTGGAGAAGAAAAAGAAAGAACTACCAAGGATAAGTCAGAAAAACAAAAAGCATAAGAAGTGCTTGAAGAAAAGAAAAGGATGGCAGAGGCTGACAAAGAGAGAAAGAGGCAAGAAGAAGAAGCTAAACAGCAAGAGATCGAGGCTAAGGCTTGGATGAAGGCTGTAACAACTACTTCTTCTTCTATCGAGGTTAGTGCTGTAACATCAACTACTTTTTCAAGCATTATATGTTTTGCCTTTTCTACTTATGCTTTAATTCTCATGCCTTAACCCTTTTACTTATTTGAAATTTCCTTTTATAGGCTCGATCTTCGTTTGAGAGTCCTGGGGACATCGACAAGCTTCTTGAAGATGTTTCCTTGACTCTCCAGAGGTGCCACTCCTACTAGGTCAAATTTTGCCATTTCCGTTATAGAGCGAACAAAGGAGCAACTCCAAGCAGCAATCAATGAGTTGAGGGGGTTCTTGATGCAACCTACCAACGTGATTCTTCTTGATTCTGGTCTAATAAGTCAGTTTGTTCAAGTGGCTCAATTTCTCATTGCCTATCCCTATTCTCTTAGTGAGAATGGTAGGGCTCTTCTGGGGCTGTTTGTGCAGAACCTTGATGGCACAATCACCAGCCTTCAAGCAGCTTAAGATAAAAGGAATCAAGCTACGAGTCAAAAAGAAGATCGTGAGCAATGAGTCTCCCAATTACAAGCTCATCAACTCGACCTCCAAGCTAAACCATTAGAACTGAAGAACATTGATCAAAAGGTGAAATCCCTGAACTCCAAATCTGGAAGTCCAAACGATCTCAAAAGTGTTTGGAGCTTCAGTTTGTACACCTTGAAGGTCAATGAGTAGTTTAAGGGATGGAGTTGATCTCTAAAGTTGAGCAAGACTTGTAAATTCTTCAGTCAGAGATCAACAACCTTGAGATGCTGCCTTTGATGAATTGGAATGGTTTATCTGCTACTTTTAAGGAGTTATGATTAGGCTTTTCTTTTCTTTCATTTTAGCATTTCCTTGAACAGTCTTTACATTGCCAATTTCTGGCTCCTTTATATGTATTTATTCAGGCTTTTTCCAAACCTTAATATACTTTGTCTTATCTCAAAAATTTTTATGTTGATAAGTCATTTCATTAAAGCTTGGCTTGTATGGTTTGAGATATTTTCCATTTATTGATCTGATATGTTCTTCTCCATTAATATGCATTAATTTTTATGCATTTCCATCAAATAATTGACTGACCAAATAAGGTCCTTCCCAATTAGGTGACCATTTTCCCAAATGAGGATCTTTGGTCCCTGGAGGTAAAATGACTTTCCAAACCAGATCTCTTATTGCAAGTCTTAGGTATAATCCTTCGATTATAACTCTGAATGACCTTTTGCTTTTGTAAAATGATAGAATTTAAAGCTGCCACTTGTACTTCATCCAAATCATCCATCTTTGCCATCATAGCACTTTCATAGTCTATATGGCTTAACTGGTTTTGTTTGGCCACTCTTAGTGATTGAACAATTATCTCTACTGGGAGCACTGCATCATGACCATACACCAAAGAAAAAGGAGTTGTATTGATACTTAGCCTTTTTGAGGTTTGATAGGCCCATAATACTTCTAACAATAATTCATCCCAATTTGAAGGATTATTATTACTAATTTTCCTTAAATTGGCCTTGATAATCTTATTGGTAGACTCTGCTTGTCCATTTGCTTGCGCATAATATGGTGTGGAATTAAGAATTTTGATTCCATATTCTTGTGTGAAAGCCAAAACCCTTGATCCATTAAAAGCCATTCCATTATCCACTGTGATGCTTTGAGGTAAACCAAATCGATGGATCATCATTTCTTTTATGAATCGTATCACATCATTTTCAGTTACATCCTTATAAGCCTTGGCCTCTACCCACTTTGTAAAGTAATCTGTAGCTACGATTACAAATCAATTCTTCTTTTTGGAGGTAGGCCTTACTTTTCCAATTAAATCCATTGCCCATCCTTTAAATGGCCAAGGTTTAACGATCAAACTCAACTTGGCAGCAGGTAACCTGGGTAATGGCCCATGTTTCTGACATACCTCACATCCATGAGCATATTCAATGCATTCTTTTAAGATTTTTGGCCAATAGTATCCATATCGATGTATCAACCACTTCATCTTTATTCCTGATTGATGAGCTCCACAGATTCCCTCATAGACTTCTCCCATTACTTGTATTGACTCTTCTGTGCTTATACATTTAAGCAAGATTCCATCAGCTCCACGTTTGAAGAGGCATTCATCTTCTTCTCCCATTAAAACATACCTTCTTGCTTTGAGTTTTAAGGCATTATTGGTGCAACCATTTGGGTTTCTTAGGTATGAGATAATTGGACTTCTCCAATCTTCTTTCCCTACATTGAGGGTAAAGATCTCTGCTCTTAACTGCCTGGTAAAGATCAAGGGTAATGTTCTTGACTTTATTGTCTCAATTTCAATCTTTTCATCCTCGATTGGCCTATAACTTGACGCTACTTGGGTCATTTTATTAGCCTCATGGTTTTCTTCTTGTGGTATATGGTGTAGGGTGCATTCTTGGAATTCTTGTAACTAGTTGTTGGGTAGGCACTAAATATGGGGCTAATAGAATACTCCCACACTTATATTTTCCCTTGACTTGGTTATTTACTAACTGTGAATCACCAAATATTTCCACATTCCTTATCCCTATCTGTAAAAGTAACTTTAATCCTAGGACCAATGCTTCATATTCCACTTGGTTGTTAGAGCATATTTTCTCTACTCTGAATGCTAATTGGGTTTTTTCTCCGTGTGGTGATTCGAACACTATACCAACACTTGCTCCTTGTTCAGCTCGTGAATCATCAAAATAAAACTTCCAAGGGACTAAAGCCGCATATTGGGCTTTTTCTATTTCTAACATATCATCACATGGATGATCAGCCAAGAAATCTGCCAATGCTTGGCCTTTAACTGCTTTTTGTGGCACATATAATAAATTAAATTCTACTAAAGCTAAACTCCATTTGGACATTCTTCCACTTAAAATTGTTTTTAATAGCATATATTTGATAACATCAGTTTGAGCAATGATGAACATAACATAAGCTAGCATATACTGTCTTAATTTAAGTGTAGAAAAATATAAAGCTAAACAAAACTTTTCAACAATAGAAAATCTACATTTAGTTTGATTCAAAATCCTACTTAAATAAAAAAACAACTTGTTCATGGCCATCTTCATTATCCTGGGCCAATAGACTTCCAATCGAATCTTGGGTGGCAGAGATGTATAAATTTAGTGGTTTGCCTTCTCTATGAGGGATCAACATTGGTGGGGTACCTAAGTACTGCTTGATGGCATCGAAGGCTTTTTGGTGTTCTTCATTCCACACAAATGCCTCATGATCCTTTAATCGAAGCAAAGGAGAGAAAACTTTGGTTCTTCCTGCCACATTTGCAATAAATCTCCTTAGAAAATTTATTTGCCAAGTAATCTTTGTAATTCTTTTTTATTAGATGGAGGCTTGGCTTGTAAAATTGCCTTAGCCTTATTTTTATCCACCTTTATACCTCGATTGTGTACCAGAAAACCTAAAAAGTTTCCTGCTATAACACCGAAGGCACACTTTAATGGATTCATCTTAATTGATGCTTCCTCATTCTTATAAAGGCCTGTTCTAGGTTTCTTAAAAGCTTATCGAAGTTCTGTGACTTTACTACTATATCATCTATGTATACTTCCATATATTTTCCAATCATATCATGGAATATGGAGTTCATAGCTCTTTGATATGTAGCCCCAGTATTTTTTAAACCAAAAAGCATTACCACCCATTCAAATGTTCCTATAGAATCAGCGCATCTAAATGCAGTTTTATGCACATCATTTTCTACAATAAAGATTTGATTATAACCAGAATGTCTATCCATAAAGGATAAAACTTTATACCCAGATGCACCATCAACCAACAAATCAGTTACGGGCATAGAATATTCATCTTTAGGTGTGGCCATATTTAAATTTCTAAAATCTATGTAGATTCTAAGTTTACCATTTTTCTTTATAACAGAGACTATATTTGATAACCTTTCAACATACCTGGCTGGTCTGATGAAACCTGCTCGAACCAGTCTTTCGATCTCCTCTTTTATTTTGAGGGTGATGTTAGGAGCCATTCTTTTTGGAGCTTGTTGAAATGGTAGAAATCCTTCCTTGATTGGCAATCAATGTTCAACCAGCTTTCTGCTTAATCCTGGCAATTCTGGATAGTCCCATGCAAAACAATCATTGTACTTTCTTAGGATTGTCATTATTTTGTCAAATTCTTCTGGTCCAATATGACCACTTACAAAGGTTACCCATGGGTCTTCCTTGGTTCCTAGATTCACCTCGATAAGGGGATCTCGAACTTCTTCTTTGATATCATCCATTCTTATTGGATGAGTGCTTATTTGTTTTTGGTCTATTGTTATTTGGCCATTCTCAGGTTATGTGTTACACTCAATAAATTGAGATTTTTGTTCCAACCTTTTTTCCGTTACATAACCTACCAATTTTCTTAGGGCCAGATTGATGGCCTTTTTTTTCTTTGCATTAGTAGGTTTATTCAACATCTTTAACATAGTAATTGAGGCCATTTTCAATTTTTGGCCTTGTCCTCGTCTTTTCTAGATTTTGGCTGAGCTTGAATAAGTCCTCCATTGTTAGAGGCTCTTCAGGTCCAATAATCACCCTTGTTGGGTTCCCTTTTTGGTCTATTCTTGTAAATTTTACAATGCCCACACAATCGTTATAAAACTATGCATCCACATTATTGTTATAAGTAACGAATGGTCTTTCATCAGCTTTCACCACTTCGATATTATTATCATCTTTCCAGAAAACTAATAATTGATGTAAAGAAGATGGTACAAACTAGTTGGAATGAATCCAATCTCTTCCTAACAAAGTATTATATGTTGAGTAAGTGTTAACAACAAAGAATGCTACTGTAGCTACTTTTCTGCCAACTTTAACTTCGATAAGAATGACTTATTTTGTTTTTGTGGCTCCACCAGCAAAGCCACTAACAAAAACATTTGTTGCTATTAGATCGCTTTCTGTTTTGAATAGCTTTCTAAGTATGGATGTTGGTAAGATATTAACTCCTGACCCATTATCAACTAAAACCCTATTAACGAATCTGTCATCCATATGTGCCTTAATATATAACGGTTTCAAATGTTGACACATAGACAAAGCATGTTTTTCAAACATAATCTTACCTGTATCCTGGCACTCTTCTTCATCTGCCAATAAGATAGGGGTTACCCCTCGAGCCTCATCTTCCCTTTGTACCAACTTGTGGCCATAAATTCCCTTGGTAGAGTGTTGGCATTACAGCTAATCATTTGGCCATTTTTTGGTTCTTTAGGTTCGATCTCTGGCTTTTTAGGTTCGATCTTGTGTACTTCATCAGTTTCTGTGCATTCCATGGCTTCTGATTTTTCTATTCCTTCAGTATCCTCAATTCCTTCAACTTCAATTCCTTCGATATCATCAATATCTTCAATACCTTTGAAATCTTCAATACCTTCGATATCTTCAATACCTTCGATGTTCTCAATATCTTCTACATCCTCAGTTAAATCAACTTGCAGATCTTCCATTGATTTTTCTTGGATTTGTTCTGTTTCGATTAAGTTATCTTATGCTTCTTTCTTGCCCCTCAGGATTTGTTTCTTTCTTCCAAACCAAACTTGTACTGTTTGGTAATTTTGTGGCATAATTGGCACATGTGAAGATGAGGTATTGACTTTCTCGGATTCTGCCTCAGATTCAGTATTTTCATTGCCTTTTTCTAGGCGCTTGTGATCATTTCATGTTTTTTTAGGCTCTTTGCCTCAATGAGGCTTGGTTATCGTGTTTTGCATTCTGTGACCTATACCACTCTTCATTATTGGAATGGCAGTATCTTTTGCCAATGTAATGGTAGTGTCTTCCTTTTGAATGTAAGGTCCTTTGAGATATTCAGGTGCTTCTGCTCCTGTTATTACCTCCATTGAATCTGAATTAGTCTTTGACCTTGAGGAGTAATGATCTTTTCCTTCATATTCTTGGTGTAAGGCTGCTTGTTGACTTATCCATCTTCGCTTCTAATCGCATCATCCTCGAGAAATATGGGTGTAACCATTCTTATATTCTTGCCTATGTATTGGTTTAAGTCCAGGAGATTTGAGGGTAACCCATCGTCCTGCTTCTGAAACTGGTGGCCTTCTCATTCTTGGCCTCTTGATTGATTCAAACCTAAAAGCTAGGGTTTAATGAGAAATTGGCCTCAATCGAGCCATTTTTTGCTGTACATATTGAGGGCCAAGTCTTGATTGAATTGACTGAGAGTATAAGGCAAATCTTGGTTTAGGTCTACCAATTTTTGGTTCTTGTTGCCTTTCATTGTCTTCTTATTTGGTCTTCGCAAAGCATTTAGCCAATATATGGCTACATCTGTCACAAATAATGTTGTTTTCACTATTTTCTTGTTTAGGTTTTGGTGGCTCTTTCTTGAGTATCTCCTTATAAGAGAAAATAGGTTCTTCAATGGGATATGTCACATTTTTTCCTTTGTCAATATGGACAGTATTTCCCTGAATCGAAGTGCTCTTGCCATATGATTTGGCTAAGTTGTATCGATTTGAGGTAATTGACCTATCAATCTTCAAATTGCTCATCCCTTGTGTAGCTTGGATTAGCTATTTTTCCTGTGGACAAAAGACTTGCAGTAAATTGACCTTGGACTTACTAGTTTTAAGACATAAATTTTTTTTTTTTTAGGCATAAGCGAACTGAAATCAATAGGTGTAGTGTTGACATCTACAACAGGAAATGGGTCTGTATCTATTGCCATACTTTCTTGAGGTGCTTCAGGAAATTTCAAGACATTTCTGTCTGTTTTATCCTGTACCACATTCCTAAAAGTAACATAGGATTTAGTGGCATGAGTATAAGTACTATGCTATATACAAGAATCTCTTCTTTTCAACTCTTCCTTAGATGGGAATCTATGTCTCCCTATAATCCTCAATTGCTTGGCATTATAAAGAATGTCAAAGATCTCATCAGCTCTCTCTACATCGAAGGAGTAAGCTCTTAAAGAAGAAGCTAGCTTGTTTGACTCTTGTGCTTGGATCTGCTTTTTATATAAAGCCTCACAAACAAAAGGTGCCTGACCTATATATTCTGCCAAGTCAATTTCATAATTAGGGTCCTGATAGTAGGTCCCATAAGAAGAATTTTTTCTTTGATTTTCTTCTTTCAAAAGTCCTTCAAACCTAGAGTCTCTCTCTGACAGCACAAATAGGTTAATGAAAATCACACCCTTAAATTTCTTTCTTAGCTCAAAATTGAGGCCATCGATGGCTATTTTAATATACTCAGCCTCTGGCAGAGTAGTGAGACATCGTTTCCTGACTCTTTTGAATCTCATGATGAACTGCTTTGCAAATTCATCTGGTTTCTGCCTTAATCGAGCTAAATCTACTATTGAGACTCCTACATTTGATCTAGCAAAATGGGGTCGGAATTTTTCTTCCATTTCTTCCCATGAGTCGATAGAATTTGCAGGCAGTGTAGCATACCAGGTAAATGCTTGGCCTGTTAAAGAATTAGGAAACAACCTTAGTTTTCCATTTCCATTGTTGGAATATTCACCACACTGGATGGTAAACCTGGATATGTGTTCTAGGGTTGTTTTTTCATCTTCTCTTGAAAACATGTAAAATCAGGTGCTTTAAATCCTCTAGGCCATTCTTTCCTATCTATCCTTTCGGGATATCGCTTTCTATAGGGATGCCTTGGTGCCCTTCTATGACCTGGACCTAAAGCTTGATCTATGACTTCTAAGATTTGGTTTCTTAGGTCTTGACCTTGTGCAGGTCAAGGGTTTGGTTCACCTCCAATATTTCTTTCTTCGAGATCTATCCTTCTATCGAAGATATCTTTATCTCTCTCAGGAGCATTATAGGCATTTCTATCCTAGCCATCATAGCTATTTCTTCCATAATTCTTCTTATCGTTATTCTGAAACCAAAATTTGTTTCTCCCGTTTTAAAGTCTATAAGGTTCATTACGTGGGGGTTCATTCCTAAACTCTGCCCTAGGCTCATAGGGTTGTTCAAACCTAAATGGTTCCCTATGTGGCTCATTCCTCACTGGCCCAAACCTTTGAGGTGGTTCGAATCTAAACCCTACCTTTGGTTTGTCCATTCTTTGTCATAATGGTTCCATTCTTGGTGGTTTGAACTGAGGTTGTCCCACTCTAGGTGGTTCCATCCTTGGTTGCTCAAAATGAGGTTGTTTCACTCTTGGTGGCTCCATTCTTGGTTGCTCGACTCGAAGCTGTTCCACTCTTGGTGGCTCCACTCTTGACTGCTCGACTCAAGGCTGTTCCACTCTAGGTGGCTCCACTCTTGGCTGCTCGACTCAAGGCTGTTCCACTCTAGGTGGCTCTACTCTTGGCTGCTCGACTCGAGGCTGTTCCATTCTGGGTTGCTCGACTTAAGGTTGTTCCACTCTAGGTGGCTCCGTTATAGGGATATTAGGGTTGGCATTTGTTGACACCCCATTTTGCAATCATTAATTTTACTTTTTTACACTTTAGTGCATAAAAGGGTAAAATGGTAATTTCACAAGTTTGAAAATTCAAAGTTGGTCCATAAATTTAAAATCATATTTTAAGTGATCAAAATTGAATTAAGAATGAGAGTGCATTTTTCAGATTGGAAATTGGATTAAAAAGCAAGATTTTATTAAGGAAATAAATTTGATTGATTCAAATGATATTTACCATAAGCTCACATGTATAGGATTACTTGTTAATTAATTTGATTGGTCCTCTAAAGGATTCAATTAAAATCAATTAATAAATAATTCCTATTGGTTTAGAACACCTTCAAATGGTAAGTATTCATGCACAAGATATTCATCAAAGGATAATTCTAAAATTGATTTATTTTTAACTAATGGAATAATTATTTTAACCAATAATTATCATATTAATTATTAATAAATTGATTAAAATCAAGAAATCTCGAATTCAGCCAAATAAGGATATCTAAATCCAGTAGAAGTTGACCAAAGGTGGAAAAACCCAGAATTATCCAAAGCTCAAGTCGGATTTGGATTATAACCTATATACTGATCGGTATTTCGACCATAACTTTTGACTCAGTTATTCGATTGCGTTTATTCAAATTGGGATGGAAAGCTGACATGATGGGCTACAAATATATTTCCAATGTTCATCTCCAGATTGGAACATTTAGAGGGTCAAAATGGGCCCACAATCAGGGCCTAAAAATCAGTCAGAATTTCGAGATTTTCATGAAGTATATTCAATTTCAAAAACCCTAATGCACTCCCATAAGGTCTAGAACGTGGGTAGGTTCATTTTAGGGCTGCCATATAAATAGAAAATATTCTCATTTTAATAGGGGGTTGGAAAAATTAGTTAGAGCAATCCTAAGCAAAATTCAATTGAATTTTTTGCAAAAGGTTAGACTTTGGAATAAGAATATAAGTGTGTTCTTATATTCAAGTCCAGAGATTACAAAAGCCATTTTTTGTAATCTTTATTTCCAATCTTTCAATTCCATTTTTAATCTCTTTTAACCAAATTTAATGGTTTTTTCTCAAGAATTAATTTCAAGTTGGATCTATTCAACTCAGATCAGGAACCTTCCTTCCATAAACATATGCAGGTACTTCTTTCCTTGTTTGCAACCTTTCGGTGTTTCCATGGATGTATGACTATTAGATTATTTATTTTATTTTAAGATTATGTTATTCTTGTTTGTTCCCAAGTGTTTTTCTTTATTTGATAAATTGTAATATGACTTAGGAGCATGTTAGGATGAAAACCATAACTTTAAAAATGTTAAAATAATGGAGGAATCGGTTTTCATAAGAGTCAGCAACTAAACTCTCACATTAAAATCGATCGAGTCCTAGGTGTTTACCTGGGCACTGATCGGGTCCTAGTTTGACCTGGGCCCCAAATTGGCCAATCTGGGCATCGATCGGCACTAGGAGTGATCTGATTTGATCTATTTAAGAACCGATCTGGGTTTTTTTAGGATTTATATAGTCTTGTACAGAAAATATTTTACCATTGATTTTGACTTGTGTGTTTCCGATTGGTTTTGATCTTAACATGTTATATTCAGTTGTCTAGATGTATGGCCAGGGATATTTGCATGAACACTTTCAATTGCTGGGTGATTAATCACAATTATTCGTTTCATTTTGCATGTACTATATATGTTGTCACATCAATGTGAGTTTGGTTTGTATGCATCGAGTCGTGAACTATAGGTTAAGAGTTCCTTAGAAGTTGATCTAGGTCAGGTTGGATGGGCAGCTAACACCTTCGCATCCAATCCCCTAACCCTCGAACCCTAATCTTAGAAGAAGATTAGATTAGTTTATGTATCCTATTTTATTTATCCTTAGATTGTATTTAGGGAAAAATATTGTAATTTGTTTATTTCCTAAAACATTGCATTATTTATTTCATCAATAAATAAATTTTGTACTTTTTATCTTAGCTTTTTGTACAAAAGTTAGGTGACGACTTTATTTGTAATTTCCCCTAGTGATTAGGATGGAAAACAGTGAAAATCCCCATTTTGGGAACCATGTTTAGACCCTCATCTAAAAAGGGATGGTTTTAGGGTCATGGTTCTCATAGCATTGTTTGGTCATTCCTCAAGTCCCATTACAGGGTTGATGGGATAACCTATAGGTATTTCTACATTTGTAGCCACTATTTCTATTTGTGGTTGATTTTCTCCAACAAGGCCAGATCCTTGGCCTATTTCTATTCCATTTGTTGTATTTCCTTGAGTGATTCCTTGGACCAAGGTAGCAATATTCTGAGTGAATTGCTTAGTATTGCTATGAGTTGTTCTAGCTTTTTTCATTATGCCGTTTTGGTCATTTAGAATCTGGAGCAACAACTATGTTGTATCGTCTTTTTGAACCATTGGTGGTCTAGATTGGACATTCTCATTAAATGCTTCCAATCTTTCTTGGATTTTGGTATCCATCTAGGTTCTAAGTTCAACAACCATACTTTTGGCTAGTGGGTATATTTCAGTGTCCTCATTTGAACTAGAACTTCCTTCATATAATTTAGCACCCTTTCTAGAATTTTTCATTCATCTTATTCTTACTGGCGTATAACTCTCCCACTGTGGTCGCCAATTTGTTTGTTGCCAAACTAGAATTTCTAAGGAATGGTCACCAATTTGTTTGAAGGAAACAAATAATTATGCTAGATAAGGGTCTAGTACCTTATAATAGAACCCTAATCTGATTTCGATCTAAAAGGGCTTGGTAAGCTCGGTGTTTGCCTTTACCCAAAAGACTTTAGTAAATTGAAAATGCAAGTAAGCAAGAGAATAAAAATGCAATAAAGTAGGTGACAATAAATAAAACTAATTAATTAAGGTAATTCCAAAGTAAAAATCATCATGACAATCAGAATTATACTTAACATGGAAACTAAAAGCAAGTAAATAGTGCAAATCGAGGGTAATGCCTTAAATATAGTAACAAATAGTGCAATTAGGGTAATTAATGTATGAAACAAGGTAACATTCACGTAAACTTAGTACATTCTCATGTATTCAACATATCAATTGAAGGAATATTTACAAGCATGTAAAATAACCAATCTCAGCATTCTCCCTTTCTTAAGTAACTGTTCTCTCAGAAAACTAAGAAGCTATAATTCTCACAAGTAGAAGCTCTCTAAGTTCTCAAGTAAAGCTCTCAGGTAACAATCTCTTTTGATCTCTCAAAAGTGCTCTTTGGATTTGTTTGGGCGTTTGTGTGTGCGTGTGTAATGTACCTGAGTTCATTATTTATAAGCTAACTCCAACGGTTATATTTTATGCCTTAATCTCTCTTCAAATCCCATAAAAATAGCTTCTTTGTTACTTGATAATTACTTCGATCATGGCCTCTTCGTCAGAAATTCCAGGAACGTGCTTTAGACTCCAACGTGCATAATCTCAATTGCCAGATGTCATCTATGTGGCTATAGAAATTAATAAACATGTGTTGCTTCTAGATTGGTTTACGTGCCTTCTTTTAATTGGTTCTTGCTCTGACCATTATTTAGTCCACGAGTTGGCTTTTTTTTTTTTTTTTTTTTTTTTTTTTTTTTTTTTTTTTTTTTAAGTTGTTATGTGTATTTGGTGAGCTACTGAATGTATTTCTCTTATTTATGTCTCTGTTGTATGTGTTTGTAAGCTGCTTATGGGTTTTGAGAGTTGCTGTGTATGTATAGGAGCTGTTGAATTATTTTTTATTTATTTTTTTTAATATAGAGGCTATTCTCCAAACCTTTTGTTGGCCCCCAAACCTTTGGACATGGCTTGTTTTATAGAATGGCTTAAGCCATTTTAATAACCTGAATGATGGTTTTTATTTGTTGGGTAATAATGAGAGAATTACTTTATGTAATAGGTTATTTGTAAAAACTGGTCAAACATGGTTTTAACCAAAGGGAGATGCTTTGTTTGACCGAAAGTGGGCGGCTGCTTCGCTAAGACAAAAAGTGTGTTATAGAGCTGCTAGAGTTGCTAAAATCCAACAGTTATAAGGGGTGGTTGTGATGGGTTTTATTTCTATCCAGCATATATACCTTTTATTCAGTAAATTTATTTCCTTATCCAGCAGTTATACAGATCTTTTAATAACAATTGAGTTTTTCACATTAGGTTGGCTAAGGGTTCAATGAGTCTTACAACTATTCCAAATCTATGCAAAAATTTATTGAACTTAAAAACCACGAGAAATGTCCCTTATGTCCTCCAAACCACGACTCCTAATTTTTCTCCACATATGGACTTGGTCCACATAGTGGGGTCAAAATAAAAATCTAGGTTAGGGCATTGTTGTAGTTTCTTAAATTGTGTGAGTTTTAAGGGTTTGGACCCGTTTCTAAAGTATTTTGTTTAATTGGCATTGGCCTTGTTTATGATAGGGCTTGCAAAAAATCAATCCTTAATAGAGATCAAAAGTCAAAGTTAATAGCCTATTGGGCATTCGGCCCAATAGAAATCCCCCTCCCCAAAAAGCCCCACTCCTCTATGAGGGCAACAAAACTGTTCATCGAGCAATCAAAATGTGGTTAAATCAATCTAGTGAAGCATGCTCGATTGATCTAACCATCACAAATGCATATCTTAAGAGATTAACAAATGTTTGTTCAGGGTTTTCTGTTATGTGTTTTTCAAACTTGGATTTAGGTATTTGATAAATTGCTTTCAAGAACAGTATTATAGTAGTTTTGAGAACCAAAAGTTTGTTTGATTAGTATTTTCCACATGATTTTTAATAGTGTTTTTATTTATTATTATTATTGTTTTTTTTTCTTTATTTATTTTTTTTAAATTTTGCAATCAACCGAAACATCCACAAAAAAATCTAGTACCACTGTCACCCACCATGACCCACCGCTTGTCGCCCACAATTGCAATCAACCAAAACATCCACAAAAAAATCTAGTACCACTGTCACCCACCATGACCCACCACTTGTTGCCCACAACAATCTACCCTCCACCACATCCTCCACTAGACACCATAAATCCTTCAAGCATCACAACAGCAAACACACAATCACAACCACAACCGCAAATCATAGATCCTTGAACCAAATTCTTACCCATATATAACCCACAAAACAAAAAACTAATTAACAAAACTAATTTTTCCCTAGATCTTATCGGAGATTGCGACCTTGAACATTGGATATCCTTTGCTTGAATGACAAAGATCACAGAGAGAGAGAGAGAGAGAGAGAGAGAGAGAGAGAGAGAGAGAGAGAGAGAGAGAGAGAGAGAGAGAGAGAGAGAGAGAGAGAGATCACCTCGCCTCGCCCTTGTCGTCGCAGCTCACCTCACCATCTGTCGCCGCCACCTTAAGGGGTCATTCTACAATACCCACACTCTTTTTGTGGGTATGGTACCCATTCAATTGGTACCATCATATGTGATATAAAGTACCATCATATGTGATGTTGGTACTATATGATTTTTTATATATATTAAATTTAAATAAAAATTTAGGGTGCCAAGCATTAATGTGATGATAGGTACCATCATATGTGAGGTAGGTAGTATCATGTGTGATATTGGTATCATCAATGTGAGATTTTATCTATTAGAGATATTGTACCCACATTAGAGAGAGTGTGTGTGTGTGAGAGAGAGAGAGAGAGAAAGAAATAAGATAAGAGGACTGAAAGAAAAAGAAAAAAAAAAAATTATATTAAACAGTAAAATAAAATACAGAAAATTAAAATTAAAAGACAAAGCACGAAAAAGTTAATTTTTTAAATGTGGATTTGAGTACCGGTTGTTCAGTGAATGTGTTTACAAAAACAGAAAATATGAACCAAACAAACCATCCCGTGAATGTATGATTTTTTTGGTTTTGAGTACAAGAAACTGGATTGCAATCCAGCGACAAAATGGACCCTATATTTTAATGGTCAAAACAAAGACTTTAACACATTCATTATTATTGAAAAGAAAAGCAACTGGGCTTTTTCAATTTTATGATTTTAGGCATGAGTTGGGTTGCACGGTTCCTATTGCCTCTCCAAAGGCATTGTTGCAGCTAGATGTGACTTGCTTTCCAGGGGTTGAAGATGTCAACTGGATATTTTCCAATTTGATGTCGGTACACGCAACATTTTCACTGCAATTTAAATTGATTGCTACATCGGCCTTTGATGTCCCGTGTATATCAGAGAAGATCACATTGTCCACGTGAACTCCAACTTTCTATTAACACGCAACAAAATGCAAGTTTCTTTTTAGTGTTAAGAATTAATACCTCAAATATTTGTCCCAAATTTGTCAATGATATAAAAGTAGAAAAAAAAATAAATAAATAATGAGCTTTCATTTATTACTTAGATGACATTAATTAAACATGCACATTTCTCTAAACTTAATACTAATGCATTGTTATTTCATCCTGCATGTTTTACAAAATAATAAATTTAATTTGTTTCATAAATTATACCAAACCAATAAGCAAATAAATTATAATATGAAAAACATGTATATGAAATAAAGAGCAATTATCATAAAATGAACGTCATAGATTCAAATTCTATCATATCCATGTATATATAAAAAAATAATAATAATAAAAAAAATTGTGCTCAATGTTCTTCTTGGATATTGTTGTATGGAATGTGTGTTAAAATATATTTTCCAGTAAGGATTTCGTGAAAATTCTTTTACTTTGTGTGGCCTTGTTCTTGAATGTACATTTTTTAATTATTGGTAGAATGATTGTAGACTTGTAGTGCTTCAAGGCTGGAAGCGCCATGCAAAAATAAATAAATCAAGAGGCGGATTGACTTACTGTTGGTGTGCAGCCACCCCCGTCACAATAGTGCTGGTCAATAATTATTGGATTTCCAGCATCTATGCATGTTATATCTGTGAACTCAATATCCCGAACTTCACCTCCCCCAGCCTACAAAAAATCAAATTCATATTATTAATTTGATCTAAATGAAAATGAAACAACAACAATTTTTCATTTTTTATTTTTAATGGGAAAGTACACTTTGCCCACCTGTAGTTTAGTCCATTTACAAGTTACCTATTTTTGATTTGGAAACTGACATTTTACCCATCTATAGTCTTTTCCATATGCTTCCGTTACTCACTTCTTACAAAACAATACATTTTTTTTAAAAAAATGAAGAAAACCATATAAAAAAACGGAAAGCAAAGGAGATGAGTTCCTGTGTACTCCTAAATATATCATTTCAACTTGGTTCACAAACCCAACATCTCTTCTAACTCCAACATCCTCGAATTTCACGTCAACTCAAAGCCTCCAAAATCGAAAGCCATGGAAGCTGAGCAAAGCACCACTAGCAACGGAGAGCAGTGGTGGATGCAAAATTAAAAAATTGTGACCAAACATGTGGTGTGCAACCAATTTAATGTTTAAGAATGTAGATGCACATGATAGGTGTTAGAGGTCATTTTTTGCCTTGCCACGCGTCGAGTTCCGTTTGGGCATCTTCATTGACCCAGGTTCAAGTTTGGGAAGTCGAGTCCGCTACTCGCATCACTGCGATAGTGGAGAAGGCTAGCGTTGTCTTGAGCGAATCCAGCCACTTCTTTTTTTAAGAATAGGAAATGAATATAATTCTCCAAATAATTTGTTTTGATGGGAACATATAAAAATAAATCGCAAAAAGGGGAAAAGCAAGAGAGAAACCATGAAGGAGAAAAAAAAAAAATCTCATTTATGCGTTCAACAATTACAATTTAGGGGGCATTTAGTTAGAACTTATCTTTTTATTTTTAATTTATCACAAAGAAAGGAAAAAAAAAAATCTTATTTTATTTTATTTTATCTTTAATTAAAAATTTAGGAGGATTGGGGTTGATTTTCAAAAGGTCAGGAGGGCCATGGACTCACTCCCTTCGCCCAAATAAAAAATGTAGTATCAAATTATACGCAAAAGCTAGCTTATGGTGGTTGAAAAATGTAAAAATAAATTTTGTTGTATAAATCGTACCTGATATGACTTGATTCGTGCCCCATTTTGTGTCCCTTTGAATGTAGCATGCCTCACATGGATGTTTGATACGTTTACCACTTCTCCATTCTTACCTAAACTTCCAATGCTACCACCAATGAATTTTGAAGGATGTTAAATTTATGAAGAATCAATATAATTTTGACAACTAGCTTGCCTATAGTTTGTATTTATTTATTTATTTTTTTTCCAATTTCTTAAATCTCTATTCTACATTAAAATAAAAAAAAAAAAAAAAAAACTTAGTTTAAAGAACCAAATATATTATTAATATAGTGTGCTTGTCTTTCTTTTACCTTATCCCGTGACCAGGCCCACAAGTGACATAAGTGACGTTTACATTTGAAATTCCATCTCCAATAGAGACACAATCATCACCTGTTTGCCAAACATAACAGCATCAAGTTATTGCTTTTATATGCAAAATATAAACATATAAAAAAAATTAAAAAATAAAGAGCTAAATGTAGGGTGTATTTTAAAGAGTAATTAAAGTATAAAAATGTACCATCATAAGTTAAAATTTGACTAAAATATTGACTATACAACACCAATGCTTGAAAGCATTAAACGGTGATCAGTTACATCTCAACCAAGGTTACAAAAGATGTGGCCCAAACTAGTTGTGAATTGTTTTAGGGGAAAAAATTTCAATACTAGTAAAGCAATGCTCCTTCCAGCACTCTCATGTATATTGGTGCTGATTGTAAAGGAAAATTAGTAGTAGTCGAGGACTACAAATAAATAAACAGTCCTCTCTCTTACAAAATGGTGGGTCCTATCATGAATTTAATGAATGAGATCCACCATTTATGTGAGAGGGGGATTACACATTGATTTGTAGTTTTAGATTACTGCATAATCACTCGTATATGAAAGTGTATTTGTAGTAGATTGTTTTATAAATTAGATGATTATATGTGTCATTACTCAATAGCATTGTTTGTTCTCTTTTATAATGATAATCAAGATTCAAATTCCCATTTTCTTAATGTTGTAACAATTGAATTGTAAATAATAATAATAAATTAATAAACTATATGTGTCATCCTTTGTAGTTTGTACTATAGTTTACACGAATTTTATGTTATTTAGTAAACATGATCCATCATACGTTAATTAAATGCTAGTTTTTTTTTTTTTTTTTGAAATAAAGGTACAGTTGATATTTACAAATAACTAAAGGTGAAAAGGGCTTAACAATTAAATTAAACCAAGAACCGTGTAGCTTAATTGACATTACTTTTAATTTCTCTATGATGAGAAGAACTAAAATTCAAATCCTCCGATCAACTTTCGAAATAAAATTTTAATCCAAGAAATTAATTTGTAGACATTAATATTTCCTAGACACTACGTTATTTTAACACAAAAGAGTCAAATTTTAATGCAGAGTATGTAAGGTAAAGGTAGAAGTTTGAGGAAGCCAAAGGGGAAGACAGTTACCAACGCCAATAAATGAATTATTGATAAAAACATTATTTGTGGCTTGAATATGAATTCCATCAGTATTTGGGCTCCCCTCCGCAGATTCTATGTGTAGGTCTTGCAATTCAACATCATTGCATCCCATTAGAAGGATATGGGTTTGGGGACTTTCTTTTATAACAATGTTGGACATGTGAATATCATAACTCTTATGGAACCTGAGTGTCTGCAAAGGATTTATAAAGAATTCCATACAATTTGTTACTTATAAAATTAAAATGAGAAACGGAAGAGTATGGTAATGGCAATGAATAATGTCAAAACAGTTGAAAATTATATGCGATCGAATTTATAACTACATAATTTTTTACCACATAACTTATAATTTCTATAACAATTCTCATACTAAAAAATCAAAGCAGTTTTGACCATACCGTAGGTCCACCTC
This sequence comes from Fagus sylvatica, assembly GCA_907173295.1. NCBI lineage: Eukaryota > Viridiplantae > Streptophyta > Magnoliopsida > Fagales > Fagaceae > Fagus > Fagus sylvatica. The sequence continues at coordinate 7,758,362 of OU015766.1, read as the reverse complement.
TGCCACAACCCTGTTGAAAATTCAAACTTGTTAAAATTTATTCTTGTGCTAAAAAAAATAAATAAAAAACAGTAGCTTGAACTGCCAAAATTATCCTAAACTGTGCTTACTGCTTAGGAAAAAAATAAATAAAGTATGTGATATACCTGAAGTTGAGGATGATCTCTGCAATGGATGTCCCACCAGCCCTTTCCACGACCATTAATTACGCCAAAACCACTCATGTAGAGCCCAGTTCACATACTCAAAATCTATAAATTTCACGGTATCGCCCAATTTCTTCCATTCCTCACGACCTTCGGGTGCAAATAAACCCCCCAATAACTGCAAAACAATCCTAATTGAGTCATCTAAAAGCCAAATTTTAAATGACCAATCCTTTAGATTATGAATAGATTAAGAATTTTTACCTCAGATAAAAATAAAATTAAAATTTTTTAAAAAAATTGCTTAATTTTGAATATTCTTCAATGCTTCATTTTTGTAGCCAATAGAGTTGTAACTTAATTAATACTTCTCATTGTTTCTAAGAGAGACATTTATGGTTCAAATCTTCCTTCTCCCAACTATTGAATTATCAACAACAAAAAAAAAAAACTCATTTTTTTATGTTATGAAAAAATTGTATTCATAACTAATCTATTTTAGTTTTTAAAAATGAAGTTATGATTAATTCTTACTTGGGCATAATTTTTTTATTTAATATTTGTGTTTGTCAAATGAAAATTTAGTAGTTACGAAAATATACTGAAAAGAAAGAGCCAACTTTTTTTGGTACATGGTAGAAATATTTTCAAATTGGAGGGACACTTGACGCATATAATTGTAAAGGGTAAATTAGAATAATCTCCCTTGAAGTTTACGCAATGAAAATGCCTCCTCATATTGTAAAAATGACACTCAGCTCTCTTAAGGAATGTTTTTATCCTTAATATGAACTCTATCTTTCCTAAATAAGAGAGGGGCACTATCATTTCGCAAAACCTCGAGGGAGGTTATTATAATTTTTCCCAAATATAAAATACAATTAAAATATAATTTGAATCATTTAGTGGGCTTCAATGACATTGTCGGAGATAATATCCATGAATCAAAAAAATGCGATGCAATTTTGATACATAAGAAACCACTCATCTTTTGAAAAAAAATCAAAATCAAAATCAATAAAAAATTCCGAGCAACAAAAATTAATTAGCTAAGCAGGCTCCCTAACATTTGTAGCCATAGAATATATCTTAGATCTTATTGTTTAAATCTAAGAGTTTTAAACAAACATAAATAAATAAACTTTAAACTTACAACAAAATGAACTTTAGACTTGCAGGGACCAAGGAAAGTTATGGGTCGCAAGAAAAATTGCTTTCTTGGTACAAACAAAGTAGGTTCGCCCTCTGCGTTGCATGTGTCACTCCAAGCCCTTAAAAATGCCTGCAGGTAGTAAATTATATATCATAATAGTTAACTAGTCGGTAACAAGTACAAGGCACCAGAAAGTTTAATATAATTTGATTTTTTATATCTTTTATATTTTGTCTAAATATAAAAATTGATAATTATAATAACATTTATTATTATTGTGTTTATATATAGAATATTATGATTTTTTTTTGTTTTGTATATATGGAACAATATATTTTTTCTATTAAAGAAAATATAATATGTCAAGATTCTAATAGAATGTTTAATTACATAATACAAATTTAAATTGAATTAAATAATTTATATTAAAATAATGAGGTGTAAAACTATGATATCTCAAAAACTTATGTGGCGTAATATTATGAGACCAACCAAAAATCGAAAAAACTTCGGTTTTACATTATAGTATAGATACCAATATACTGCAAGAATTCATATATAAAGAGAATAAAGGATTTGTGTAAATGCCACTGTCAAGTTTTGATTTGAGTATCAATTTGCCCTTAATTAGCAACTTGGATATATGATATTTGGACGAATCAAACCCTTTGTGTAAATGTCACGAAAGATACTAAGATGATTTTTTATTTGTCATAAGACTAATGTTTAGGGGTTTAATTGTTAATAATATAAAAATAGGACTAAATTGACACTCACGTCAAAGTTTACAGGTGAATTTGTTTTTTAAATTAAAAATGAATTACACAATATATATATCATTTATGTGGCATTACCAATAATTTTGAAATATCATTACTATAGGTATTTTATGTGATTAAATCTATAAGATTTTCACGAAAAATACTAAGAGAATATTTGATTTTTCATTGAATTAAAAAAATATATATATTAGCAAATTAAATTCTCACTATAACTAAAGAATATGAAGTATTACCGCAGAATCTTCTGTGACGCCATCACCTTTTGCTCCATAATCCATAACGTTAAAATATTTAGCTGGAGCCGCTTCAGCAATAATCCAAGTTAATGTCGCTAAAACCAGCACCATAATGCGTAGAATAGCGAAAGACTCCTGCATGGACAAGTAAAAATTATCAGATTTTCCTAATGGTGAGTTTAGATTTGACTTATCCATCATAGAACATGAACTAGATTACCATGGCAAATGTTAGACGATGGATTTCCTTTGTGGGAATATAATATGGTCTATATGGCTGAAGAGATAAGCTATTTAAAGAGTCATCCATTACATGATAATTAGTTGTTCTTTAACATTAAACCAAGACATCATGATCAATCTAATTTTGGTATAGGCTGGTTAGAATCCAAGTCACATATTCCTATTTTCTTTTCTTTTCTTTTTATGGAATATATATTCCTATTTTCTGTATTATTATATATTATCGCTTCTTGTCGCTTTCTCCCTATCTGCCCAGTTGGCAGGCATACATATTTGTTTAGTTTTCATCAATAACAGAAGGTTAATTAGTGAGGAACGGAAATTGGCAAAGAGAGCTAGACAATCCAATTAATACACAAATATGAGCTACATTCATCAAATCCTGCAACTTGCATAAGGCAAGTTCTTTGTTATTTAGGTGTGGATAAATATTAACAAATTGTGGAAATTAAGTTCATAAAAGTCCACAAATTATTGATACATATCCACACTTAAGTTATAACGCCCCAAAATTTTTAACATAATTAGTATTGCTCAATTGGTTAAGTCCAACACATAGTTAAAATTTAATTTAGAAGTTGTATAAATAGGCCCAATAGTAGGCTAAATTAGATTGGATATTAAAGAAAAGAATTTAAATAAGAGTTATTTATTTTGGAGGGGTTAAATAGACAATAAATATATTAACTAGGTTTATTATAGTAAATTGGCCTAAACCCTAACTAGGGTTGCCGTGTTCACATATATTCATAATTATATCACTCCTTTTCATGATTTAGAGTTACACGTTGAATAGAGGCCTCCCTTCCTTTTTGCTGTACGTGTTCAATTGTTCTCCTTCTCTAGCCTATTGTTGAATCCTTATTCTCTAAGCAGCAGCAGGTGATATTCATAAGGTAAGTTACTTGAATTTCATATTAGAATACATATATGTTTAACGCTAAAGCCGAAATAACGTGAGATAAAATGAATTTAATCGCATCTGCTAACATTGAAGTGACAATATTGAGTGGAAGTACGTGATTTTTAGTTGGAGATGTGATTTCATTAAGTAACAAAAGTTAGATTTTTGGCATGGTACTATGGTAGGTACTGGAAGGTTAGCACTCCTACTATAGGCTGGTGGTTTGATACACCTAGAATCTCTTTAGCCTATTATATGTTTGGTTTGATATACCTAGCTTATTAAAAAAAAAAACAAACAAACAAACTGGTTAGTGACTGCAGATAAGGTCTCCATCGAATATGTCTATAGGAAACCGAGTAGTTGTGTGAACAACCTGACACAAGCATAATATATATTTTGAAAGGTGTTATCTAATGAAAATTAATTCAGACTTTGTTGTTACGTGTATGTACAAGCTTTATAAATTAGTTTTGATTATAAATATATACTGGTGGTGCCGATTAAGGACAAAGAATATTACATTGGGTTGAAGCCGTGGAGACTAATAGACATGTTTGTAAGGCAGGCATGTTATAGTTTTAGGTACTGCCATGATATAATTTTAGGTACTGCTATGTTATATTTTGAGGGCTGTCTTATTGAGTTTAAATAGTTTAGCAGAAAATTTTGAGAATTGAATTAATTAGGTATCAATATTAAATCCTTATACGTTCCTTAGAGTTTTATCTTTGCTTAGATTGATTGTTAAGTATTATACCTATCCTTATTGGGTCATCTAATCTTTCTTTAGGTTCTAGTTGATATCGCCCTAGACATTGGAGGCAAAACTTGGCCTTGGCTATTCAAGGTAAGTGGACTTCGGATCATGACATCTCTCAATATATATATATATATATATATAGATTTCAAAGAGTGAAACTTATAATTTTAAATCATTGTTAGTTCCTTATACTGATTATTGTATTATATAAATTGTATTTATGAAGTCTTTAAGAAAAGTAAAAATGTTTTCAAATGGTCAGCTAGACTGTCTGCAACCTATGCCAACACAGGGTTAAGTGTTGGCCTTCGGCCGAGGTATCGTATATTGTGGTGTGGTGTATTGTATTGTTGCTCTTCGGAGGCCATTGTATTGTTATCGTTGCTCATGAGCTATTGTTACTGTTTACCTCTTTGAGGATATTGTTTCCCATGGGACTCACCCACTGATTGTTTAGCAGCATAAGTCTTGTCTGGCTAATGTTTTTAATACAGTAATTTTACTGTTTATCGTTCTTTACAGATTGAATTGTGGAAAACAATCTTATGATTAAGTGTATTGTTCTTATATATTGCTTATTGAATTTGACAAAGTTTTATAAGAATAGTTATCTATTTCTAGAAACTATGCAATTTTCAATGTACTGTCTATACTGAATAATCATTCATTCTGTTGGTTAATGTTTTGTAAAGCAAATATATTATTTAAGCAATACGTATTTTTATTTGAGAATGTCATGTGATGTGGTCTCTTATTGAGCAATCAAGCTCACCCCCTTCCCTTCCCCACTTTTCAGATTAGTGTAGTGGACTCTTTGAATCTGACTAGTTGGTGACTATTGGAGCTGTGAAGTGAAGACTACATTATATTAGAGGGAAATGTTAGTAGATTGGTTTTATTGTTCTAAATTTTATTAAGGATTGTAAACTCGTTAATTTCACGACGTTCAGGATATAGTTTAAGGTTTATTTATTGTGTTTCAAGATGAGATATTTTATCAGGAGAATTATGGTTTTTGGAGTATTAGAATGACATTTTTGATTGATTATATGATGGATATCTAGTTTTGCTCTGCTCCATTCTTGGTTGCTAGTTTTCTCTACGTTACAGGTTTAAATCTCTTGTTCTATTACTACTAAGCTAAGCTTAGTGTTAAATATGACAAGTCATGTACCTAAATCTTTGGTTTGGGTTCGGGTTGTGACAGTTGTGGTATCAGAGCATAGGTTTAAGATTCTGTAGACTCATAGGTTTAATCTTGAGGACTCTTAGAGCAAGAGAATAAGTTTTGTCAATAACTTTAATGGTAATGTGATTCGACCTTATGCAGTATTTTGTTATAGTGTACAGAAAGTTCGTTGTATTATTAGTATGCTTGATTTATAATTTGGGGTTATCTAAATCTTTTACTTATACTACCCTATTGTACTGCATAGATGGCTCCACCAAGAAAGAACTCAGGGAACAGTCTACCAAGCACGAGGGAACATCTGATATCCTTCAGACTATTATCCAAGCAATAGGTAGTTTGACTGAGGTTGTGCAACATCAGGTTGGAGCAACCAACCTAATGAGTGCTTTGGAGAAATTTAGAAAGCTTGATCCTCCTAGTTTTAAGGGTTCAAAAGATCCACTGGAGGCTGACAACTGGCTTAAGGAACTGGATAGGCTCTTCAAGGCAATGAATGTTAGAGATGAGCAGCGAGTTACCCTTGCAGTCTTTATGTTGAAGGGTGATGCACTAGAGTGGTGGGAATCTACAGAGAGGACACATGAGGGAGGAGTCGTGTCTTGGTTGCAATTTGTGGACCTCTTTCGAAAAAGTTACTTTCCTGACAGCTTGAGGCTCCAAAAGGAAGCTGAGTTCATTCGCATAGAGCAAGGGAACCAGTCAGTGTACGAGTATGAGCGTAAGTTTGCTGAGTTATCACGATTTGCTCCACACATGGTAGACATAGAAGTAAGGAAGGCTAGACATTTCGAGAGGGGCTTAAGGGAAGAAATTCAGGGACCGGTTTCCATGTTCAAATTGGAAACATATGCAGAAGTGGTGGATCGAGCCCTTATAGCGGAAAGGAATTGCAAACACCTCTCAAAGACAAGTGATGAAGAAAGGAAGCCAAAGTCGGGTAATTTCCTAAAGGGAAAGTCTAGTGGTGGTTCATTCAAGAGACATGGGGTATCTAACTCAAGCAAGAAGACTCATCAAGCTTGTCCGAGATGTGGAAAGAATCATAGTGGGACATGTTACTTGGAAACTAGAGCATGCTTTAAATGTGGCAAGACTGGACATTTCATCAAGGATTGTCCAAAGCAGCAAAATGAGCAGACAGACAAAGCAAATGAGAACCAACAAAAACCGAAAGTGGCAGGTCAAGTCTTTGCTTTAACTCAGCAAAATGCTGAGACATCCCCATTTGTAGTGTCAGGTACGCTTGTTATTACTAATCAACATGCTCAAGTGTTATTTGATTCTGGTTCAAAACATTCTTTCATCTCTCATAGTTTTGCTCGGAGATTAAATATGATACCCGAGACTCTTGATTTCGAATTGTCTGTTGATACACCTTCCGGACATGTACTGTGTACGGATAAAGTGTACAAATCATGTGATGTCCTAGTCTCTGGGAGAGAATTAGAAGCAAATCTCGTGTTGCTAGATATGTATGAATTTGATGTAATATTAGGGATGGATTGGTTATCTATCTTCCATGCTTCCATTGACTGTTTTGGAAAGAAAGTGGTGTTTAGAATTCCTGGTCAAGCTGAATTTGTATTTGAAGGAGATCGTGTGGTGAGACCACCTCCACTAGTTTCAGCTATGCAAGCAAAGCGATTGCTTAGGAAGGGTTGTAAGGGGTTCCTAGCTTATGTGTTAAAGAGTGAGGGAACAACACTAAAGACCGAAGACATTTCGGTAGTGAAAGAATTTCCAGATGTGTTACACAGAAGACTTACATGGATTACCCCCTGAGAGAGAGGTTGAGTTTACTATTGACTTAGTTCCTGGAACTGGTCCAATTTCCAAGGCACCATATAGAATGGCTCCTGCTGAACTCAAGGAGTTGAAGGAACAGTTGCAAGACTTGCTAGACAAAGGTTTTATTCGGCCCAGTGCTTCCCCTTGGGGTGCACCAGTATTGTTTGTTAAAAAGAAGGATGGTAGCATGAGGTTGTGCATTGATTATAGGGAGTTGAATAAGGTAACCATAAGAAACAAGTATCCCTTGCCACGAATTGATGATTTGTTTGATCAACTTCGAGGCTCTGAAGTTTTCTCCAAGATTGACTTGAGATCAGGTTATCATCAGTTGAGGGTTAAGGAGGAAGACATACCAAAGACATCTTTTTGGACTAGGTATGGTCACTATGAGTTCTTAGTGATGCCTTTTGGTTTGACTAATGCGCCAGCTGTTTTCATGGATTTGATGAACAGGGTATTTCATGAGTACCTAGATAGTTTTGTTATTGTATTTATTGATGATATCTTGGTTTACTCTAAAAGCCAGGAAGAGCATGAGGAGCACTT